>OZ014524.1:86170120-86770120 GCA_963966055.1 Lathyrus aphaca
ACCTCGTTGAATCCATGAACTCTGTTTTCAAAGGAATCCGCAACCTACCGATAACCGCTTTGGTGAGGTCAACCTACTTTAGGCTCGGAGCACTTTTTGACACCAGGCGTTCAAAGTGGAGTTCAATCCTACAGTCTGGTCAAGTGTTCAGCGATAGTTCTATGACATTCATCAAAGACGAAGCATCCAAGTCTAACACACATGTGGTCACCGTGTTTAACCGCAGTCAGGGACATTTCAATGTTGATGAGATCATGGATCACAACGAAGGGAGACCGAGGGGATCCTATCGGGTGGAACTTGATAACAATTGGTGCGACTGTGGTAAATTTCAAGCCTTCCGCATGCCTTGCTCCCATGTCATAGCGGCATGTTCGAAGGTTCGGATGGACCCTTCAGGCTTACTATCCCCTGTTTACCAAGTGCACAACCTTTGCAACGTCTACAACAAAAGCTTTCCGGTTGTTGCAAATGAGGACTACTGGCCCTCCTACAACGGGGAAATAGTCTGGCACAACGAGAACATGCGAAGAAAGAAAAAAGGCCGTCCTAACAGCACGCGTATTCACACCGAAATGGATACGGCGAACAAGATGGTGAGACTGTGTAGTTCATGTCGTCAGCCCGGTCACAATCGAAAAAAATGTCCCAACGTTGGACCAAGCTCAACATCGTAAATTAGGTCATTGTAACCGTATTTATTTTATATGGAATCCTGGTTCGTTTGATTCATATAAGTAACATCATACAACCACAAGGAAATACATGATTCAGAAAATGACCGTACATAAATAAAACGGAAAAATACATAAATAAAACCACAACCACAAACACGAACATACATAAATAAAACCAGGAAATACATGATTCAGAAAATGACCATACATAAATAAAACAACTGCAAGATTCAACAGATCTAGCCTATCAGAACCATCAGGACAACTTCACCTCCACCTAGCATCATCGACAAAACACCTGCATCATTGACAATTTTTCTCCATTTCGTCACACCAAACTCCACAACCCTCTTCTCAATTTTAATTATCTTTTCTTTTTGGCCGATCTCTCCTTCTAACCAGCGGGTTAATTCTCTGTGCAAGTGTTCCAAAGTTTGGGGGTTCCATAACAGCATCTTCAGAGGAGGCTTTGTTGCCGAGAAAAACACTAAAGCATTTTTCTTCAAGATATCAAATTTTGGAAGCGGTTCTTCTGATGATGAGGAAGACGGTGCCGATGCATAGTTAGATGGACGGGGAGAAGCCATATTGTGAGAGAGGGAGACTGAAAGGACTGAATGAGAGAGGGTTTGTAAGGATGGAGTGAGATGAATCTTATGTTTATGAGTGAGGCATATATATAGTAAAAAAATTTGCAAACCCTAGGTATATATATATATATATATATATGTATAAGTATATATATATACATATATATATATATATATATGTATACGTGTATATATATATATATATATATATATAAATATATATATATAAATATATATATATAAATATATATATATATATATATATATATATATATATATATATATATATATATATATATATATATATATATATGTATATATATATATATATATATATATATATATATATATATATATATATATATATAAATATACATATATATATATATATATATATATATACATATATATATATATATATATATACATATTTATATATATATATATATATATATATATATATATATATATATATATATATATATGAATAACACAAAAATATAAAAAAACTTAAATCCAAAAATTAAAACAAAATCACATGCACATGCTTCAAACCATTTGGCGAATTGGTTAGGGCAAGTACACTCATTCGCCAAATGGTATGGCGAATTAGGCCAAATTTTTTAGGGCTAGCCAATCCATTTGGCGAATTGCTCCTAAAATCCATATGTTCTTCATTTCATTTGGCGAACATGTTACCAAACTATGTTAGTTTGGTAATTTTTTTCAAATATATGTTATTTTGGAAAATAATTTTATAAAGTGTGTTATATTAAAAAAAAATTCTCAAAGTGAACTGACTGTTATTACAAAATTAATCTAATTGATTATGTAAAATAATATTTTATGAAAATCAAAATGTTTAAACTAAATAATTGATATCTTACAATGGGCTTTTGTTATGGAACAAGATGAAGAAAAGGGAGAAGCTGAATTGGGGTCCAGATATAGATATATCAGAAGAGAGGGTCTCTCAATTCAGGTATAAAAGAAATTATGGTAGGTCCAAATATCTTAATGATTATGAGATTTCTAAGTTAAAGGAATGTGGGAGAAAAAAGATTAAGGATTCTAGAAGGTATTTTAATTGCTTTGCCAAGGATATCACGTTTGTTTTGAGTGGTGACTCATCAATAGTTTGTTAAGAATATCTCCTTGGATTTTAGTCCAAGCGAGCACTATTTATGCACTAGTTGTACTATCAATGAAGGCATGCAATATTTGGGTGAACATAGAATCTAGATTTATATTCTCTTGTTAGTTTTATATTTCTTATATTGCATTCATTACAATTGGTGCTTCCATTGATCACGACTCTTCCTCCTCCACCACCGCCACCCACCATTTCTGAGTTCACCACCACACTCAACCAATTACTACTCAGCCAACAGTCATTTCAAGTTAACATCACAACCAACATCAACACCCTTACATCAGAGTTTCAAGATCTCAAGGGAAAGTATGACTCGGATGGAGCACAAGAGTGGATCAAGGAGATCGAGAGGATCTTCCGAGTGATGGAATATTCTGAAGGCCGTAAGGTACGGTTGAGTGCTCACAGGTTGGTGGGGGAAGCTGATGACTGGTGGGTTGATACGCGTCAGCGGTTGGAAGTGTCGGGTGAGGCAATTGCATGGATTATGTTTAGAAGGGAATTATTGAGGAAGTACTTTCCTGAAGATGTTCGAGGGGAGAACGAAATTGAATTCCTGGAGTTGAAGCGATGGAGTATGTTAATTACAGAGTATGCTGCCAAATTTTCTGAGCTGGCAAAGTTTTATCCGCACTATAGTGAGGCGACTGCCGAGTTCTCGTTGTGTGTTAAGTTCGAGAATGATTTGAGGCCTGAGACCAAGCAATCGATTGATTATCAAAGGATCAGAAGATTCTCTGATTTAGTTGATTGATATAGAATCTTTGAAGAAGACAATAAGGCTCGATCGGATCACTTCAAGAGTTTGGCTGAGAGAAGAGGAAAGCAACAGATGCATCATGGGAAGCCTTATGCAGCTCCAGCTGATAAAGGTAAACAAAAACATATTAAGGGTAAGAAGCCAAGTGGGGGAGGTGCCCCTGCTTCTCTGAAGTGTTACATGTGTGGTGAACTGGGTCATCATATCAGCGAGTGTACAAGTGACGTGAAGAAGTGTTTCAAATGTGGTCAACCTAGACATTTGATTGTCGAGTGCAAGATTAATCTGGTTACTTGCTACAACTATGGAGTGCAAGGTCATATCAACACTCATTGTCAGAAACCAAAGAAAGTTTCGATTGGAGGAAAGGTGTTTGCTTTGACAGGAACACAGACTTCTAGTGAGGGTCAACTGATCAGAGGTACTTGCTATATTCATAATACGCCTTTGATTGCTATGATAGATACAGGAGCTACGCATTGCTTTATTTTTATTGACTATGTGAGAAGATTAGGTCTTGTTGTTTCCCTTATGAAAGGAGAAATGGTTATCGAGACTCATGTAGATGGATCGTTAACTACTTCTCTAGTTTGTTTGAACTGTCCTCTATCGATATATGGTAAGGACTTATGTATGGATCTGATTTGTTTGTCGTTAGGAGGTTTAGATGTGATTATGAGAATGAACTAGTTGGAGTTCAATCATGTTCACATTAATTGTTTCAGCAAGTCAGTGTGATTTCTTACTCCTGATGAAGAGGAAGAAGAAGTTGGTTATCTATCTGCTAGAGAGTTAAAAGAAATTTTGAATGAAGAAGCACAAGTATTGGTATTGTTTGCATCTTTATCGGTGGAAAATGAAATAGCAATCGGCGAATTGCTAGTGGTAAGAGATTTTCCAAAATTGTTTCCAAATGACATTGTGGATGTTTCGTCGGAGAGAGAGGTGGAATTCAGTATTGATCTTGTGCCCGAAACTATACCTATTTTGATGGCACCGTATCGAATGTCGGCTACCGAGTTATCTAAATTGAAGAAACAATTAGAGGAACTGTTAGAAAAGAAATTTGTGAGACCAAGTGTGTCGCCTTGGGGAGCTCCGGTATTATTGGTGAAAAAGAAAGACGATAGTATGGGATTATGTATTGATTACATGCAACTGAATAAGGTGACAATTAAGACCAAGTATCCACTTCTAAGGATAGATGATCTGATGGATCAGTTGGTTGATGCTAGTGTGTTTAGCAAGATTGATCTGCGGCCGGGTTACCATCAGATAAGAGTAAAAGATGAAGATGTGCAGAAAATAACTTTTAGGACTCAGTATGGACAATATGAATAGTAGTGATGTCGTTTGGAGTTACTAATGCGCCTGAAGTATTCATGGAGTATATGAACCGGATTTTCCATGATTATTTGGATCAATTTGTTGTTGTCTTTATAGATGATATTCTGATTTACTCTAAGTCGGAAGAAGAGCATGTTGAACATCTGCGGATTGTGTTGCAAGTGTTGAAAGAGAAGAAGTTGTATGTGAAACTATCAAAGTGGTAGTTTTGGTTGAAGGATGTGAGTTTTCTTAGTCATGTGATTTCGGGAAAAATGGTTGATGTGAATCCATCCAAGGTAGATGCAGTTCTACAATGGGAGAATCCAAAGTCGGTGACTGAAAGTATAAGCTTTTTGGGGTTAGCTAGTTATTACCGAAGTTTTATTGAAGGTTTTTCGAAGTTGACACTTACATTGACTCAATTAACTTGTAATGATAAGACGTTTGTGTGGGACACCCAGTGTGAATAAAGTTTCATTGAGCTAAAGAAGAAGTTGACTGCCTCTCCAGTTTTAACCTTACCAAAATCAGATGAACCATTTGTGGTTTATTGTGATACTTCTTTAATGGATTTTGGTGGAGTGTTAATGCAAAACAGTCAAGTGGTGGCGTATGCTTTGCTACAGTTGAGAATTCATGAGAGGAATTATCCTACCCATGATTTGGAACTAACATTCGTGGTATTTGTATTATAGATTTGGAGGCATTATCTGTATGGTTCGAGATTTGAAGTATACAGTGATCATAAGAGTTTGAAGTATCTATTTGACTAGAAAAAGTTAAATATGCGGCAGAGACGTTGGTTGGAATTCTTGAAGGACTATGATTTCAATTTGAATTATCATCCCGGTAAAGCCAATGTTGTGGTTGATGCCTTAAATCGGAAGACATTGCATATGTCGATCATGATGGCTAGAGAATTGGAATTGATTGAACAATTTAGAGATATGAGTTTGGGTTGCGAGCAGACACCTCACAGTGTAATGTTGGGAATGTTGAAGGTTAACAATGATTTTCTTGATCTTATATGGGAGAGTCGGAAACTGGATGTGAAATTGGTGGGCTTGATGGTTAGTGATGAATAGATTGGAGGTAGTGAATTCCGAGTCGATGAACAGGGAGTACTAAGGTTTCAGGAGCATATTTGTATTCCTGATGACCTCGAATTGAAGAGAATGATTCTTGAAGAGGGACGTAGAAAAGTAGTATGAGTATTCATCGGGAGCTACAAAAATGTATCAATATTTGAAGAAGATATTTGGGTGGTCTGGGATGAAGCGAGATGTGTGTTATTTTGTTTATGTATGTTTGACTTGTCAGAAGTCAAAAGTAGAGCATTAAAAACCTGTTGGTTTGATGCAACCGTTGGACATTCCAGAGTGAAAATTGGATAGTATCTCGATGGATTTCGTTACGGGGTTACCTAATACTCCGAGAGGGCATGATGCCATTTGGGTAGTTATTGACAAATTGACGAAGTTGTAACATGGTGGGAGAACTGACTTTTAGTCATGTTGCGGATAGCAAGAGTCGCCACCGACTTTTATTTTATCCATAAGGAAGGGACATAAAAGAACAAGAAAGACCGTTTTGAAAAGACTTGAGTTCGGGGGGTAGGTTATATAAATGGAAGGTGTTAGCACCCTTTATATCCATGGTTATCCATGGGCTCTTAGTTACTTAGCTCACTTAAATTGTTTTTGAAGAGTGTAGTGTGTGATTAGAAATTTTTCTAAGTACTTTGTAATGATCCTCGTATGGATGTATACAAAGCCTTGTTTTGAAAAATGTTTAAGAAAGTGGGGTGTAAAAAGTAATTTTAAGATGTGAGCAAGTAACTATGAGGTACCTACCCTAAGCTAAGTCATTCAAGTTCTTTTATGTTTCTTCAAGAGTAAGATTATCTCTATTATTAAGGAATAGGTAGTCATTACTTTGGATTTTATTAAGGGACGGGCGTAGGGTCATCATATGGTCAATGAAGGCAACATATAAGGGTGTCTTTAGCAATTTGAAGGGACTATCATATTATATAGGCAACCTCGTAGGGACTTGATCTTTTAAGTTTATAGGGACTTGATGATTTTTCTGTTTTGAAGGGACTTTGCTTAAGACACCGCTTTTTTCGAGGGACTTGACCATTGAAAATAAAGGCAACCAAGAGGAATACCATAGGAAGTGCAGACGGCGATCATAGATCGACTTACGTGTGTGAGTGATTTATTTCATATATTTATCTTATTTAATTAAATTATCTAAATTAATTTTAATTACAAGTATGTTTTCACGCCCTATTTACTAACCACGCAATTTATATTAAACAAAAAAACAAAAAGAAAATTCAAAACTATTACAAGGCTTATGGGCAGATACAAAATAATTGGATAAAAATAAATAATAAGAATAATAAAGCAAATATAATAAAGCACAACATATATAATAATAATAAAGTAGTAATAAAAGAAATTAAGATTAGAATTTAAAAAAAAGAATTATTTGAGGTTAGGCAAAATTATAAAAAAAAATAGAAGTTATTTAAGAAAATATAAGGATTTAAATAATTTAATAATAATAAAAGCAATTACTTATTTGCATAATAATAACAAAAAGGTTTAGTATTTAAATTTAAGAAAATCAGGATTATGAATTTAGGTTTAATAAATTAGGTTTTTTTTTTATTTAAAAAAATAGGTTAGAATTAAGAAAACTAGGGATCAAAGCTCAGGTCCTGTAGGGTTCAAAAATCCCCTCAAAAGCTTCTTATAGTCCACAAATTGATAAGTCCCAAATTTGAAACTAAAACCCTAGCGATGACATTCTCTCAAATCAGTCATGAAACTTCAATCCAAACGTCCAAAATCATTCTATGCATCATAACAAACACACAACAATCATTAAAAACAGTTCATAATGGATATATTAGTGAAATCGAAAACTTGAAATTCAAGAACAAAAACGAATTCGGTTAACGATTCTAAGGATGTTTTGGATGAATGTGATGATGCAAACATGTTCAGTGATGGCCCAGGAAAGGTTTGCAACCCTTGAATCACCTGAAAAGTCACAAAATTAAAGAATATGACTTTCACTTTTCTTTGAAAATTTTGAAGGTGGTTCTTGTTCTTGAAGGCTGCAAAATGTGTCCCCTTGCTTTGTGTTATATCTTTAACTTATAGTGAGTCAAATTAGGTCAAAAAAACATGTGGTTTTGTGGGCTTTTTGATAACTTGAGTGTGAAGGAAACCATGACCATAAATGTGAGAAAAATCAAATGATACCTTTCTAAATTGGTCTTGCACGAAATTGTAATCTTTCAATCAGTCTTAAATGATATTAGATTCATTCCAAAACCAATATTTGATCTAAATATTCACTTTTTCTATTTTATTTTGATTTAAAATGAATTTTAAAGAATAAAATTCAAATAAATAATAAATAAATTATAAAAATCAGAGAATACTTGAATTGGGTCGTGCTTGATGTTTTCATGGAAAAAATTGGATTTAAACCCTTATTTTCTTCATACACCCCTTAAAAATATCCCAACTTTGACAAGGCATAAATCCTTCAATTTTAAGGCTATGAAGGTGTTATTAGACATTTTGGAAAGCTTAAAGAGTCCTCTAATAAACCTCTTTGGTCTCATGTCCATATCTTTCACCATTTTCAAATTATGCCCTTTGGAAAAAGTTGACTCTTTGTTGACTTTTGAAATGACCTGTAATGTTTTAGCTCATACCTTTCAAATGAAGCATTTTTAGGCTTGGATTGTGAGACACAAAGTTGTAGAGAATTCAATTTCCTTCAAAATTATCTTTGGATGGAAAATTTTTTATGAAGCATGTGAAAGTTATGGCTGGTCAAAGTTCAGTTGACTTTTCTTAAGAAAACCCTAATTTAGAAACTCCTGATTCTTGATGATTTGAAACTTTCTTGATGAATCATGATCAACCCTTGATCAAATGATGAATTTTACTTTATAAACCTGATGTTGGCAAAAAATCTTGAAGTTTGGCTTTAATTTGACCACAGTTGACCTCAGTTTAACTTTTTAACTGCCTTGACTGATTTTTACATATCTGATCATCTGACTGGGCAAGCTCTTTGGGAAAGATTTGAGACTTGACATAAGGATTCTTGAGGTCATATGGGATGCCATGAAACTCACTTGAAGCCTTGAAAGTCATTTTAACCTGAGGAAACCCAAAACCCTAGTTTTGGACACTTTGCTTAGGAGGAGGCATTGTCTGGGGAAACTTCCACACTTCTTGATCAATTGGGAGTCTTGAGGACTTTATGATAATTTAGAAGTCTTGAGAGATATTGTCTTGATTGTGGGAGGGAAAATTTTGGGGTACAACAGAAGTCAACACATTTTATTCCGACTGGTATTGCTTATTCTTTGCAGAGATATGCAGAGATATATGTCAGTGTGATCGTGAAGTTGCATGGGATTCCTTTAAGTATTGTGTCGGATAGAGATCCGAGATTTACTTCTAAATTTTGGGAGAGTTTGCAAGAAGCATTGGGTTCGAAGTTGAAGTTGAGTTCAGCTTATCATCCACGGACTGATGGGAAAACATAGAGGACTATACAATCTTTGAAAAATTTGTTGAGGGCTTGTGTGCTTGAACAAGAAGGTGCTTGGGATAATAACTTATCGTTGATCAAGTTTAATTATAATAACAGTTATCATTCCAGTATCGGAATGACTTTTTTTGAAGCACTTTATGATCGAAGATGTCAAACACCTTTATGTTGGCATGAGTTCGGTGAGAGTGTTGTACTTGGACCTGATATCGTACAACAAACTACTGAGATGGTGAAATTGATTCAGGACAAGATGAGAACTTCACAGAGCAGGCAGAAGAGTTATCACGATAAGAGGAGGAAAGATCTTGAATTTTAAGAAGGAAATCGTGTGTTTTTTAGGGTTACTCCTTGATTTATTAGTCTGTACCAGATTTCTACAAGAGTTGGACCTGTTGCTAATGGAGTGGCTTTGCCACCACGATTATCAAATTTGCATGATGTATTCCATGTTTCGCAGCTTCGGAAGTATGTTCCAGATTCGTCACATGTGATGCCGATGGATGAAGTTGAAGTAAGAGACAATCTTACAGTTGAAGCACTACCAGAGCATATCGATGATCGCAAGGTGAAGCAATTGAGAGGCAAGGAAATTGTTCTCGTAAAGGTGGTTTGGGGAGGAACTGTCGGTGGAAATATGACTTGGGAATTGAAGAGTAAGATACACGAGTCTTATCCGAGTTTATTCGCATGAGGTAAGTTTTCGAGGACGAAAACATTCTAAATGGGGGAGAGTTGTAACGCCCCGATTATTTATTTAATTATTTAATTTAAATAATTGGAATTGTTCTCGTAAAGGTGGTTTGGGGAGGATATGTCGGTGGGAACATGACTTGGGAATTGAAGAGTAAGATACATGAGTCTTATCCGATTTTATTCGCATGAGGTAAGTTTTCGAGGACGAAAACATTCTAAATGGGGGAGAGTTGTAACGCCCCGATTATTTATTTAATTATTTAATTTAAATAATTGGAATTGTTGTGTATTGTGTGTGGTGTGAAGTGGTAATATGTGGAAGGAAGTATGATATTATTTAATATTATATGAATTTAAAAGAAATTATATTATATTGAATAAATAAAAATACTGGAAATATGAAGACAAAAGGTAGAATGGTAATTTGGTGAAGGAATAGTGAGGGCGAGATGGACAATCCTTAGTTGGGGTCTAAAGGTTATGTTTGGAATTTAGGAAAAAGAGAATCAGCTCGTGAAAACTGATCGTGAGAAATGTGAACAGAGAAAGAGGAATGAGCTAGGTAAAAAGATTGTAGAGAAGAATTCCGGTTAGGAGAAGGAAATTGTCCATCAAACTAAGATAAGGGTGAGATTTCTTCATCTCCTAATGGTTTTATAATAGGAATAGTAGGCATAAGATTGTCGAGTAGGAATCCATGAGGTCCGAGGGATTTTGATGAACAACATGTTAGAACAATTAGGAATTGAAAATTGTGATAATTGTATGAATTAGGTGATTGATTGTAGGATGAATGGGGAAAATTCTGAGTTTTCTGGCCTTCAGAGTGGTTTTGGAGTATAGAAATCGTAGCAGGGTTTGGCTGGTTCGCAGAGGAAAATCTGCGAAAATCACAATTCTCGCTTAGCGAGCGTGTGAAAATGTTGGAACCTTCTTGGCATAAAGTTACTCGCTTAGCGAGCATGAGGTCGCTTAGCGAGACCTGAAGTGAAAAAAATAAATTATTTTATTCTGAAAAATTAATCCTTTATTTAATATATTAATGAAAAAGGACTGATGTAGTGATGTTAGAGGCATGTATGGGTGGGTTATGAGCTTGTTGAGAAGGATAATGGACATAACATAATAGATACCTGAGTTAGTATGTGTATATGTGGTTGATGTTGTTATGTGTTGTTGTTGTAACATGATGTTAATGTTGTTATATGTTGTTGTAGTTGTTGATGCATGTTGTTGATGTTGTTATATGTTGTTGATGTTGATTTCATGAAGTAGTTGTTGTAGACATGCATATTAACATTGATGGTGAATGGCATGTGCATAGTTGGGAATGATGTACCAATGTGTCGCTCCCGGGATTTTCATCCTAGTACAAACGCGAAAGTGGCGCGGAAAAGGTAGAGTCGCCAGCCAGGCATTTTTATCCCGAATGAATGGGAAAGGTAATGTTGCACAAACCTAAGGAAGAAGGAAAGACAAGGTCATGCGAACCAAAGATCTGGGTTCGGGAGTCAGTTACGAATTGGGAAGGTATTAGCACCCCAATCCGTCCGCCGTACCCGACGGGATCCACGCTTGCTAGTTTGTTTCAAAGGGTGAGAAAAATATAACTGCTGCTGAACAAATGAACGGCTAACTGGAATGAGAAATGAAATGAGAAAAGGGATTGGAAAAGAAAATGGAAAGAAAGAGGGAAATGTAGGGAAAATAAAGAATGTGCTCGAACGGGCCCTACCCCGCTGCCTATGTACCTCATCGGGATAATGAGGATCAGAGTCGACGTAGTTCGCCTAACTAAGGCGGGAACTAATTGTTTGTGTTTTTTATGCTGGAACTGCGTATGTTTATGCTCAGGTGCTGCAGGCTCGTCTGGTACGAGTGCGTTTATCGTCTTGCATGCAAGACAAGTCGTCGCGAGTTCGCGTTGTGAGTGAGTGAGGTGAGAGGAGAATTTCCCGCAGAAAAGTCGCTTATTGTGTGTTTTTTTCTTTTATGAGAAGTGTTTTGAATTTGTTTGTGAACGTTCTCATACTAAGACCTATCCATCGTGGTAAATACTTATACCTCGCCCCGAAACAGGACGTGTATGAGTACTTCGCAACAAAGTCTCATGGCGTACAAGAATATTCAAACTTTATTAAGTATTTTATTATTTTCTTTGTGAGATGAGAAAGAAAGACTCAAGTGGAAAAAGGACAAACTAAGGGGGACTAAGACATAACCCTAAGTTATTCATTATATGCACAAGGTGATCCTAATGGTTTGTGAGGTTTTCTAATCCTAAGGAAGAAAAGGAAAAGAAGAAAAGAGAGTTAGAAACTTACTTACTTCCTAAGGAAGTTAAATTGTCTCTAAAGAAAGGGAAAGCCTAAGAGCAAAACACAAGGTGCTAAGGCAAACATAAATATAATGCATAAGAGATAGGAATGAAGTGAGGCTTACCTCAATCTTCCCCCTTACAAAACAAAGGTTAGCATGACAATGCATATTGAAAGTAAAATCAAAGCATAAAAGCGATTAAGTACCATAAACGTCCTAGAATGGAACTAGGGTTCAAAATAAGACCTAAGTCTAAAGTTGAAGGTAACTAAAGGTTACATGACTTCTAAAGTCAGTAGCTACATGCTACAGGTCCCTAAGGATGCTAGGATGCTATTGATGAAGTATGAATGCGTATGGCTTACAAGCATGAATTAATACATGAAATGAACATCAAAGTCAGTAGTGAATTCTTATGAATGAGTATAAATGAACATATAATCAGGGATGCAATGGTTTAGGCATATGGAGCAAGGAGAAGGAGATGTGAGAACAAATGGAACAAGTATCACATATGATTAGTAATGATGCAAGATAAGGATGAATGACATGTAAATGTGCATGAAGTGATTATGGGTCAGTAGCATACAAGTTATGAGATGCAATTAGAATGTATGGCTAGGCATTAATGATTCTCACATAATTCATGTTAACATTTAGAGGAGAAGAGAAGCTAGTTTAAGTTAAAATTAGTTCACATAAGTATGCATTTTAAAACACCAAAACAAATCAAATGAATATGGTTCAAAAAGTGACCTATGACTGGAATTAAAGACATAAAAATTACCTATAATCAACTCCTAAAAATTACCAAAAATTACCTCAAGCAAGTGGAATGAATGCCTTTCTAATATCTAGGTTATGGAGCAAATAAGCACATAATCAAACCTATAATCTAGGTGACATGGAAAAATAGCAAAAAGGCTTTAAAAATTATGAAATTAAATTCCTGGAATAATAAAGTCATTATCTTACATGGTTTAAAAGGATTTCACAAAATTATGCACCAAAGTTCCAAAACAATTACTTAACAATTGGTATAGCAAAGCATGATCGCCGAAAAACACATCCACAAAGTGGATCAAAAAGGGCACTAAAAATTATGAAAAAAAATTCATAAGGAGAATAAAAATGTAATAAATTCCAGTGTTTAATCACAAACAAAAAAAGGTCTCACTCCTATTAGAAAAAATTGCTTTTGGTCCCTTATGTCAATACCATTCCTTTTGGGACAGCTTGGAATGAAAAATCCAAATTAATTACTAAAATCAATCTAACCTGGAATAAAAAAATATGAAAAATTAATTGAGAGGATTAAGATCACTCATGAAATTTTCTAGAATTTTATCCCACCTAAAACTATTTTTAATAATTGCGACGAAACGGGCAAAAAACGACGTTTTAAGGGAAAGCGAAAGGAAGCGAATTCTACAATCTGTAACCTAATCCCTAAGCTCCGAAATCGACACATATAATCAAAAATCATAAAGAAATCCAGTGCCTCGGGTGGGAGGGCTCAATATGCACCTTAAGTTATATGATCCTAAGCCTCATACAAACTAGAATGATGCGTTAAAGTCGAAAAAAGTTGAAATTACTTACTTGATCGAAGTGACGATTCTTCATATAAAAGAAATCCAAAAACTTCATGCAAGGTCTTGTAATCTCCCATAAGCAAAATAAATTTTTATCTTCCATAATTACTTTGTAAAAATCCTCCATAATCGAAACAAAAACAACGGCACAAAATATCATTTGAATCCAAAGGTATCCCACAAATAAAGTGAAATACCAATCAAACGACCGTCGTTAAGATCTTTGCGAGAACCTTGCATGAACTCAACAAACGCATTAGAAACCAAAAAGAGGTGCAACCGGAAGTTACACCTATGCCTCACAACTCAAAATCAAGTAGAAAGATGAATGTACGAGTCATGGACATGCATTGAAATTTATGTTTCAAAACGGGGCAACACTTATGCTCTAACATAAACAACATGCAAACTCAAACCGGAATCAAACAAATTTACATGCAATGAATGACAAATGATCAACAAACATAAGTACAAGTCAAAATAAGATCAATGCATCAAAATCGCACCAAACCGAACTTAAAAAAACCTTAAAACGAAAAAACGCGTCAAAAATCATCGACTCGGAATTGAACGAAAATCGCATGGTAACTTGAAAACGTGCCAACGGATTCAAATATGCAATCGTTTTTTGAAAATTCCGCTCGGAAGTGATACTTTTTGGCCGATTTCATCGGCTGGCAATAGCTAAATAGCCGGAAAAAATTGTCCGAAATCGACTAAAAAGCTTACCAATGGCTCCGGAATAATCAACAAAGTCAATTTACACTATTCACATTCGCGAAAACGCGCTACGGTTAGGAAGTTATGACCAAAACATATTCTCGACATGCGATACATTTACAACATCATCGATTAGATATCAATCTATCCTATTCCGGATTTGCACATTAAAACAAGCATGAATTCAAAATTCAAGAACTTCAATCAATATCAAGTCACAATAATTAACTCTCCTAAGAATTTTGTCAAACACTTAACATGCACCGATTATTCTATGTCAATTTTAACAATCATTTCCAATTATGCACCACAAAAATTATTAATCAAGCATCAATTAATCAAGCATCAATCAACAATCAAATCATGAATCAATGCACATAATCTCCACAAGATTAATTCAACTTGAAAATTCAATTCAAGAAACAATGCAACAATTATTCATGAATTAAAGTTTAAGAAGCTTACCGAATGAAGAATCGACGAAGAAATTGCGAATCCGAAGGAAGTGAGACGTGATCGTGAACGGAGGATAGGGGGAGAGGTCGCATGGCTTCCGGTGGCGGAAGATGGTGGTTGCACGGTGGTGAAGTTGATCGGAGGTGGTGGTTCGTGGCGGCTCGGCTACCGGAAGCTTGATCGGAATTGTTGTGTTCTTGAGTTCTTGATGAAGTTTTTGTTGTGTTCTTGAGAAAGAGTTAAGAGAATGAACTTTGATCCTTTAGAGAAAGTTTGTGAGAGTTTTTTGGTGTTTGTAAATTATGATTGAAGTTATGAGACAAATTGTGGGTCAAAAGAATATATAATGGAGTGTAAAATGAAAGGCAAAAGATAGAATTTCGGCTTAAGTGAAAATAACAATATCTTCGGCAAGAAATTTTGACTCTAAGTCTTCCACAACATCGTCCGCCTCTGAATCACGGTTGCAACGCAAAAAGAACAGACGTCATACGATCAAAATCGAGTGCGATCGATACGTTTAAGTTGCAAGACGTCATTGAATAAGTTATTTTTTCGGCTTATTTGGTGTCTGCTACTCGAAAATGTGACGAGGTCAACCTCTTTGGAGCATAATCTCGACTCGACTTTGTCATCAAAGTTGTAGATCTATGAGTCAGTGACCTGGTGTTAAAATGTAAGCTCAACCGGACAAATGACGAGGGAGATATGAATTTTCTCGTGAAACCACTTTCAGCCTTTTTCTTCGGTTCAACACTTCAGTTTTGTGAAATAAACCAAAACGGAAATCTTTGGAGCACCGTTCGAACTCGCATTTGTCTTTGAACTTGAAGAGGATAAAATTTGTGAACCAATGCTTCAAGAACGAGTGCAATCTGATGAAAATTGACCGAGTTATGAATTTTACAAAATCTGACAGACAATGCACAACATCAAAGAACCTTACTGGTAATTCGCATTTTCGAGATCCTTCCGCTCGGACCTAACCCAAACTGAATTCACATAAGGAAAATAACATCTAAGCGGAATTTTAGGCACCGGAACAACATCAATCTGATGAACGAGCCAAGAGTTATGAATTTTTTAGTGTTCAAAACTCACCGGTTCAACACTGTTTTTCACTATGTCAACTCTAAAAACTAGCACATTCGAAGATCTTCTTCAAAGAATTAGTTCTCGGTCAAAACCCAAAAGTTATGAAAGGATATCAAGACGAAACTTTTGGCATATGAATCTCTCAGACATGTTGACCCAATCAGAAGTTACGAACTCTTGAATGCCGCTAGCACAGTTAATCGGCGAAACCGAAATTTCAAAAACAAATAATTCCCGCCATTTTCCTTGATGAATTGGCCTCCGAGCCGAACACAAAAGTTTTAGAGAATACCAAAACGGTCTAAACTATTGAGTTTCAAGGCAAAATGAGTTTCCGAGCATAAGTTTCAACTTTTGCAAACTGCACCATAAAACTGATATTCTGCTTAAACTCCTCTTAATCAACCGAGAACTTTTGGCTTCTTCTGAGATTCTTGTGCACGTGCCGCATGAAGAAATAAAGTTCAGTCGCAACCTATGAAAGCTCAAATGGAGATGTATATTCATGTATGTTTATGATGCAATTGTGGTCTAAATGCAATGCAATATATGAAAGGATATGCTAAATGACATGGAAATGAGAGGGCAAATTTTGAGGTATTACACAAGGTAGGGTATATCCACCCGAATTCCAAAGAGAATCGTTGTGATATTGGTGTGGTAATTAAATAGGGATCGTACGTGACCATGAAACATGGATCAAGGGTGTGATCATGAAATAGGGATCATACTGGACCATGAAATAGGGTTCGAGAGTTCCGACGGGAAAAATATCATGAAATAGGGATCGATAAATGGTACCACATGCATTGAGTCTGGTGGATACTCATTTGCATTTGTAGTTGTTTGTGTGTATAATATCATTACGTATTTTGGTGTGTTTGTTTAATTGTTGATTGATGAGAATAAGTGAATTATTGGACGATACTTGCTTATATTTGTATTATTTTTCCCTTTTGTTGGTGTAAGTATCTCACCCCTTCTATTTGAATGTTACCCCTATGTTGGTAACATGCAGGTGATCAGGAATAGTTGAGTGAGTGGTCGATGAAGTCAGTGTGCTTCACGTTAGAGGAGTCGGATTTTATACGTACTTTGGGGTGTCGGGACGACGTTTTTTTTCTTCTGTTGTTTATTTATTTAAGAAAAACATGTGGCTACTTAACTATTTATTTTATGTTTCTTTTGATTTTTCGCTGCAAGTGAAACATTTATACTACATATCAATTTAAGTCGTGTATTTGAAATTGTGTGTAACACTAAAAAATTATTTTTATATTTAATTACTCTGATTTTAAATAATAATTCGTAGGGAGCATTTTGGGTGTTACACCTTGACTCATTTTTCCATGAAAAATTTCATCTGGAGGGCTCAGTTGACTGAAACCCTAATTGGCGATTCTGATGGCTCGGGGCCCATATCATTGAAATTTATGTACAGTCTTTGGATGATTTTCCATCATTTGAGACTCCTCGACTATTTGATGGTGATTGTAAGGTTGAAATCTCGGGTATTTAATGATTGGTCTTTTTCCGGAATCCTCTGAGGGACTCAAGAATCCCGATTCATTGCAGGTATACTGTCTAGACCAGTCTGACACAATCCTTTGGTAAGTGGATTTCCTCAGATGATGTATATAGTTTAGGGTCAAAATTTAGGGTATGACAAGAATTCCAAGTGTTGAAGGTTTCGACAGATCATAATGTTGCTGATAGATCATCAAGACATTGCCGAGTTGCAAGTTTTTCCACTGTATGCAGTTGATAATGCTGCATGAAGAAAGCTAGTTTTGTTTTCTTGTTGGTATAGAGTTTGATCCAAGGTGGATATTTGTGAGATATTGGATCGAACTAAAGAAATATGTGTTGTAGTCGAAGAATGTACTAACATACATGCATTAGTCAATATAGGTTTGTTAGCATGTTGAATTGAGTCTTGCTTATAAGTCCAATTTTTGTTTAAGTTAGCTTGTACCCTAAGTTAGCTTGTAATGAGTAATTGTTAAAAAGTCCATCATGTTAGTGTGTTAGGTTTTCTTATAAATAGCATACTAGTCTCTCATCTTTTGTATAAGGAAAAATAGGAGGATAAAATCATAATTCAAAAGTGAGAGGGTTATTTGTTATTTTTGTATACTTGTAATTTTGTTTTAAAAGAAATAAAATAATAACATTTTATAACAAATTCATATTGTTATATTTGTTTTGCCTCAAACCCTAACTCTTATGGGATTCTTGATAATAAAAAAATCTATTATACTTTATTTCTAATATATCTGATTCACAACAAATATATTTGATAGAATATTCTAGAACTATATCTACAATGAAATTCGTGGTCGATACTCTAATTGCATCCAATGTTACAAAATATTTATATAAAAAAAATCTATATTTTTAGTTATGAATAAAACAAGAAATTTAGTCTTCTCGAATATATCAATGTCATAATACATAACAATCACATCACATAGTTACATTTTCCTGCAATAATTGAAGACACTCTAGCCTCTAGGAAAAAACAAAGTTGGATTAACCATCAACCCTTTTCAAGAGGTCACTGGCAAGCCAAACACTAACACACACAGAAAAGGAAAAAGGAAAAAAAAGAAGAAAAAAAAGAGTCACATAATTGAGAGTCTTGACATCTTTTCCAACATCTAAACTCATTTGTTGCTATCTATGCCGATCATCAGAAGCCTTGTTTTAAAGAATATCACAAAAATATTTTAAAGAGACGATCTTATACGCCACTTAGTAATATCTTTGAATACATAATATATTATTCTTTTTTTATTCTATAAAAGTAAAGTCCACATCCCTCCAAAATACATAATAGTAGTTAACTATCAAAGAAAAATTGCCAAGTCACAAAAGTGGTCTCACATAGTGCCTAACATTTGTAATAATGTAGTTATTCTAATGACAGGTTGTATATATTTAGTCACGAACCAAACTAGAAATTTACTCACAACAATCACATGGTTACATTTTCACGCAATAATTAAAGTCCCTCTAGGATTAAGCCACACTCTAACTCTATATAAGTAAGGAAAAGGAGTCACATAATCAACATCTGAACTCATTTTATTGCTAGCCATGTCGATCATCAGAAGCATTACAAGAGAATATATTGGCAAGCCAATAAGATGCAAAGGTTCTACTTTAAACTTTAATTAACATTCTATCACTCATATAATATTAATTTGACATGCATGTTGTTGATTGAAATGGAACAGCTGCAATATGCAGAAAATCAGGTGAACCTCTTGTTATAGAAGAAATTGAGTTAGAGCCACCAAAATCATGGGAAGTAAGGATCAAAATTTTGTACACATCTCTGTGCCATTCTGATCTCACTTTTTGGAAAATGAATCCTTCTGTAAGTACATATTTAATCTTATATGAAAAAAGTGGTAGAAATGGTTAAAAATATTTCTAATAATTTTGTTTCAGTCACCTGCTGCTATGTTTCCAAGAATTCTCGGACACGAAGCCGTAGGGTAATTATTAACTAAAATTCATATATAAGAAGTAAAAGCTAACAAAATGAATAAGATTTTTACACACGATTGTGCAGAGTTGTGGAGAGTGTAGGAGAGCACGTGGAAGAAGTGAAAGAAGGAGATTTAGTTGTGCCGGTATTTCAACCAAACTGTGGAGAATGCAGAGATTGTGAGAGTCCAAAAAGCAACAATTGCAGCAAGTTTGGAAACGAACGAATCGTTGACATGCCAAGAGATGGAACAAGTAGGTTTAGGGACATGAATGGACAAGTGGTGCATAATTTATTTGGTATCAGCAGTTTCTCTGAGTACACAGTGGTTGATATAACACATTTGGTTAAATTTCGCCATGATTTTCCTCTTGATAAAGCTTGCTTGCTCAGTTGCGGTGTTTCCACAGGTACCATATATTATTCATATGGTGGCTTTCCTTTTCACGTATCTTCATGACATGGAGCATATCTTTAGCCATGTATATTAACTAATAATCTGCATTACGTCTACATCAGAATCAAAGAATCTTTTTTATTATGGAAGAGTTTAATACTAGGTGGTTTTGTTTTATTTGGATATGTTGGCAGGGATAGGGGCGGTGTGGAAAGTGGCTGATGTAGAAAGAGGGTCCACAGTTGCTGTTTTTGGCCTTGGTGCTGTTGGTCTAGCTGTAAGTTTACACCACAGATTCAGATTTTTCTTTACTTTATTATGCAATAGATCAAGTTGACAATTTAGATATAATATTGTCAACAATAGGCTACGATTGAATAGATTTAGATCTCTCATTAAAGATCGGGATGTGAATGAATTAGGTGACTTTCTCTTTCCATGACTTTAGTAACTTTAGTTATGTTATAGAAGAAAGAAATTCATAGTGACTTTCTCTCCATAAACTCACCAAAACTCTACCTAGATAGAGACCCCTAAGTCTAACCCCCAACAAATTGCAATGTGGTTCGGTCTTGATTAAGAAATGATTCCAATAAAGACGGGAGATTTATGAGAATTCACCTCGTGGTCAAACATCTTAGTCACATATCTAATAAAAAATCAGGGAGGGATTAAATGTTTTACATTCTTAAAATTAGTCTGATTAGTTGATGTATCAAATCGGAAGAAGCCTATGATAAAATAGTAATGGCTTATGTGAAATATGGGTAATAGACAAAGATAGAAATTGGCATGTTGTCTGGTTGTGAGCCTGATAGACCAGGGTTATCATCGGTTGTGAACCCAGATGAAGAGGCAAGTAGATTGGAATCCGATTAGGATCACTAACACAAGCACATTGGGGTCGACTTCATACTTATAGGTCGGATCTGATGTCAATGTTAGGATATCATCTGATGAGTCGCAAGAGACTGTTACAAAATGCTACATGATTGCATGAGAATTACAGTTATTGATGGGAAAGACGTTACCTGACAATTATGGGAGCGGCAAACGTTATCTGAGGTTGTCTTTATTAAGGATATGAAAGGGAAAACATTAATGGAGGATGGGTGAATCGAGCCATATAAATAGGAGGTTTCTTGGAATAAGAAAGGAAGCATAAACCAATCAAAAAATACATAACAGACACTTAAAACCACTCATTTTAGGCTCTCCTTGACTGATAACAAGGAAGTCAACCATTTGTTATTTTTTTAGCAAGAACATTTGGCGCCCACTGTGGAACCTCGGTAAAACTTGCCTAGGACACACAAAAATATCATATAAATCGCTAATAACCCATTAGTGTGATGTCAAGATCATCCCCCAATCGAAGTGAACTGCCCCCACTGTCGGATCTAACTCAGATACTCACGGTAGTGGAGGATCTCCTTCAATAGAATGAAACCTTGCAAGATAATATTCATGTTTTGTTGGCACAAAGTAAATAGTATGCGGACACAAAGGAGGAGCCTTTAGACTCCCAACCTTTGTCCGGGGCAATCTGGGATGATCAAGTTCCAAAGAACTTAAAACCATCATCGTTGGTAGCTTTTGATGGTAAAACTGACCCACGATAGCACATTATTGCGATCAATATTCAGATGGTAATAGTAGGGGCTTCCGACTCCCTTAAGTGCAACAAATTCATGGTTGGGACCTTTAAAGAATGAGCATTGCGATGGTATATGAGCTTACCTAGATGCTCGATAGTTAACTACTATAACTTAACTAAAAAGATGGTATAACACTTTTCAGCAAGAAAACATAGAAAAGTGTTGACTACCGGTCTATTTAATGCCTGACAAGGGTATTTAGATTCCCTCAGCTTTTTACAGATATGTGCAGTCATGAGAGTTTTCGATTTCAGCACATCATCAGGAGTATCTGGAAATGTTCAATGAAGAAACAATTAAGGTGTCTCATCCAAATCAGGAAATGTTTGTGGGAACATTTCAACATGGCCTCAAGGTCGGATACTTCAATGAATCTTTAGCTTAAAAGTCGACATCCAATATGGATGAGGTTAATACCAAAGCAGAGTGATACATAAAAAGGGAGAAAAGTAACATGGAAAAGAGATCCCGAGATGCCAAAGAAAACATTCGAGTTAAAAAGGAGGGATCTGTGCATAGGAATGAATACTCTAAGTTTAGACTCAGAGACCGGAAAATGATGAGGCCATCAATGCTTTGGAGGCTATTTTATCAACTTTATACCTCACACTGAAATATCCCCTCGAAGATAGTCGAGTAGGAGTAGTAAAGGGTGACCACGGGATAACAAGTAAATGTTATAAAGACAATCTGAAATTCTAAAGGAAAGCTCAAACTGATGAACCAATAAGATATGAACATTTAAAAAAGAACCTAATTGATATTTATCCAAGAGGGGATCATGTATAAGATAGTCTAACGAGCATTAAAGATGTAAAGAAGGTACATATTGGCATCCAATCATCCCAGACAACTCAAATTGGCTCTAGTTGGTCTTCAGAGGAGGAAGTCGACATCATTAGAATATTAAGTAAGAAAATAGGCATGTTCGCGTGGAAATTGGCGGATACGCCTGGAATCGACCCAAGCATAGTTTGTCACCATATGGCGTGTGATCTAATATGTTCACCACGACCGTTTTATCACTGGGGTCGGCTATGTTGGTTCTACTTCCCGTGGCGACCTGACATATGAAGTTACTGATAATGATTGTTGATTACTTAACCCAATGAATGGAGGCAGAAGTAATGGCACGAGTTATAGCAGAAAGAGCACACCGATTCTATTGGAGAAACATAACATGTCGGTTTGGCCTTCTCGGGGTTATTATGTCAGACAACTATACGCAATTTGCTAGTTCATAAATTATAAAGTTTTATAAGGATTTTGGAATACAAAATTAATTTATTTTGGTGAACACCCTCAAAAAAATGGTCTGGCAGAGGCGACAGACATGATCATTTTTTCTAGGATAAAAAAAGGAGTTGTATGAAGCTAAGGGGTCATGGGTCGAGTACCTGCATGAAATTTTGTGGTCTTATCTTACTACACCCTATTAAACTACACATGAAGCTCCTTTAATGATGGTTTATGAAGTGGATGCAATGATACTAGGAGAAATCAACATTGATTTGGAGACGTATTGCTTTTGAGGAAAACATCAACTCGGATGGTCAGGACAACTCGGAAGATTTACGGGAATCAACCCATACAAGGGAATTCACATTCAAATGGAGAATTTCCAAGAGGTTTAATATCAAGGTAAGGCAAATAGATTTTCACAAAGGATACATGGTGGTAAAAAGGTGACTCATCCTAAGAAGAAAGGCAAGCTAGCTCCGAATGGGGAAGGACCTTTCCGCATCCGTCAAGGGTTGAATGTGGGAGCTTAGATGTTAGAAATTTAGAGGATGTTGAAATACTTAGGAATTGGAATGTAACTAGGTTTTATTTTTATCTTAGCTAGACTATGTAATGAGCATCATAAATAAAAATTATGCATTTTTTCCTTGCATAGGCAAGGGGTTTTAATGAGGCACTCATGGTTAAATTAAAATGTATTATATAAAATAGGTAAAATGGTCCTAGGACATGATCCAAACTGAATTCCAAGCTACTTGAAGCCTCTGACATAATCGGTGCGGCCGAGTAATGTTAATAAAACCTCTGGTCTAACTGAAGTCTAAACTACTTAAAGTCTCTAGCATAATCGATTGCAATCAAATAACGTAATAAAACCTCTACCCTAAATGAAATATAAGCTACTTAAAGCCTTTGGCATAATCAGTTGCGTCGAGTAACATTAATAAAATCTCTAGCCTAACTGAAGTCCAAGCTACTTGAATCCTTTAGCATAATCGGTTGTAGTCGGGTAACGTTAATAAAACCTTTGGTCTAACTTAAGTTAAAGCTACTTGAAGCCTCTGACATAATTGGTTATGGCCAGGAAACGTTATTAAAACATCTGGCCTATTTGAAGTCCAGACTACTTTAAGCCTTTGGCATAATTGGCCATGCCTGGGCAACGTTAATAAAGCCTTTAGCCTAGTCGAGGTAAGAGGAAAGCACTTGGTTGGGTATACTTATTATAACCAGGATCTTAAAGTTATGAACTAAACGAGGTTTTATAAATGCTCCGAGATATATTTAGTAAAAGTGCATAAATGGTACATCAAAATATAAATATTTGAATCTATCTCAGAAGAAAACGTATTATAAATTAAAGGGATAACCAACAACACAAAATAAAATACAAAATTATCATAAATATTATGAACCATAACAAGGTCCGGATACAAAATAGAAAGAACAATACACCTAAAAACATTACTAAACGCATCCTAATGGATGACTAACAAAAAGAGAATAGAAATAATAGTATTCTCCATTCTTATCTTCACCATCAACACGATCCTCCGTGGATAGATCATTAGCCAAAGAATGCTCAGTTTCTTCCATATCCATAAGATGACCATCCATCACAACTTTGAAAAAGTCCATCTCGGAAAAGTCAAGCTCGGGGGTGAAGACACAAAACTTGAGCTTTTTCCCTATCAAAAGTGTCATCGTCTTCATCAAGAATGTCAATTTGAGATTTTTGCAAGGATCTCTACAATTGATCATTCAACTCGCGAGTTGATGTGATCTTCGTAGATTTCTTGGTGACAACGGATTACAATTCTTGGTTTTCGGTATCTGACTTTTCCCTCTATTTTTCATCCAACAATTGCTTCTCAAGGACGAATATTATATTCGTCCGCATCTTTTATTTTTCCTTTAGTTGATTAATCTCCTGATTGCGTTTAATTTCATTAAAACAATCCTCTTATTAGAACAACACATCTCATCTGATATGAGTTGATGTTTTGGGTCAAATTTTGCTGACCTATTATATTCTCCTTGTTTACATCCTATGTGGCATTCATATGGTCATAAATGAATCTCAACCCGCCAAAGTTCTTACTCTAGAATTTAAACTCATTATATGTTTTGGCTTGATCGCTACCACTCACCTCTCGCATCAAAGAGGAAATTTCCCAATCGGCTCTGCAAACCTCATCACTCATTAAAGTTTTCATTTTCTTTGGTAAATTCGGACAGGAGTCCTCCGGTGGTGGAATGGGGGAGAGATGGGGCTCAGAAATACTTGGGGTTATTTTTCTCGGGGCTATCTGTATCTTCTTCAATAGTCTAGTTTCTAAGTCAGACAAGTCCAACTTGGCAGTGAGTTGGCCGACTACTCTTTTCGTCGCCCAAGCTTCCAACATCAGTTTTTTCTACTCCTTCACAGACAAGTTAGACATTTTTTCTACAAAAAATAAGGGAAAGGTATTAAGAGAATGAGATGTAATGCAACGAACAATGCAAAAAGAAAATAAATGAGTATTACCTAGAAGAGGAAAAACTTGTTTTTCTGGTAATGTCAATAGGTCCCAGACCTTCATCATACGAAAGGAATCTAATATGGCCAAAAACTAATTTCTTGGTCATTTAGCTTATCAAAATCAAAGCCAGATACCGAAAATCGGTTTCCAGTCTAATAAATGGGAAAACAATGAGATTCGTCTAACGCATACATCACCTGAGGACATCTCGGTCCACACCTAACTCAAAGAAATCGGTCATTGAAACCTTTGTAATTGGTAGTATAGACTTGAAGAAAACTTTTGTCGAGAAGGCCATTAATTGTAACCCAACCACCATTTTCAACATCCTTGATTTCATAAAAGGAGAAAAACAAGCCTATGATGGGCTCTATGTTTATTGCCTCACATACTATCTCAAAAGCCTTGATAAAACCCCAGCTATTGGGACAGAGTTGGGAAGGGGAAAAGTTTAGGGTTCTTAGAAGATCGAATTCGAAATCAGTAAAAGGGAGCTGGATTTTAAAATCCTCTAGTACCCCAGCATAGAAATGGAAGTACTTTTCTTTAACTCCTTTAAGATGAACTATACAAACACATTACCCTAGGAAATTAACCATTGGAACAATGCAATATGATATGATTGTTGATGGTTGTCTTATTGGAATTGAATACCTATATTAGATGATTAATGTCTTTCTAAGTTGACAAAATCATTTGTGAAATTTCCAATGACATCATAGTTGGTTTTAGTTACACTAATTTGACCTTCTCATTTGGGTTTGAGTTCACTGAATTGATAATCTCATGACTTGAATTTATTTATTCTAACTTAAATAGGTTATCTTCTAGATTATGTTCTAAGTTTTTCCTATTTGGATCCTCCTCATCATCTTGAGGCACACTCTTTAGTCTTTGGAAACTATTAATGATATGTCTAATACATTTGCACCCGTTGCAAAAAAATAGAAATATTTTCAAACTATACTTTAACAAATAAAGAAAAGGTAGTTCTTTTCACCAAAACCCTATGTCTCAATTTTTTTGTAAGATCTATATCTACTAGAACCCTAACAATGTCATATGTTCGATAATGCATATGTTTTTACTAGCTTCATCCATACATATTGGGGGTTCCAATGTCATTATCTATAGTAAAGAGTACTTTAGTCTTCAATACTACTAAGACATACCATGGATTCTAATCAATACCAGAGTTAAAGATTGTTGTTAAATGTTAAGGTTGAAATCTAATCTCTAAATAAAAATATTGAAGACTCCATGATTAAGGTTCCATGAACTTGTTATTCTCACACATCTCACATCATCCAACGGTGATCTGAATAATTAAAAAAAAACTTTTCAAGAGAATTTAAATCCCATTTACTAATTGATTCCATAAAAAAGATAACTTGACACATAAAACTTTTATCTTCTAGGGGGTTGTATCCTTTGGCCCTAAGACTCTATTGTGTATATTATGCTTATATGTTTCTAATTATGTATTCATCCTTACGTACCATGATATTTCTTTATGTATTTTAAAAATTGATTGAGGCAAATTAATCATTGATATGTCACAAATATTATTTAAAGCTTGAGTGGAGGTTTTGGTTTTATGCGGTGGCTTAGGTTTGTAGAAGGGATTTTGGATGATCGATAATTGGTAGACAGATCCATGGAATAACAAAGGGTTCATGGTGTTGATGGTCAAAGATGACAATGAATAGTGAAATATAGGTTACTTTATTGAGTATCATGGTTGAACCCAATAAAAGAGATAAATAAAATAAGAGATGATTAAATTGTTTTGTATTTATTCATATGATAAGATTGTTAGTACAATGAATATATGAGACATTTTATATATTTATTATGATTAACTAACAAATCTTAACTTAGTTGTAAGAAAACTAACTAACTCATAACTATCGATAACAAATATAACAACTAACTTTAACACTTTCCCTCAAGTTAGAATATGGATTAACATTTCTGAATTGAAAAAGAACAACGCAATCCAAGGAAAAATAAAATAAAATGTAAAATCATTGAAGAAAATTACAAAAAAAAAACTACAAAAAAAAAATTAAGCCAAAATCACATCGCCTAAAAAAATTGATGTCGATAGTGGTAGTGACATAGGTGTCTAACTCATAGAAGTCTTTAATCTACTTTGGGATCTTTGAAAATCTTATGGTGTCTGGTGTTTGCTTGGCTATCACTTCAATAGAATTAATAAACTCAATCTTGAGTGTTCAAATGCCAATTTTTTGCTAACATAGCTCAACTATCATATGATGGAAGCACAATGAGAAAAGAAAATGTTAATTACCATAGGGTATAATATACAGAGAATGAAATTGTTAAACTACCATAAGGTTGGAGCACAAAGAGAATAAAGATGCTTAACTATAATGTTGTGAATTGATGTCACCAATAACAAACCAAAATATGAGAAAAAATATTGACTTTCTTGGACAAACACAAGAAACCCTATTAGGTTTTACAAAAGATAAAGAATAATGAAGAAGAAGAATAAAAATTGGTTAAATCTATTTTATTATTTACTTTCTCAATAAGGGTTCAAAGATTACAAGTCAATATCAACAATTAACCTCTCAACAACTTGAGAGAACTAGTTTATTTATAGACTACTAAGCTAACTTGGGCTAAAGCTTGCATGCAAGGTCCAATTTGATATACTAACTTAAATTATAAGTTAACATATTTCGAAACTATGCTCGAACAGACTTCAATTACAACATACATAACTTCTGTCAAAATATCAAGCTAACATTGTCAACACTAGAGTTCGATCCAAATACCATATATAATATTGTAGAAGTATATATAGAGAGAATAAAAATGTTAACTACCATTAGATATAAAACATTAAAGAAAGTCATGTGGCTAAACCAAAATTAAAGAATCATACCATCAAAATAATTGAGGTGTGTGAGAAACTTCAACAAATATGTGATATCACAAATCATTTGATAAAATAACAAGATAATTGTAGAAGAAACTAAGAAGTGGGTTATGATCAAAATGAAATAATATAGTGAAATGGGAAAAAATTGAAGAAGAAAAAAGATGGACGTGATTGGAGGTTATCTCCAATGATAAGTAGAATCATCTCTTCTTCATGATGATAATCATTGCTCTGATACCATGTTGAAAAGCATAGTTGAGCTTAAGAAAATAGTGAAATAAAATAAAAGATGATTGAGTTTTTTTTTTGATTCAAATGATAATATCATTATTACAATGAAAATATGATACACTTTATATATTGATCATGATCAACTAACAAATCTTAATTAATTTGTAACATAACTAGCTAATAAATATCTATAACAAATATAACAACTAACTTTGAGACACTTTAATAGGAAGAAATTGTTTTTCTCCTGAGCTTCTCTATCTACATTCACCTTACATATATGTTATTATGGTGATTGAAATTGAATTGTAATATAAGCATACCTACCTTTAAAGATTTGTATTTTATGTTGTTCATTCCCAAAAATTTATTATTTTGAAGAAAAAAAAAGGAGTAATATGGTGCTTTTTCGTATGCAATTATAGTGCATAAAACTTATTGATTTAAATAACCTCGAATTTTCCATGCACCAGGTAGCAGTAGCAGCTAAGCAAAGAGGAGCTTCAAAGATTATAGGCGTAGATCTAAATGAGGACAAATTTGAAATAGGTTTTTCTCAAACTTTATTTTCATTGAAACTTGTGTTTAAACACTTTATACAAGATTTTCTTTTACAACTTTGAATCTTGAGAATCATAAGTTTCTTATTTATCATACACAGGAAAACGATTTGGCATAACTGATTTCCTGAATCCATCCACTTGCAAAGATAAGTCTGTGAGCGAGGTAGGTTAAATATGTGTAAGCATGGATCTCGCACAACATATGGATTAGAATGAATAATATATTTTTTTCTCTCCTCACAGGTGATTAAGGATATGACAAATGGAGGTGCTGATTATTGCTTTGAGTGCATCGGCTTGGCATCATTAATGGCAGAAGCTTTCAATAGCAACAGACGAGTTTGTTTTCTATATACTTCAAAACCTAAACATGCATGTGCACACATTTGAATGTATTTAACCTTGATTAATGGTTGTTATGGTCAGGGTTGGGGGAAGACGGTGATAATAGGGGTGGAAATGCACGGTTCTCCATTGACAATAAGTCCTTATGACATACTGACGGGAAAAACTATCACTGGATCACTAATTGGAGGTTTGAAACCAAAATCTGATATTCCACTCCTAGCTCAGAAGTACTTAGATGGTGTAAGTGATAATCACTAAATAATCGTATGCATTAATATGTATTTTTTTTGCATTCCAAACATAGAGTTTGATATTGATATATTAAGAGATTATTGTGGTTGGTTATGTCCATATATTTATGTTACAGGAGCTTAACTTGGATGGTTTCATAACACAAGAAGTGGATTTCAAAGATATTAACAAAGCTTTTGATTATCTCCAACAAGGAAAGAGCATTCGTTGCATTATAAGGATGGATCATTAACTAATTAGACAAGATTTCCTTGTAACTTTAAAACTATGTCTTTCCTTTATTTTCAACATATGATAATAAACATTTGTCAAAATAAAATTTTAAGAATATACAACAATAAACCGGTTAATAATACTAATGCTAGTT
Source organism: Lathyrus aphaca (assembly GCA_963966055.1). Lineage (NCBI taxonomy): Eukaryota > Viridiplantae > Streptophyta > Magnoliopsida > Fabales > Fabaceae > Lathyrus > Lathyrus aphaca. The sequence continues at coordinate 86,200,091 of OZ014524.1, forward strand.
TATCACAACTCTCTTCTTACTACTCTTTTAGAGCATATATATATATATATATATATATATATATATATATATATATATATATATATATATATATATATATATATATATATATATATATATATATATATATATATATATATATATATATATATATATATATATATATATATATATATATATATATATATATATATATATATATATATATATATATATATATCTTGATTCTTTGGAAAGCTAGAAGTTATTATGAAGTGTTTTGTGATCATAAGTAACATGGGATGTATATGTTCTATTCATATATAGTTTGCTATTTTCATCTTGTAAAGAAATATTCTTATTCAACAAACTCTCAAGTGTTTAGTGATCTTATCTGAAAACTAAACTTTAGATTTTCATGGAAAAGAACATCTTTTTTATAAGATGAAAATAGAAAACTATTTCAACTATAACTTTTATGCTAAGAAAATTACAAACTTTCACTGAACACACAAATTCTAAGCCCCAATACAACCAAAAGATTATAATTATTATATTGAATAAAACTAAAACCAATTCACCATATTTATAATAATTTTCTAATTTTTTTTCTTCACACAACTCAATATAGAATTTAGATCAATACCTACTTTAACACATCATCGTGTATGTCTTTGAAAGTGACATCAATACTAACATTCCTGTAAATTATCTCTTTCTTTACAATTTTACATTTGAAGAGCTCAATATCTATGTTGGTGGAAGGTTCACTCCATTGTATAAGAAATTTGGGAAAAACTATGGGGCTTGCATGACAACTCAACGGTGTTTTCACTCAATTTCACGTTTAATTTTCTAGTTTCTATAAAAACTCATGAATTCTTCTAACCATAAAAGTGAAACATGACAAATAAGTGAATGATACTATGATTTCATTTGTGATCAAATATGAAGATTGTTTTGATATGAAGATTGTTAGCTTAGAATTTCGATTTGAGAAAATTTCATTTGAATGTTGTATAGGGAAAATGCTAAGTCTTAGCATTGATTGGCACAAGTCATCAGGAATGGATACATCGACTAGAAAGCTTCGATTAGCATCTTGAACCATGGTTTGAAAGAATATCAAGAGCAGATCTTGAGACATGGTTTGAAGTAGTCTTAGGAACATAGCTAATAGATCCATCAATATCATGTCGAAGTTGAAGCGTTCAAAGGGTTGCAAAGACTTTGAATATTTTAGAAACTAGAAACTTGAGAGGGGTCTTAATGCTTTCAACAATCACCATTGACAAGCAGGCAGTTACTAGTTTCTACACTACTAAAAAACACATTTAACCTCAGACGCAAAGTTTATTTAACCTCGATCACAAAGGCGAGATAATGAAGGGCCTCATGAAAACTCTCCACTATATCCCTCGGTTTTAGAATAATCGATGGGATAGTTAAAATGGTCACTGGTTCGATCCCCAACAATAGATTTTTTTTTTATATTTTAAAAACCAACATCACATACCTCTCGAGGGGAAAAATGATTATTATTTTTTAAATATACTCATTACATTGTTTACACATAACATTAATAAACTAATTTGTTTATAAACTACATTGTTTATACAAAATATTATATTGTTTACACATAATATTAAAGTTAAAATATATAACAACCTTTGAATCTGATTCATCGTCATTGTTGTCAGTGAAGAACAAATGTTTGATATCTTGGAGAAGAATAAATGTTGGGAATCCTCGTTTTATTAATCTTGGGGAAGATCAAATGTTGGATGCAATATATTCTCTATAGCTTTTGCCTTCATTTTTTTGTGATATAAAACATAAAAGGTTAGATAAATAAAATAAATATTCAATTATATGATTGTTTAAGCACACAAACATTGAACCCAAATAATTTTATACTCTTGCAATCCATTTTAGAGAACTTTTCCCAAATAAAATAAATTTTTCTTTAAGTTTCAAATTTTTCATGTCAAATGTTTCATTATCAATTTTTTATATTTAGAATTCCTTTATAAATGTCTTTTAGGTTTCACGCGGATCACTAATGACAGTGTCTTGAGCGTTGATACTCAATTAAATGGACGACAATGATTTGTTTATGGACAATGAAGAAACTCAATAAACACATCATATTTTCCTTGTTATTACTCAAAACCGATATATAATATGTTTCTTTTTAAATAAAAATACAATGAAATATGTTTCATCCCAGGTGTCATATACCTCTCGGTTTTTTAAATAAACGAGGGGAAATAAGTTTTTTTTAAGTTACATTGTTTGCTCATACTATTAAAATACATTATTAAACAAATCCAGATTTTGACAATGGATTCATGGAAAACAACAAATCTTTTCAAGTTCAATGAATTGTATACATCCAATTTCTAATAAGCTATTTATTCCAACAATTGGAAATTTTTTTCTGCACTTGCAATCCATCTCATAGATCTGTTCAAACATTTCATTACCTTGAGAAAATATTTTCATGGCAAATATTTTCACAAGAAAGACAAAAAGATATATAGTGGTGGATGTAGATAGTTTATTGTGGATTGATGTGTTGGAAATATATTATGTGTTCTAAAAATAAGGACTTTCCCCTCAGTTTCATAAAAAAAAATTGAAGTAATATATAACTTGCAAAAAATGGTGAATGATAAAAAATTGAAAGTAACATGTCTTGTTTCCTTTCCAATTTTTTTTACTATTTACCATTTTTTATATTACAATTATTTTCAATTTACAACATTTTTAGAAATAAATTTCTCAATGTTGTCGACCGATGAAAGCAATAAATTATGGATTATTTTCTTTAATTGACAAAATAGGAAAGTTATTCTAAAAATACAACAACAACATCAACATCATTATCTTGGGATGAAATGCAAGAGCAAAAAATTGCTTTGTTCAAGACAGAAGAACATTGAAGATGTTTTCTATCTTGAAATTCATCTTAATGTATAATGCTTACAAGTTTGATGAGAATTTGAATACCCCACCAATTGAGTTATCTGAAGAGAAATCTTTTAGAGTTAATTATTATTTTTTTACTTGGTTGATCAAGCTATGTATCTCTTAATAAGAGATTTGAGCAAAACCAACAATATGGAAGTGTTTTTGGTTTCTTATTTACTTCTCAAAATTTACAATCATTTGATAATGCAACTTTAGAGTCTTGTTGTAGTCACTTTGAAGAGACATTGAAACATGAGGAGAAATGTGATCTTGATGGGAAAGAATTATGTGCGGAGTTAAGGTTACTAAGAAATGTTTTGCCTCCAGGAAATATTGAACCTATTGATATAGTATGATTTTTGAAAGGTATGGATTTTTTTCCTAATTCACTCATTGCATATAGAATTTTATTGACTATTCCTGTGACAGTTGCTTCGGCAGAAAGAAGTTTTTCAAAATTGAAGGTTTTAAAGTCTTACTTGCGATCCACCATGTTACAAGAAAGGCTTAATGGATTAGCATTGATAGCAATAGAGAATGATTTATTGGAGAATATACAATATGAAGACTTGATTGAAGAATTTGCTTCAAAAAATGCTAGAAGGGAGACTTTTTTTAAGTAGTTAGAAGATATTTTCATAATATTAAATATAACATGTCTTTTTTATGTTAGTTACATGGATAAACGTCTACTTCTGATGTTGTTGATACTATTTACAATTTAAATAGATGATATTTTTATTATTTTAAAAATTATATTTTATCAGGGGTCTATTTTTATTATTTTCCCCGGGCCTTTAAAAAGTCAGGACCGACCCTTCTTTTCCCCCTTTTTGACATCATTAAAAATGTTAGAACATTTGAGCATTTTAAGCATATTTAACATGAAAATGATTATGATATTAAGCATTCTTAAGAAATAAGCCATTGAAGATATTACAGAAAAGAAAGATGCTTAATTAATAAAAAGATTGAGACTGTACAACGATTTGACATATGGAAACGAACATAGACTAGACAAGAACACCCTACCTAATCATCACCAACAATTCACATCAACATCAATCATCAAAATCCTTAACACTACCCATTATAACACAATTTTCTTCGATCAAGGCAATTTCTGGTCTAACCCTTCTAACTAGTTCCATAAGTTCATCCTTAAGAAATAGTTTAGATATAATCCTTCCATATGGAATATATGATTTTATGTGTCTTCTTGAGATTTCAATGGAATGATTCAAGTGATTGAAGATCGTTTGAGGCAGGTTAATGTTGATATGATGCTTTAGGAGGTAGATAAAAATTATGTCATCATGTGACAGGGTACATTTGGCTATTCCTCTTGGATGAAGATTAGTAAGTGAGAATTTAAACTATAATTTAGTAGTATTGAGGAGTGTGGTTGGATTGGTTGGTTCATAGATGGGAAAGGAACCATCATGAAGAGCAATGGGCTTCTCAATAAGCTTTAGATTTGACTGGTAGTCCTCAACTGTCACTCCAGATGCATCATAGTTAATCTCTTCAGCTATGGTAGAAGGTGTAATCTCAAAGGGAACACCGTAGATTTTTTACCAAATAGATTTACCTTCATCTCCAATGAGGGAAAACTTCCAAAACCCCTTCACAAGATTTGTAAAGATGGGTCCATTCAGGGTGCCATAATATCCCGACCATGCTTGAAGTTTCATGCTCCTTAAAATGTTCAACCCATCATTATTGAGCTTAGCAAAAATGTGTAATTTTTTAGGGATGAGTTCTAAGAGGAAATCATTTCCTAGGAAGACATGTTGCTGAGGAAGAATTAGAGTTTACTAACTGGATTGACTCAATGTACCAAGGATGAGAAAATGTGAAAGGATAGTTGAACCTATTTATAGATGGATAAGAATGGATAGAATTAAATTATAGTAAAGACTTAAAAGATTGATGCGAGTAATGATCGATATTTCTTAGGTAGGTTATGAGTACCTAAAGTAGAGCAAAGGACATGCTTAACTTGGAATATGAAAGGAATGAGTAGTCTATACTGAAAGGGAATATCAAAAGATCATTACTAAGGATACTAATCAATGTAGGATCATAAGTGACAAAGGATAATTGACCCACGATAAATGTTATGACAAAAATAACTTATTTTTTAAGATGCTTAATAGTCTCAAAAACATCATATCATATTAAGTGCTCAGAAGGAGAATACAAAAGGTTTTTTTTAATTATTCTCAACATAACTTACAAAACCTAATGTGTTAATCCATGATTAATAATTATGATATGAGTCACAATCTTAGTTCACACTATTTTAGATGGAGTAATAACATTAAATGCTATGATTGTTTAACATCCAAAGAATAAATCAAAAGATTTTATCCTGGAGAGAAAATGTTCTTATTCATGAAACTTTCATTGTTCTGAAGGTTCAGGTTTCAGAGTCACACAAGCATCTGATTATCATGCTTCTGATCAAAACACCTTCTAACTTGTAGAAGTATCTTTATCAAAAGGTTTATTAAAAGCAGTCATAAATAAGAAAACATTACCTTTTGATTCTGAATGTCTTTCTCTAATTGATTTTGTTCTAATTGTGACTTCAGCTGGCTTGTATTGAAGCTTTTGACTTTCTTCGGAAATTTTCTTCATTTTGTTCTGAAGAAAATGCCCCTTCTAAACGTTGATCTTTGGTCTGAAAGCTAGAACTAGTCTTCTCTTCAGGTGATATCTTCATTCTTCTGTTCAGAATTATCCATCTTACTTCTGAGAGCATTCTTTAGAGCATAAATATCTTTTGATCTTGTCATCTTGTTTTATGATGAAGAACAAATCTTTATGAGTAATAAAGAAGAATCACATTCTTACTCTAGTATTCATCATCAGAACATCCATCTTCTATCAAGCTTCCTTTTATTAAAAGCTTGTTTTCAGAAGGTCGATAATTCCATAGCTTAAACATAAACCTCTGAGAAGTTATGTGCTTGAGAGAATTAACTGATATCTCTTAACATCTTTTGATTTTGTCTCCTTAAATAGATGCAAATCTTTATCAGATACAAGTTTCATCAAACCTAGATGAAATTTCACAAAGGGTTTTAAATGACAGTCTTGTTCTTACAATGCTGAGCTAACTCGTTCAGAGTTAGTTTATCAAAGATTGACAGCATATCATCTTTTGAAAATGATGTATGTTGATTCATCATTCTTAACAACATTAGTGACATTAATCCTTTTTAAATCAAAGTGGACAACTTCCATATTTGCATCTTGCCAAACAACTTTGATTCCAGGATTCATACATCATGAATTTCTAAGAGGAATATCAGATAACATTCTGACTCATTAAAATTTGTTCAACTGAGATAAAATCTCAAGTTAATCAGAAATTAATCTTCTATGTTACTTCCATCAATACTCAGAGGATCTGACTTATTATGAATAACATTTTTGCTTATATTCCTAATGAATCAACAAGCTTCCTTTTCTGAATAATCTTCAATTTTTTACGAAGTTTTTCAAGGGAAACAATCTTCAGATTTTCTACATTAGATCTTCTAATTGTTTGATCAGTTAGGCTTCATATGTTATGACCAAAAGGAATCATTACTTAGAGATTTGAGATTTCTCTGTTCATAATTTCCGACTTCTTCTACAGACTTCATCATGAAGTTCTTATGCATCAAAATCATAAGTCAACGGTCTTTCTTCCTTACTTAAGAAAATTCCTAATGAGCTTGGCATGAGAAAGTCAAGGGTGGACTAATTCGTTTCTTGAAAACATATCATAGTTGTCGCTCCCAAAAGATGAGACTGGCTCAAATGAGGTACAGACGCGAACGATCGGCGAAAGGAGGATGTGAGAACACACAGGAGTGAACTCACAGGAAAAGAAAAGAGTCGCCAGCTAGGCATTTTTATCCCGGAGGAAAGGTAATGCTGCATAGACCTAGAAAGATATGGATAAGACGGTTGCGAACCAGAGAGACTGAGAAAGGGGGTTGGTTACAACCTGGGAAGGTATTAGCACCCAGATTGTCCGCCGTACTCGACGGGATCCACGCTTAAAAGATTTGTGTTTTAAAGGGGTAGTGTCAGTGCAATTTTGTGTGCAAAAGAGCTGGAAAAGGATGCAAGTGTCAGTGTAAAAGAAGTGTGAAGTGTGTAAATGTACAGTGTCAGTGTAAGAACAGGAATAAGATACTCAAGATCATGAGGTTAAAAGAATAATGCTGGAAAGAGAGGGAATATACAGAGACTTTTGTTCGATAACTGTTAAGTTATGCCTACGTATCCTCTCGTGCAATGAGGAAGTCAGAACACCGTAGTTCGACCCAAAGAGACTGAAAGATGAATTGACTTGTGAACTGCTTACTTGTCTATGCTCAAGTGTATGACCTGTCTGGCTCAGGTGCAAACTGTCTTGCATTAGACGAAAGAAGCAAGTTCTCGTTTGTGAGTGAATGAGATGAGAAAAGAATCCCGAAGGAGACGATTATTTTTTGTTTTTGAGTTTTCAATCTTTTATTGCTTTTTTGAAGTTTGTCATAAGTTAATGAGCTTAAGCCTAAACCAATGGATTTAGTAAACTCATCACATCTTCCCTCTGATTAGGGGTAATGAGAGTACCTTAAGTGTGAAGTCAGCTTCTCACACTTAAACATCCTTGATGTAGGATTAAGATCATTAACCTACTTGTGATTATTTAGATGTTTTTGTTGTTTTTGTTTAGTGTTAAGTAATGAGATTAAGCCATAATCAGGGATTAAACAGACTCATTACACCATCCTAATAGAAGGATAATAGATGAGAATGTTTAAGCTGAGGAAAGCTCCTCAACTTAATCCATGATTAGGGATTAAACTCATGACAAAACAAAGCCTTTATTAAGTGGATTTTAGTTAATGATAAGATGATGAAGTGAGTTTTAGGGTTTGTAAGACAACTTGAGGGGGACTTGTCCATTAACACTAGGGTTAGTCCTTCTTAACCAATTAAGGAAGAATTAGAACCCTAATGCAAGGCCCAAGTTACAAGCTTGGTGTCTTGATGATTATTAGATGAATTGATTAAAGTATTTAAACACATTAAGGGTTTAACACTTAGGATTAAAGTTATACACTCCATCCTAATAGAAGGATGCAGGCATAAGCTTAATCACAAAGCCTTAAAGCCTTTATGGTTTAGTCCTTGATTATGAGGTGAGAAGAGAGGACTCAATGAGACACAAAGGTAAAATCTAAAGGGGGTACTAATCAAAACCCTAATTTGTTATCATGCTTGGTCATTCCTAGGGTTTGTGAGGTTTACAAGAAAGATCTTCAGAGAAACCACCAGGAAGCAGATGAAAGGAGCAAAGAGAAGCAAAGTAACTTGCTTCAATTAAGAAGGCAAGTCACTTGAAGAAAGAAAGTAAGAAGAAGAAGAATGAGCAAGCTCAATCTCAAACACAAGACAAAATGCAGCAATGATGCATAAGAGGAGATGAAAAGAAATTGTGAGAAGTGAAGGCAAATTCACTTCTCAAAGCAACTTACCACCTGAAAAGTTAGTGAAAGAAATGCAATGCAATGCAAAATGAGATGAAATGGCATGATGCAAATCAAAACCAGAGGCATATGTATGATGTTAATGATGCTAAGTGATAATGCAAACATGAGGCAAGGCATGAGAATGATCACACAAACATATGGATGCAAATGAAGCATTCTTAGAACCATGAACATACATGAAAAATTATCAAATGCAAATGACATACAACATGTCAAATGAAAGATGCAATGATCAAACATGATTCTAAAATGTCCTAAGGTGTGTCATGGATCAAATGATTGCACAAAATGTCATGGCAAGTCATGGTATGCAAGCAAATGCAAGATGAATGCAAAAGAAAGCCCCAAATTAGGGTTTATGATCAATGCACAAAACAAAAATCAAAACCAGAAGCAAACATCATGATAAAAAATTGAAAATGCATTCAAAGGAACCCTAAACCTATACAAACTCACTGCCCAAAGGAGGGGTTCTAACTCTTAACCTAATGAGGGTTATGAATTTCTTAAGATTGCTAGGGTTTTAAGGCACCTTGTCAAGACAAATGCCAAACAAATAGGAAATGCAAGATCAATTCATGCCAATTTAACCCTATAAACTACATGCTATACAAGATGCAATGCAAAAAGAATCAAAGTCCAACTCTTAAAGACTAGGCAGGAATGAATTTTTGAAGATTGGATCAAAATAATGTCTTGAAATGAAATTAATTCCATGGAAAATTGTCAAAAGACATCAAGATCAAAAAAGAAATTTAGTTTGAGAGTTGGACAATGTTTCTAAATGATTTTAAATGTTTCATGAATTTTTTTGTGATTTTTAAATACCTAAAAGCATTTTTAATTAATTAATTCTCATTAATTAATTAAAAATAAACTTTTAAATGATTTAAAATAATTTTTAATGCAAAAAATAAAAATAAAAATGTTTTTGGTTTCTGAAAATTAATAAAAGCTTGGATAAAAATTTTCAGAATTTTTGAATGATTTTTACTATTTTAAATAAAATGCACAAATTAAATGAATTAGAATGAAAATAAAATTGGATTTAAATGAAAGTAAGCAGAATCAAAGGCTGATATTCAAACTCACCGCGCGGGAGTGGACTTGGCACGCATCTGGACGACCATTATTCAAATTCACGTAATTAAGACTAAACCCTAATTAATTAACCCTAATCACACTCAGATGACCGGAACAGTGTTCCGGTCATCTTCTCCGGCCAACCCCTTCCCTGAATCCCTCAAAACGCCATGAAACTTCACCAAAAGCTCCAGAAACAATCAATGATCAACAACAAAACATAATCCAGCAACAAATTCCATTTATTTCAACTCAAAATCAAGATAAATGGAATACAAACTCATTTCTCAATCTTTTTCAAAAGTAAAAGGCTCAGTGAACTCAGGGAAGCATGCTTTATCATTTAGAAACAAGAAATAAAGGTTCTGGAAAAATGAAATTCCATGGCTACCTGAATCGAAGGTTTGATTTCTGGGACTTTCTGTCTGGTTTCTTGCTTCCAATCAACTCCAATGAACCTCCTGAGAAGCTTTCAATGCTTGTTTGAAGTTTATAATGGGTGGTTTGGAAGATTGTTGAAGTTCTGTTCAAGGGAGGTGGAAATCGTATTTTGATTTCAGTGAGTTTCAGGCTATGGTGATGGGTGGTTTTTGATCAGTGAAGCATGTTGAGTTTGTTTGTGAAGTTTGTTTGTGTGTTTGCAGCTTGTGGAGAGTGTTTCGAATGCTTTTGCAAATGGGGTGGAAAAATGAGAGAGCTGTGTTCTTGGTGCTTTTTGGCTTGTGTGTTATGTGCTTTGGCTTGCTTTTGATTTGTATAAACAAATGGGATTGGTCAGATGAGTTGATGTGTACTGCTGTGATTGGTATGGCTCAAGTTGCCAAAATGTCAAATTTGTGTAAGAGAGGCATGGGCTACTAGCTAGCCAAGGACAAATGGGGTGTCCTGCGCAGCAATAAGTGTGGAGAGCCCTAGGATTGATTATGAAGTCAGCAAGCAAGTGGATTCAAACTTGAGTGAGTTTTTGCAACTTGCTTCACTTTTGTTTCTTTTGAAAATTCTTGCTCCATAAGTCATGAAAATGAGTGATCCCTTGGCCCATTCTGAATTTTAGAGGTCTTGTGATCATGTTGTGAAGAAATGGTACACATTTGAGGCCTTTAGAACACTTGATCATAGCATTTTGCAAAATGCCTCTTTGGTAGAAAACTTCAAATTTTGTGATTTTGGCCAACTTTGACAAGCCATAACTTTTGATCCAAAATGAATTAGGTCAAGTTCTTGTACTTTTTGAAAAGGGAATGGTCCATTCTACAACTTTCATGACCAAAGTTTTTCCATTTTAAGCATTTTTGAATCAAAAAGCAAGGGTTGAAAAAGTTTCCCAAAATGGCAATTTTCAATATAAGTCAACTTTCCCAAAAAGTCAACTTTGCAAATGACTTGAAATTCCTCAATTTTGTGAACTTCCAACATCTTCCATGATCAAATAAAGATCACACATAATCAAAATGATGATGAACACCCTTTGGTTGGGTCATTGGGGGCCTCAGATGCCCTGATTTTACACTGGCTTGCTTAGAAAGTCAACCCTTGATCAGATGACTTCCCCATTGAATTTCTTCATGAAAATTGATATGCATGATCCCTATACCATATAGAGACCAATAGAAACAAGAATGACCAAAAAATTTGGAGTTATGGCCTTTGAAACCAAAACCCTAATTCTAGGTCATCTGTGCAGTCAAACCTGGCTCTGCTTCCATGCCATTCTCAGTTCTTGTGATTCTTTGACATTCTTGAATTTGAGAGGATACAATATGATGCTTGAACATACATGGACCCCTTTGAAGTGATTGATGACCTTTGGAGTGGCTTAAGAAGCTCTTGGATTGCTCAGATCACAAACCCTAGATGCAGATGACTTTGAGCCAATGCAATGAATCAAAAATTGTGGTATGAGATGGTGTGGTTGAGTTTATGCATATGAGGAGACCACAAGCCATGGTGTGAATGGGTGAGGGCAAATTTGGGGTGTTTACAGCTGCCCCTATTCAAACATGAGTTAGATGTGCAGGATGTAAGCAACGGCTTAACAGGCAAACAAGATAACTTGTGGTTGAATACCAAAGACAGTCCAGAATTTGCACTCACAGAATGAAGAAGAAAAGGGATATAGATTGTAAAAGAAAATAAAGTATATTATAAAGTATAGGCGACGGAGGATGACCGTCGAGCAGAGGACGACTGCTGGGGAAAGAGCAATGACGGGGACGGCCGACATGCTGGGGAAAGTGCGGGAAATAAAGCAATGACGGGGACGACCGACATGCTGGGGATAAAAGGGATTATGATGGGGACGGCCATCAAGTAAAGCTATACGACTTTCTGGGGATTAATGAAAAATGATGGGGACGACCATCAAGTTCATAAAGTAATGTAAACAACGATGGGGACGGCCATCGGGCTAAACTGATGAAGGACGATCATCAAGAAAAGGAAAAGGGACCACGACGGGGACGGCCATCGGGTTAAAGAATAAATGGAATAATGATGAGGGACGTTCATCAAAGGTGAAGGACGATCACCTAGCAGGGGACGGCTGCTCTGAAAGGGGTAAGATGAGGGACGGTCATCTAAGGTGAATGACGATCACCTGGCAGGGGACGGCTGCCGAAAATATCGCGACATAGGACGAATGCCGGATAAAAAGTCAACGATGGGGACGGCCATCGGATGAGCATGATGAAGGACGATCATCAAGAGGTGAAGGACGATCACCTAGCAGGGGACGGCTACTCTCAAGGTTTATCATGACACAGGACGAATGTCAGATAACAATATCAACGATGGGGACGGCCATCAGATAAAATGATGAAGGACGATCATCAAAAGGTGAAGGACGATCACCTAGCAGGGGACGGCTGCTGAATATCATGACACAGGACGAATGTCGGATAGAAAAGGTCGACGATGGGGACGGCCATCAGATGAGCATGATGAAGGACAATCATCAAGAGGTGAAGGACGATCACCTAGCAGGGGACGGCTGCTCTCAAGGTTTATCATGACATAGGACGAATGTCAGATAGAAAAGAAATTTTGCTTTGCTGGCGATCTACTGGGGAATAGTAAACACGGACGAGCGTTTACATCCAAGAAATAAAGGTATAAGTGTTTTGACGCTGTGTATAGATTAAAGATGCGGACGAGCATCCCTAAGACTATGATACGGACGAGTATCGGGTAGAAACAAATACTGACACGTGTTCAGAGATGATGATACGGACGAGTATCAACTGGTTAACAAGGAACACGGACGAGTGTCGAATCTGAGGGGACTCCTCTGGGGAATAGTAGACACAGACGAGTGTCTATATTCAAGAAGACAAGGGTGTTTGACACAGTGTATGGATTAAAGATGCGGACGAGCATCCTTAAGACTATGATACGGACGAGTATCAGGTAGAAACAAACGCTTGACGCATGTTCTGAGATGATGATACGGACGAGTACCAACTGGTTAACAAAGAACAAGGACTAGTGTCGAATCTGAGATGATATAAGTGGTGCATACAAGATATAGACGAGCATCCGTATGAGTGAAATATGAGTAATAAGTATGAGTAGTGTATAGACGGGTATTTTAACCTGCTGGGGAGAGTGACACGGGCGAGTGTCAAGAGGTATATTATAAACAAGTATATGCTTTACAAAGTGTTTAGGTAATTATGCTGAGGAAAGGTGACACGGATGAGTGTCAAGGAATTGTATATATATGTATCTGTGAGTGCAAAGAGGATGCTTTGGCTTTATGCTGGGATTATGACACGGATGGGTGCCACAAGGAGTATATACTGATGTTTGTGAATGTAAGGCAACTGCTTTAGCTTTAGCTCTCCGCTGGGGAATCTGGGGAGCATTCTGTATATTGTTGGTGGATTGTCATTATTCACAAGTGTTTGATTCAGAACATGGCTTATGATTATGCGATGTGTTTGATTTTTGCCGTAATGCTCCGTGTTAGACGGAATGCTACGCTTTGTGGGGTGAATATGATGTGAATGCCATGATTATGCAAGGATACCAATCCGGGATTCGGATCCCGTTGCTGTGAAGATTTCTGGTCGATCTGCTCGAAATGGACATCCCAGCTGGGGATGAGATCATTGGTAGATCTAATGAGATGTATCTGCTTGGGGAAATAGGTCACTGATAGACCCATCCTTGGTCATGAGGGACCCAGCTGGGGTTTGTAGAAGCTTTTATCACTCTGTTGTGATTCCTTCGTGCGTTGCTCTTCTGGATAGAGGCTGAAGCTCTGTGGGGAAGTGGTTCCCTGGCTTTTGTACTTAGCTGAGGAGGAAGAATGATTGGCACCTCGGTTGGGGAGAAATGTCAAGTGGCAACTCAGCTGGGGAGAAAACACTTTGGGTGCTTAGACTGAGTGAGTGTTGATTTGCCAGCTTGCTAGGATGAAGCTTACATGCCCCATGTTGCGCTTTGAATACCTGCAATCCTGCAAAGACAAGAGACGCACAAGTAATCCCGAGGTATCCCTTACCGGATTCCGTCATAGGAGTTCAGACACTCCCGGGAGTAAGTACATTTCCTGCAAGCACATAGTTTCAGGAAGACGCATCTGTATTTATGCAATCGGTATATTAATGACATCAGACATTTTTGCAAATAAAAGAGTACGAGACAACGTGTGACTAAAAATCTGATTTTATTAATTCATGTGCCCTGAATTGGCAAGATACAGTCAAAGAAACATATCTCCTAAAATGAGGAGATTGTTACAAATTGAGAAACAAAATACTGGCAATGTTGACGACGCTTCAAGGAGCTTCCCTTTTGCTATGACTCGTATGACATTTGACGTTCTTCTCGTCTTACTTTCTGAAGAAGGCTGATTCTGAGAGAAGCTTGATCTTTTCGAGGTTTACCAAGTTGCAAGTGATACAGACGAATTCAGAATGCAGTTGTTCGCTTATTCCCTTATTTTGCATGGACCGCCCTTTCGGGTTTTCGATCCATCGGGATACCCATTTTTGCCTGAGCTGTCCGATGTGGCTTTTCAACTCAGCGGGTGTACATTTTTTTGTTCATTTTCCCTTATTTTTGCCCGAGTCTTTTATTCTGTTTTTGACTCGCCGGGATGCCCTATTTTTTCCTGGACTTACATTCTGTTTTTATGTCCAGCGGGTCGTTTTCATGCGAAGTATTTTTTAACTGCATCTGAATTCACAGGGGACGGGAAGTCTTCACCATCCATAGTGCTGAGCATCAGAGCTCCACCCGAGAAAACTTTCTTTACTACGAATGGTCCTTCATAGTTCGGAGTCCACTTGCCCCTGTGGTCTGTATGAGGAGGGAGGATTCTTTTCAGCACAAGATCTCCTACTTGGTACTCTCGGTGCCTGACTTTCTGATCGAAGGCTCTCTTCATTCTTTTCTGATATAACTGCCCATGACAGATTGCAGCCAATCTTTTCTCTTCAATCAGACTCAGTTGTTCGTATCGGGATCGGACCCACTCTGCTTCGTTCAGCTTAACATCCATCAGTACCCGTAGGGAGGGTAACTCAACTTCAACAGGTAGGACTGCCTCCATACCATACACAAGCTGATACGGTGTTGCCCCAGTGGATGTTCTGATTGACGTGCGGTACCCATGCAAGGCAAACGGTAGCATTTCATGCCAGTCTTTATAGGTGACTACCATCTTCTGCACAATCTTCTTGATATTCTTATTAGCTACCTCAACAGCACCGTTCATCTTTGGCCTGTAAGGAGAAGAATTGTGGTGTTGGATCTTGAAGTCCCGGCATAGCTCTGCCATCATTTTGTTGTTTAAGTTGGAACCATTATCAGTAATGATTCGCTCGGGAACTCCGTATCGACAGATGATATCTCTCTTCAGAAATCTGGCTACCACTTGCCTTGTAACGTTTGCATATGAAGCTGCTTCGACCCACTTGGTGAAATAGTCAATGGCAACCAAGATGAATCTGTGGCCATTCGAAGCAGTTGGCTCAATCTTGCCAATCATGTCAATGCCCCACATAGCAAAGGGCCAGGGTGAAGACATCACATTCAAAGGATTGGGAGGCACATGCACCTTATCCGCATAAATCTGGCATTTATGGCATTTTCTGGCGTAGGCACAACAGTCGGCATCCATTGTGATCCAGTAATAACCTGATCTTAGCAATTTCTTGGCCATTGCATGTCCTCCAGCATGGGTACCAAAGGATCCTTCGTGCACTTCATGCATCAACAAGTCTGCTTCTGTTCTATCAACGCATCTGAGGAGTACCATATCAAAGTTTCTCTTGTACAGGAAACCGTCAGTGTTCAGAAAGAAACTACCAGCAAGCCTTCTTAAAGTCTTCTTATCATTGGAAGATGCCCCAGGTGGGTATGTTTGATCCTCCAAGAAGCACTTAATGTCATGGAACCAAGGCTTATCATCTTTGACAACGTCTGCTGCAAACACATATGCTGGTCTGTCAAGTCTGGACACTGAAATTTGAGGTACAAAGTTGGCAGCTTGAACTTTGATCATGGATGAAATGGTGGCAAGAGCATCTGCAAACTGATTCTCGTCCCGAGGGATATACTCAAGCTTGACTGTTGTAAAGAAAGTCAATAACCTCCTTGTATAATCCCTGTAAGGTATCAGATGATCCTGGTGTGTATACCATTTGCCGTTGGTTTGATTAACTACCAGAGCTGAATCTCCGAATACAGTCAATGTCTTGATCCTGAGGTCAATGGCTTCCTCAAGACCCATAATGCAAGCTTCGTATTCAGCTTCGTTGTTAGTGCAGTTGAAAGTGAGTTTTGCCGAGAAAGGCATGTGAACTCCTTTAGGTGTAATGAGTACTGCACCAACACCACGACCATTCATATTAACAGCCCCATCAAACATCATAGTCCATCCTTCTTCCGGGTCGGGCCCTTCAGTGTGAATAGGCTCTTCATGATCTTTTGCTTTTATGAACATGATGTCTTCATCAGGGAAGTCAAATCTCATAGGCTGGTAATCATCAATAGGTTACTCAGCAAGATAATCAGACAATACACTGCCTTTGATGGCCTTCTGAGATGTGTACTGGATGTCATATTCTGTGAGGATCATTTGCCATCTTGCAACCCGTCCGGTAAGCGCTGGCTTCTCAAAAATGTACTTGACTGGGTCCATCTTTGATATCAATAAAGTAGTGTGGGTCAACATATACTGTCTCAGTCGGCGAGCAGCCCACGCTAAAGCACAGCAAGTTTTCTCGAGCAGTGAATAACGCTGTTCACAGTCGGTAAACTTTTTGCTTAGGTAGTATATTGCATACTCTTTTCGACCAGACTTGTCATGCTGGCCCAGCACACACCCCATTGACTCTTCTAATACTGTCAAGTACATGATTAGAGGTCTTCCTTCAACTGGAGGCATAAGGATTGGAGGCTCTTGTAAGTACTCCTTGATCTTGTCAAAAGCCTTCTGGCAGTCTTCGTTCCACCTGACCGTTTGTTCTTTTCTTAGCAGTTTGAACAAGGGTTCACAGGTTGCTGTAAGGTGAGATATGAACCGTGAAATGTAGTTCAACCGAACTAAGAACCCTCGAACTTCTTTTTCTGTCTTCGGTGCAGGCATTTCTTGAATAACTTTGACTTTATCAGGGTCAACTTCAATCCCTTTCTCACTTACAATAAATCCCAGCAGCTTACCGGATCGCACCCCGAATGTGCATTTGTTGGGGTTTAACTTTAGCTGGTACTTCCTCAGACGCTTGAATAGCTTCAGTAGATTTACCAGGTGGTCTTCTTCGGTGAGGGACTTGGCAATCATGTCATCCACATAACATTCGATTTCTTTATGGATCATATCGTGGAATAATGTCACCATAGCCCGTTGATATGTTGCGCCAACATTCTTCAGTCCGAATGGCATCACCTTGTAACAGAACGTGCCCCAGGGTGTGATGAAGGTGGTCTTCTCCATGTCTTCAGGTGACATTTTGATCTGATTGTATCCTGAAAATCCGTCCATGAAGGAGAATACCGAGAACTAAGCCGTATTATCCACCAATACATCAATGTGAGGTAATGGAAAATCATCTTTCGGGCTGGCTCTGTTTAGATCCTGGTAGTCAACACACATCCTTACTTTGCCGTCCTTCTTAGGCACAGGTACTATATTAGCAACCCACGGTGGATAACTAGTTACAGCAAGGAACCCGGCGTCCCATTGCTTTTGTACCTCTTCCTTTATCTTCATTTCCATATCTAGGCGAGTACGGCGCAGCTTCTATTTAACTGGCGGGCAGTCTTCTTTCAAAGGCAGCTTGTGCATGACAATATCGGTGTCCAACCCTGGCATGTCTTGATAAGACCAAGCAAACACATCCACATACTCCCGAAGCATGTCAATCAACTGTTCTTTCACTGAGTCTTGTAGGCAGGCCCCGATTTTAACTTCTTTCACATCTTCATCTGTACCAAGATTGGTCGTTTCGACCTCCTCCTAATGAGGAGTGATAACCTTTTCCTCCTGCCTCAACAACCTGGCTAGCTCTTCAGGAAGCTCATACTCTTCTTCAACCCCTTCATCAGCTTGATTGATTGGATTGTCAAAGTCATACGAAGTCATAGCCGTGCTGTTGTCGGTGCGGTCTGAAAGGCACTCTCTGCAAGGGTTCAGATTTGTTCATTTTAGTGATTGATTTTAATCTTGTTTAGAAAGGGTGAAATGAAGTTATCATTTTGAAAACATTGCCATTTATTTTTTGTACAAAAAGAAAAATGGAAAAACAGTGAGCGGAAAAGAAAAAAGACTCATTTGCAAAAGATGTCTGATTATCATTGATTGATCTATTTGCACAAAATTACAGATGGCCCGATTACAAAATGAGTCTTGTCATCTTGGGCAAGATGCAAGACTTGATGCATGCTTAAAAATACAGGAAATAATAATTACTCTGCAGGAGTAACTCTTATAATTTCCTGGGAAGACCAGTTAAGGACTTGGCTCCCCGGGATCTTTGGACGTATCCAACTCTCCAGGTTGCGGTCGCTTTCATCCTCGTCTTCCAAGTTGTTCACTGCATCTGGGGTGAGCATCCCCCCACTGACAAAATTGGGCTTCTTAGCAGCCTCTGCTTGATCTTGTTGAGTTGGTTTGTAACCCAACCCAAATCTATCCTCCTTCTTCTCTACAGGCAGCAACTTGCCCCAGCCTTGGGCAGTCCCCTCTTCAACAACCTTCCGGGCTTGCTGATAAGATGTCATTGAGGTTCCAGGTACAGCGGATGCTTCATTTATGTTCAAGGCCTCAAACCCTTGACTCATAGTTTCGTGGATCTCCCCATCCATCTCAATGTATTTATATGTAGCCAGATGGCTAACAAAGATATCTTCCTCTCCACAAATGGTAACGACTTGGCCCTCCCACTCGAATTTTAACTTCTGGTGAAGGGTTGACGTCACGGCGCCAGCGGCGTGTATCCATGGTCTACCCAATAGACAGCTGTAGGCTGTTAGAACAATTATGGTTCTGAACCTCCAAGTGTTTTGATGATAACAAAGCTTATTGTAGAATAGAAGTTCTAATAAATATCTTTATTCTTGTGTAGAAGATCAATTCATTTAAGTAAATGATCACACTAAATTTCACCGTGTTTCTGACTCCGATTTCGCATGCATTCTTAGATTTTATTGTTATTTTGTTTTGTTATTACTTTGTTTTCTTATGTTTTCAGGTTTTTATAGTAATCGGGGCTTGAATCGAGAAAAGGAGCGAAAAAGGAGTGGAAACGGACGAAAACCTAGAAATTCAGCGTTTTGCACTTACGGCACCCACCGTGGCGGGCGCCATGGGGTTAGCCATGACGTGGCCACGTCTCAAGACCACTCCACAACTGCCAAGACCCACGATCCCCACTCTCTCATCCCCTGTCAGCACCATGGCGGGCGCCACAAGGCAAAAATTCAGTTCCCTCCACTTTTTAGTGGAGGGGCATCCCAGTCTTTTCATGCTTTCAGTTTTCCTATAAATAGGACCTTAGATTTTCGTTTTTCTTCATCGAGAATTAGATTTCTCTAGGCATATATCAGTTATAAAGCAGTTACCATTCCACATCGGGGTGTTTCTGCAATCGAGTGATCGAGTCTGTAATCTGTCTGTGTGATCGAGTTTTGGAGCACTCTGGAGGAAGTTAATCCTGCCGCCATTTTAATTCCAGTTCGTATTTTACTTTTCTGCATTGCTTTACTTTCATTTATTTCTCGCACTGCTTTACTTTATTTATTATCCGCACTCGCACTTTACTTTATTTATTTCCCGCACTCGCTTTACTTTCGTTTATTACTCGCACTTGCACTAAATTCCTTTATTTCCCGCACTCGCTTTAAATTACTTTATTTCTCGCACTCGCACTAAATTCATTTACTTTCCGCACTCGCACTAAATTACTTTTATGAAAAATTATAAAAAAGAATCTTTACTTTATCATGTCTAACTAATTCCATAAAGGTTAGAATGTAAGGATCGTAATTGAACCAGTAATCCGTATAATTGTTCGTGGAAACACCTAAGGGCTATTTTATCTTTCAATTCAAGTAATTGTTTTTAACTATTTCAAAAACAGCCAAAAGCGCTTTGTCTAGTTTATTAGGAGTTTTTATATTAAAAAGAAAAAAGATTTTAAAACGATTTTCGGACGCGTTATGAGATTTAGAGTCTGGTTCACAAGAGCCTCTTTTTGCTAAGAAGTCCAGGTTAAAATACTTTTCAACTTAGTCAAGATACTATATTTCTTAAAAATAGGTTTACTACTCTAACGCAGTACGCACCTTTTTATCCGTGACAATAGGAGGCGTTGATTAGAGAGTACAACTCGGTTCTGAATACGCGAAAGCGACAATTCCTGTTAAATTAGTTCTTTTCAAAGGAGAAAACATTGCCCATAAGTAGTTCCATTAACAAGTACTGGATTATCATTGATTACGTGAATTACATTCGAGCCTGTCTTTGTTTATTGTTTAAAAATATTATTTTATTTACCATTGCACCCTTATTAAAACCCTTATATTTAGTTGCCTTAGATACACACCATAACAACAGGTACGATAGATTGACACTTGGTCTCTGTGGATTCGACAATCTTTTATATTACTCTGACGTGTTCGTACACTTGCAAAAAACACGCATCAAGTTTTTGGCGCCGTTGCCGGGGACCAATTTCGTCAAATTTCATTACCCTGTAGTTATACCGTTTAGACTAAGGTTGTTACCCACCGGTCAATGCGAAAGACTCGCAGTGCCGGAAGTTTAGTAGACCCTCTAGCTGAACCTGAACGTTACGCTCGCGCATGTTTGTTTTTCCATAGGAATAGGAGAGCTATGGCCGAAGATCAAAACCGAAGACCTCTTAAGGACTTCGCCCAACCATCAAACGAGGAACCTAGTTCCAGTATAGTAAACCCCGCTATCCCAGCCAATAATTTTGAACTTAAACCATCCCTTCTGCAATTAGTGCAACAGAGACAATTCGTAGGTCTCGCTACTGATAACCCAAACCAACATTTAAAAAACTTTCTTCAGTTAGCAGACACCTTTAAAACCAATGGAGCTTCTCCTGAGGCAATACGTTTAAGATTATTTCCCTTTTCCCTCAGAGATAAAGCTCTATCTTGGTTAGATTCCCTTCCACCCAATTCAATAACAACTTGGGATGACCTTAGGAAAGTTTTCCTTGCTAGATATTTTCCCCCAAGTAAGACCGCTCTTCTTCGAAACCTAATAACTAGATTTACCCAACACCAAGGAGAGTCGTTGTTCGAAGCCTGGGAGAGATATAAAGAACTATTAAGAGCATGCCCACATCATGGCTTAGAGAATTGGCTAATCATCCAAACCTTCTATAATGGACTTCATTATAACACTAAGATGACCATCGACGCTGCCGCTGGTGGCGCACTGATGAACAAACCTTACCCTGAAGCTAGTGCCCTTATCGAGGATATGGCCCAAAACCATCAATCATGGGGAGTAGAACGAGCGACAGTAGAAAAGAAGGAAGCCCAAGGAGGAATACATGAGCTAAGCTCTATAGACATGATGCAAGCTAAAATGGACGCGTTGGCCCTTAAAGTCGAACATATGTATACAACTCCGAATACTGTTGCCGCAGTTTTTCCGAATTGTGAGATATGTGGAACGCAAGGACACCAATCCGCCGAATGCAATCTGTTGAATGAAACCAACACAGAGCAAGTGAACTATACCCAAGGGAACCCATTTTCAAACACATATAACCATGGATGGAGGAATCACCCAAACTTCTCCTACAAAAATAATAACCCTATTCAAAATACCGCACCTCCGAGACAACAAGGTTACCAAGCCCCAAGAACAAATCAACCTATGCAACCTGTACCACCAAGTCCGAGCTTTGATGAAGTTGTAAAAAATTTTATCACTGCTCAAACACAACAAAACAAAGAGTTCATGAACCAAAACGTCCATGTTAACGAACTAATTACCAAGTTAGGAACCAAGGTTGATCAAATTATTACTCATAATAAGATGCTTGAAACCCAGATCTCTCAGGTAGCGTTAAACCAAGCCCCACAGACTACACCTGGAGGACAGTTCCCTGGACAACCTCAACAAAACCCGAAAGGGAAAGCAAATGCCATTACTCTACGAAGTGGAACCGCTTATAAAGAACCTTTAAACCCTAGATTAAGTGAGCCCGAAACTTCTGAGAGGAATGAGGAGAAGGAACCAGAGGAGCCTGAAACCCCGGAAAGTCAAGAAAAGGGAGAAGAACATAAAAATAAAACCTATGTACCACCACCGCCATACAAACCACCTATACCATACCCTCAAAGATTAAAGAAAACCCAAATCGATAATCAGTATCAAAAATTCGTTAAGTTTATAGAAAAACTTCACGTAGAAATCCCCTTTACAGAAGCCATCACCCAAATACCTTCTTACGCTAAGTTTCTCAAAGACATTCTTACGAATAAACGTAGACTTGAAGATCCGAAACCCGTGGAATGTAATTCTATTTCCGAAAATAGGTTAGCAAATAAAGATAAAGATCCCGGAAATTTTTCCATCCCTTGTATTTTGGGGAATCATGTCATCGAAAAAGCTTTTCTAGACTTAGGAGCTAATGTGAGCTTAATGCCTTTAGCAGTTTGTGAGAGATTAAACTTAGGAGAATTACAACCTACTAAGATGTCACTTCAATTAGCCGTTAGATCCGTTAAATACCCTATAGGCATACTTGAAGACGTCCCTGTTAGGATAGGTCAGTTGTTTATACCTACTGATTTTGTTGTCATGGACATTAAAGAAGATGACGACATACCAATCCTCCTAGGTAGACCGTTCTTATCGACTGCTGGAGCCGTAATAGATGTTAAAAAGGGAAAACTAACTTTTGAGGTAGGTGACGAGAAGATAGAATTTATACTTTCAAAATTTCTTATGGCACCTGTGATAGGAGATGCTTGTTATGCCTTAGATATCATCGAAGAATGCATTAGGGAATTAGAACAAGAAGAAGAAACTGAATCTATAAAATTGCCATCAACCCTTATTTTGGAAGATGACAATTATAAAAGACCCTACATTAATGATAACCTTCACGAATGTTTATCTCTTACCCCTGATCCTATGCCTTGCCCTATGAAACCGACCGTGAAACTTAAGGAACTGCCTAAGAACCTGAGATACGAATTTCTCGATGAAGAAATGAACCGTCCAGTTATAGTCAGTGCAACCTTAAACCAAGAAGAAACCGATCAATTATTAGAAGTTTTACGTAGGTACCTCTCAGCCTTAGGATATAAGATCTCTGATCTAAAAGGAATAAGCCCATCCGTATGCATGCATCGGATTTTGCTTGAAGAAGATTCAAAACCTTCCAGAGAACACCAACGAAGAATAAATCCTATATTGAGTACTGTAGTTAAGACTGAAGTTCTTAAGTTACTAGAGGCAGGTATAATATATCAGATCTCGGATAGTAAATGGGTGAGTCCTGTGCATGTAGTACCTAAAAAGGGAGGCATCACAGTCGTGAAAAACGAGAAGGGCGAACCTGTAGCAAAAAGAACCGATGGAGGTTGGCGTATGTGCATAGATTATAGAAAATTAAATAAAGCAACTAGGAAGGACCATTTCCCATTACCATTCATAGACCAAATGTTGGAGCGCCTAGCCAGACACTCTTACTTTTGTTACTTAGATGGATATTCCGGATTCTTCCAAATACCTATTCACCCCGAAGATCAAGAAAAAACTACCTTTACATGCCCAGTTGGAACCTTTGCCTATAGAAGAATGCCTTTTGGACTTTGTAATGCTCCTGCCACTTTCCAACGCTGCATGATGTCTATCTTTGCCGATTATTTAGATGGAATTATGGAAGTATTTATGGACGATTTCTCAGTTTGTGGATCAGATTTCAAAAATTGTCTTGTCAACCTTGAGAAAATCCTGGAAAGATGTGTGGAGGTAAACCTTGTGCTAAATTGGGAGAAATGTCATTTCATGGTCACCGAAGGGATTGTTTTAGGACATATAGTTTCCGAAAAAGGTATAGAGGTGGATAAAGCAAAAATAGAAGTCATAGAGAATCTAAAACCGCCGAAGACTATCAGGGAGATAAGAAGTTTTCTTGGACATGCCGAATTTTACCGACGTTTTATCAAGGATTTCTCCAAAATAACTAAGCCCTTAACTGGTCTTTTAATGAAAGATGCTGAATTCATCTTCGATGAAAAATGTACTGAAGCATTTAATCTTCTGAAGCAAGCTCTGATTTCAGCACCTATAATGAAACCCCCTGA
Organism: Lathyrus aphaca; assembly: GCA_963966055.1. Lineage (NCBI taxonomy): Eukaryota > Viridiplantae > Streptophyta > Magnoliopsida > Fabales > Fabaceae > Lathyrus > Lathyrus aphaca. The sequence goes on from OZ014524.1 coordinate 86,224,480, forward strand.
TTGGTCAGAATCGTTTGAGATAATGTGTGACGCCAGTGATTATGCTGTTGGAGCCGTTCTAGGTCAAAGAAAAGACAAAAAGTTACATGTAATTTATTATGCCAGTAGAACCCTAGACGCTGCACAGCTCAACTACGCAACAACCGAAAAAGAGCTCCTAGCTGTAGTTTTTGCCATAGACAAATTTAGATCTTATCTAGTAGGAGCCAAGATTATAGTTTACACCGACCATGCTGCCATTCGTTACTTACTAAGCAAAAAGGATGCCAAGCCTAGGTTACTTCGATGGATTCTATTATTGCAAGAGTTTGATTTGGATATCCATGATAAGAAAGGCACTGATAATGTGGTAGCTGATCACCTATCTAGGCTAGAATACCTGAAACCTGATTCAGTACCCATAAATGACGATTTTGCCTATGATAGACTGATAGCCCAACTAGAAACTATTGAAGATGATAACCCAGACCCACATGAGCATTCTCATAAATCCTTAGCTATAAGTAATGTACCTTGGTATGCAGACTTTGTTAATTACCTAGCCGCTGACATCATACCCCCTGATCTAAACTACCACCGGAAGAAGAAGTTCTATAGTGATGTGAGAAACTTCTATTGGGACGAACCGTTTCTTTTCAAGAGAGGTAAAGATGGCATTTTCCGCCGTTGTGTTCCAGAAGAAGAGGTAAATAATATAATTGAGCATTGTCACTCTGCACCCTATGGTGGACATGCAAGTACATCTAAGACCTACGCCAAGATTCTTCAAGCTGGCCTAATCTGGCCTACTATGTGGCGTGATGTCCATGCTTTCATTGTCAAGTGTGATAGATGCCAACGCACAGGAAATATTTCAAGACGTAATGAAATGCCGTTAAGAAATATCCAAGAAGTAGAACTCTTCGACGTATGGGGTATAGACTTTATGGGACCGTTCCCACCATCTTTTGGAAATCAGTACATCTTAGTAGCCGTTGACTACGTGTCCAAATGGATTGAAGCTATTGCCGCACCCACAAACGACACCAGAGTAGTCATCAAATTATTCAAAAATTATATATTTCCCAGGTTTGGAACACCCCATTTAGTCATAAGTGATGGAGGATCACACTTCATATCGAGAATATTTGATAAACTTTTAAGCAAGTATGAAGTTAAGCATAGAGTAGCAACACCATACCACCCACAGACCAATGGACAAGTGGAAGTATCTAATAGGGAGATAAAACAAATCCTCGAGAAGACTGTCTCTATATCTAGAAAGGATTGGTCACAGAAACTTCAAGAAGCATTATGGGCCTATAGAACCGCTTTCAAAACTCCTATAGGAACAACCCCTTATCAACTGGTCTATGGAAAATCATGTCACTTACCTTTTGAGTTAGAGCATAAGGCCTATTGGGCCATCAAAACTTTGAATTTGGATTACTTGACTGCTGGTGAGAAACGTATCCTTGATATCCACAAATTAGAAGAGCTCAGACAATCTGCCTACGAAAATGCCATCATATACAAAGAAAGAACAAAAGCTTGGCATGACAAAAGAATCATAAGAAGAGACTTCAAAATAGGCGATCCTGTTCTCCTGTTCGATTCTAGGTTACGACTTTTTCCAGGAAAACTTCGTTCGAGATGGACTGGCCCTTTCGAAGTATCTAAGATCCTAAGATCCGGTGCTATTGAAATCAAGAACCAAACATGTAAACCGTCCATCGTCAATGGACAGAGGTTGAAGCCCTACGAAGGAGGTGACATCCCAACAACATACACCTGCCATACTCTGAGTGATCCACCATATCCTTCCAATGATGTTTAAATACCGGTCGTCGAGCTAATGACGTTAAACAAGCGCTGCATGGGAGGCAACCCATGGTTTTCTTATTTATGTACTTTTTATTTATTTTTACTTTATTTTAATTTGTTTATTTTATTTTTATGTCAGGACTAACGATTGAATGTTTTATGTGCTTTCAGGACTTGTTTCCTAACCTTGTACAGAATGCAAAACCCTGATGACATGCACGTGGCCTTTAGAGACGACGCACAGAGAGAGTGTTACTACGTCCACATGAGACACCCTATGGCTCCTACCAGGTACCCTGACCATGACTGCATGGATGCCTTGGGGATAGAGCCAAGCGTCAGATTCTTATGCCATCAACTCCAGTGGGACCAGTTCGACTACAGGAACAACACTTATAGGAACTTGACTCTTGAGTTCCTCAGCTCGTTTCATCATGACCCTTGGGCTGGACCCGATGGACTCGTTGTTTTCAGGTTGTTCGGGATTGACTACTCATTCTCTCACAAAGAGTTTGGTGATTTGCTAGGTTTCCAGACTACTCCTGATGCTATTCCAGAGACACCGATGGGGTATTTTATGAGCAGAGAAGTGGAAAAGTTTTGGACTAAAATATCAGGTGGAGGGAGCCAAGATCCTTCTACCCAGTTTTCTCAGGTAATCCACAACCCTGCATTGAGGTACTTCCAGATGATTCTAGCACATTCTTTCCTAGGTTTGCCAGATACAGAGACCCTGCTAAGTGAAGAGGAGATTTTCCTACTGTTTTGTGCGACTCAGTCTCTCCCTGTTGCTTGTGGCAACTTTCTGTTGAAGGGCCTTGCTAGTGTTGCCAGATCATCAGTAGGCATCATACATGTCGGTGGGATTGTTACACAGATAGCTACTGCATTAGGTTTGTCTCGCAAGTTATTGCACCTCAGGACCTTCTGCTGCTACACCACCCTGGATATTGATTTTTGTCTTGATAGAGGACTGATGAGGAGGGCTTCTTTTGAGCCTAACATGTTTAAATTACTGATCGACGGTGAAGCGATACACTATTTTACATTACCAGATCCGCTGATGACCAGTGTCCATGATCCTGCAAATTGGAGTTATGCTCTAGAGGGTTATGGAGAGACTATCGAAGAGCCGAAATCGCCTCCCGCCGCTGAGTACACTCCTACACCTCTTACTCCCCGAATCACTGTTATGTCTAACAATATGTCTCTGCAGCCACCTGACCTATAAACACAGATTTACGAGCTCCGTAAGGAGACTGCCCTGCTCAAGCAGGAAGTGGCAGACTTAGAGTTACAGATGCAGGTTTCTGATCTCACTCATGCCTCAGAGGCCGATGCTCTATATCAGGCGATTGGAGAGTGTTGCACCCCAAAATTTGCCCTCACAATACAAGACTTTGTGTGCTAAGAAGGTTCACAAGGTTCACAAGATTCACAATGCTTTCAAGACCTTTCATGAGGTTCATGAAGTCTACAAGTCACTTTATGAGGTTCACAAGGTTCACAAGATTCACAATGCTTTCAAGCCCTTTCATGAGGTTCATGAAGTCTACAAGTCACTTTATGAGGTTCACGAGGTTCACAAGATTCACAATGCTTACAAAACCTTTCATTGAGGTTCATGAAGTCTACAAGTCACTTTATGAGGTTCACAAGGTTCACAAGACCTCCCATGAAGTTCACAATACATTTTATGATGGTTCACAAGGTTCACAAAGTTCACAATTGGTCAGAAGAGTTGACAATTCCCTCAGACAATGCACCTCCTAGGCAGTGCATCCAAAACTAGGGTTTTGACTTTAATCAGGCTAAATGGACTTACAAGACTTCAAGTGAGCTTCATAACATCTTATATGTGTGTAAGAACCCCCATGACAAGTTTCAAGACTTTTCTCAGAAGTTTGCTCAGTCAAATGATCAAATAAGTCAAAATCAGTTAAAGCAGTTAAAAAGTCAAACTGAGGTCAACTGTGGTCAAACCAAAGTCAAACTTCATGATTTTTTGCCAACATCAAGTATATGAAGTAAAATTCATCATTTTATCAAGGGTTGATCATGATTCATCAAGGAGATTTCAGATCATCAAGAATCAGGAGTTTCTAAATTAGGGTTTCCTCAGTAAAAGTCAACTGAACTTTGACCAGCCATAACTTTCACATGCTTCATCACCAAGTCTCCATCCAAAGCTCATTTTTAAGGAAATTGAATTCTCTACAACTTTGTGTCTCACAAGCCAAGCCCAAAAATGCTTCATTTGGAAGGTATGAGCTAAGACATTATAGGTCCTTTTGAAAGTCAACAAAAAGTCAACAACTTCAAAAGGGCATAACTTGAGATTGGTAAATGATATGGACATGAAACCAGTGGGGTTGTTTAGAGGACTCTTTAAGCTTTCCAAAATGTCCAAGAACACCCTCATATCATTAAAATTGAAGGATGTGTGCCCTTGAAAAGTTGGGAAATTTTGGGTTGGTTTATGAAGAAAATGGAGGTCTAAAACCAATTTCTTCTAAATGGGCTTGCCAAATGATGACCCAATCCACACTATAACTTCATGCACGACCCAAGTCATCAAAAATCAGATTTTTTATTATTTTATTTTTATTTATTTTGATTTAATTCATTTAAAATCATTTTAAATTAAAATAAAATATAAAAATCAAAGATTTAAATATGATTAAGCTTCTAGAAAATCATAATTATGCCTTGGATCAAATTGATATGGAAGTTATGATGATTGTCTTAAAATAGCAAGTGTTTATACAAAAATATTTGACTTTTAAAGGCTTATCATTGTGAATTTTTTTGGATCAAATCTTCTACACAAGTATCCAATTTTTTAACCTAAATGGGTCATCCTATAAGTACTTGACACAAACCTAATGCAAGCCACGAATTTTCTGCCTCCCAAGAGTAAGTTTCATAAACCAAAAAACCTCTCAACAACTCACATTCGGTTTCAATCTTCCAGGACATTTGAAGGTAATTTGAGAACACAGTCATGATCCTTGGCCCTCATTGAGTGGAAACCAACATTTATTTGCAGCCAAAACACTCCATAATGCATGAACCGAATCATCCATGTGCTTCATACATTTTTTTTCGAACCACCATATTTACTTATTGATAATGAATTTTAATGATATATTGATGATTGTTATTGGCTATAGATGAATTCTGGATAGTTTGGTGAAAAGTTATGGCCGAATCATGAACATGCCATGTTTAGGGTTTAAAGCTCTAAATTAGGGTTCTTCGATTCACACAACATAAATGAATTTTATTGGCATAATTGGATTGTACAGGTTGCAAGGAATTCAAAGATGTCTTTAATTTGATAAAATTGTGTTGTTTGATGGTGGTTTGAAATTCGCAGGTTTAGGGTGCAGGAAAATTCGCAGGTATTTTCCCAGATAGTTTCGCAGGAAAACCTGCGAATTCAAGGAAGAAGATGAAGTTGGGCTGGCACCAAAATTCAAATTTAAAAAACTGTTTTAAAATATTATGAACTGTTTCTGTTTGTATTTCACAAGCACATGCTTGTCCCAGTGGTAAAGCCAGCGCGTGTGTTGTTAAAGGGCAGGGGTTCGAATCCTGGCTTTGTGCAAATTTTTTCTTATTTTTTCAGGTTAATCAGGAAGCTTCATATATTATGCATCATAGTCACCATATGAACAGATGCGCTCATCCAGCAGGAATGGTAATGTGTATGTGTGTTTGCTGGAAAGGTCCTGGGTTCGATTCCCCCAGGCCTTTTGTTTTCTTTCTATTTTCTTTGATTTTTCAGGATATGGAATAAAACCAATTCAACTCTCCTTTACACTGCCTGCGCGCATGATGGCCTGGTGGTGTGTGTTGTTGGTCTGGGTATTTGCAATCAGAATGTCCTGGGTTCAAACCCCAGCCAGGTAAGTTTTCTTTTTACTTTTTCTTTCTATTTGTTTTGATTTTTATTAATATTAATTTAATTAAAATTATAATTCTAAAATCCTAATATTAATCTTAAAATATTTTCTAAAAAAACTAATTTCTTTTTTTTAATATGTGTATATTGTTATTATATATAATTTATTTGAATTAATATTTATAATTTTTGTACATAAAACCTAATTTATTTTATAAACCCTAAAAATATATTTTTTAAAAACCCTAATTAATCATGTTAATTTTCAAAACCCTAATATCTTTGTATATAAATTAAATCCTAATTATTTTCACAACCCTAATTCTTTAATATTATTATTTGTATATTATATTTATAGTTTAATTAAAATTCTTGATTTAATTTTTATTAAATGCATAAATTGTTTATAATTTAAAATTTTGTACATAAATATGCTTAAAAATTAAAATTCTTAATTTATTTTTTATAATAGGTAAATATGATATAAATTGTTTATTTTCGCATTATTTTTATAATTAAAAGTTGTTAATTTAATTTTATAATTATAATATTTTCATAACTAATATAATTTTATAATATGCATATACTTCAAAATTTTATAATAATTGTTCATATTTTCTTATTAACCATTAAAATTTTGTTTATTATAATCTTTTTGTTTATTATTATTATTAACCATGTTTACTACTAACCCCATTTATTTTTTAAATTGTGATTATTATTATTATTTTCACTAACCCCTATTATAATTATTTAATTATTCTTGCTTATTTATTATTTTGCTATTTATTTAAATTGCTTTAGTATTATTATTGTAATTGCTCCTGGATGTAATTTTTTGTAATATTTAAATTATTTATTTTTATGCTATGGTTAGTAAATAGGGAGTGAAAACTATTTGTATTTAAAATTGAATTTAGATCATTTAAATTATAAGATAAATATTTAAAATTGAACACTCACACACGTAAGTCGATCTTTGATCGCCATCTCACTTTCTAGGGTTGCCTCTCAATGTTGCCTAATCAAAAGGTCAAGTGGGGTGTATAAAGCAAAAGTCCCTTGAAAGGAAAAGTCATCTAGGCCCTTAATAATAAAAGATCAAGTCCCTTAAACAGTTGCCTTCGTAATGATCTTGTCCCTTTCGAATAATGATGACAGTCCCTCCAAAAATGCTTAATACACCCTACAGTTGCCTTCATTAACAAATGACCCTCACTTGTCCCATACATCCAAGGTAATGACTACCTATTCCTTAATAATAGGGATAGTCTTACCATTTAAAGGATTCAAGAACAGAAAGACTTAAACTTTAGGGTAGGTTCCTCATAGTTACTTGCTCACTATTTCAAAACAAATTTCAAATACTTCACAAATTTCAAACAATTTTCAAACACAAGTTTTTTACGCATCCGTACATGGATCATTATCAAACTCTTATGAAAATTTCTATCCACACACTTCACATTTTCAAAAAAACAATTCGAAGTGAGCTAAGTAACTAAGAGCCCATGGATAACCATGGATGTAAAGGGTGCTAACACCTTCCCTTTACATAACCTACCCCCCGGACCCAAAAATCTTTTAAAAAGGTCTTTCCTGTTCTTTTATGCCTTTCCTTTGGATAAAATAAAAGTCGGTGGCGACTCTTGCTATCCGCAACATAACTAAAGTCAGTTCTCCCACCGTGTTACAGAACTGGCGACTCTGCTGGGTGTCATACCCCAAATTTGTCCTACCTCGTTCATTCCTCATGGTAATTGGTTTAGTGCTTGTTGACTCTTCTTTGAATGATCATGTATCCGCTGGTTATAATTTGCTAACGATTTAAACCATAAAAGGTTTGTTGTGGAATTGATTGTGGTTGTAGATTCTGGCTTGTGTGTTTAAATTCAAGTGAATTTTAAAAGAAAGATGGATCCTTATCGTGCCTTGAATGTTTGTTTTCAAATAATATGTGAAGCCCATTCCATTTTGATTATAAGTCTCGCCTCAATGAATGTGGGAGTCATATAATTGACTAAATTTGGATGAAGAGATGTATGATGAGTCTATTTTTAAAGAAAAGTTATGTTCAAGTTTTGTTGGATTTATGGATTTAAATTGAAATATGTTCAAAATTGTGATAGATGTTGAGATCATAGGTGTTACATCTATCAGGATCCATGGGAACCAACTTGCAGAGGTGTCATTCATTGGAACCCGCTATATGTATAGGCAATAAGAAATGTGCCGTCGGTTTCTAAATTCCATCGAATGGGCACTTAAGTTTTTACATGTGGAGTCATTAATTATACCAGTTATATTAGAATTCAAAGAAACCTGGACCTCTGTTTTGGGTTTGAGCCACTTGATTAAACAAACAAGCAAATAATAAAGAACATGAATTGGCTGGTGTTCCCTCACGTAGATATGTTACAGAAGAAAATATCAAAATATGAATTTGCTAATGACAATTTGGCTCCTATGGACGTTTCTAATCAAAAGAATCATATTGCACGCAAAGTAGCAAATCCAAACGGGAAAGACTCAACTGGATCTGATTGTTGTAAGAAATTAATAATCATTGAATAACACACATGACATTACTAGCAACAATATACAAAACAGTAAATCCGCAAAAGATGCCACATATCAAGCTGCATGTCAGACTGTTCATGAACATTTGGTTGTAGACAAGAAAAGCACTGAGGATGCCGGTGCGCATTTGACTATTTCCTGTTGCTAAGTTGGAGGTTATGATGGTGCACTGACTGGAGGTTACTGAAAAGTGATCAAACTGAACAGAAAATGAAGCAAGGAATGTCAAGACAGCGTATAAATGCGGATAAGAAAACAAAAGTTCAAGACAACATTCAAAGATTGAAACTCGCATTAAACTTACAAGGTTCTGCATCAACTATACAGTAGAGCAATTTTGCAAGCATGTAGCATAGCTCCATGCCTGGTTTATCAACAACACAGCGAAACATGTTGAATTCAATTCAACCAAACAATAATGCAGACGCCAGGCAAGGAAATTCTACGAGCTCTCTGCAACAGTTTCCATCATTGCTCCAATCCCAAGTGCACTTATGCCGCAAGCGGATTTTCTTCACGAACAGCCAGATTTGAGGAGTGAGATAGCAGCTTATCACTTTTGATAAGCCAACCAGAATCTGAATGTGCATAAAGAAACAACAGGCCAGGAATTACAGTGCAGCAACAAAAAACAGGATTCCAATGGACTTTTACATAAGACCAAGTTTGTATCTGCAAGCAAGATCACCATGTTAGTTTGACTTTACTTGAACAAACATCAACAGTAGCAATAACAATGGCCCAAATTTGTAAAATTCACAAAGGATTCATAATGGTGAGCCTAAGTAGAAGCGCCAAAGAAAGAGTAATGATTACGAAACTTACAATTGACAACAATTTCTGCATAGACAACAGCCTCAATATTTGGGTCATTATGTAAAGTCAATAGGAATGTTCAATACCTTTATTCCTATCTACCGTCGTCAGCTCTTGATGCATCCATACCAGTTAGCTACAAGACTTCAAAACAGACACAAACCGTTGCGACCATAGTACAAGCTTAAGCCTGCAAGATTAAGGCATTCCATGAGGTCAGAATGTTCAGGATAAAAGAATACTATGCAGTGAGTATAGAGCAAGTTAACTACCATGACAACCCTGCAAAAGTTGAAAGATACAGAACTGTAACAATGCATAATCATACAAGAAGAAAGGTCCATGATAAGAACTTCTCTGTAGCTTCACGTTGTAGCTCTTGATGGTAACAAACATCAACATTTGTTTCTCAAGTCTCTCTTATTATCCTCAAGCTATTACATACCTGTAAAAGCAAAATCACAAATGTCATGAGCTTCAGGAAGAATAAATGTTATTCAGCTGTGAGCTCTTAACCCATAGTGCGGTTTGTTTCTTCTCAGAAAATAAAAGAACAGGCCCCATACCTTATTTGCCCGCAGGCCCCCAACACTTCCCAATGGTCTCTCTGCTCTGATAGTCAAGGACGCGGCCTGGAGTCTTGCTCGCTATGCTGCAATCAGCCAAGACAAAGTTTTACAGGGCAATGCTTAAAAAACCTGTTTGTAGTAATTCAGACCAAGGGAGTGAATGTTTAAAAGAATAACACAAGCCTTACCCAACGCTTTTTCATGTGTCATTCCTTCAATTCCAAGCCTCTTGCCATATGCTCTAATTTCTTCACTCACCATATGAGACTTCAAAGAGAAATTTGATGCCTCGACCTTTAAGTCTTCTAATTACCAGCACACATGAAATAAAAGAGTTAGAAACTCATTCCTAAGTGATACAAGCCAACCATAATGCATAAGGGATGATTAAAATGTATATGACATTGTACAGGGTTTGGGATACCATGATTATCACGCTTGAGGCATCAACATAAGTGCATTCCTGAGCAAGCTTCAGCTTCAAGTAACTTCATATGTAAACTCCAAATTTCCACATTTATACATGAAAAGAAAAAGAAAGCATGAAAGAGAGCATGAGTAACTTTGCAAAACCAAGCCTGAATTCAGAAGGAAAGAAGGGAATCGAAATACGGATTTCACAATAAGCAAAACAATGGTACAATAATGAAAAAGCAAGGCAGAAATCAAAGTTCGAACAATTGAAATCTATCAGTAAAAAAGAACTCTTTTATATAGCAGTGAAGACATATAAGTTCATGACAGTAAAAATCAAGCAAAACTCAGTGAAAATCAAAGTTACAAATGAGGGCCCACTCTCCCTCTAGAAGATCACTACAGACAAAAAACCAAAGAATGACTCACCAGCTAAGAGGTCCCCACAAGATTTTGTTGCGAATCCTCTCTAACGGATTACAGTAACCAACTGATATCCCATCCATGATTTTCGCTCACTCGCACATGCCAAAATCCTCTTCTTCATACATCAGATTCTCCCGAAATCTTCCTATAAAAGGGCCCAATCATTGGCAATGATGAGGATCACCACCTGAAACGAAAACGCTGTCAAAAATCATCCTCAAAAAACCCTAATTACTAAGAGCTCAAATTAGATACATTTCAACTACGATTTTCACACTGAAAATCATAGTTTGAAGAGCTAAAAACTCCATTTGTTAAGATTCACGGAAAGCAAAAAAGAAGAAGGAGCTCGTATCCCGAAAAGAACAAAGCCATACCTTGAATCAGAATCGAAACACATTGAGGTAGCTCCCTTCGACTTCATTTTACCGCTTTTGAAAATTCGTCGTGTATGATGTGAACCGATTGAATGTAACGAATGGGGGTTTAGGGTTTTGAATTGGGGATGAGGGTATTCGGTGTTTATGTGTGTTTGACCTCATTGTTTCTTGTTTGATCCATAATCTCTGTGTGTCTGTTGCGATGATGATGCTGATACTAAGGTTACGGTTTCTCTCTTCCCTTTCGAAGAGAAGAATCACCTAAGTTGAATCTATGCAAGACGGAGAAAGATCCGGTTGAACTTCTTTTGAAGTTCAGGGAAGGGTTTGGAATAAGAAAGAGAGAACCATTGTTTTGTTCTTGAGATGGAGCAAGGAAGAGCAATTGATTGTTCTTTGTTTTTATGAGGAGTGCTGCTTCGGTTACTGATAATTTGTGAAGGGTGTTTGTGATAATAAAAAAGGAATAACTAGAAATTGATGAGTATAGTTTTTTTTTCAAAGCATAATTATCTCTTTATTTCGTTCATTGCCCAATACGTTTCAGTTTTTAATGCATATGGCAGAATTCCAATGTTTTTTTTCTCATCTGCCCAATGCTTTTCCCTGTTGTAATTGACCGATGATGCTGTCAATGCTAGGTCTTTCTTTTGTTCTTTCCTTTCTTTCTTTATTATTTTTATTTTATTTTATTTTGTTCTGTTCATTTTCCTTTTAAAAAAATCTAAAAAAAAGCAAACAAAAACTTTATTTGTTTATTTAATTAAATTGCCATAAAAATTTATAGATTAATTTAATTAAAAGTTCTTATTTAATTGGATTAATTAATTTAATAATTAATTGAATTAAATATTTCTATTAGATTAATTAATTTACTTGTCACTCGGTTATGTGTGTGTTGAATGTTTTGTGTATGCTCGATTCCTATTTGCTTGTAACATGATACAATGCTTATTTGTGTGATTACTTTTTCGCATTTTTGACGATAAATTGCTAAGTAAAAAACGAACGCACATTAAGATTAGTCATTTCAAAGATAAATGAAATCTTTGGTCCAACGCCAAATAAACATCCATATGCACTTCACTTCATACACACACGTAAGTCGATCGTTCTTCGATCACCATCTGCACGAACTTTGCATCTTACACTTTTAGCAACATTTTCCAACTTAACGAATCAACGCATTGCGCTTGTTTTCCATAGTTAGGCTTTAGTTCAGTTCCTCAACTTTGCGAGTCGAGCACATTGTGCCTCGCTAACAAAACCAACAAATAAAACTTCCATTTGCATTCACCTTAAACTTCAAAAAAACCGAAATGTTACTTCTTAGATCCAAACCCTTGATCCAACATCAAGCGGTCTTAGGAAACAAAACACTTCAATAAATACGAGGAAAATTGCACGCCACGAGCCTTAAGCGATAGAAAGGGGGATAACGAACTTTCGTTACTCGCTCCGATTATTTCGGCGCAAGACATTCGTCTTGTTGGACGGAATAAACTATCCATAGTCTTTAGTGCAAATGGACTCTTAAATCCTTTCATCGAAGAAAGGTAATAAAATCAACAACCAATACCCATATCAGGCCGAACTACGAAGCTCTGACTTTCCCATTGCACAAGGAAATACGTAGGCACGAGGATCTCAATCCTTGCCGAGCCCCTAGGATCAATAAACCCTTTAGTTCAACAAGTAATCATAAGTATAGACATCCCTTCGCGCGTGACAACCTAGATGGTTCCCATCGAGTACGATGGATGTAGGAGGTGCTAATACCTTCCTCCTACATAACCGACTTCCGAACCCCGACAATGGTTTGCGATGACCTTGTTTTATCCCTTCTTGGTGGTTTTATCTATATTTACCATTTCCCTCTTCGGGAATAAATAAAATTAGGTGGCGACTCTCATGTCAGCCCAGCCGCGACCGCGTTCGCGAGGAATCATATTTTTCGAGGTACGACAGCTGGCGACTCTGCTGGGGAGTGGTTCACCCCTATGCAAGTCGAGCCTAGTCTAGGTTTCCACGTTTGTTTGGATGTTTGCTTATGTGTTACTTGTTTATCGCTTTCTTTATTGCTTTACATTTTATATCCTTATTGTGGATCTCTTGTACTGGATTGATACTTTGATCAAAACAACTTGAGGGAAAGGCTCTATACCCGGGTCTATGAGTGTAAACATAAGTTAGCGAGGTTGTGTAGTATGGGCTCCCGAGAGAACCTCTCTCGTGGGTTGTCGATACGAAAACCTCACTCGGAGTAGATTTTAATGGAAATACTAACAACCGTCAAGCTTTTGGCGTGTGTGCTCAGTTGTTTTCGTTAAAGTCGTTGACTCTGAGGACCTTTAGAACCTTTTGGTTAAAACATCGGTTGATGGTCGCATAGTATTGGGCACCAGGGTTCGCCCTCGCGTGGCTCAATACGAAAACCTCACTTGGAATAGACTTACTCAATGGAGTTGATTGACTGTCAAAATTGACACATGCATCGAACATTTGAGAAAGTTCCATAACTCCAGGACTTTGTTTTAAACCTCGTGTCGACGATCACGTAGTATGGGGTACCAGGAGACTTCTCTCTTGTGTGACTCGATACGAAGATCTCACCCAAACGAAATTCATATGGTGGAGTCAATTAACCGTCATGTTAATGACACGTGTAATGAACATCCATATGAGTTATTAACTTTGGGATCCCTAAAACTGTAGAGGTCACCCAGTGAGATCCTTGTAAGGAGAGTGATCAAAGTATCTTCCATCCGTGCTAGTAGTTTCTGGAACATTGCATTTTGGGTTTACCCGTTCATTGTTGCATACATTCATTCATAAAGATGATACATAGCTCTCAGTTACTTATATTTATTGCAGATTTGAGGTATTTGTCAAAGCAATCAAGATGAATCGAATTTCCAAGAAAAGCACTTACAATTTCAAGTTCTTGGAACCAAAGGTTGACTCGCTACTGGCCTTGAGAGCTAAGATCACTCCTATCAAACACAACAGCTTTCAGGCTCGCTTCGGAAGAATCCTGAGTATACTGGACGGGACGGCAAATATTGATGCTCTTCATGCTCTTGCTCAGTATTACGACATTCAGCTACGGTGCTTCACTTTCCCAGACTTCCAGATTGCTCCTACTTTGGAAGAATTCGAGTTGCTTGTGGGCCTTCGTATTAGAAACCGCAATCCGTTCCCAAAGCTAGAAGAAGAAGTCACTATGACTAAGTTGGCTACTGTGTTGGGACTTCCTGCAAGTTTGTTAGTAGACAACAAGTCAGACAAAGAAGGATTCACGAGACTGTTCCTAGAAGAGCAAGCTTGGCAATGTGCTGAAAAAGGAAACTGGTCCTCTTGCGGAGCCATCCTAGCCCTTCTTGTGTATGGAATTGTGTTGTTCCCAAAGTCAGATAAGTTTGTTGACCGTGCTGCTATAGAAATTTTCATGACAGGAAATCCAGTTCCGTTCTTATTGGCAGATTTTTATCATACTTTTCATACCCGGCATACAAAGAGAGGAGGTGTATTCCTTTGCTGCGCTCCGTTGTTACACATGTGGATGAAAATGCACATGCCTAAGGAGGGTTACTTTGTGTCTAGGAATTTGTCGTGGCCTTACAAATTTGCTTCGCTCAGGGCTAATGACATCACATGGTACTCAAGAGATTGGAAGATTGAGGGTATTGTGCTTAGATGTGGAAGTTTCCTTAATGTCCCTCTAATAGGAAATCATGGTTGCATAAATTACAACCCGGTGCTGCTTAAGAGACAACTTGGGCTCCCTATGGAGACTCCTCCTGAAGAAAGGCGTTTGGTACCTTTTGTTGTTGATAACCCATCTAAAGAAGAGTTGAAGAAATTCAAAGCGGCTTGGAAGAAGATCGTTACAAGTGATCCTAGTGTCCGCAAGAATATTGCTGTGAAGGAACCATATGTCTTGTGGGTAAAAGAAAGAGCTCGCATCGTTAAGATTCCATTCTTTCTTGATCCAATAGCTTTCCCACCCCTTCCTGAGAAAATACCATTGCTACCTGAAGACATAGATGAGCTCAACGAAAGGATCAAAGGTTTAGAATTGGAGAACGAACGCATGCGGATCGAACTCCTTCGAACCAAAGGAAAGAAAGAAGTGTGGGAGGAAAAAAGTAAAAAGATGGCAGAAAGAGTGGAAAGCAGTAACAAAAGATGCAGAATAGAAGAAGATAAAAGAGAAAAATGCTTGGGTGCTCTTTATGGAGCTAGCATGGATTTGGATCATCGTAACAACCAATTAAGAAGGGCTGAAGTTCAAATTATCAATTTACAGAAGGACATAGAGGTGTGTCTTAAGAACAAGAAGGATGATAGAATCACTTTAGAAGCAAAGATCAAGAGCTTAGAGGATTCTCTCAAGAGAGAAGAGGACAAGCTAGCAGCAGAAAAATTGGAAAAGGACAGTTGTCAGCGAAAGTACGACCGTGAGAAATTTCAACATGAGCAAGCTGTGGAGCAAATTGATTACCTGAGATCTCAGAAAGCTTATCAAGACCTGGAGAATACTTGCATCCAATGGATGAACAAGTGTCGAGATGCTGAAGAAGCCATAGGCGGAAGAGATGTGGTAATTGCAAATCTCCAAGGTTTGTACGAAGAATGGAAGCAGAAGTTTGTAAACCTGGCTAGCATGTTGAACCTGGCAAGTCAAGACCTTCCTGAGAAGCTTGAAGATGCAGATCGTGTCATGTGCCCAGAAAACACGCCTGAAGAAGTCTAAAGGTGTGTGAAAGTTTGCAAGAGAACCATCAAGGAGCTTACCACAAATCTCGTGGCAGTCCGCAAAGCTCAAGGGGTCGTTTTCAGGGTTGCACCATAGTTTATGTTCAAGAAAGTTGTTGTTATCTTTTGCATTGTAATATGAAAACTCGTGGAATCTCTAATGTACTTGTTTGATTTAGATGAATGAAAATTGTTGCTTTTGGATTTTAAATCTTGTCTTATTTGCAATGATGAATACGTTAAATATCTCTGGTAATAAATCGATAAGATGACTGAGAGCTTTGTAATCAAACATATGCATTCATACGCTCATCTTTACAACCAAACAAAAACACAAACTCATACACTTTACCTTCCCTCTCCAGAAAAGCTGACTTTCCGGATTTTCCGACGAAGGTACGAGACCAGAAAAATTTACAAAATGACGTTGGAGCAAATTCATGAAGAACAAAATGCCATGAGAGCTGATATTGACTCACTCAAGGGAAAGCTGGACCAAATCCTCGAGTTCATCACTATGGATAAGAGGGAGGAAGAAGCTGAGAAACTCACTAGGCAGGCCGGCACTTCGGTGACGGCCAAAGATAACTTCGTTCTTGCTGGGGTGAATCCACCCAATGTACCATCTTTAGCTGTTCACCATGGGTCGTTTAAAGACATGGATGAACAGTCTGATGTCTTTTACGCAGATCCACCAGCTCACCGCACCGAAACTCTTCTGGATCCAGTAGCAGAAAGATTGCGCTCAATGGAGGAAAAGCTTAAGGCGATGGATATCAATACCATTCCAGGTATAGATGCTGAGGAAATGTGTCTGGTGCCAGGACTAGTGATTCCGCATAAGTTCAAGGCTCCGGACTTTCCCGATAAATATAAAGGGAACAGCTGTCCTCACACCCATCTCCGGGCCTACTGCAGAAAGATGGCTCTATATGCTAGGAACGACCAGCTCCTGGTTCATTGCTTCCAGGACAGCCTGTCCGGGGCATCTTTGGAGTGGTACGTCCAGCTGGAAAGAAGCCGAATCAAAACGTGGAATGACCTCTCCCGTGCATTCCTTGAACATTATCAATACAATGTTGATCTTGCACCTAATCGTACTCAATTGCAAGACATGACACAACGTAGCAATGAATCGTTCAAAGAATATGCGCAACGATGGAGAGGACTCGCTGCACGGGTTCAACCGCCATTGCTTCCTAAAGAGTTAACGGACATGTTCTTAAATACGCTGGAGGATAAGTATATGGACAGAATGATGGGAGCTAGTTTTCCTAGTTTCTCTGAAATCGTATCCGTAGGGGAAAGAATCGAGAGCCAGCTAAAAAAAGGCAAAGGAGCAGCTACTCCTGCAAATACTGGCAAGAAACCTTTTTCTAATTTCCAAAAGAAAAAGGAAGGAGAGGCCAATGCTATCATGAGAGGAAGGGCTAACTTACCGTATAACATGCCTTATGGGCATATAGATAATGTTGCGCTAGCTCCATATCAACCACATGCTCCACAACAACAACAATATCAGCAGGCTCCTGCACAGCAGCCCAATCAACAATATAGACGGACTGGTCCGGCGCAAAGGCAGTTTAGGCAAAGAAGGCACATCGATCCAGTCCCCATGCCTTACAGGGATATCTTTAATCAGTTGAACCAACGTGGGCAACTGATTCTGAGGGATCTAAGGCCAGCCACTTTCCCATATCCCCCAAATTACGATGCCAATGCCACTTGCGAATTTCACAAAGGCGCACCTGGACACACTATTGACAAATGCTATGCATTTCAAAATCACGTTCAGGACTTGGTGGAGTCAAAGGACTTGACATTTACTCCAAGAGGTCCAAATGTCAAAAACAACCCGTTGCCGCCTCATGGGGGAGCACATGTTAATGCCGTGGAGGAAGAGGACGATTGTGAGTTAATTTTGAAGGCAGAAGACGTCCAGACCCCATTGGCTGTGATTGGCGAACAGTTGGAGAAAGCAGGTTTGATGTTGGCAAGGGATGAGGGGGTTGATCATTCCGAAGATAATATCAGGGAGTGCTTGCAAAAACTCCTCAATCAAGGTCTGATACAGATTGAAAGGCGGGGAATGGAGAGAAGAATGGTGGCTGCAACAGAGATGTTTTATGACGCGCCTCAAACTCCAAACAATAGTACTCCTATGGTTATAGAGTACCCAGTTCACTACACTGGGGAAAATAACCAAGTTGTGCCATGGAGTTATGAACCAGCAAACGCTAGGCAAGGCCAGAGAAGGCAGCCTATTAATCTTGAATTTCCCGTTGTCACAGCCATTGCTGGACCAAGCGGTATGACTCGCAGTGGAAGATTGTTTGCACCAAGACCAGTGGAGTCTTCATCCCACCAAAAGCAAAAGACGACTGCTGCACCGGTTGTTACTCCTACTCCTCAGGGGTCACCAGAAGAACCGTCATCGCCCAAAGCTGCATTCTCTCAGAAAGAAGCGGAAGAGTTCTTGAGGATTATCAAGAAAAGCGACTACAAGGTGGTCGATCAGCTGAACCAAACTCCCGCCAAAATATCTATGTTAGCTTTACTACTTAGTTCTGAAGCACATAGATCCTCTCTGCTGAAAGTACTAAGTGCGGCGCACATCACCAAAGATATCACTGTGGCCCAATTTGATGACGTCATAGCCAGCGTTACCACTGGTAACTTCCTTGGTTTCAATGATGAAGAGCTCACTGCTGATAAGAAGAATCACAATAAAGCTTTACACATTTCCATAAGGTGTGAAGATACGTTGCTATCAAGGGTGTTGGTGGATACGGGTTCCTCCCTAAATCTGATGCCAAAAATGACATTGGAAAGAATGCCTGTACAAGGAGTGGTGATGAAGCCAAGCGCATTGATAGTGAAAGCCTTTGATGGTTCCAGGCGTGCGGTCATAGGAGAGGTGGATCTCCCGATTAAGATAGGACCTGCTTTGTTCACCATTACTTTCCAAGTAATGGATATTCATCCAGGGTACAGCTGTCTTCTAGGAAGACCATGGATTCATAACGCAGGGGCCGTTACATCCACTCTCCATCAAAAATTAAAATTCCCTATGCAGACCCGAATTGTGGTGATTGGAGGTGAAGAGGATATCCTAGTGAGTCATTTGACTTCTTTTAGATATATTGATGTGGAAGGCGAAACTGTCGAGACACCGTTTCAATCTTTTGAAATAGTGAGTATGCTGGCAGTTGAACGAGAATCTGAGCGCCCACAGCCATCAATGTCAATGACATCACTGAAGGAAGCCTTAGCTGTCTTGGAGACCGGGAACACGCAGGGCTGGGGAAAAGTTGTCGAGATGCAAGACAAGAGAGACATGCATGGCATTGGCTACCAGCCATCTTCCAGTACAACCACGATCTCGGCATATGAAGAAAATGGCCAATTTCCTCGAGTGAGTGATACATTTATAAGCGCTGGATATATCTTTGAGGATCACGCTGCAATGATCTCAGGCGAAGACTACCATGAAGAGACTCGCAATTGGATCCGTCAAGCCAGTCCAGGGGAAGAATTAGAGAACTGGAGAACTGTCGAGATTCCTCAGTTTATTTACCCTAAAAAGTAATTCTACTTCTTTTTTCAAAAAAAACCATATGCTCTGCCCAAGGCATATTGGGATGTTGCCGGGCCACCATTGTCTTAAAACTTTGATTATCAATATAATAAATCAGCAGTTTGCATTCAATATTTGTTCTCTTTCTTTCATTTTTTCTTTTATAATAAAATGACAATGTTTTGATGCACATCACTTTTCTAAAATAAATGCATAAATCATAAACATGCAGAGACACCACCGAAGTCCTTGATAACGACGCTGCTATGGTCCCGTATGACTTTGATTATCCGATCAACCAAGCAGAGGAAGAAGGCGAGGAAGACTGCGAACTTCCTGAAGAGTTAGCCCGACTACTCAAGCAAGAAGAGAAAGTCATCCAGCCTCACCAAGAGGACATTGAAGTCATCAACCTGGGATCAGAGGAGGATAAGCATGAAGTGAAGATAGGTGTTTCTCTGCAAACCGAAGTGAAGGCAAAACTGATAGAGCTCCTCCACGAGTACGCCGACGTGTTCGCATGGTCATATCAGGATATGCCTGGGCTAAATACTGATATCTTCGTGCACAAGTTGCCACTCAAAGAAGAATGTCCAGCAGTCAAGCAGAAGTTGAGAAGGACTCGCCTAGACATGGCCCTCAAGATTCGGGAGGAAGTAAGAAAGCAATTTGACGCTGGATTTCTAGCCGTAGCTAAATACCCACAGTGGATCGCCAACATCGTACCCGTTCCAAAGAAAGATGGAAAGGTCCGCATGTGTGTCGACTACCGAGACTTGAACAGAGCTAGTCCCAAAGACGACTTCCCACTACCTCATATCGATGTATTGGTGGATAATACAGCTCAGTTTTCAGTGTTCTCCTTCATGGACGACTTCTCTGGATACAACCAAATCAAAATGGATCCAGAAGACATGGAGAAGACCACGTTCATTACGCCGTGGGGAACTTTTTGCTACAAAGTAATGCCATTCGGACTCAAAAATGCCGGAGCAACATATCAACGTGCAATGGTAACTCTCTTTCATGATATGATTCATAAAGAGATTGAAGTATACGTCGATGATATGATTGCAAAATACCAAACGGAGGAAGAACACATTGTTAATCTGTGTCGCTCCCGGGATTTTCATCCTAGTACAAACGCGAAAGTGGCGCGGAAAGGTTAGAGTCGCCAGCCAGACATTTTTATCCCGAAGGAATGGGAAAGGTAATGTTGCACGAACCTAAGGAAGAAGGAAAAGGACAAGGCCTTGAGAACCAAAGATCTGAATTCGGGAGTCGGTTACGACCTGAGAAGGTATTAGCACCCCAGATCGTCCGCTGTACCCGACGGGATCCACGCTTGCTTGTTCGTTTCAAAGGGTGAGAAATAATATGCTGCTGAACAAATGAACCTCTAACTGGAAATGGAATTGAGAAAGGAGAAGAGAACTGAAATAAGAAAATGGAAAGAAAGGGGGAAATGTAGGGAAAATAAAGAATGTGCTCGAACGGGCCCTACCCCGCTGCCTACGTACCTCATCGGGAAAATGAGGATCAGAGTCGACGTAGTTCGCCTAACTAAGGCGGGAACTATTTGTTTGTATTTTTTATGCTGGAACTGCGTATGTCTATGCTCAGGTGTTGCAGGCTCGTCTGGTACGAGTGCGTTTACCGTCTTGCATGTGTGACAAGTCGTCGCGAGTTCGCGTTGTGAGTGAATGAGATGAGAAGAGAAGTTCCCGCAGGATAGTCGCTTATTATTTGTTTTTGGCTTTTATGAGAAGTGTTTTGAATTTGTTTGTGAACGGTCTTGTACTAAGACCTATCCATCACGGGAAGTATTTACACCTCGCCCCGAAACAGGACGCGTATAAACACTCCGCAACAAAGTCTCGTGTCGTACAAGATTGTTTGGTTTTTATTAAATGTTTTATTGCTTTTCTTTTGAAAAGAGAAAGAAAGACTCAAATTGCAAAAGGCAAAATCTAAGGGGACTAAGACTCAATCCTAATTTAATTGATTTATTTACAAGTGGTCCTAATGGTTAATGAGGTTTCTAAGCCTAATTAAAACTAGAAACTATTAGAATTCAACTTACTTCTTAATGAAGTTAAGTTGATTCTAAGAACAAATGGGGGAAGCCTATTAAAGTTGCAAAATCAAATGAAGCAAAAACAATGAAATCAACCATAAGAAAATAAGATTCTAAAATGCATTTAATGACATGAATTAAAAAATAGTTTATTTATTTATTCTAGTTCTAATGAAAAAAAGAGTTTCAAGCCTAAGTACTAAATCTAAATCAAACCTAATACTCATCTAAAAAAAATCTAATTTAAATTAGCCTAAGCCTAAATTAAATTCTATGACTAAACTTAAACTAAGCTATTATTTTTTTATATTGAACTTTATTTTTTTTAATAGCCTAAACTAATGGGAGTTATGCATAACTAGGCCTAAAACTAATATTCTAAAAAAAATACTAAAACTTCTAGAAAAATTGTGAAAATTAAACTATAGGGTCTTACCACTATCTAAAATATTATACTAAGAGGGATTCTAGAAAATCTTATTTTTTCTATGCCTAACAATTAATTATTTCCAGCTAAGAATTAACTACTAATTCCTAAAGATTACATCACTAAAACCTAAGATAAAAGGTCCTAAAAATTCCATAAAAAATATCCTAAGAACTATTATGAGTCCTCTAATTACAGAAAAAAGAATGGCTCAAAAAAGTTGCTGGAAGTTACTTAAATAAAATGAACAAAATCCAGCTAGAAAACTTCAGAATTAATTCAAAAATAATCAAATTTCAGAAAATAAAAATATCCCAACTTTCTAAATTGACTTATTTAACTACTTAATTTTTTTGTGGAATTTTCTAGTGCTTTTTACTATTTTTGTGAATTATTTTCTAATTGTGCTAAACTAAAGAATAAAAACTCTAAAAAAAAGAAATAAGAAAAAGGGGTGCTAGAAGTAATGTTTTAAGTTATTTATTCTACTGGGCCTAACAGGGGGAGGTTTGAATATCAAATAGACTAAGCCCAAACGCAGAATAAGAGGGGGAGTGCATTCAGCAACTGTTTTAAGTTATTTTTTTATGATGGGCTCTGAATGGGGTGCGGATAACAATGATATTGGGCCCATTTTGCATTGGAAGCCAGGGGGAGTGCAGGGAGCAATGTTTTTATGTTGTTTTTTCATGATGGGCCCAGCATGGGGGTGTAGGTAGCGAAAACGACCCAAAAGTCTTGTTATTTCTCTTGACCCATGGAATTAAGAATGATATATATATAAATCAAAAATTAATGGTTGCTTATTGAATTTTTAATGTTAATTAACTAGATTTAATTATAAGTTAATTATCATATCACACTTATGATTATAATTTAATTTATATTTTAACTTAAGAAAATGAATTAATCTAAACTCATGATAATATTTTCTAAAACCTTGATTTTAAAAAAAAGAATTAAACTAAGCTTATGATAAAATTTCCTAAAATCTTAATTTAAAGAAAATGAGCTAAACTAAACTTAAACTAATATTTTCTAAAAAACCTTAATTTAAGAAAATATTAAACTAAACTTAAACTAATATTTTCTAAAAATCTTAATTTAAGAAAAATGAGTAAAATTCTAATAATCTTATGATAAAATTTAATCTAAAATCTTAACTTAAGCAAAATGAAATAAACTAATCTTAATATAATATTTTTTCTAAAATCAGAATTAAACTATAGTCTTAATATTTAATTTAAAATTCTATAAACTTCTAAATTAAAATTGAATTAGATCCTTATCTAATAATAATACTTTTTTATAAACTCTTAACTTAGAAAATGGATTCAATTCTAATAACCTTATGAATTAATATTTTCTAAAATCTTGATTTAATAAAATGAATTAACCTAAACTTAAGATAATATTCTTTGTAATCTTGACATATAATGTGAATTAAATGGGGTTAATTTGTAAATTAATGAATAATTAACACTAATAATGTCTCTTGATTTTATTATTAACCTATAGTATTATAATTAACTCTTGATACATCAACAACACAGCGTGAAACCAAAAGGGGAAAACAAAGAACCCTAATCCCTTATTCTTCTTCCCCAGGCCGCCGCCGCAGCATCATCACCATCACCTCTTCTTCTCACAGAAGCCACCGCAACCACCACCGTCTATCATCCCTTCCTTTTGATCCTTCGCCGTCGTCATCAATCACCTTCGACCCTCACCAAATCACGTAAACAACACTGAATCCAAAAAACCTAAACTCTCCATCGCGCGCTCACCGCCCTCCTCCTCTCTAACTTCTTCGCCGCCGCGACACCAATTGAGATACGGAAGTGAACGGTGAAACCTAACCTTCCTTCATCCCTAACCTAAACCCTCTCCCTTTACCCGAATCCGAAACCGCCTCGATTCATCGAATCAAACTCTCAAGATTCACGAAATAACTCGAGCCATGAATACATCACAACATCCTAATCACACAATGACACTCAAGCAGCTGCGATTGAGAGTACTTACTTGGAATCGAAAAATCTTCAGGTATGGATCCGAATTTTGCCTTGTGAGTTCTTTCACCTTACTCCGATTGCTTGCTTAGCCGTGTTTGAACTGTTGCAGGGTTGCTCTTGCTATGATACGAAAATGATGCCGTTACGAGGTCGCGGCCATTGCTAGTCTATTCTGGAATCTTTGCTGCGGTTTTGATTGCCATGGCGTACAAATTTGAACAATTTGATTTTGCAGTTATTACAACCTGTTTTATGATTGCAGGGCCTCTTCTAACGGCTTGATGAAGATTGCAGATCGTTGTTGAGCTACGGTGTGAATTTCTTTGTGTTGTTGTGGCAGGGGGCAGAATGATGGAAGGTGGCGGCGTTGCTGCGGTCTCGGTTATGAAGAACAACGATGAAGAGCCATTGCTTCGGTGTGGTTATGGATGAAGAGTGAGGTATGAAGATTAAAGGGATATTGCAGATTGATTCTGATTATGGTGAAGGGAGAGATGAATGAGTGTTTGGAATACTGTGTGAAGATTGTCGAAGAAGAAGAAAATGATGGAGATTGGTTCTGATATATAGGCACTGATCACAGAAAAATCCAGAAGCTTCAGGTAAATTCAACTCATTCAATTCAGTTATGATTCTGTTAGAATTTACAACTGATTTGTAACTGTTTTTTTTAACCAACTGTAACTGTAACCAAACTTCACCCCTTTTGCTTTTCTCCACTGTGCTTTATGAGTATTATTTGGCCTCCAGTCTGATCTTCTTACATGATTCGCAGGACCAGCTTCAATGTGAGTTCCAGAATTATGAAGGGAATTTTGTCCAAGCATTGGCTTTATGCAGGGTTATGACAGATTGGTGAGAGGCGAAAGGAATTGATAGAAGATTCAGGAGCTTGAAGATAGTGTATTTCAAGGTTGTAGTCCAAAGTGTTGTTGCCTGTGAGGTTGAACTTTGTGAGGGAAGCATCAGTTATGTGGAACTTGAGATTAGAAGGGGCAAAAGTGACTACTAGCACGATGATCATTGAGGCAGAAAACAAAAGCGCAGCAAGTATGATGAGTACAACCCTAATTTGCTCATATGAGAGTTGTAAGTTGGCGGGGCAATGACCGAAATAATTGAAATTGATGGCCATGGTGATGTGATTTGAGTGAGGCTTTTTTTTTCAAAGTTTCTATTGTAA
Organism: Lathyrus aphaca; assembly: GCA_963966055.1. Classification (NCBI taxonomy): domain Eukaryota; kingdom Viridiplantae; phylum Streptophyta; class Magnoliopsida; order Fabales; family Fabaceae; genus Lathyrus; species Lathyrus aphaca. The sequence goes on from OZ014524.1 coordinate 86,249,412, forward strand.
TTGAATCTGAACTTCTTTTGCTGAATTTTGTATTATAATTTGAAGCTCTTAGCATGAACACTGTAAAATACTTGATGCCAAAGCAAACAGGTCCTTATTTTAATGATTCCACCAATTTCTCTGTAAATTTCCTGACTTTGATGTGGTTACAGATCTAGTGATTGATGTTGTCAAATTAGGCTCATTCATATATTGTATAATATAATAATGTTGATTGAATCACCTTATGCCGAAAAATATGAGGCAAGAAATCTGAATTTCAAGGGCCAAACCAACGGCGACACCAATGGTAACTGAAGTAGATTGACGCACTGTTCTTCGATCTCTCTTGATAATCGAACAATGAAATCATCTTGCAAAGGACTAATACAAATCAGCAGAAGAACAAACCGATGAAGTAAAAATCATATTTCTACAAATCGTGATTCAAAATTTGACACTTCTCTTTTTTTTTTTGGGATATTTATGAATTCACAAAAAACAAATGAAAAGAAACAAAACTTATATCAACTTCCTTTGGATGCGTTATTTTTCTATTTCAATTTATTTTTTCTCCTTATACACTCATGCACCAAGACACTAAAACACCACTTTGATCTAAAATTTGATATGAAGCTAACAATTGACATGGATATTAGTATCATCAACTTTGTAAAATATTCAAAGTATGAACTAAGGAGGAGAAGTGGACATGGTTTAGAAAATCTAAATAGATTTGGAATGGCTTCCAAGTGATATAAACTCGAATGGCCTGACAAAATAGAATTGGGCTTCATCCTTTGAAATGGACAAGGGCTTGGAACAAGTATGAATTAAGAAAGATGACCACAAATGGACTTAGAATGATTCTATTCAAAATTTTGCAACGGGCCTATGAGTTTAAAAGCAAATGGAATGGACTTTGACATCTCGATTTTAGCCCAAAGCCTATTTTGAATTCTTTCCACAAGCCTACGGACGCGACCACTTCTGAACCACTGAATAATTTTCACATAAATCACACCCCCATTGAACCGTCTGAAACACGCCATGACCATTCGAATCCAGATGCATCACTGATAAACTGAAGATTCAAACCAAACTTCATACCAAACACTGCTCGATAAACTGATGAATCTTAACACACGACAACCTGAACTTTGAATATGCATTGTCTACGAAAATAGACCAATGGCCCAAATAATCTTACAGTTGCAATAATCTTCTGATAGTTTGACCAAAATTAGGTCAAACTCCCATATGAATCGAAACACAACTGAACAACCGCATTTGAAGTGGAATCAAAGTCCAATGAATACTTTCCACCATTTCAATCCCTGACAGATACGGATAAGGTATGAAACCCTAATCCTGTATGGCCTCAATCACATGCCTTATGAAACAATGAAATGCACTAGTATGCTGTTAATGAACTGGTGAGAAATGCAGATGAGTGCGAAATGATACACCAGTAAAGGGAACAAATATGAGGGCAAATTTTGAGGTATTACAATCTGCAAAAATTATTTGTACGATTAAGAGATTTCAAGCTCAGACTTAACCCGAATAAGTGTGCCTTTGGGGTTCGATCCGGAAAATTGCTAGGATTCATTGTGAGCCAGAAGGGGATCGAGGTTGATCCTGACAAAGTCAGAGCCATTCAAAGTATGCCTGCACCAAAGACTGAAAAGGAGGTCAGAGGTTTCCTTGGAAGGTTGAATTACATTGCCAGATTTATCTCGCATCTCACTGCTACTTGCAAACCAATCTTCAAGCTTTTAAGAAAAGATCAGGCAATTGAATGGGATGATGAATGTCAAACAGCTTTTGATAGAGTTAAGGAATATTTGCAAGAACCACCAATCTTGGTGCCTCCCGTTCCCGGAAGACCTCTCATTATGTATATGACAGTTCTTGACGAATCCATGGGCTGTGTGCTGGGGAAACAAGATGAGACTGGCAAGAAGGAGCATGTCATCTACTACTTGAGCAAGAAGTTCAACGATTGTGAAACAAGATATTCAGCACTTGAGAAGACTTGTTGCGCTCTCGCATGGGCTGCCAAGCGTCTCCGACAATACATGTTGACCCATACAACATATTTGATTTCTAAGATGGATCCTCTTAAATATATATTTGAGAAGCCAGCTCTCACTGGTAGGATCGCCAGATGGCAAATGCTTTTGTCCGAGTACGATATTCAGTATGTCACTCAAAAGGCTATCAAAGGCAGCATACTAGCAGATCATCTTGCTCACCAGCCTGTGGAGGACTACCAACCTTTGAAGTTCGACTTTCCAGACGAGGACATCATGTTGATTAGAGACAATGAAGATTCTGGACCTGACGAAGGGCCTGAACCAGGAGAGCGATGGACTCTCATGTTCGATGGTGCAGCCAATGATCGAGGTTGTGGAATTGGGGCAGTGCTGACATCTCCTAAGGATTTCCATATACCTTTTACAGCTAAGCTTTGCTTTCCGTGTACGAACAATGTGGCTGAATATGAAGCATGCATTATGGGACTAGAGGAAGCCATTGATCTGAGGATTAAAACACTCGATGTATATGGTGACTCGGCTCTAGTGAAACAATACTCACAAACGAGACCATTGTACTTAAATGGAGACTCGAGAGGAATGGGATCGTTGTACTTAAATGAGAGCCCAAGACGTGACCGTTGTACTGAAACGGAGGCATAAGAAAATGAGATTGTTGTACTGAAACAATACTCACAAACGAGACCATTGTACTTAAATGGAGACTCGAGAGGAATGGGATCGTTGTACTTAAACGAGAGCCCAAGACGTGACCATTGTACTGAAACGGAGGCATGAGAAAATGAGATTGTTGTACTGAAACAATACTCAACTGGGGATAACAACAAAACTTGGTAGAAGCATCCATCCTGGGAAATGAAGTTGCATTCTGTGGGGAATAATTCAATCTGATGGGAGATATAATAGGTCTTATGTAATATACCTCAAAACTGGACCATGCTGGCATGCATATGTTTGGATTTATGGCGTAATGCTCCATGATGTTGGAAATGCTACGCTTTGGAGGATGCAGACGTAGTGATGAATATGCATATGCAAATGCAAGGAGATCTCCTGATAAGGAGACTGCAGGCATCCCAGATAGCTTGACTGGGGAGAAACGATGATCACTACATTGACCTAGTTCATCCTGATGAGAAGGAAACGACTCTGCGGGGAAATCTGTTAATAATTCACTGGCTCTGAATAGCCGCCACTGCCAAAAATAAATTGGACTTTGAGATTGGAGCGCCAAGACCCTGCTGGAGGTGGACCCTTCTTGAACTCTGATGGGGAAATGAGGACTTTTTGGGAACCAGGAACCAAAGGCATGACACTGCTGAGAAAGCAACTGCTGGGGAAGCAAAACACTCCTTATACTGCCGAAAATTGCCCCTGTCTGAAGGGAACTTCTGCTTGGGGATTGCACCCACTCTCTGCTACCTTGATGGGTGAAATTTCAACTTCCACATGGATGGGGATGATTGGAAACACTCTGGGATATACTTGTTTCTGTTTAAACAAAAGGGAATGCCCATCCTGGATAATAGTTGTTAGCTTTGTTAGCAACGCCAGTACCTGTACCTGCACGAACACAATCGATAGTACCTGCAACATAGAGAATTAGTTTGGGACCTGCTTGCCCCAGGCTCATAGCATGAATCATTGTGTGGGTATCTCTACACCCTTTCTGAGTTATATTAAATGTTTCTATTCTCCTGCACGAGTTAGAAAAACATTCAAATGTTCATAACACAATGCAAGTTACCATTTGCTAGACGTTTTCACAATCAATCAATGCTAGATGAAAAGGTAAAAACAAAGAAACAAAATGGTCAATTGACTGAAGTTGAATTTTATTGATTTGGAAAGGTGGCCCTGAATAGGCAATACAAAGGAAGCAGTTCCCTGAAATGAGGGAACAACTAAAAGAAAAATAAACTACCCTATTGGCAATGTGAGAAGTGAATCTCATCAATTTTCAAACCAGTTATGACTCGTATGTCTTCAAGACGCTCCGCTCGCTCTGCCTCTTGAGAAAAAGTAAATGAACTGATCTTCAACCCTTAGGATAGCCTCAACTGTAGGTAGGTCATGGATCTCGCAGATCGCAGTCGTTCGTGTTAATCCCTCTTTTGCGTGGATCGCCCTTTCGGGTTTTCAATCCACCGGGATACCCTTTTTTGCCTGAGTTGTCCGATGTGGATTTTCAACTCAGCGGGTGTACATTTTTTTCAAGATTTCCCTAACTTTTGCCCGAGCCTTTTATTCTGTTTTTGGCTCGCCGGGATGCCCATTTTTGCCTGGATTATTATTCTGTTTTTATCCAGCGGGTCCTTCTTACACGAAGTATTTTCTTACTGCGTCTGCGTTGACAGGGGATGGAAAGTCTTCTCCGTCCATGGTTGTCAGCATTAAGGCACCGCTTGAGAAAACCTTTTTAACCACGAACGGTCCTTCATAGTTGGGTGTCCACTTGCCCCTGTGATCGTTGAGAGGAGGAAGAATCCTTTTCAACACTAAATCTCCTGGCGTGTACCTCTGTGGTCGCACCTTCTTGTCAAAAGCCTCCTTCATTCGTCGCTGATACAACTGTCCATGGCATACAGCTGCTAGACGTTTCTCTTCAATGAGGCTCAATTGATTATACCTGGACCGGAGCCATTCAGCTTCATCTAACTTGATGTCCATCATCAGCCTCAATGAGGGGATTTCCACTTCGACTGGTAGAACTTCCTCCATACCATACACCAATGAGAACGGAGTTGCCCCAGTTGAAGTGCGTACTGATGTCCTGTACCCATGCAACGCGAAGGGTAACATCTCGTGCCAGTCTTTGTATGTCACAACCATCTTCTGAACAATCTTCTTGATGTTTTTATTAGCCGCCTCGACGACGCCATTCATCTTCGGACGATATGGAGAAGAGTTGTGGTGTTCTATTTTGAAGTCTCGACACAAGTCAGCCATCATCTTGTTGTTGAGATTAGAACCATTATCAGTAATGATCCTTTCAGGGACTCCATACCGACATATGATATCCCGCTTAATAAATCGAGCGACCACTTGTTTAGTGACATTGGTGTAGGATGCTGCTTCAACCCACTTCGTGAAATAATCAATAGAAACTAGGATGAAGCGATGCCCATTAGAAGCTGTTGGCTCAATCTTTCCAATCATATCGATGCCCCACATAGCGAACGGCCATGGTGAAGACATTACACTCAACGGATTCGGAGGCACATGGACCTTGTCGGCATAAATTTGACACTTATGGCATTTACGGGAGTATTTACAACAATCAGATTCCATGGTAATCCAATAGTATCCCGATCTCAATAATTTCTTGGCCATGGCATGTCCTCCAGCATGGGTACCAAAGGAGCCTTCGTGAACCTCCTGCATTAACATGTCTGCCTCGTGTCTGTCCACACATCTGAGCAGCACCATGTCAAAGTTCCGTTTGTACAACACACCATCTTGATTCAAGAAGAAACCCCCTGCCAGTCTTCTAAGAGTTTTCTTATCTTTACTGGATGCCCCACCCGGGTATTCTTGAGCCTTCAGGAATTATTTGATGTCGTGGTACCAAGGCTTGTTATCTTCATCATCACCAACGGCAAAGACATAAGCGGGTCTTTCAAGCCGGGAGATCGAAATTCGAGGCACGAAATTATCTCGACAAACTTTAATCATGGATGACAAAGTTGCGAGAGCATCGGCGAACTGGTTTTCGTCTCTAGGAACATAGCTCAGCTTGACTTTGGTAAAGAAGGTTAACAGCCTCCTGACATAATCTCGGTAAGGAATCAAACGAGCTTGATGAACTAGCCATTTGCCATTGACTTGATTTACCACCAAAGCAGAATCTCCGAAGATCTCAAGGTTCTTGACTCGCAAGTCTATTGCCTCTTCGATCCCCATGATGCAAGCTTCATACTCTTCCTCGTTGTTAGTGCACTCGAAGGTCAACCGAGCGGCGAGAGGTGTGTGGACTCCTTCTGGTGAGATAATAACAGCACCTACTCCACTCCCATTCATGTTTACAGCTCCGTCAAACATCAACTTCCATCTGGATTCAGGGTCGGGCCCCTCCTCCGGAAGTGGTTCTTCATGGTCTTTCGACTTGAGGAACATGATGTCCTCATCCGGAAACTCAAACCTCATGGGTTGATAATCATCAATCGGCTGCTGGGCCAAGTATTCTGACAACACACTCCCCTTGATAGCTTTTTGTGAAGTGTATTGTATGTCATACTCCGTGAGTATCATCTGCCAACGGGCCACTCTTCCTGTCAAAGCCGGCTTCTCAAAGATGTATTTCACGGGATCCATCTTGGAAATTAAGAGAGTAGTGTGTGTCAGCATGTACTGTCTTAGTCGGCGAGCAGCCCATGCCAAAGCGCAGCAAGTTTTCTCGAGTAGTGAGTATCGTGTCTCACAATCGGTAAACTTTTTGCTAAGGTAATAAATGGCATGCTCTTTTCGACCAGACTCGTCCTGCTGACCCAGCACACATCCCATCGATCCTTCGAGCACAGTAAGATACATAATCAGAGGTCTCCCTGGCACTGGAGGCATAAGAATTGGTGGTTCCAACAGGTACTCTTTGATTCGGTCAAAGGCTTGCTGACAATCTTCGTTCCATTTAATGGCCTGATTCTTCCTCAGAAGCTTAAAGATGGGCTCGCACGTGGCCGTCAGGTGAGAAATAAACCGTGCAATGTAGTTTAGTCTCCCCAAGAAACCACGCACTTGCTTTTCAGTCTTCGGCTCAGGCATTTCTTGGATAGCTTTCACCTTAGCCGGATCAACCTCAATTCCTCGTTCACTCACAATGAAGCCGAGTAACTTGCCAGAACGAACCCCGAAAGTACACTTATTCGGATTTAACCTCAGTCTGAACTTTCGAAGCCTGTCAAACAATTTTGCTAGGTTGACCAAGTGTTCTTCCTCTGTCTGGGATTTTGCTATCATGTCATCAACATAAACCTCAATTTCATGATGGATCATGTCGTGAAACAACGTCACCATTGCCCGCTGATAGGTAGCTCCTGCATTCTTTAAGCCAAATGGCATAACCTTGTAACAAAAGGTGCCCCAAGGAGTGATGAAAGTTGTCTTTTCCATATCCTCGGGAGCCATCTTGATTTGATTATAGCCTGAGAATCCGTCCATGAAAGAGAACACGGAAAACTGAGCAGTATTATCGACAAGTACATCTATGTGAGGTAGAGGGAAATCATCTTTGGGGCTGGCCCTATTCAAATCCCTGTAATCCACACACATCCTGACTTTTCCGTCTTTCTTGGGAACCGGCACGATGTTAGCAACCCACGGAGGATAACTAGTCACGGCCAAGAAGCCAGCATCAAACTGTTTTTGCACTTCTTCTTTTATTTTAATTGCCATGTCTGGACGCGTGCGCCTCAACTTCTGCTTTACCGGAGGACAACCTTCTCTGAGAGGTAGCTTGTGTACCACAATGTCAGTGTCTAAACCAGGCATATCTTGGTAGGACCATGCGAAGACGTCAACATATTCTCGAAGCATAGCCATCAAACGAGTCTTGACAGATTCTTCTAATGCAGCTCCGATCTTGACTTCTTTCTTGTCCTCTTCAGTACCCAGGTTTATCACTTCAACATCTTCCTCGTGCGGCTGAATCATCTTCTCCTCCTGTTTAAGCAGTCTGGCCAACTCTTCGGGTAAATCACAATCCTCTTCACCTTCCTCATCGGCTTGATAAATTGGATTGTCGAAGTTATACTCAGCCATAACAGGGTCGTCATTGATAAGATCCGGTGACAAGCACCTGCATGAATGATGATTCATGCAAGGCTTTAGCAACAAATTGATAAAATGAGAAGCATTGCCATTTTAAAAACTTTTCTTTCTTTTTTGAAAAACAAAAGTAAAAACGAAAGACAGAGAACAACATGAATGAATGTGAAACGTCATTTTTATTTATGATTGTGTTAATGAACAAATGAACCCTTACAAAGAGCCACTATGCCTCGGGCCAGACATAGTGCTTTAATACAGGAAAAATAGAAACAAAACATCATTACTCTTCGACAGAGGTGACCGAAATGAGCCTTTCTGACGTCCAGTTGCTAAGCTGAGTTCCTGGAGCGGCAGGCCTGATCCATTCATCTAAGTCACAATCACTATCGATAGCGTCGTCCTGTACTGCACTGATGTTTCCGTAGTCTACCACTCCCGCGCTTCTGAAAGTGACCGGGCTCTGACAACCTTTTGCACTTGTTTCAGACGAAGATCCTCCAGGGTGATAGCCAATCCCGAACATGTCTTTCTTCTCTGGCAATTCGACTGGGCTGCCCCAGCCTTCTCGCACTCCAGATTCTACTAATTCAAGCGCTTGTTTATAAGAGGCTATGGAAACCCCTTTCTTCGGTACTGCAGGAGAAGTTGCTACGGCGGACGCTTGCTCAGACTTCAAGGGCTCAAAAGCCTGACATGGGGTCTCGACTATTTCGCCATCCATCTCCACATATTTGAATGAGGCTAGATGACTGACGAAGATATCTTCTTCCCCGCTGACCGTCACAACTTGACCTTCCCAGACGAACTTTAATTTCTGATGGAGTGTAGAAGATACCGCTCCTGCCGAATGTATCCAGGGTCTTCCAAGTAAACAACTATATGCCGGCTGGATATCCATCACGTAAAACGTGGTGTTGAAGATCTGTGGACCTACCTTGATGGGTAATTCCACCTCTCCAAATACCGATCTCCTTGACCCGTCAAATGCCCGAACTACTAGATCACTGGGCTTTAGCACCACTCCATCATAGTCCAGCTTCATCAATGCCTTCTTAGGCAAGACGTTCAGAGATGATCCAGTATCTACCAGCACATGGGAGAGTACTGCACCCTTACATTCCAGAGAGATATGCAATGCCCGATTGTGAGCACGCCCATCAGAAGTCAAATCCAAATCTGTGAAACCCAATCCATGACTGGCATTAACGCTGGACACCACCGTTTCTAACTGGTTTACAGAAATATCTTGAGGCACGTATGCCTTGTTCAGAATATTTAAAAGGGCCTTCCTGTGAGAGTCCGAACACATGAGCAAGGACAAGATGGAGATCTTTGACGGCGTCTGTTGCAGATGATCCACGATCTTGTAGTCACTCTTCTTGATGATCCTCAGGAATTCTTCGGCTTCTTTATCAAAGGTGAGGTCTGGATCAGTTGATGGAGTTGGATCATTGACAACTATAGGTTGCTTCCCTCTGGCTCTTGCTTGGGCTTCGGCAGTATCTCTAGGTGGTATCACATTATTTCTCAGTGCTTCCGGCGCAAACAATCTTCCACTTCGAGTAAAACCCTCTACTCCAACATTTTCTACTTGAGCTGAGGTTATACTAGTCGTGGCCAACTCTTGCCTCTGGCCGTTGCAATACACTTCGCCACCATAGTTCCAAGGAACAGCTCTGTCACTTTGGTACATTATGGGTCCAGCAGTGGTAATAGTTATTGGTGCCGCTCTGGCTCGCGAAGGAACTTGGGACGGATCATAAAAGATAGTTACTGTGGATACTTCACTCTCTTTTACAATCTTGTCAAATTGCAGCACTCCTTCATCAATCATACCTTGAATTTCGGCCTTCAATCGTTTGCAACCATTGGTAGCTTCAGTACACTCTGAACAATCCTCCTCGCATCCAGGGAAAATGCCTTTCTTCAGCAAACAAACCTTGATAGCAACCAATGAAGTCTGCAAGTCATCTACATCATCCACCAAATTCAAGTTCTCCCCTTCACCAATTGCACCAATCGTGCCCCTATGAGGAGGCATGGGATTTTGCAGCACATTAGGAGAGGGAGCGAAATTGATTGCTTTAGAATCCAACAAGTCCTGAACAACATGCTTCAACGCTTTACAATTCTCAGTACTATGGCTGGGAGCTCCAGAATGAAACTCGCATCTAGCGTTTAAGTCATAACCCTCAGGAATTGGCCTGGCTTCGGAGGCTGCAAGGTTCGGAGCTGAATCAATTGAAGCTATAGGAGATTCTTCAACAGTTGGGAGTAAGACATTGGTGGAGCTTCAATATGTCTATCCTTCATCCTCTGAGAGTAGTACGGACGAGGGGGTCTTGGCTGATACCCCTGTGAGCGTTGCGGCTGTGGAGGATGGACCTGCTGTTGAACGGGCGGAGTTGAAATAGTGACGGGGGCCACTTGCTGATAATATCCTTGGTGCATCATTCCTCTCTGTGCGTATACTGCACCTGTTTCTCCTTCCCTCCTTTTCACAAAGGGTTTCTTGATGCCAGACACTGAAGCGCTTCCATTCTGAATTTTCCCCTGTTTGAGCCAGCTTTCAATTCTTTCTCCAGTCAAGATAATGTCCGAGAAACCACTTGAGGAACAACCAGCCAATCTTTCCATGAAATGCCCTGGGAGGGTATTCAGGAAAAGGTCGACCATCTCTCTTTCCAATAAAGGTGGTTGCACTCGGGCGGCCACCTCACGCCACCTCTGTGCATAGTCTTTGAAGCTCTCCGAGCTCCTCTGTGTCAAGCTTTGAAGCTGAGTACGGCTAGGTGCCATGTCAATGTTGTATAGATATTGTCTGAGGAAGGCCTCTCCCAAATCCTTCCAGCTTCTAATAGAGCTTCTCTCCAGCTTCATGTACCACTCCAAGGACCCTCCAGAAAGGCTATCCTGGAAATAGTACATCCAGAGTTTCTCGTCTCGCGTGTGGGCCGCAATCTTCCTGTAGAAGGCCTGTAGGTGAGTTTTCGGGCAAGAGCTTCCGTTGTATTTATCAAATGCTGGTGGCCTAAACTTGTGTGGAATGACCACCCCAGGTACTAAACCCATATCTGACACGTCAATCCCCAAAGTGTCTTTGCACTCTAAGGCCTTGACTTTCTCTGCAAGTACCAAGAAGTCATTGAGATTTCCATCACCGCCGAAACCCATATCGTTATTGAAGTACTGGAATTGGTCTTCCTGCCTGTCGTGAATAGGAACATACGTGGCCATAGCTGGATCTGGAACATGAGGTCCACCTGAGCCGTTGTTAGTGTTGGGAGGACCCCCTAGTCCGCCGGAAGTGGTTGCCTGAGCATTAGTGTTAGGGGGAGTTAACCCTTGAATTGCATTTCTCAACTCCTGCTGCCCCTGGGCCATCCCCTGCATCAGAGTCATAAATTCTGCCATCTTGGTACGGACTTCATTGAGTTCTGTCTGCATGGCGTCCATTGCTGTTCTTTGATTGCTGCGGGTCGCGTACCGATGAGGGATATTTTGTCGTAGGTACCGGGTCTTGACGGCTCTCGCAATCTTTGCCTGTTGAACACAAATAAATTAAACATCCCGAAGAAAAACCTGCAAAGACAAAGACAAAATGCAAATGATGTGTATGCAATGCAATGTGTTCCTTTTATTCCCGAGTATTTTACTGTGTCCGGTCCTGGCATTAAGAAGATAAGAATTGGGAAGAAGACCCAAGTAATATTCAGACATAATGACGGCTGTGAAGAATTGGTGCTCATTACCCCGTGTCGGTGCAAATAACGAACAAGAAATCCAGAACAAATCAATCATATAAACTGGAGTTTGAAAATACAACGTCCCCGAAGGGTGCCAATCACAATAACAATCACATATAGGGAATCCCACAACAAGCCTGTGGGTAATCCAAGTACAACAACATGAAATTAAACCCTAGGGAACTCTATATCTTTCAATCTCCAGCTAAGGCGTTGGACGCTCTGGAACAGCTGAACCACATCTGGATGACCGGGCTCCTGGATGAGCTTCTGAATGAGGAGGTCCCTCGTATCAGAAGAAGCGTGTAACTCCTCGATCTGCTGTAGAAATGCTGCTTCATTCTCCTTGCTTTGACTCGACTCGGCCTTCGACCTTTTCACATCAGCTTTCAACTTCAAGTCTTCAATCTCCTTTTGAGCTTCCTTCAGTGCCTGCTGGCTTTCTGCTACGCGCCAGATACGATCCTCCTCTTGATAATAAGCCTTCCTGAGGAGTTCTTTTTGCCCATCTAAAGAATCCTGAAGACTTTTGACTTCCTGTTTGTGCTTGGCGTCTAACTCCTTTTTTTTTTTCAAGTTTTCGTCCCATTTCTCCTGCCATAAGGTAACAGCTTTGTTGGCTTCACTAAGATCTTTCTTTTCTTTTCGGCGCTGGGCCGTCTTGTGTGTCTCAGCTAACCCTTTATTTCGGAAGTAGAGCTCTCTATCTTCAAAGTCCTTCTGCTTGGGACGGACTATTTCCTCGGCTCGCACAGCTCTATCTTCTAATCGGCGAATCTGGATCATCAGCTTCTGACAAGAATTAAGAGCTTTTTGATTTTCAACCCTAAGTTGCTTAACCAAAGCTTCTAACTTCTGATATTCCTCCAAAGGTACCGTAGCAGGTGGTGGAGTTGGCACAAAAAAAGGAACTAGAGCCGCTTGAACCTCCTTCTTTATCCAGGCTTCAAATTCAGGAAACATTCGATTATTGCTCTTGCCCAGACATGCTATACCTTTCCTCTTGATCATCTTCCAGGACCCTGCAGCTTTTTGAACTAAAGGAAGATTATCTTTTACCGGAAAATAGAAGGTTTGGAATAATTCAGACTCATCAGGAACCTCCTTGAGCGCATACCCTAACTGTCTTCTTAAGAGGATGGGATTGTAGTTAATACATCCTGATACTCCCAACAAAGGCACATTAGGATAATTACCACAACTGGTAATGAAATTCCTTCCTTTCAACCTCAAAGTAAACCACCTGATATTTCCAGCAGACAAAGTACTCAGCTTCTGAGCCCAAGTAGAATTAGGATCTGTAAAACTCTCAGTAGTAGGCAAGTGTCTCATAACCCATTTGTAGAATAAAGGAGCACAACATCTAACAAGACCTCCTCGCTTCTTCTCATTCTTGTAATGCACAGAATAATACAAATCACCTAAGAGGGTGGGCACCGGATTCCTCAACACAAACAAATGAATGGCATTCATGTCCACAAATTTGTCCATATCGGCAAATAAAACTATCCCATACACAGATAACGCCAAGATGGCACAAACTGAATCCCACTGCTTCTCGACGGCACATTCTTCAGCTCTCTTGACCAGAAACTCTAAGGGAAAACCAAGTACTCCTGCTTTGGTGGAAACCAGATTAGAAGTCACCTCTGATGGGCTCAAATAAAGAGCCTTAGCAATATCATCGTGAGTTGGTCTTGTCATCTCCGAGTTAAAAGGAAGCTGATCCTTGATTGAAACTCCCATAATCTCAGCATATTCTTCCAACAAAGGACCCAACTGAAAGTCATGAAATGTGAAACACCTAAGCCGTGGATCATAATACTGCAACAAAGTGTGAATGGCGCTTCTCTGAGAACTATCCAAGTTGAATACCAGATCCAGAATGTCACCATACTTTTCCTTGAAGTAACTCAAATGACCCGGGGTAACCAGAGACACCAATTGGTTGATCAGGTCCATCTTAGTATCGAAGAATTTGTAGTGCACAGTTCTCTTTTTAACGTCTTCCATCCTGAAGCAATAATATGGCCAGGAACCGGGAATAAATGTAGACCCTGAGAATAAAAGAAACACAAATGATTAATGATGATATGATGTTTATGCAAGACAAGGCATGTGATCAGTGAAGTGTCTGTGATGTGCCAATCATATAATCAGGTGTCGGTGCCAGGTCTCAAAATCCAGATATCACAATAATCATCCCTCTGATCCGGGATCCATAACTTAAGAACAGAAATCCAGATCACAAAACTGAACCATAGGCAAAATGGGTATGCTGAAGGCATCAGGGTTCCTGCAAACCTGTAAACCCCTCCCAAATCTCACGGGTGTGCTACTACGGGTCAACATCACGGACTCTCAAAGCCGAATAGCAATAATACTTTCACCATTTCCGAGAAATGGCTCATGACCAAATCAGGGAATCGGTTTGGCATTATGTACTACTCAGGGAGGCCTCAGCTGAATTCCGGAAAAACAAGCATCCCTCACAAGTCTCCAGCTTCAAGCACTGAATCGAGAAACAATAGTACATTCATCCCGAAGGGTACAATACTATTGTCATACGAACAGTTCGCTTTAACTGAATTCCTATGAGAGAACCAGGCCATCCTATGCGAGTTCCCAATGGACCCTCGGATGCGAGTGGGTTTGCCAACAAATGTGGTATGCCACTGTCATCACTGGAGAGGGTTGTTTCCATTAAGGTTCTCAATGATCGGTCCCCAGCTGCACATAACTATCAAGGTTGTACCCTGAAGTGGGGAAGAACCCCCACACAGAATAGTCCCAAGACAGTCGCAACCTGGGTGTGGAACACATCACCACTCATCATGTAACCATGCGAGCACAATGCGTCCACGCTAATCCTATGGTGCACTCAAGCCGGGTATTTGGCTTATCTCACAGTAACTCCCATCCCGCAGAAAAAATGAAAACCAGCACAGCCAGACAGTCCAGTATAATATGATGCATGGAAAATAAAATACTGAAAGCGATAAATAAATGCGATAAAGTAAAGCTGTAAATAACTGTAAATAAAAACAGTAAAGTTAAACTAAAGCACACAGCAACAAACATATTAACACCCAAAGGAACAAAACCAAACAGGCGCTAGGATTGACTCTACAAGGGAAACCGGAAGGATCAGGTTTTCTTCCCCAGCAGAGTCGCCAGCTGTCGCTCCCGGGATTTTCATCCTAGTACAAACGCGAAAGTGGCGCGGAAAGGTTAGAGTCGCCAGCCAGACATTTTTATCCCGAAGGAATGGGAAAGGTAATGTTGCACGAACCTAAGGAAGAAGGAAAAGGACAAGGCCTTGCGAACCAAAGATCTGAATTCGGGAGTCGGTTACGACCTGAGAAGGTATTAGCACCCCAGATCGTCCGCTGTACCCGACGGGATCCACGCTTGCTTGTTCGTTTCAAAGGGTGAGAAATAATATGCTGTTGAACAAATGAACCTCTAACTGGAAATGGAATCGAGAAAGGAGAAGAGAACTGAAATAAGAAAATAGAAAGAAAGGGGGAAATGTAGGGAAAATAAAGAATGTGCTCGAACGGGCCCTACCCCGCTGCCTACGTACCTCATCGGGAAAATGAGGATCAGAGTCGACGTAGTTCGCCTAACTAAGGCGGGAACTATTTGTTTGTATTTTTTATGCTGGAACTGCGTATGTCTATGCTCAGGTGTTGCAGGCTCGTCTGGTACGAGTGCGTTTACCGTCTTGCATGTGTGACAAGTCGTCGCGAGTTCGCGTTGTGAGTGAATGAGATGAGAAGAGAAGTTCCCGCAGGATAGTCGCTTATTATTTGTTTTTGGCTTTTATGAGAAGTGTTTTGAATTTGTTTGTGAACGGTCTTGTACTAAGACCTATCCATCACGGGAAGTATTTACACCTCGCCCCGAAACAGGACGCGTATAAACACTCCGCAACAAAGTCTCGTGTCGTACAAGATTGTTCGGTTTTTATTAAATGTTTTATTGCTTTTCTTTTGAAAAGAGAAAGAAAGACTCAAATTGCAAAAGGCAAAATCTAAGGGGACTAAGACTCAATCCTAATTTAATTGATTTATTTACAAGTGGTCCTAATGGTTAATGAGGTTTCTAAGCCTAATTAAAACTAGAAACTATTAGAATTCAACTTACTTCTTAATGAAGTTAAGTTGATTCTAAGAACAAATGGGGGAAGCCTATTAAAGTTGCAAAATCAAATGAAGCAAAAACAATGAAATCAACCATAAGAAAATAAGATTCTAAAATGCATTTAATGACATGAATTAAAAAATAGTTTATTTATTTATTCTAGTTCTAATGAAAAAAAGAGTTTCAAGCCTAAGTACTAAATCTAAATCAAACCTAATACTCATCTAAAAAAAATCTAATTTAAATTAGCCTAAGCCTAAATTAAATTCTATGACTAAACTTAAACTAAGCTATTATTTTTTTATATTGAACTTTATTTTTTTAATAGCCTAAACTAATGGGAGTTATGCATAACTAGGCCTAAAACTAATATTCTAAAAAAAATACTAAAACTTCTAGAAAAATTGTGAAAATTAAACTATAGGGTCTTACCACTATCTAAAATATTATACTAAGAGGGATTCTAGAAAATCTTATTTTTTCTATGCCTAACAATTAATTATTTCCAGCTAAGAATTAACTACTAATTCCTAAAGATTACATCACTAAAACCTAAGATAAAAGGTCCTAAAAATTCCATAAAAAATATCCTAAGAACTATTATGAGTCCTCTAATAACAGAAAAAATAATGGCTCAATTGAAAGTCTTGAAAAGTAAAACATCTTAGTGGAGGATCATAAAACTGAATGCAGGTGTGGATCAGGCTTCTTTGTGATGGGTCCAGATCCATAATCATGTCAAGTATATCTCCATAATTCTCCATGAACAAAGGTATGTGATCTGGAGTGATCAGGGTCTGAACCCTCCTGATATCTGATAGCTCTGGCTGGAAGAAGTGATAGGTGATGTTGCTCTTTTTAGGAGCCATGATGTTGAGACTGAGTAGAGACAGGTGCTGATGATAATACTGAAGAAGTGGGCCACTGACTGGCTGGTGCAGGTGATAACTGAAGCAGATGGCTGATGAAGACAAGTCAAAACTGAAGATGGGGTCAAAACCAAAACCAAATGAAGATGAATACCCTGAAACAAATAAGCAAATGTCAATATGATGCAATGATTATGTATGCAAATGAAATGCAAGGGTCTGTGACTGAGCTGGATCTGATCAAAATGCCCTGATATAGGTCCAAGTATGTTCAAGAATTCCAGATGGAGGTCTATAAATCCAGTAACCAAGGTGGGGGACTCAAATAAAGAGCCACATGTCCAGGGTTTTAGAATCACAAGAACTGTCCCAAATTGGAGTATTCTTAAACAATCAAAGTAACAAGGTATTCTGAGGTCAAGGAACCTGCAAACCTGTAAACAGCCCAACCCTCTCACAGGTGGTGTTCTAAAACAAGGATCCTCAGACTCGGATCAATTATGAGAAGTGTAAACACTTCTAACCCGGAGGTACAGTGTTTACAATAACCATAAAAGTTCCTCCTCTAATTCACCTCAGTTTCTGAAGGTCAATACTAAAGGTCATCCAGACTTAGCAGGCTTCCCAGATAGCCCTAGTATTGCAGGAAATCTGCAACACAGAGTTCTCAAGAAGAAACCCATATCTGAACCGTGTTTCATATTCCCGCACCAGACCGAAATGGAATGGGAAAGAATATGATTCACTCTAGCCTAGGTGTCACTCAGGTCCCAGGTATAGGACCTTAACTCTGAATGAATCACCCACCCACCAAGGCAAACAACAGATCCAGCCAGCAGTACAGTACAACAGTATGATAATATGCAAAGCTATAAAGAAAGCAGTAAACAACTGTACATAAAGCAAAATAAATACAAGCACAAATAAGCACATAACACCCCAGTAAACACAAATCAATCAAGCGCTAGGAGGAACCCATAAAAAGAACCAGAAGCCCTGGTTGCAATATAAGGGTCCCCAGCAGAGTCGCCAAGCTGTCGCTCCCGATAAGTGAAACAGGGTCAAATAAAGGTACAAACGCAAACGGTCGGCGAAAGGGACAATGAGAACACACAGCCGTGAACTCACTGGAGGATGAATAGAGTCGCCAGCTAGGCATTTTTATCCCGGAGGAAAGGTAATGCTGCATAGACCTAGAAAGATATGGATAAGACGGTTGCGGACCAGAGAGACTGAGAAAGGGGGTTGGTTACAACCTGGGAAGGTATTAGCACCCAGATTGTCCGCCGTACTCGACGGGATCCACGCTTAAAAGATTTGTGTTTTAAAGGGGTAGTGTCAGTGCAATTTGTGTGTAAAAGAGCTAGAAAAGCATGTACAGGTGTCAGTGTAAAAGAAGTGAAGTGTGTAAATGTACAGTGTCAGTGTAAGAACATGAATAAGATGCTTAAGATCACGAGGCTAAAAGAATAATGCTGGAAAGAGGGGGAATATACAGAGACTTTTGTTCGATAACTGTCAAGTTATGCCTACGTATCCTCTCGTGCAATGAGGAAGTCAGAACACCGTAGTTCGACCCAAGGAGACTGAAAGATAAATTGACTTGTGAACTGCTTACTTATCTATGCTCAAGTGTATGACCTGTCTGGCTCAGGTGCAAGCTGTCTTGCATTAGACGGAAGAAGCAAGTTCTCGTTTATGAGTGAATGAGATGAGAAAAGAATCCCGAAGGAGACGATTATTGTTTGTTTTTGTGTTTTCAGTCTTTTATTGCTTTTGAAAGTTTGTCATAAGTTAATGGGCTTAAGCCTAAACCAATGGGTTTAGTAAACTCATCACATCTTCCCTCTGTTTGGGGGTAATGAGAATACCTTAAGTGTGAAGTCAGACTCTCACACTTAATTACCTTTGATGCAGGATTAAGATCATTAACCTACTTGTGATTATTTAGATGTTTTTGTGGTTTTGTTTAGTGTTAAGTAATGAGATTAAGCCATAATCAGGGATTAAACAGACTCATTACACCATCCTAATAGAAGGATAATAGATGAGGGTGTTTAAGCTGAGGAAAGCTCCCCAACTTAATCCATGATTAGGGATTAAACTCATGACAAAACAAGCCTTTGATTAAGTGGATTTTAATTAATGGTAAGATGATGAAGTGGATTTTATGATTTGTAAGACAACTTGAGGGGGACTTGTCCATTAACACCAGGGTTAGTCCTTCTCAACCACTTAAGGAAGAATTAGAACCCTAATGCAAGGCCCAAGTTACAAGTGTGATGTCTTGATGATTATTAAGTGAATTGATTAAAGGAGTTAAACACATTTAGGGTTTAACACTTAGGATTAAAGTTATACACTCCATCCTAAGAGAAGGATGCAGGCATAAGCTTAATCACAAAGCCTTAAAACCTTTAGGGTTTAGTCCTTGATTATGAGATGAGAGGAGAAGACTCAAAGAGACACAAAGGTAAAACTAAGTGGGGAGACTAATCAAAACCCTAATCATTGTCATGATTGGTTGTTCCTAAGGTTTATGAGGTTTGCAAGAACAAAACTTCAAAGAGAACCACCAGGATGCAGAGGAACAGGATCAAGAGAAGCAAAGTGACTTGCTTCATTCAAGAAGTCAAGTCACTTGAAGAAAGAAAGTAAGAAGAACAAGAATGAGCAAGCTCAATCTCAAACACAAACATAAATGCAGCAATGGATGCAAGAGAGATGAAAAGAAAAGTTATGAGAAGTGAAGGCAAATTCACTTCTCAAGTTTACTTACCACCTGAAAAGTTAGAAAGAAATGCAATGCAATGCCAAAGGGGATGAAATGGTATGATGAAAAACAAAACCAGAAGCAATGTTGATGATGATAATGATGCTATGAAGATGCTACAAACATGAGGCAAGGCATGGATATGTTCATACAAGATCATGGATGCAAATGATGCAAGCTTAGAAGCATGGATACACATGAAAAGTCAGGAAGCACACAAAGCATACAACATGGCAAATATGTAATGCAATGATCAAACATACTTTCTACATGTCTTATGATGTCAAATGAATCAAATGAAAGCATGGAATGGTATGGCAAGTCATGTTATGCAAGAGAATGCAAGAAGGATGCAAAAGAAAGCCCAAATTAGGGTTTATGAAACAATCAACAAACAAAAAAACAAAAACAGAAGCAAACCTTAGGGTAAAAAATGGAAAATGCCACCCAAAGAAACCCTAAACCTATACTAAACCAATGTCCAAAGGGGAGGTCTCAACTCTTAACCAAACTCAAGTTATGATTTTTACAAGTTATTAGGGTTTTTAGGGTTCCTAAACAAAAGAAATGCCAAACAAATTGAAAATGAAGAATCAAATCATGGCCATTTAATCCTAGAAACTACATGCTAAACACAATGCAATGCAAAAAGAATCAATGTCCAACTCTTCTTAGATAGGCAGAAATGAATTTTTGAATTTTGGATCAAATTAATGCATAAAAATGATTTTTATTCAATGAGAAATTCTTAAAATGCATCAAGATCAAAAAAGAAATTTGGTTTGAAGGTTGGACAATGTTTCTAAATGTCTTAGAACATTTTATGAATTTTTTGGTGATTTTTAAATACCTAAAAGTATTTTTAATTAATTAATTTCCATTAATCAATTAAAAATAAATCTTTTAAATATTTAAAAATACTTTTTTAATGATAAAAAATAAAATAAAAATATTTTTGGGTCTTAAAAATTAATAAAACTTTTAAGAAAAAGTTTCATAATTTTTAAGACATTTTTGCTATTTTTAATAAATTATGCAAATAAAATGAAAAGAAAATGAATTAAAATTAAATAAAAGGGAAAGTAATCAGAATGGAGGGATGAGATTGAGTCTGGATTTGAATCTGTTGACCACGCGCGCCATCCAAGGGTCCAGGTTGTTTCTGACTTAATTAATTAAATTATGAATTAATTATATTAAACACGTGGATTAGGGCTAATCAGAGAGATCCAGGCCACACACTCACGCGGGAGGTCAACACTTTCGACGCATCCAATGGTCCAAATTCAAATGGTCTTAATTACTGAGATTAGGGCATAATCACTTTCAGGCTGCCGGAGAAAACTTCCGATCGTCTTCTCCGGCCAGCATCTCCCCTGAAAAATCCCCAAAACCCCAAAAAGCTAACTAAAATGAAATCTAAGAATTGGGAAATGATCTCCAACCATTCACGAATCAAAACCCTCTCTCAAAACAAATTTATACTTCCTAACTAAGCTGAATCGAAGAAAATAAGAACTAGGGCACGCAAGTTTCAGAGAGCAATTAAATGTTCATTTCATCACCATTTCAAAAACTGAAAGCATATTCATGATCAGGAAGGCACAAAGAGCAAGTTTAGAACAAGAGAAATGATTTCTGGAAAAATATTTTTCAAGCTACCTGAGATTCGAAGCTTTCACTCTGATGACTTTCTGGCCACTTCTCCTTGTGCAATCCACTCCACTTGATCCCCAGATGATGTTTGAATGCTCAAGAGGAATTTATGTTGGCTGGTTGATGAGTTTAGACAGCTTCTGCTTCAACTCAGTTGAAAATGGCAATGGGGTTTCAGGCAGTTTCAGGTCATTGTGAATGGTTCTTTGTGATCAGGACAATGAATGGAGAAGGTCTGTGGTGTTTGTTTGGGTGTTTGTGTACTGGGGAGAAAGATTCGAATGAAACTGCAAGTTGAGGTGAGAAATGGCAATGGGGTGTTCTTGCTTGTTTCAGGCCTGGCTCTTGGTGGTTTGAGGTCTATGAAGTGTGGTGAGTTGATCTATGGAAATGTTTTTATGTTTGCAAGCTCAGAAGACAAATTCGAAGGGAGATGCAAGATGGAGTGTTTTTGGTGTATATCATGGATGAGAGAGTTTCAGCCTTGCTAGATGAGTGTTATGGCCAGCATATGGAAAGTATATTTTAATCCCATAGGTCAGGGGATGTGACATGGTCTGCTGTGATAGGTAGGTCACCTTTTTGCAAAATGTCAACTTCTTTGTAAGAGAAAGTATGGCTTGATCTACAACTAGTACAAAGCATGGCTCTGGTGCAGCAAGATGAGGTGAGAGGCTAGCAAAGTGCAGTAACCAATGCAGCAAGTTGTAGGAAGTGATCATGATGATTTTGCAAATTGCTTGCTTTTTGAACTTCATGAAGAAAAGTCTTGTTACATGAACCAAAACATGAGAAACCTTGATCTAATTCTGACTTTTAGGACATGTAGAATGTTTGCATACTGGTTTGAAGTGAATTAGAGGTTACAATTGGCTTTGGATCATGATTTTGCAAAATTCTCATTTGAAGCATGCCTTGAAAATCAATGATTTTAGCCAACTTTGCCACACCATAACTTTTGATCCAAGAGGAGTTTGATCATGTTCTTGTACTTTTTGAAAAGGGAAAAATGTGATCTACAACTTTCATGACCAAAGTGTTTCCATTTGAAGCATTTTTGGATCAAGAATCAAGGCTTGAAAAATGACCTAAAATGAAGCATTCTTGAAAAGTCAACTATGCCCAAAAAGTCAACATTTGCAAAACTTCCAAATTCTTGATTTCTATGAACTTCAACCTTCTTCCATGATCAAATAAAGATCATATACACTCAAAATGATGAAGATCACCCATTGGTTGGGTCATTGGGGGCCTCAGATGCCCTGATTTTACACTGACTTGCCTGAAAAGTCAACCCTTGATCAGATGACTTCCCCATGGAATTTCTTCATGAAAATTGATATGCATACTCCCTATACCATATAGAGACCAATGGAAACAAGAATGGCCAAAAAATTTGGAGTTATGGCCTCTGAAACCAAAACCCTAATTTTTAGGTCAACTGTGCAGTCAAACTTGGCTCTGCATCCATTCAAACCCTAGTTCTTGTGATTCTTTGGAATTTTTGACTTTGAGGAGATGTAATATGATACTTAAACACATATGGATCCCTTTGAAGTGATTGGTTGCCTTTGGAGTGGCTCAAGAGGTTCTTGGATTGCTCAGGTCACAAACCCTAGGTGCAGATGACTTAGAACCAATGCAATGACTCAAAAGTGAGATATGAGGTGATATGATTGTGTTTATGCATATGAGATGATAACAAGCCATGGTGTGAATGGGTGAGGGCAAATTTGGGGTGTTTACAGCTGCCCCTATTCAAACGTGAGTTAGCTGTGCAGGATGTAAGCAACGGCTTAACAGGCAAACAAGATAACTTGTGTTTGAATACCAAAGACAGTCCAAAATTTGCACTCACAGAATGAAGAAGAAAAGGGATATAGATTGTAAAAGAAAAATAAAGTATATTGTAAAGCGGGAAACAACGCAATGACGGGGACGGCCGACATGCTGGGGATAAAAGGTAAAGCCAAGATGGGGACGGCCGACTAGCTGGGGAATGTCAAAATATGATGGGGACGGCCATCAGGATAAAACCGTAAAATTTTCTGGGAGTTAATGAAACATGACGGGGACGGCCATCAAGTTCATAAAGCAAGGTAACCGACGATGGGGACGGCCATCGGGCTAAAAGAAAAGGAAAAGGGACCACGACGGGTACGGCCATCGGGTTAAAGGATAAATGAAATAAACAGATGATGGGGTACGGCCATCAAAGGTGAAGGACGATCACCTAGCAGGGGACGGCTGCTCTGTTGGGGAATAAAGGAAGTATGATGGGGACGGCCATCAAAGGTGGAGGACGACCACCTGGCAGGGTACGGCTGCCGAAAATATCCACGATGGGGACGGCCATCGGACGAGCATGATGGAGGACGACCATCAAGAAGTGGAGGACGACCACTCAGCAGGGTACGGCTGCTCTCAAGGCTTATCATAACACAGGACGAGTGTCGGATAACCAAAATCAACAATGGGGACGGCCATTGGATAAAGTGATGAAGGACGATCATCAAAAGGTGGAGGACGACCACCTAGCAGGGGACGGCTGCTAAAAACAACGATGGGGACGGCCATCGGACGAGCATGATGGAGGACGACCATCAAGAAGTGGAGGACGACCACTCAGCAGGGTACGGCTGCTCTCAAGGCTTATCATAACACAGGACGAGTGTTAGATAAAAAAGGAAAATTTGTTTGCGATCTACTGGGGAATAGTAAACACGGACGAGTGTTTACAACCAAGAAAAGAAAGTATAAGTGTTTAGATGTTGTGTATAGATTAAAGACGCGGACGAGCATCCCTAAGACTACGATACGGACGAGTATCGGGTAGAAACAAACTGACACATGTTCAGAGATGATGATACGGACGAGTATCAACTGGTTAACAGAGAACACGTACGAGTGTTGAATCTGAAAGAATTCTTCTGGGGATAGTAGATACAGACGAGTATCTATATCCAAGAAGACACAAGTGTTTGACATGTTGTATGGGTTAAAGATGCGGACGAGCATCCTTAAGACTATGATACGGACGAGTATCATGTAGAAACAAACACTAGACGCAATGTTCTGAGATGATGGTACGGACGAGTACCAACTGGTTAACAAAGAACAAAGACTACTGTTGAATCTGTGGGTATATAACTGGTATACACAAGATACGGACGAGTATCTGTATAAGAGCGAGTGGTGTAGGGATGAGTGTTTATCCGCTGGGGAGGGAGACCCGGACGAGTGTCAAAAGGAGAAGAGTGTAATATAAACAAGTGTCTGATATACAAAGTTTAGGCGACCGCGCTGGGGATATGACACGGACGAGTGTCAGGAAAGTGTATACACAAGTATATGTGAATGCAAAGGGGATGTCTTTGGCTTTCTGCTGGGAGTTATGACACGGACGGGTGCCAGAAAGTATCTGTAGTACGGGTGATTTTGTTTGTAAAGAGTGTTCAGGCGACTTTACTGGGGAATGATGACACGGACGGGTGTCAAAAGGAAATATACTGGTGTTTGGGAGTTGCGAGGCCACTGCTTTTGCTGGGAACTCTGGTGGGGATTTCTGTACAATTATGATGAACGGTTATTATTCACAAGTGTTCGATTCACAACATGACTTATAATTATGCTATGTATTTGATTTTTGCCGTAATGCTCCGCATTAGACGGAATGCTACGCTCTGAGGGGAAAATATGATGCAAATGCCATGATTATGCAAAGATATCAAACCGGGATTCGGATCCCGTTGCTGCGAAGATCTCTGGCTGATCTGTTTGAAATGGACCTCCCAGCTGGGGATGAGATCATTGGTAGACTTGGGGAGATGTATCCACTTGGGGATATATGCCACCTGGTTGACATATCCTTATAATGCGGGACCCAGCTGGGGTTTGTAGAAGCCTTCTTCACTCTGTTGTGATCTTCATGCATTGCTCTTCTGGATAGAGGCTGGAACTCTGTGGGGAGATGATTCCCTGACTCCTGTATTTAATGAGGAAGAATGACTGGTAATACAGCTGGGGAATGTTGTGGCAACCCGGATGGGGAATTATGAGAGGCAACTCAGCTGGGGAGAGCAACAAGAGGCAACTCAACTGGGGACAGAGCATTTCGGATGCTGAGATCTTTTGTTGATTTGCCAGCCTGCTGAGATGTAGCTCGTATGCCCCGAGTGGCGTTCTGGATACCTGCAATCCTGCAAAGATAAGGAAACGCACAAAAGGTCCCGAGGTATCTTTTACTGGATTCCGTCATAGGAGTTAAGTACTTTCGAGAGCAAGTATATTCCCTGTAAGCATGTGTTTTATTATTATTTTTGGGAGCAAAGCATCTGTACTTATGCAATTGATTTTTTTAGAGACATCAGACATCCTTTGCAAGTAAAAACGAAACATGACTGAAAAATCTGATTTTATTAATTCATGTGCCCTGAATTGGCAAGATACAGTCAAAGAAACATATCTCCTGAAATGAGGAGATTGTTACAAATTGAGAAACAAAGTGCTGGCGGTGTTGATGACGCTTTAAGGAGCTTCCTCTTCTGCTATGACTCGTATGACTTTTGACTTTCTTCTCGTCTTGCTTTCTGGAGAAAGTTGATTCTGATTGAAGCTTGATCCTTTGGAGCCTTAACCAAGTTGCTTGACAATACAGACGAATTCAGAATGCAGTTGTTCGCTTATTCCCTTATTTTGCATGGATCGCCCTTTCGGGTTTTCAATCCATTGGGATACCCATTTTTGCCTGAGTTGTCCAATGCGGCTTTTCAACTCAGCGGGTGTACATTTTTTTATTTATTTCCCCTATTTTTGCCCGAGTCTTTTATTCTGTTTTTGACTCGCCGGGATGCCCTATTTTTGCCTGGACTTACACTCTGTTTTTGTGTCCAGCGGGTCATTTTTATGCGAAGTATTTTTTAACTGCATCTGAATTCACAGGGGATGGGAAATCTTCACCATCCATGGTGCTGAGCATTAGTGCTCCACCGGAAAAAACTTTCTTTACCACAAACGGTCCTTCATAATTTGGAGTCCATTTGCCCCTGTGGTCTGTATGAGGAGGGAGGATCCTCTTCAGCACAAGATCTCCTACTTGGTACTCTCGGTGCCTGACTTTCTGATCGAAGGCCCTCTTCATTCTTTTCTGATATAACTGCCCATGACAGATTGCAGCCAATCTCTTTTCTTCGATCAGACTTAGTTGCTCGTATCGGGCCCGGACCCATTCTGCTTCGTTCAGTTTAACATCCATAAGTACTCGCAAGGAGGGTAATTCCACTTCAACAGGTAGGACTGCCTCCATTCCATACACAAGCTGATACGGCGTTGCTCCAGTGGATGTTCTGATTGACGTGCGGTACCCATGTAAGGCAAATGGTAGCATTTCATGCCAATCTTTGTAGGTAACTACCATCTTCTGCACAATCTTCTTGATATTCTTGTTCGCTGCCTCAACAGCGCCATTCATCTTTGGCCTGTAAGGAGAGGAATTGTGATGTTGGATCTTGAAGTCCCGGCACAGCTCTGCCATCATTTTGTTATTCAAGTTGGAACCATTATCAGTAATGATTCGCTCGGGCACTCCATACCGACAGATGATATCTCTTTTCAGAAATCTGGCTACCACTTGTCTTGTGACGTTTGCATATGAGGCTGCTTCAACCCACTTGGTGAAATAATCAATGGCGACCAGGATGAATCTGTGGCCATTTGAAGCAGTTGGCTCAATCTTACCAATCATGTCGATGCCCCACATAGCAAAGGGCCAGGGTGAAGACATTATATTCAAAGGATTGGGAGGCACATGCACCTTATCCGCATAAATCTGGCATTTATGGCATTTTCTGGCATAGGCACAACAGTCAGCATCCATCGTGATCCAGTAATAACCTGACCTTAGCAATTTCTTAGCCATGGCATGCCCTCCTGCATGGGTACCAAAGGATCCTTCGTGCACTTCATGCATCAACAAGTCTGCTTCTGTCTTGTCAACACATCTGAGGAGTACCATATCAAAGTTCCTTTTGTATAAAGACCCATCAGTGCTCAGAAAGAAACTACCAGCTAGCCTTCTCAAAGTCTTCTTATCATTGGAAGATGCCCCAGGTGGGTATGTTTGATCCTCCAAGAAGCATTTAATGTCATGGAACCAAGGCTTATCGTCTTTGACAACATCTGCTGCAAATACATATGCTGGTCTATCAAGTCTCGACACTGAAATCTGAGGTACAAAGTTAGCAGCTTGAACTTTGATCATGGATGAAATGGTAGCGAGAGCATCTGCAAACTGATTCTCGTCCCGTGGGATATACTCAAGCTTGACTGTTGTGAAGAAAGTCAATAACCTTCTTGTATAATCCCTGTAAGGTATCAGATGATCCTGGTGGGTGTACCATTTTCCGTTGGTCTGATTGACTACCAAAGCTGAATCTCCGAATACGGTCAATGTCTTGATCCTGAGGTCAATGGCTTCCTCAAGACCCATAATGCAAGCTTCGTATTCAGCTTCGTTGTTAGTGCAGTTGAAAGTGAGTTTTGCCGAGAAAGGCATGTGAACTCCTTTGGGTGTAATGAGCACTGCACCAACACCACGACCATTCATGTTAACTGCCCCATCAAACATCATAGTCCATTCTTCTTCCGGGTCGGGCCCTTCAGTGTGAACAGGCTCCTCATGATCTTTTGATTTTATGAACATGATGTCTTCATCAGGGAAGTCAAATCTCATAGGCTGGTAATCATCAATAGGTTGCTCAGCAAGATATTCAGACAATACACTGCCCTTGATGGCTTTCTGAGAAGTGTATTGGATGTCGTATTCTGTGAGAATCATTTGCCATCTTGCAACTCGTCCGGTAAGAGCTGGCTTCTCAAATATGTACTTAACTGGGTCCATCTTTGAGATCAATAAAGTAGTGTGGGTCAACATATACTGTCTCAGTCGGCGAGCAGCCCACGCTAAAGCACAGCAAGTTTTCTCGAGCAGTGAATAACGTTGTTCACAGTCGGTAAACTTTTTGCTTAGGTAGTATATTGCATACTCTTTTCGACCAGACTCGTCATGCTGGCCCAGCACACACCCCATTGACTCTTCTAATACTGTCAAGTACATAATCAGAGGTCTTCCTTCAACTGGCGGCATAAGGATTGGAGGTTCCTGCAGATACTCCTTGATCTTGTCAAAAGCCTTCTGGCAATCTTCGTTCCACCTGACCGTCTGTTCTTTTCTTAACAGCTTGAACAAGGGTTCACAGGTTGCTGTGAGGTGAGATATGAACCGTGAGATATAGTTCAATCGACCTAAGAACCCTCGAACCTCTTTCTCAGTTTCCGGTGCAGGCATCTCTTGGATGGCTTTGACTTTATCAGGGTCAACTTCAATCCCTTTCTCGCTTACAATAAAGCCCAGCAGCTTACCAGATCTCACCCCGAATGTGCATTTGTTGGGGTTCAACTTCAGTTGATACTTTCTCAGACGCTTGAACAACTTGAGCAGATTCACCAGATGGTCTTCTTCAGTAAGGGACTTGGCAATCATGTCATCCACATAACATTCTATCTCTTTGTGGATCATGTCATGAAATAATGTCACCATAGCCCGTTGATACGTCGCACCGGCATTCTTGAGCCCAAATGGCATCACTTTGTAACAGAACGTGCCCCAGGATGTGATGAATGTTGTCTTCTCCATGTCTTCAGGTGACATTTTTATCTGATTGTATCCTGAAAACCCATCCATGAAGGAGAATACCGAGAACTGAGCCGTATTATCAACCAATACATCGATGTGAGGTAATGGGAAATCATCTTTCGGGCTAGCTCTGTTCAGATCCCGGTAGTCAACACACATTCTTACTTTGCCATCCTTCTTAGGCACAGGTACTATATTAGCAACCCACGGCGGATAGCTAGTTACAGCAAGGAACCCGGCGTCCCATTGCTTTTGTACCTCCTCCTTGATCTTCATAGCCATGTCTGGGCGAGTACGGCGCAATTTCTGTTTGACCGGAGGGCACTCTTCTCTTAAAGGCAGCTTGTGCATGACAATGTCGGTGTCCAACCCTGGCATGTCTTGATACGACCAAGCAAACACGTCCACATATTCTTGAAGCAGATCGATCAGTTGTCTTTTTACTGAGTCTTGCAGGCAGGCCCCGATTTTAACCTCTTTCACGTCTTCATCTGTACCAAGATTAATCACTTCAACCTCCTCCTGGTGAGGAGTGATAACTTTTTCCTCTTGTCTCAACAACCTGGCTAGCTCTTCAGGAAGCTCATATTCTTCTTCAACCTCTTCATCCGCTTGATTGATCGGATTGTCAAAGTCATACGAAGTCATAGCCGTGCTGTTGTCGGTGCTGTCAGGAAGGCACTCTCTGCAAGGGTTCAGTTTGTTTATTTTAGTGATTTGATTTTAATCTTGTTTTAGAAAAGTGAAATAAAGTTATCATTTTGAAAACACTGCCATTTATTTTTTGTACAAAAAAGAAAAATGGAAAAAACAGTGAGCAGAAAAGAAAAAGACTCATTTGCAAAAAAAGATGTCTGATATTTCATTAATTTAATCTTGTTTGCACAAAAAAGTACAGATGGCCCGATTACAAAATGAGTCTTGTCATCTTGGGCAAGATGCAAGACTTTGATGCATGCTTATAAAAATACGGGAAATAATAATTACTCTGCATGAGTAACTCTTATAATTTCCTGGGAAGACCAGTTCGAGACACTGCTCCCCGGGATCTGTGGACGAATCAAGCTTTCCAGGTTGCGCTCCTCTTCCAGCTCGTCTTCCAGACAGTTGATAGCATCAGGGGTAAGCATCCCCCCACTGACAAAACCAGGCTCTCCAGCAGCCTTTGCTTGATGTTGAGTTGGTTTGTAACCCAACCCAAACTTGTCCTTCTTCTCCTCCACAGCTAAAACCTTGCCCCAGCCTAGGGCAGTTCCTTCCTCAACAACCTTCCGGGCTTGTTGGTATGATGACATGGAGATCCCAGATACAGCAGATGCTTCATTGACATTCAAGGCTTCAAATCCTTGGCTCATTGTTTCATGGATCTCCCCATCCATTTCAATATACTTATAAGTAGCCAGATGGCTAACAAATATATCCTCCTCCCCACAGATTGTAACAACTTGGCCTTCCCACTCATATTTTAACTTTTGGTGAAGGGTAGATGTTATTGCGCCGGCGGCGTGAATCCAGGGTCTACCCAACAAACAGCTGTAGGCGGGCTGAATGTCCATCACATAAAAGATAGTTTTAAAGGTCTGTGGGCCAATTGTCACAGGCAGCTCAATCTCTCCCAGAACCGATCTCTTAGAACCATCAAAGGCTCTTACCACCAGGTTGCTGGGTCTCAATGCCAGTCCATCATATTCCAACTTCACCAGAGCCTTCTTTGGTAAGACATTAAGGGATGACCCCGTGTCTACCAGCACATGAGAAAGGACTGCTCCTTTGCATTCCATGGTTATGTGCAAGGCTTTGTTGTGGTTGCGGCCATCCGCTGTCAAGTCAGTATTGGTGAACCCTAGCCCATTGCTAGCAGTAACATTTCCAACCACGGTTTCCAACTGGTTGACAGTAATCTCTTCAGGCACGTAAGCTGCGTGCAAGACTTTGAGTAGTGCATTCCGATGGGCTTCGGAGCACATAAGCAGTGAGAGGATAGAGATTTTGGATGGCGTTTGGTGAAGTTGATCCACAATTTTGTAATCACTCTTTTTGATGATTCTCATAAACTCATCAACTTCTTGATCGAACGGCGTCTTCAAGGCTTCCTTAACAGCTTGATCTTCCTGCACCGGGCTCTTTCCTTTTGCCTTGGCAGCAGCTTCTGCTTCGGCAGTAGGTCTTTGCATTGGTGGAGCAAAGAGACGTCCGCTTCGAGTGAAGCCTCCGCCTCCCCCCACATTATCTACTTGTGGTGCAGGTGTTGATGTTTCAAGAGTGATTCTTTTTCCTTCGCAGTACACGTCTGAGCCATAGTGCCAAGGGATGGCCCTATTGCTTTCATATGGTACTGGTCCAGGCACCGTGACAGTGACTGGGCTGATTGTTGCTGCTGAAGGGACTGTAATTGTTTGTGGATCATAAAAGATTGTAACTGGTGCTCTGGTGGGAGCAGCACCTTCTGAATGGTAGGCAGAGTTGTTCTCAGGATCATAAAAGATTGTGACAGTAGAGACATCTTCATGGTTTGTTGCTGGTGTTGTAGGAGACATTGTTGGAAGAATGGATGTTGTCGTTGTAGGAGGTTCGAAATGGAGTGAAGCTGAAGTTGTAGCAGGGAAATTTGTTGAGAACTGATCAGCTGAGGTAATGGATGAAGTACTTGTTGATGAAGCCGAAGAATTGTCAGGAACAATAGTTGCTGCAGTTGTAGGAGGTTCTGAAACCATTGCTGATGATATTATTGGATTTGTTGGAAATGATGTGGTGATCTGAAGTTGGCCACTCTGAATAAGGCCATCTATGCCATTCCTCAAATTATCGCACCCATTTACCGAGATATTGCAGTAAGCACAACCCAATTCACACCCCGAGAACATTTGACATTCCAAGAGCTGAGCTTTGATTTCCACCAACGGTGTCCTGATCTGTCCCACACTGGTTATTAAATAAGACGGCTTGTCTTCTTCAATAGCGTTAATCCGGGGACCACCATGGTTTGGCATCGGGTTCTTATTGACATTGGGTGGTGGTGCGAAATTCAGAGCCTTGGAGTCTACCAGATCTTGTACCTTCATATGCAGAGCCCTGCATTTTTCTGTACTGTGGCCAGGCGCGTTTGAATGAAAAGCACACCTAGCATTGGAGTCATAGTTCCTGGGTAGACTGTGGGGATCTGGAGTTGCCAGCGTCCTTAGCTCAACTAGGTTGAGTTTCAGGAGTTGTGGCAGCAGGGTAGCATATGGCATAGGGATCGGATCGATCACCCTGTTAGCTTGAGAAGGCCTCTGCTGAAATGGCCTCTGTTGACTGTTGTTGTTGGTGTTGCTGTTGTTGTAATTCCTTGGAGGATACTGACTTTGCTGGTGGTACTGAGGTTGCGGCTGATAGTTTTGCTGAGGAGGTTGATAGACTGGCTGAGGATGAGCTGGAGCAGGAATGGTGACTGCTGCTATTGACCTATGAACATACTGGGGCCTGCCCCTGTTTGAATGGATGGCATTGGTCTCGCCAGTTCTTCTCGGGCCTACAAAAGGCTTTCTTGTACTGCTGGACGAGCTTGCTCCGTTGTCAGATATCTTACCCATTTTCAATAGGCTTTCAATTCTCTCCCCGGCTATGACAACATCCGCAAAGCTAGTGGAAGAGAAAGCAGCCAGCCTGTCAATATAAGTCCCCTGAAGGGTGTTCATGAACATATCTGCCATTTCCCTTTCAGACATAGGTGGCTGAACAGCAGCAGCCAATTGCCTCCATCTCTGGGCATATTCTCGGAAACTCTCCCTTGACGACTGTGACATTCCCATTAGGAGAGTCCTGTTGGGTGCCATGTCTAAGTTGTACTGATACTGTCTGATGAAGGCCTCTGCCAGGTCCTTCCAGCATCTAATGGTTGCCCTTGTCAAGTGAGAGTACCATTCTCTTGACGCTCCAGTCAAGCTATCCTCGAAATAGAACATCCAGAGCTTCTCATCCGTAGTATAGGCCTTCAGCCTTCCCAGAAAAGATTGTAAATGAGTCCGGGGGCATGAAGTCCCGTTGTATTTTTCAAAACAGGGAGGCTTGAACTTATGGGGGATCCTGACCCCGTCTACCAAGCCCATATCCATGACGTCGAAACCCAAAGAGTTTTGAGATTCTAAGGACCTCAACTTCTCAGCTATCTCATCCAATCTTCTATCATAAGCTTCTTCCCCAGCACCCATTACTGTGAATTGGTCCTCTTGGGGGTCTTCTTGAAGTACCCTGGCCGCAGTGGCAGTCCCTTGAACATTTGCAGGAATGTTGACCTCAGGATGGAGGTGTGGTCCAAATACAGGGGGATTTACATGAGGTTGGACCCTTTCATTGTTGCTGGTGCCGGCAGTCCCTATATGTGGATCTTCTTGATTCTGCCTTTCCACCATGGCCCTCAATCTTTCCTGGCTCTGAGCCATGTTGTTCATCACTTCCATAAACTGAGTCATTTGATTCCTCATTTCTAGCCTTTCGTTTGCCATTTGATTTCTGACCTCAGTAAGGTCCTGCTGCATCTGATCCATTTGAATGCCCGGAAGGTTATTTCGGGTTGGATAACGGTGCGGACGGTTGAGGGGGAAAACTCGGCGCCTAGCAATAGTTCCTGAACATCACAACAGAGGTTAGCAACAATAAAACAAAACCTACAAAACAAACAAAGGGTTAACATGCAATGCAGTTATGCTTATTTGCTCTCAAGGTATCCGGTTTGGCATTCAGTTTTGACCCTTCCAGACCCTTGAAGACGTTGTTGTTGCTTGAAGAAAACTCAGATGAAGCAAACTAACACCAATATATTACAGAAGGTGAAATAATACAACTTGTTCATTTTACAACACAAGCCCTCTAAGGGGTCAAAATACAGTACAAGAAAATAAAAGTACATGGAAAGAAAGCAACAACAAACAAATGGTCAAACACCAAGACCAAACTCATCCTCACGAACTTCCTTGAGAAGTGCTTCGGTCACAGGATCAGCCGGACGCTCCGTGAGATTCCTGATGAGGAGATTCCGGGTTGCAATAGCTGCTGCTACTTTCTTGTGCTGAGTTTGGTCCTTGGACCTCTTCACCCCTGCTTTAATTTTCAGCTCTGACACCTCCCTCTGGGCTGCTGCCAAGGCTTCTTGTTGTTCTTTTGCACTAGCTTCTAGTTGCTCCATCTTGTCTTGAACTCTCTTGTCCTCCAGGGTACGAGTCTCGGTGATCCTGACCCACCGGGCTTGACTCTCCTTCAAATACAAGTCTGTCCTTGCTCTCTGGAACTGGGCTTCTTTGCAAGCATTCTTCAGGATTTGTTCTCCAGCCTTAGACTTTTTGATATAATCCCCAGACTTCTCAATCTTAGTCAAATGCTCCGCTCTCAACTTCTCCAGCCTCTTAATCTCCCTTATACCCTCACTCCTCTCCCGGAGGGTCTTCTGCAAAGCCTGGGTTAACTTCTCATTTCTTTCTTTCAAGCCCTCAAACTCCTCCAAACTGATGGTGGCAGGGGGTGGTGCTGAAGATGACTCGGGCATGTCTTCTATGGTAAAGGGCATTCCAGAGAATTGAGCCCTGGCACGGGACCACTCATAACATTGTGCTGATGCCACATTATTACACTTCCCCAGAATAGTGACTCCCTTGGTTTGAATATTATCCCAGGCCCAGGCAGCCTGCCTAACAACAGCCAAACTAACCTTGTTCTCACAATAGAGAGTTTCCACCAAGTCCTGTGCCTTAGGAGTATGGACCAGTGCATAGCCCAATTGTCTCCTGAACAGCAGAGGGTTATAATTAATACTACCCTTAACTCCTATCAAAGGCACATTGGGAAAATGCCCACAGCTGGTGATGATATCCCTGCCCTTGGTGCTCTGAGTGCACCATCTGATGTCAGCTGAAGTTAGAACAGTGAGTCTTTTAGCCCAGTTACTCTGCTGATGAGGGTTCAGAAATGCATCTGTCCTGGGTAGATGCTTGAGAAGCCAAGTGTGAAACAATGGAGCACAACACCTCACTAACCTTCCCCTCTACTTTTCATTCCTCTGATGCACTGAATAGTAAAGGTCCCCCAATAAAGTTGGCACTGGGTTCTTCAAGATGAACAGATGGATTGCATTCTTGCTAATGAATCGAGGCTCATCTGCAAACAATACAATTCCATATATACTCAAAGCCAACAAGGCACAGACAGCCTTCCACTCTCCTAAAGAAGCTTTCAGGGTAGCTTGAGAAATTAAGAAGTCCAGATGAAAGCCAGGGATTCCAGCTTTAGAGGTCATATGCTGCTCAATCAAAACAGGTTCCAGATGCAAAGCTTTTGCTACTTCTCCATTAGCAGGAAAGACCATCTCAGGGTTGAAAGGGATTCCACCCCTGATGGGCAAACCAACCAATGCTGAGTATTCTTCTAAAAGAGGGCCCAATTGAAAGTCTTGAAAAGTAAAACATCTTAGTGGAGGATCATAAAACTGAATGCAGGTGTGGATCAGGCTTCTTTGTGATGGGTCCAGATCCATAACCATGTCAAGTATATCTCCATAATTCTCCCTGAACAAAGGTATGTGATCTGGAGTGATCAGGGTCTGAACCCTCCTGATATCTGATAGCTCTGGCTGGAAGAAGTGATAGGTGATGTTGCTCTTTTTAGGAGCCATGATGTTGAGACTGAGTAGAGACAGGTGCTGATGATAATACTGAAGAAGTGGGCCACTGACTGGCTGGTGCAGGTGATAACTGAAGCAGATGGCTGATGAAGACAAGTCAAAACTGAAGATGGGGTCAAAACCAAAACCAAATGAAGATGAATACCCTGAAACAAATAAGCAAATGTCAATATGATGCAATGATTATGTATGCAAATGAAATGCAAGGGTCTGTGACTGAGCTGGATCTGATCAAAATGCCCTGATATAGGTCCAAGTATGTTCAAGAATTCCAGATGGAGGTCTATAAATCCAGTAACCAAGGTGGGGGACTCAAATAAAGAGCCACATGTCCAGGGTTTTAGAATCACAAGAACTGTCCCAAATTGGAGTATTCTTAAACAATCAAAGTAACAAGGTATTCTGAGGTCAAGGAACCTGCAAACCTGTAAACAGCCCAACCCTCTCACAGGTGGTGTTCTAAAACAAGGATCCTCAGACTCGGATCAATTATGAGAAGTGTAAACACTTCTAACCCGGAGGTACAGTGTTTACAATAACCATAAAAGTTCCTCCTCTAATTCACCTCAGTTTCTGAAGGTCAATACTAAAGGTCATCCAGACTTAGCAGGCTTCCCAGATAGCCCTAGTATTGCAGGAAATCTGCAACACAGAGTTCTCAAGAAGAAACCCATATCTGAACCGTGTTTCATATTCCCGCACCAGACCGAAATGGAATGGGAAAGAATATGATTCACTCTAGCCTAGGTGTCACTCAGGTCCCAGGTATAGGACCTTAACTCTGAATGAATCACCCACCCACCAAGGCAAACAACAGATCCAGCCAGCAGTACAGTACAACAGTATGATAATATGCAAAGCTATAAAGAAAGAAGTAAACAACTGTACATAAAGCAAAATAAATACAAGCACAAATAAGCACATAACACCCCAGTAAACACAAATCAATCAAGCGCTAGGAGGAACCCATAAAAAGAACCAGAAGCCCTGGTTGCAATATAAGGGTCCCCAGCAGAGTCGCCAAGCTGTCGCTCCCGATAAGTGAAACAGGGTCAAATAAAGGTACAGACGCGAACGGTCGGCGAAAGGGACAATGAGAACACACAGCCGTGAACTCACTGGAGGATGAATAGAGTCGCCAGCTAGGCATTTTTATCCCGGAGGAAAGGTAATGCTGCATAGACCTAGAAAGATATGGATAAGACGGTTGCGGACCAGAGAGACTGAGAAAGGGGGTTGGTTACAACCTGGGAAGGTATTAGCACCCAGATTGTCCGCCGTACTCGACGGGATCCACGCTTAAAAGATTTGTGTTTTAAAGGGGTAGTGTCAGTGCAATTTGTGTGTAAAAGAGCTAGAAAAGCATGTACAGGTGTCAGTGTAAAAGAAGTGAAGTGTGTAAATGTACAGTGTCAGTGTAAGAACATGAATAAGATGCTCAAGATCATGAGGCTAAAAGAATAATGCTGGAAAGAGGGGGAATATACAGAGACTTTTGTTCGATAACTGTCAAGTTATGCCTACGTATCCTCTCGTGCAATGAGGAAGTCAGAACACCGTAGTTCGACCCAAGGAGACTGAAAGATAAATTGACTTGTGAACTGCTTACTTATCTATGCTCAAGTGTATGACCTGTCTGGCTCAGGTGCAAGCTGTCTTGCATTAGACGGAAGAAGCAAGTTCTCGTTTATGAGTGAATGAGATGAGAAAAGAATCCCGAAGGAGACGATTATTGTTTGTTTTTGTGTTTTCAGTCTTTTATTGCTTTTGAAAGTTTGTCATAAGTTAATGGGCTTAAGCCTAAACCAATGGGTTTAGTAAACTCATCACATCTTCCCTCTGTTTGGGGGTAATGAGAATACCTTAAGTGTGAAGTCAGATTCTCACACTTAATTACCTTTGATGCAGGATTAAGATCATTAACCTACTTGCGATTATTTAGATGTTTTTGTGGTTTTGTTTAGTGTTAAGTAATGAGATTAAGCCATAATCAGGGATTAAACAGACTCATTACACCATCCTAATAGAAGGATAATAGATGAGGGTGTTTAAGCTGAGGAAAGCTCCCCAACTTAATCCATGATTAGGGATTAAACTCATGACAAAACAAGCCTTTGATTAAGTGGATTTTAATTAATGGTAAGATGATGAAGTGGATTTTATGATTTGTAAGACAACTTGAGGGGGACTTGTCCATTAACACTAGGGTTAGTCCTTCTCAACCACTTAAGGAAGAATTAGAACCCTAATGCAAGGCCCAAGTTACAAGTGTGATGTCTTGATGATTATTAAGTGAATTGATTAAAGGAGTTAAACACATTTAGGGTTTAACACTTAGGATTAAAGTTATACACTCCATCTTAAGAGAAGGATGCAGGCATAAGCTTAATCACAAAGCCTTAAAACCTTTAGGGTTTAGTCCTTGATTATGAGATGAGAGGAGAAGACTCAAAGAGATACAAAGGTAAAACTAAGTGGGGAGACTAATCAAAACCCTAATCATTGTCATGCTTGGTTGTTCCTAAGGTTTATGAGGTTTGCAAGAACAAAACTTCAAAGAGAACCACCAGGATGCAGAGGAACAGGATCAAGAGAAGCAAAGTGACTTGCTTCATTCAAGAAGTCAAGTCACTTGAAGAAAGAAAGTAAGAAGAACAAGAATGAGCAAGCTCAATCTCAAACACAAACATAAATGCAGCAATGGATGCAAGAGAGATGAAAAGAAAAGTTATGAGAAGTGAAGGCAAATTCACTTCTCAAGTTTACTTACCACCTGAAAAGTTAGAAAGAAATGCAATGCAATGCCAAAGGGGATGAAATGGTATGATGAAAAACAAAACCAGAAGCAATGTTGATGATGATAATGATGCTATGAAGATGCTACAAACATGAGGCAAGGCATGGAGATGTTCATACAAGATCATGGATGCAAATGATGCAAGCTTAGAAGCATGGATACACATGAAAAGTCAGGAAGCACACAAAGCATACAACATGGCAAATATGTAATGCAATGATCAAACATACTTTCTACATGTCTTATGATGTCAAATGAATCAAATGAAAGCATGGAATGGTATGGCAAGTCATGTTATGCAAGAGAATGCAAGAAGGATGCAAAAGAAAGCCCAAATTAGGGTTTATGAAACAATCAACAAACAAAAAAAACAAAAACAGAAGCAAACCTTAGGGTAAAAAATGGAAAATTCCACCCAAAGAAACCCTAAACCTATACTAAACCAATGTCCAAAGGGGAGGTCTCAACTCTTAACCAAACTCAAGTTATGATTTTTACAAGTTATTAGGGTTTTTAGGGTTCCTAAACAAAAGAAATGCCAAACAAATTGAAAATGAAGAATCAAATCATGGCCATTTAATCCTAGAAACTACATGCTAAACACAATGCAATGCAAAAAGAATCAATGTCCAACTCTTCTTAGATAGGCAGAAATGAATTTTTGAATTTTGGATCAAATTAATGCATAAAAATGATTTTTATTCAATGAGAAATTCTTAAAATGCATCAAGATCAAAAAAGAAATTTGGTTTGAAGGTTGTACAATGTTTCTAAATGTCTTAGAACATTTTATGAATTTTTTGGTGATTTTTAAATACCTAAAAGTATTTTTAATTAATTAATTTCCATTAATCAATTAAAAATAAATCTTTTAAATATTTAAAAATACTTTTTTAATGATAAAAAATAAAATAAAAATATTTTTGGGTCTTAAAAATTAATAAAACTTTTAAGAAAAAGTTTCATAATTTTTAAGACATTTTTGCTATTTTTAATAAATTATGCAAATAAAATGAAAAGAAAATGAATTAAAATTAAATAAAAGGGAAAGTAATCAGAATGGAGGGATGAGATTGAGTCTGGATTTGAATCTGTTGACCACGCGCGTCATCCAAGGGTCCAGGTTGTTTCTGACTTAATTAATTAAATTATGAATTAATTATATTAAACACGTGGATTAGGGCTAATCAGAGAGATCTAGGCCACACACTCACGCGGGAGGTCAACACTTTCGACGCATCCAATGGTCCAAATTCAAATGGTCTTAATTACTGAGATTAGGGCATAATCACTTTCAGGCTGCCGGAGAAAACTTCCGGTCGTCTTCTCCGGCCAGCATCTCCCCTGAAAAATCCCCAAAACCCCAAAAAGCTAACTAAAATGAAATCTAAGAATTGGGAAATGATCTCCAACCACTCACGAATCAAAACCCTCTCTCAAAACAAATTTATACTTCCTAACTAAGCTGAATCGAAGAAAATAAGAACTAGGGCACGCAAGTTTCAGAGAGCAATTAAATGTTCATTTCATCACCATTTCAAAAACTGAAAGCATATTCATGATCAGGAAGGCACAAAGAGCAAGTTTAGAACAAGAGAAATGATTTCTGGAAAAATATTTTTCAAGCTACCTGAGATTCGAAGCTTTCACTCTGATGACTTTCTGGCCACTTCTCCTTGTGCAATCCACTCCACTTGATCCCCAGATGATGTTTGAATGCTCAAGAGGAATTTATGTTGGCTGGTTGATGAGTTTA
This sequence comes from Lathyrus aphaca, assembly GCA_963966055.1. Classification (NCBI taxonomy): domain Eukaryota; kingdom Viridiplantae; phylum Streptophyta; class Magnoliopsida; order Fabales; family Fabaceae; genus Lathyrus; species Lathyrus aphaca. The sequence continues at coordinate 86,289,305 of OZ014524.1, forward strand.
GACAGCTTCTGCTTCAACTCAGTTGAAAATGGCAATGGGGTTTCAGGCAGTTTCAGGTCATTGTGAATGGTTCTTTGTGATCAGGACAATGAATGGAGAAGGTCTGTGGTGTTTGTTTGGGTGTTTGTGTACTGGGGAGAAAGATTCGAATGAAACTGCAAGTTGAGGTGAGAAATGGCAATGGGGTGTTCTTGCTTGTTTCAGGCCTGGCTCTTGGTGGTTTGAGGTCTATGAAGTGTGGTGAGTTGATCTATGGAAATGTTTTTTATGTTTGCAAGCTCAGAAGACAAATTCGAAGGGAGATGCAAGATGGAGTGTTTTTGGTGTATATCATGGATGAGAGAGTTTCAGCCTTGCTAGATGAGTGTTATGGCCAGCATATGGAAAGTATATTTTAATCCCATAGGTCAGGGGATGTGACATGGCCTGCTGTGATAGGTAGGTCACCTTTTTGCAAAATGTCAACTTCTTTGTAAGAGAAAGTATGGCTTGATCTACAACTAGTACAAAGCATGGCTCTGGTGCAGCAAGATGAGGTGAGAGGCTAGCAAAGTGTAGTAACCAATGCAGCAAGTTGTAGGAAGTGATCATGATGATTTTGCAAATTGCTTGCTTTTTGAACTTCATGAAGAAAAGTCTTGTTACATGAACCAAAACATGAGAAACCTTGATCCAATTCTGACTTTTAGGACATGTAGAATGTTTGCATACTGGTTTGAAGTGAATTAGAGGTTACAATTGGCTTTGGATCATGATTTTGCAAAATTCTCATTTGAAGCATGCCTTGAAAATCAATGATTTTAGCCAACTTTGCCACACCATAACTTTTGATCCAAGAGGAGTTTGATCATGTTCTTGTACTTTTTGAAAAGTGAAAAATGTGATCTACAACTTTCATGACCAAAGTTTTTCCATTTGAAGCATTTTTGGATCAAGAATCAAGGCTTGAAAAATGACCTAAAATGAAGCATTCTTGAAAAGTCAACTATGCCCAAAAAGTCAACATTTGCAAAACTTCCAAATTCTTGATTTCTATGAACTTCAACCTTCTTCCATGATCAAATAAAGATCATATACACTCAAAATGATGAAGATCACCCATTGGTTGGGTCATTGGGGGCCTCAGATGCCCTGATTTTACACTGACTTGCCTGAAAAGTCAACCCTTGATCAGATGACTTCCCCATGGAATTTCTTCATGAAAATTGATATGAATACTCCCTATACCATATAGAGACCAATGGAAACAAGAATGGCCAAAAAATTTGGAGTTATGGCCTCTGAAACCAAAACCCTAATTTTTAGGTCAACTGTGCAGTCAAACTTGGCTCTGCATCCATTCAAACCCTAGTTCTTGTGATTCTTTGGAATTTTTGACTTTGAGGAGATGTAATATGATACTTAAACACATATGGATCCCTTTGAAGTGATTGGTTGCCTTTGGAGTGGCTCAAGAGGTTCTTGGATTGCTCAGGTCACAAACCCTAGGTGCAGATGACTTAGAACCAATGCAATGACTCAAAAGTGAGATATGAGGTGATATGATTGTGTTTATGCATATGAGATGATAACAAGCCATGGTGTGAATGGGTGAGGGCAAATTTGGGGTGTTTACACTAAGCCCAAACGCAGAATAAGAGGGGGAGTGCATTCAGCAACTGTTTTAAGTTATTTTTTTATGATGGGCTCTGAATGGGGTGCGGATAGCAATGATATTGGGCCCATTTTGCATTGGAAGCCAGGGGGAGTGCAGGGAGCAATGTTTTTATGTTGTTTTTTCATGATGGGCCCAGCATGGGGGTGTAGGTAGCGAAAACGACCCAAAAGTCTTGTTATTTCTCTTGACCCATGGAATTAAGAATGATATATATATATAAATCAAAAATTAATGGTTGCTTATTGAATTTTTAATGTTAATTAACTAGATTTAATTATAAGTTAATTATCATATCACACTTATGATTATAATTTAATTTATATTTTAACTTAAGAAAATGAATTAATCTAAACTCATGATAATATTTTCTAAAACCTTGATTTTAAAAAAAAGAATTAAACTAAGCTTATGATAAAATTTCCTAAAATCTTAATTTAAAGAAAATGAGCTAAACTAAACTTAAACTAATATTTTCTAAAAACCTTAATTTAAGAAAATATTAAACTAAACTTAAACTAATATTTTCTAAAAATCTTAATTTAAGAAAAATGAGTAAAATTCTAATAATCTTATGATAAAATTTAATCTAAAATCTTAACTTAAGCAAAATGAAATAAACTAATCTTAATATAATATTTTTTCTAAAATCAGAATTAAACTATAGTCTTAATATTTAATTTAAAATTCTATAAACTTCTAAATTAAAATTGAATTAGATCCTTATCTAATAATAATACTTTTTATAAACTCTTAACTTAGAAAATGGATTCAATTCTAATAACCTTATGAATTAATATTTTCTAAAATCTTGATTTAATAAAATGAATTAACCTAAACTTAAGATAATATTCTTTGTAATCTTGACATATAATGTGAATTAAATGGGGTTAATTTGTAAATTAATGAATAATTAACACTAATAATGTCTCTTGATTTTATTATTAACCTATAGTATTATAATTAACTCTTGATACATCAACAACACAGCGTGAAACCAAAAGGGGAAAACAAAGAACCCTAATCCCTTCTTCTTCTTCCCTAGGCCGCCGCCGCCGCATCATCACCCTCACCTCTTCTTCTCACAGAAGCCACCGCAACCACCACCGTCTATCATCCCTTCCTTTTGATCCTTCGTCGTCGTCATCAATCACCTTCGACCCTCACCAAATCACGTAAACAACACTGAATCCAAAAAACCTAAACTCTCCTTCGCGCGCTCACCGCCCTCCTCCTCTCTAACTTCTTCGCCGCCGCGACACCAATTGAGATACGGAAGTGAACGGTGAAACCTAACCTTCCTTCATCCCTAACCTAAACCCTCTCCCTTTACCCGAATCCGAAACCGCCTCGAATCATCGAATCAAACTCTCAAGATTCACGAAATAACTCGAGCCATGAATACAACACAACATCCTAATCACATAATGACACTCAAGCAGCTGCGATTGAGAGTACTTACTTGGAATCGAAAAATCTTCAGGTATGGATCCGAATTTTGCCTTGTGAGTTCTTTCACCTTACTCCGATTGCTTGCTTAGCCGTGTTTGAACTGTTGCAGGGTTGCTCTTGCTATGATACGAAAATGATGCCGTTACGAGGTCGCGGCCATTGCTAGTCTATTCTGGAATCTTTGCTGCGGTTTTGATTGCCATGGCGTACAAATTTGAACAATTTGATTTTGCAGCTATTACAACCTGTTTTATGATTGCAGGGCCTCTTCTAACGGCTTGATGAAGATTGCAGATCGTTGTTGAGCTACGGTGTGAATTTCTTTGTGTTGTTGTGGCAGGGGGTAGAATGATGGAAGGTGGCGGCGTTGCTGCGGTCTCGGTTATGAAGAACAACGATGAAGAGCCATTGCTTCAGTGTGGTTATGGATGAAGAGTGAGGTATGAAGATTAAAGGGATATTGCAGATTGATTCTGATTATGGTGAAGGGAGAGATGAATGAGTGTTTGGAATACTGTGTGAAGATTGTCGAAGAAGAAGAAAATGATGGAGATTGGTTCTGATATATAGGCACTGATCACAGAAAAATCCAGAAGCTTCAGGTAAATTCAACTCATTCAATTCAGTTATGATTCTGTTAGAATTTACAACTGATTTGTAACTGTTTTTTTTTTGAACCAACTGTAACTGTAACCAAACTTCACCCCTTTTGCTTTTCTCCACTGTGCTTTATGAGTATTATTTGGCCTCCAGTCTGATCTTCTTACATGATTCGCAGGACCAGCTTCAATGTGAGTTCCAGAATTATGAAGGGAATTTTGTCCAAGCATTGGCTTTATGCAGGGTTATGACAGATTGGTGAGAGGTGAAAGGAATTGATAGAAGATTCAGGAGCTTGAAGATAGTGTATTTCAAGGTTGTAGTCCAAAGTGTTGTTGCCTGTGAGGTTGAACTTTGTGAGGGAAGCATCAGTTATGTGGAACTTGAGATTAGAAGGGGCAAAAGTGACTACTAGCACGATGATCATTGAGGCAGAAAACAAAAGCGCAACAAGTATGATGAGTACAACCCTAATTTGCTCATATGAGAGTTGTAAGTTGGCGGGGCAATGACCGAAATAATTGAAATTGATGGCCATGGTGATGTGATTTGAGTGAGGCTTTTTTTTTCAAAGTTTCTATTGTAATTGAATCTGAACTTCTTTTGCTGAATTTTGTATTATAATTTGAAGCTCTTAGCATGAACACTGTAAAATACTTGATGCCAAAGCAAACAGGTCCTTATTTTAATGATTCCACCAATTTCTCTGTAAATTTCCTGACTTTGATGTGGTTATAGATCTAGTGATTGATGTTGTCAAATTAGGCTCATTCATATATTGTATAATATAATAATGTTGATTGAATCACCTTATGCCGAAAAATATGAGGCAAGAAATCTGAATTTCAAGGGCCAAACCAACGGCGACACCAATGGTAACTGAAGTAGATTGACGCACTGTTCTTCGATCTCTCTTGATAATCGAACAATGAAATCATCTTGCAAAGGACTAATACAAATCAGCAGAAGAACAAACCGATGAAGTAAAAATCATATTTCTACAAATCGTGATTCAAAATTTGACACTTCTCTTTTTTTTTGGGGATATTTATGAATTCACAAAAAACAAATGAAAAGAAACAAAACTTATATCAACTTCCTTTGGATGCGTTATTTTTCTATTTCAATTTATTTTTTCTCCTTATACACTCATGCACCAAGACACTAAAACACCACTTTGATCTAAAATTTGATATGAAGCTAACAATTGACATGGATATTAGTATCATCAACTTTGTAAAATATTCAAAGTATGAACTAAGGAGGAGAAGTGGACATGGTTTAGAAAATCTAAATAGATTTGGAATGGCTTCCAAGTGATATAAACTCGAATGGCCTGACAAAATAGAATTGGGCTTCATCCTTTGAAATGAACAAGGGCTTGGAACAAGTATGAATTAAGAAAGATGACCACAAATGGACTTAGAATGATTCTATTCAAAATTTTGCAACGGGCCTATGAGTTTAAAAGCAAATGGAATGGACTTTGACATCTCGATTTTAGCCCAAAGCCTATTTTGAATTCTTTCCACAAGCCTACGGACGCGACCACTTCTGAACCACTGAATAATTTTCACATAAATCACACCCCTATTGAACCGTCTGAAACACGCCATGACCATTCGAATCCAGATGCATCACTGATAAACTGAAGATTCAAACCAAACTTCATACCAAACACTGCTCGATAAACTGATGAATCTTAACACACGACAACCTGAACTTTGAATATGCATTGTCTACGAAAATAGACCAATGGCCCAAATAATCTTACAGTTGCAATAATCTTCTGATAGTTTGACCAAAATTAGGTCAAACTCCCATATGAATCGAAACACAACTGAACAACCGCATTTGAAGTGGAATCAAAGTCCAATGAATACTTTCCACCATTTCAATCCCTGACAGATACGGATAAGGTATGAAACCCTAATCCTGTATGGCCTCAATCACATGCCTTATGAAACAATGAAATGCACTAGTATGCTGTTAATGAACTGGTGAGAAATGCAGATGAGTGCGAAATGATACACCAGTAAAGGGAACAAATATGAGGGCAAATTTTGAGGTATTACAATCTGCAAAAATTATTTGTACGATTAAGAGATTTCAAGCTCAGACTTAACCCGAATAAGTGTACCTTTGGGGTTCGATCCGGAAAATTGCTAGGATTCATTGTGAGCCATAAGGGGATCGAGGTTGATCCTGACAAAGTCAGAGCCATTCAAAGTATGCCTGCACCAAAGACTGAAAAGGAGGTCAGAGGTTTCCTTGGAAGGTTGAATTACATTGCCAGATTTATCTCGCATCTCACTGCTACTTGCAAACCAATCTTCAAGCTTTTAAGAAAAGATCAAGCAATTGAATGGGATGATGAATGTCAAACAGCTTTTGATAGAGTTAAGGAATATTTGCAAGAACCACCAATCTTGGTGCCTCCCGTTCCCGGAAGACCTCTCATCATGTATATGACAGTTCTTGACGAATCCATGGGCTGTGTGCTGGGGAAACAAGATGAGACTGGCAAGAAGGAGCATGCCATCTACTACTTGAGCAAGAAGTTCAACGATTGTGAAACAAGATATTCAGCACTTGAGAAGACTTGTTGCGCTCTCGCATGGGCTGCCAAGCGTCTCCGACAATACATGTTGACCCATACAACATATTTGATTTCTAAGATGGATCCTCTTAAATATATATTTGAGAAGCCAGCTCTCACTGGTAGGATCGCCAGATGGCAAATGCTTTTGTCCGAGTACGATATTCAGTATGTCACTCAAAAGGCTATCAAAGGCAGCATACTAGCAGATCATCTTGCTCACCAGCCTGTGGAGGACTACCAACCTTTGAAGTTCGACTTTCCAGACGAGGACATCATGTTGATTAGAGACAATGAAGATCCTGGACCTGACGAAGGGCCTGAACCAGGAGAGCGATGGACTCTCATGTTCGATGGTGCAGCCAATGATCGAGGTTGTGGAATTGGGGCAGTGCTGACATCTCCTAAGGATTTCCATATACCTTTTACAGCTAAGCTTTGCTTTCCGTGTACGAACAATGTGGCTGAATATGAAGCATGCATTATGGGACTAGAGGAAGCCATTGATCTGAGGATTAAAACACTCGATGTATATGGTGACTCGGCTCTAGTGATATATCAAATTACAGGAGATTGGGAAGTAAGATGTGACCACCTGATTCCATATCGGGATTATGTGTTGAAGTTACTCCCCATATTTGATGACATTACTTTCACTCATGTGCCTCGTAGTGCAAACCAAATGGCTGATGCTCTGGCAACTCTGGCGTCTATGTACCAGCTGATTTGGCCCAATCATCGGCCCTCCATTGATCTCAAGCGCTTTGAAGAACCTGCTCATTGTCTGACTGCCGAAGAAGAATCAAGTGTCAAGCCTTGGTTCTATGATATCAAGCGCTACTTAGAGAAGAAAGAATACCCAGAAGGTGCTTTGAGTATGGATAAAAGAACACTAAGGAGATTGGCCTCAAATTTCTTTCTGAATGGGGAGGTGTTGTATAAAAGAAATCATGACATGATCCTGCTCCGATGTGTAGATGAACAGGAGGCCGAGAAAATTATAAAAGAGATACATGAAGGACTGTTTGGTACTCATATGAGTGGGCATACAATGGCAAAGAAAATCCTTAGAGCAGGATATTACTGGCTAACAATGGAGACTGATTGTCATTCTCATGTTCGAACATGCCACAAATGCCAAATTTATGCTGACAGGGTACACGTACCTCCTACTCCATTGAACGTCTTGACTTCACCATGGCCTTTCTCCATGTGGGGAATAGACATGATCGGGATGATTGAACCAAAGGCTTCAAATGGGCATAGGTTTATACTTGTAGCCATAGATTACTTCACGAAATGGGTCGAGGCTGCCTCTTACGCTAATGTTACCAAGCAAGTGGTTGCTCGCTTCCTGAAGAATAACATCATATGTAGATACGGGGTTCCTCACCGGATCATTACCGACAACGGGTCAAATCTCAATAACAAGACAATTGAAGAGTTATGTACCAGTTTCAAGATTGAGCATCATAATTCAACACCATACAGACCCAAGATGAATGGAGCTGTCGAAGCTGCAAACAAGAATATTAAGAAGATCATTCAGAAAATGGTGATCATGTATAAAGATTGGCATGAGATGTTGCCTTTCGCATTGCACGGTTACCGTACTTCAGTACGTACTTCGACAGGGGCAACCCCTTTTTCTTTGGTATATGGCATGGAAGCTGTCCTCCCAATAGAGGTTGAAATTCCGTCGATGAGAGTTTTGATGGAAGCCAAATTAGATGAAGCTGAATGGGTCCGAACGAGGTTTGATGAGCTTAATATGATTGAAGAGAAGCGTATGACGGCGCTATGTCATGGACAACTTTACCAGAGACGTATGAAGAAAGCTTTTGACAAGAAAGTACGTCCTCAGACTTACCATGAAGGTGATTTGGTGCTCAAACGAATCACTACCATGCACAGAGAGCCCAGGGGCAAGTGGGCGCCTAATTATGAAGGACCGTTTGTGGTAGTTAAAGCTTTCTCCGGAGGTGCCTTGATTCTTGCAATAATGGACGGTGAAGAACTTTCTACCCCCGTGAATGCAGATGCAGTCAAAAGATATTATGCCTAAAAAATTGGAATAAAAGCCGCTAAGTCGAAAACCTAAAAAGGCGACTTAGGCAAAAATAGGCTATCCCGGTGGACTGAAAACCCGAAAGGGCGGTCCAGGCAAAAATTAGGGATAAAAATAAAATTTAGCCCGCTGAGTTGAAAACCCGAAAGGGCGGCTCAGGCAAAAAGGGGCGTCCCGGTGGATTGAAAACCCGAAAGGGCGATCCAGGCAAAAGTTAGGGACTAATTCCAAGGCAAATATTATGATCTGCACATTCAGGTGATTATGGGGAACTACGAAAGAAAAGGATCCATCCAATCTTCTTCTTACAAAGTTTAACTGATGAGATTTTCAGAGATATAGGGATCATAGCAATGTCGAGATTCAATGGAACTTCATTTATTGTCATTGTCATTGTACTTTTCTTGCACAGCAATTACCTCATTAAGGAATTGCATTTGTATGTACATTTATACCCTTTTGCGGGTTTTGGCAATAAAAAGAGAAATTTCTCATCAAATTGTGCTCAATCGTTTTTACTTTATCTGTTTGTTTGCAAAATGTTTTATTAATGATAAACTCTGTTTTGAAATTTTGGTAAAAATAATAAACAATGTTTGAAAAGTAGTACGATTATCTTTTTGGATGATAAAAGGAACGTGACAGTTTTCCCGTTAACTAATATCATTGCCAGTCATGGTGAATGTTTCCGCACAGACAATATATCCCATTGATGAATGTTAAACTACAGTCGAAACTTTACCAGGGGCACTCATGTCTCTCTCCTTGTTGCTCACAACTTTATCAAGGTCTCATGTACCAAATGTTGGAAAATCTGAAATCCTCCAAAACCTTTGAAAGTCCAATATCCATTGGCAACCACCAAAAGACTTAAAATCCACCATGTTGGCATCCTTCATAAAACCTAGAAATCCAATTTCCTTGGCAACTATTAAAAAAGCTAAAGCCCAATTCTATTGGCACCCGCATGATTCACAGAAGTCCGCTATGGTGGCAACTACTAGAAAGCCAAAAGCCCAACCATGTTTGGCACACACCTTCCCAAAGCCCACTAATGTGGCAACTACCAGAAAGCCAAAAGCCCAACCATGTTTGGCACACACCTCCCAAAGCCCAATATCCCTGGCAGTTATCAAATTTTATCTCCAGCATACGCAACCATTTGCATTGTCACAAGCATGGCATGCATAGCATTTTTGTCCAAAAACAAGAATGTCATCAAACACAATCATATTAATCATTAGCATATAACAAAGCATTTGAATTAAAATCATTTGTAATTGCATTTTCATAAGAATCATCGTGCATCATGCAATGTACGAGGGCATAGCGGAATAGCATGGCAGGATCCAGGACATGCATCCAGGATTTTCCTTTCTCAAAGTTGATGGTTTTCCTCTGAAAGGAGGTGATATCTCGCATACGCTTATGGATTTTATTCCCTAGCAAATCATTCTTCAAGCTTTATAGTTGATGATGATGTTGTCCACCATCTTCGTTGCTCTCCAAGCAGAGAGCATCCTGGAAGATTTGATGGAGATACTGCTTTGAAATCCTCCGAAGAACCTTGATCAGAAGGTACTGCTTCGCAAGATTTGAAGAGTCTCATGATATGGTAGAGATACTATTCTAAGTATCATTGAAGATCCTTGAACATAGGGAACTGCTTCACATGACCTAGAAAGTTTTATGCCATGAGGGAGAGATACTGCTCTAAATATCCCCAAAGAGCCTTCATTAGTAAGGTACTGCTTTGCCTGGATTAGAGAATCTCATATTGTGATGGAGATACTGTTCTGGTATCATTGGAGATCCTTAAATATAAGGAACTGCTTCGCATGATCTAGAAAATCTTGCATCATTTGGTAAAGATACTGTTCTAGTATCACTAAAGATCCTTAAATATAAGGAACTGCTTCGCATGATCTGGAAAATCTTATACCATTTTCTTCGAGATACTGCCCTAAATATTTCCAAAGAGCCTTTATGGTAAGGTACTGCTTTGATGAGCTAGGGAATCTCATTGTTCGAGATACTGCTTTGGCATTCTCTGAAGAACCTTAATTGAAAAGGTACTGCTTCGCAAGATCCAAAGAATCTCATGTTGTGTTTAAGATACTGTTCTAGTATCACTGAAGATCCTTAAATATAGGGAACTGCTTCACATCTAGAAAGTCTTGCACTATTTATTCGAGATATTGTTCTAGCGTCCACAAAAGAGCCTTCATTAATAGGGTACTGCTTTGATGAGCTAGGGAATCTCATTGTTCGAGATACTGCTTTGGCTTTCTTCGAAGAACCTTAATCGAAAAGGTACTGCGTCGCAAGACCCGAAGAATCTCATATTGTGATGGAGATACTGTTCTAGTATCATTGGAGATCCTTAAATATAAAGAACTGCTTCACATGATCTAGAAAATCTTGCATCATTTGGTAAAGATACTGTTCTAGTATCACTGAAGATCCTTAAATATAAGGAACTGCTTCGCATGATCTGGAAAATCTTATACCATTTTCTTCGAGATACTGCCCTAAATATTTCCAAAGAGCCTTTATGGTAAGGTACTGCTTTGATGAGCTAGGGAATCTCATTGTTCGAGATACTGCTTTGGCTTTCTCCGAAGAACCTTAATCGAAAAGGTACTGCTTCGCAAGATCCGAAGAATCTCATGTTGTGTTTAAGATACTATTCTAGTATCACTGAAGATCCTTAAATATAGGGAACTGCTTCACATCTAGAAAGTCTTGCACTATTTATTCGAGATATTGTTCTAGCGTCCACAAAAGAGCCTTCATTGGTAGGGTACTGCTTTGGTAAGCTAGAGAATTTCAATTGTTCAAAATACTGCTTTAGGATCCTCTGAAGAACCTCGATCAGAAGGTACTGCTTCGCAAGATCTGAAGAATGTCATATTCGGTAAAGATGATGTCCTAGTGACACTGAAGATTCTTGAATATAAAGAAACTGCTTCACATAATCTAGAAAATCTTGCACTATTTATTCGAGATATTGTTCTAACGTCCACAAAGAGCCTTCATTGGTAAGGAACTGCTTTGATGGACTAAAGAATCTCATGCTTTGTTAAGACGTTCGTTCTAGAGTCACTGAAGAGCCTTGACTGAAAGGAACTACTTCATACGACCTGGAGAAATTTATTGAGATACTGCTTCGTTAATTCAAAGAACCTCATATATTTCGTACAATCTACCGTCTCATCCTCTTATTTTATTACTACATCGCATTTCACACCTTCTCAGACAAATTCTGGGGTCTGTTTGTATCTGATTGACTTTCAACCTAAAATTTGAACGCCATGCAGCATTTCAACTTCTTCGGTTTCAAGACGATCAGATAGGGGCATCTGTCATACCCCAAATTTGTCCTACCTCGTTCATTCCTCATGGTAATTGGTTTAGTGCTTGTTGACTCTTCTTTGAATGATCATGTATCCGCTGGTTATAATTTGCTAACGATTTAAACCATAAAAGGTTTGTTGTGGAATTGATTGTGGTTGTAGATTCTGGCTTGTGTGTTTAAATTCAAGTGAATTTTAAAAGAAAGATGGATCCTTATCGTGCCTTGAATGTTTGTTTTCAAATAATATGTGAAGCCCATTCCATTTTGATTATAAGTCTCGCCTCAATGAATGTGGGAGTCATATAATTGACTAAATTTGGATGAAGAGATGTATGATGAGTCTATTTTTAAAGAAAAGTTATGTTCAAGTTTTGTTGGATTTATGGATTTAAATTGAAATATGTTCAAAATTGTGATAGATGTTGAGATCATAGGTGTTACATCTATCAGGATCCATGGGAACCAACTTGCAGAGGTGTCATTCATTGGAACCCGCTATATGTATAGGCAATAAGAAATGTGTCGTCGGTTTCTAAATTCCATCGAATGGGCACTTAAGTTTTTACATGTGGAGTCATTAATTATACCAGTTATATTAGAATTCAAAGAAACCTGGACCTCTGTTTTGGGTTTGAGCCACTTGATTAAACAAACAAGCAAATAATAAAGAACATGAATTGGCTGGTGTTCCCTCACGTAGATATGTTACAAAAGAAAATATCAAAATATGAATTTGTTAATGACAATTTGGCTCCTATGGACGTTTCTAATCAAAAGAATCATATTGCACGCAAAGTAGCAAATCCAAACGGGAAAGACTCAACTGGATCTGATTGTTGCAAGAAATTGATAATCATTGAATAACACACATGACATTACTAGCAACAATATACAAAACAGTAAATCCGCAAAAGATGCCACATATCAAGCTGCATGTCAGACTGTTCATGAACATTTGGTTGTGGACAAGAAAAGCACTGAGGATGCCGGTGCGCATTTGACTATTTCCTGTTGCTAAGTTGGAAGTTATGATGGTGCACTGACTGGAGGTTACTGAAAAGTGATCAAACTGAACAGAAAATGAAGCAAGGAATGTCAAGACAGCGTATAAATGCGGATAAGAAAACAAAAGTTCAAGACAACATTCAAAGATTGAAACTCGCATTAAACTTACAAGGTTCTGCATCAACTATACAGTAGAGCAATTCTGCAAGCATGTAGCATAGCTCCATGCCTGGTTTATCAACAACACAGCGAAACATGTTGAATTCAATTCAACCAAACAATAATGCAGACGCCAGGCAAGGAAATTCTACGAGCTCTCTGCAACAGTTTCCATCATTGCTCCAATCCCAAGTGCACTTATGCCGCAAGCGGATTTTCTTCACGAACAGCCAGATTTGAGGAGTGAGATAGCAGCTTATCACTTTTGATAAGCCAACCAGAATCTGAATGTGCATAAAGAAACAACAGGCCAGGAATTACAGTGCAGCAACAAAAAACAGGATTCCAATGGACTTTTACATAAGACCAAGTTTGTATCTGCAAGCAAGATCACCATGTTAGTTTGACTTTACTTGAACAAACATCAACAGTAGCAATAACAATGGCCCAAATTTGTAAAATTCACAAAGGATGCATAATGGTGAGCCTAAGTAGAAGCGCCAAAGAAAGAGTAATGATTACGAAACTTACAATTGACAACAATTTCTGCATAGACAACAGCCTCAATATTTGGGTCATTATGTAAAGTCAATAGGAATGTTCAATACCTTTCTTCCTATCTACCGTCGTCAGCTCTTGATGCATCCATACCAGTTAGCTACAAGACTTCAAAACAGACACAAACCGTTGCGACCATAGTACAAGCTTAAGCCTGCAAGATTAAGGCATTCCATGAGGTCAGAATGTTCAGGATAAAAGAATACTATGCAGTGAGTATAGAGCAAGTTAACTACCATGACAACCCTGCAAAAGTTGAAAGGTACAGAACTGTAACAATGCATAATCATACAAGAAGAAAGGTCCATGATAAGAACTTCTCTGTAGCTTCACGTTGTAGCTCTTGATGGTAACAAACATCAACATTTGTTTCTCAAGTCTCTCTTATTATCCTCAAGCTATTACATACCTGTAAAAGCAAAATCACAAATGTCATGAGCTTCAGGAAGAATAAATGTTATTCAGCTGTGAGCTCTTAACCCATAGTGCGGTTTGTTTCTTCTCAGAAAATAAAAGAACAGGCCCCATACCTTATTTGCCCGCAGGCCCCCAACACTTCCCAATGGTCTCTCTGCTCTGATAGTCAAGGACGCGGCCTGGAGTCTTGCTCGCTATGCTGCAATCAGCCAAGACAAAGTTTTACAGGGCAATGCTTAAAAAACCTGTTTGTAGTAATTCAGACCAAGGGAGTGAATGTTTAAAAGAATAACACAAGCCTTACCCAACGCTTTTTCATGTGTCATGCCTTCAATTCCAATCCTCTTGCCATATGCTCTAATTTCTTCACTCACCATATGAGACTTCAAAGAGAAATTTGATGCCTCGACCTTTAAGTATTCTAATTACCAGCACACATGAAATAAAAGAGTTAGAAACTCATTCCTAAGTGATACAAGCCAACCATAATGCATAAGGGATGATTAAAATGTATATGACATTGTACAGGGTTTAGGATACCATGATTATCACGCTTGAGGCATCAACATAAGTGCATTCCTGAGCAAGCTTCAGCTTCAAGTAACTTCATATGTAAACTCCAAATTTCCACATTTATACATGAAAAGAAAAAGAAAGCATGAAAGAGAGCATGAGTAACTTTGCAAAACCAAGCCTGAATTCAGAAGGAAAGAAGGGAATCGAAATATGGATTTCACAATAAGCAAAACAATGGTACAATAATGAAAAAGCAAGGCAGAAATCAAAGTTCGAACAATTGAAATCTATCAGTAAAAAAGAACTCTTTTATATAGCAGTGAAGACATATAAGTTCATGACAGTAAAAATCAAGCAAAACTCAGTGAAAATCAAAGTTACAAATGAGGGCCCACTCTCCCTCTAGAAGATCACTACAGACAAAAAACCAAAGAATGACTCACCAGCTAAGAGGTCCCCACAAGATTTTGTTGCGAATCCTCTCTAACGGATTACAGTAACCAACTGATATCCCATCCATGATTTTCGCTCACTCGCACATGCCAAAATCCTCTTCTTCATACATCAGATTCTCCCGAAATCTTCCTATAAAAGGGCCCAATCATTGGCAATGATGAGGATCACCACCTGAAACGAAAACGCTGTCAAAAATCATCCTCAAAAAACCCTAATTACTAAGAGCTCAAATTAGATACATTTCAACTACGATTTTCACACTGAAAATCATAGTTTGAAGAGCTAAAAACTCCATTTGTTAAGATTCACGGAAAGCAAAAAAGAAGAAGGAGCTCGTATCCCGAAAAGAACAAAGCCATACCTTGAATCAGAATCGAAACACATTGAGGTAGCTCCCTTCGACTTCATTTTACCGCTTTTGAAAATTCGTCGTGTATGATGTGAACCGATTGAATGTAACGAATGGGGGTTTAGGGTTTTCAATTGGGGATGAGGGTATTCGGTGTTTATGTGTGTTTGACCTCATTGTTGCTTGTTTGATCCATAATCTCTGTGTGTCTGTTGCGATGATGATGCTGATACTAAGGTTACGGTTTCTCTCTTCCCTTTCGAAGAGAAGAATCACCTAAGTTGAATCTATGCAAGACGGAGAAAGATCCGGTTGAACTTCTTTTGAAGTTCAGGGAAGGGTTTGGAATAAGAAAGAGAGAACCATTGTTTTGTTCTTGAGATGGAGCAAGGAAGAGCAATTGATTGTTCTTTGTTTTTATGAGGAGTGCTGCTTCGGTTACTGATAATTTGTGAAGGGTGTTTGTGATAATAAAAAAGGAATAACTAGAAATTGATGAGTATAGTTTTTTTTTCAAAGCATAATTATCTCTTTATTTCGTTCATTGCCCAATACGTTTCAGTTTTTAATGCATATGGCAGAATCCCAGTGTTTTTTTTCTCATCTGCCCAATGCTTTTCCCTGTTGTAATTGACCGATGATGCTGTCAATGCTAGGTCTTTCTTTTGTTCTTTCCTTTCTTTCTTTATTATTTTTATTTTATTTTATTTTGTTCTGTTCATTTTCCTTTTACAAAAATCTAAAAAAAAGCAAACAAAAACTTTATTTGTTTATTTAATTAAATTGCCATAAAAATTTATAGATTAATTTAATTAAAAGTTCTTATTTAATTGGATTAATTAATTTAATAATTAATCGAATTAAATATTTCTATTAGATTAATTAATTTACTTGTCACTCAGTTATGTGTGTGTTGAATGTTTTGTGTATGCTCGATTCCTATTTGCTTGTAACATGATACAATGCTTATTTGTGTGATTACTTTTTCGCATTTTTGACGATAAATTGCTAAGTAAAAAAAGAACGCACATTAAGATTAGTCATTTCAAAGATAAACGAAATCTTTGGTCCAACGCCAAATAAACATCCATATGCACTTCACTTCATACACACACGTAAGTCGATCGTTCTTCGATCGCCATCTGCACGAACTTTGCACCTTACACTTTTAGCAACATTTTCCAACTTAACGAATTAACGCATTGCGCTTGTTTTCCATAGTTAGGCTTTAGTTCAGTTCCTCAACTTTGCGAGTCGAGCACATTGTGCCTCGCTAACAAAACCAACAAATAAAACTTCCATTTGCATTCACCTTAAACTTCAAAAAAACCGAAATGTTACTTCTTAGATCCAAACCCTTGATCCAACATCAAGCGGTCTTAGGAAACAAAACACTTCAATAAATACGAGGAAAATTGCACGCCACGAGCCTTAAGCGATAGAAAGGGGGATAACGAGCTTTCGTTACTCGCTCTGATTATTTCGGCGCAAGACATTCGTCTTGTTGGACGGAATAAACTATCCATAGTCTTTAGTGCAAATGGACTCTTAAATCCTTTCATCGAAGAAAGGTAATAAAATCAACAACCAATACCCATATCAGGCCGAACTACGAAGCTCTGACTTTCCCATTGCACAAGGGAATACGTAGGCACGAGGATCTCAATCCTTGCCGAGCCCTTAGGATCAATAAACCCTTTAGTTCAACAAGTAATCATAAGTATAGACATCCCTTCGCGCGTGACAACCTAGATGGTTCCCATCGAGTACGATGGATGTAGGAGGTGCTAATACCTTCCTCCTACATAACCGACTTCCGAACCCCGACAATGGTTTGCGATGACCTTGTTTTATCCCTTCTTGGTGGTTTTATCTATATTTACCATTTCCCTCTTCGGGAATAAATAAAATTAGGTGGCGACTCTCATGTCAGCCCATCCGCGACCGCGTTCGCGAGGAATCGTATTTTTCGAGGTACGACACTGGGGATTTAAATTTAAGAGGGGTACCCTTAGGAATTAGATCACTTTAAATTGTTTGCCTTGTTTGCTTTATATTATCTTGTTGGGGTGCTCTTATGTGTGAAAGGTCCTAACCCAGATCTAGTGTACCATAGGTAAATGGCAATAGACCAAGGAAACTGTACGACGTATATCGATATGGTTGATCTGGTAGCCATAGTTAGTGTGACTTCTTGGTTGGTGCTTATGTTCCTTAAGTCAAGTTGAGGATAATATGAGGCTGCCATATGTTGTCAATGCACTAACTAAC
This sequence comes from Lathyrus aphaca, assembly GCA_963966055.1. Lineage (NCBI taxonomy): Eukaryota > Viridiplantae > Streptophyta > Magnoliopsida > Fabales > Fabaceae > Lathyrus > Lathyrus aphaca. The sequence continues at coordinate 86,306,767 of OZ014524.1, forward strand.
TTTTAGAACCCTAGTTATCCCATCTCGGCCTTTAGAAAGTAGTGAGGTAACCGGCTTTGGTGCAGACTGAGGTTGGTTGACACTCGATACTACGCTCATTGAGATCTTAAACTTGGAGGGTTTTGGTTGGCAAGTAAGTTGCCTCCTGAACAACCACCCTTGTGAAGGATCAATGATTTTGAGATCCCTTAGAACCTGGTTACTTTTGTAGGACATGATGAACCATCTACCTTCAGGGGAGGGTACTTACCTTTGAACCTCATGCAAGCCTTTAAACCTAGGGCTATGGTGTGACTTGTTTGTGTGTGCCACATGTTTGTGATTGAACATAACATCATGACATCATCATGCATCATAAGCATAGCATTTCCACTAACCATTTCAAGGACCAAAGGATTTATCTTTGTTCTTTGTTGCAGGTTATGGCTTCTGCTCGTAGAAACACTATCAGGATCAACTTTGTGAGCATACCTGCTAAGCTTAAAGAGTTGGTTTCTCAAGTGTCTGATCACTCCCAGTTCATCAAGAGACATGGTCGCCTATTGGATCTAGTCACTTCAGGGTTCAATGAAGACATGATGAGTGTGCTATTTCAGTTCTTTGATCCTAAGCACCATTGCTTTACATTCCCTGACTACCAGCTGGTTCCTACAATGGAGGAGTTCTCTAAACTTCTGGGTATACATGTTCTTGATCAAAGACCCTTCACAGGCTTGGAGAAGGAGCTTAAACCAGAGGTTATTGCTGCAGCTCTACATCTGAAGAAGTCTGACATTGTTCTAGAAACGAGAAGCGGAGTCAAGGGTATTCTTGCTAAGGTATTAATGGATAAAGCTCAAGTGTTCTTGAAGGCCATGAGCTATGATGCTTTTGAGGAGATTTTAGCCTTGCTGACATATGGCTTAGTATTGTTCCTCAATCCAGATCAGTTCATAGACGTTCATGCCATCAACATATTCTTGAGTCACAATCCAGTGCCTACATTTCTTGGAGACATCCTACATTCTCTTCATACCCGTACTACAAGGGCAAGAGGAACTTTGATGTGCTGCATACCTTTGCTTTCTAGGTGGTTTATTTCTCACCTTCCTCGCTCAGTAATGAAGAATGAGCAAGGGTTCAGATGGTCCAAGAGAATTATGTCGCTCTCTCATTCAGACATTCATTGGTGCTCCAGATCTATGGAGAATGTCACCATTATTGACCGTTGTGGGGAGTTTCCTAATGTGCCACTTCTAGGCATAAGAGGAGGCATCACCTACAACCCCTCTCTAGCTTTACGACAGTTTGGTTACGCTCGGAGTGATGGTCCACATGACATGTTGATTCAAGGCATTGTGTTTGACTACGACAACGATCTTCAAGGTTACCGTCAGAGATTCATACGAGCCTGGGGAAAAGTAAACAGGGTTGACAGCAAGACACTGGAGCCTAAATACACTATTCCTATGGAAGCTTATCTCAGATGGGTGCGATCTCGTGCTCAGACTCTCATGATGCCATATCCTGCTATCCTGCCAGTTACCATGGAACCTGTTGCTGAAGGAGATACTGCTTATACCATCCTTCACCCAGACATGCCTACTGACATGGAAGACTTGCAGAGATCCTGGGTCCAATTGAAGGAGCAAAGGGATACTTTCGAGGCTCATTACAAATCAAGCCAAGAAAGAATCCTAGAACTAACAAAGCAACTTCATGAGGAACGAAATCTCAACTCATACCTCAACACAAAGAGGAAACGTCCATGGGAGACTTAAAACCCCATCTTTTGTACTTATTTCATTTCATTTTTTGTAAGCCCAAGAGGCAAAACAAATTTATTACTAATAAAAGTTTACCTTCTTGTTTGTTTAAGCAAATTTAAATCCTGCGGTCCTTGAAAACATTGCATATACATTCACATACCATTTCATTGCATCACAGGTTTATAATTGTGCACAGGTTTCTCATTTTCTTGCTGTTTATTTCAGCAATGGCTCTTGAACAAACAGTTAAGGATCTCTAGGCACAAAATGCACAGTTCCAAGAGCTGATCCTGAACCTGACCAAGGGGCAGGATGAATTGAAGACGCTGCTGGCCAAGAAGACTAAGAAGACTAGAAGGTCAGGTGGCCTGATCAACATGGGAAGAAGGTTAAAAGGTCTTGCCAAGACCAAGGAACCAGTTGAAGACTATGAATCTGAAGAGTCTGAAAAAGAGGGAGGCAGTCTCCACAACACTATGGGGGACTCTGATTCTGAGGCTAATTACTACCATGAGCCTAATGAAGACAAATTCAAGATGCTGGTGGATAGAATGGATGCTATGGAATTGCAGAAGTCATCTGGGCTGGATTTTGAAGATTTGAGTCTAATATCTGGGGTAGTCATACCCATTGGTTTCAAGGTTCCTACCTTTGTTGTTTATGATGGGGTCTCTTGTCCCAAGCTGCATTTGAGGTCTTATGTCAGAAGAATTCAACCTCACACTGCTGATAAGAAGTTGTGGATCCATTTCTTTCAAGAGAGCTTATCTGGAGCTCAATTGGAGTGGTATTATAAATTGGAGAGTGTCAACATCAGGGATTGGAATGATCTTGCTGAAGCTTTCTATAAGCAGTATCAATACAATGCTGATTTAGCTCCCACTCGCATGCAGCTGCAAAGCATGTCCATGGGTGCCAAAGAAAGTTTCAAGGAGTATGCTCAGAAGTGGAGAGATTTAGCTGGAAGAGTTCAACCCCCTTTAACTGACAGGGAACTGGTTGATATGTTCATGTGTATGCTGAATGGTCCTTTTTACAGTCATCTCATTGGAAGCTCATCATCTGGCTTCACTGAGTTGATAATGACAGGAGAGCGCGTTGAAAATGGTATAAAGAATGGTAAGATCCAAGTGGGTGCTTCTTCATCAGGTGCTGCAAAGAAGCCTCCCACTGGGAAGAAAGAAACCAATGCTGTTTATGGTCAACCTGATCGTAACAGAAGACATCAATCTGTGAGTGCAGTCCATATTTCAAATCCAACTCCTGCAACAACAGAGCAGCCACAGGGCAACCAACAGAGGGCTAGAAGGAAGTTCACTAAGATCAACATGTCAATGGCTCAGGCATTGCAACACTTGTTGAAGGCTGAACTTATTACTCTGAAAGAGGCTCCTCAGAATCCTAATGTTACCTCTCCCAGGTACAATCCCAATGCACGATGTGCATATCATTCAAACTGTCAAGGACATGATACTAATAACTGCTGGGTCTTGAAGAACAAAATTCAAGATATGATTGAGGCTGGAGAAATTGAGTTTGACCCTCCGGGTACTCCAAATGTGATTACTGCTCCAATGCCAAATCACGAGAAGACTGTCAATGCCATTGATGAAGATTTACATATCCATTCAGTTGCAGAGTTGACCACACCATTGTCTGTCATCAGGAAGAAGTTAGTGCAAGCTGGGTTCTTTCCGGGTTGTCGTGAAGATTGTGTCTATTGTGAGTATAATCCAGATTGTTGTTGGAGGTTGAAGGACGGAATTCAGCGTCTCATGAATAATTACACCATAGTGTTTGAAAGGAGACCACCTTCTGTGGAGAGTATGGTGGAGCATATTACTAAAGGTAAGAAGACTGAAGAGGTTGACATGGTTGACAAAATGCCGATGAGAATCACTTCCAAAGGTCCTATTAAGATCACCCATCAGGGTCCAATCAAGATTACTGCTGAAGGCCCTGTGAAAGTTGTTGCTGAAGCCAGAGTGGCTCCTATGGTCATTACCACTCCTGGTCCTATTCCGTATACGTCCGATAAAGCTGTGCCTTGGCATTATGGGTCTGATGTTTATATCCATGGTGTTAAGAAGGAACCCTTAGCTGATGTGCCTGTTGATGTTGATAATATTGCTGGGTCTAGTAAGATCACACGAAGTGGAAGGGTCTTCTCTCCTCCAGTTACTTCCAAGAATGCAGTTACTCCTGCTGTTACCTCCACTACTGATGCTCGGGGCAAAGGTCCTGTTATTGAACCAGTACCTACTGATGTGCCAGCTGCTGATGATCTCTCTAAGCAGATGGAAGAAGTATTGAAAATCATTCGCAAGAGTGATTATGACATTGTTGATCAGTTGGGGCATACTCCCTCAAAGATTTCTATGTTGTCCTTGTTATTATGTTCTGAGGCTCATGCCAAGGCCTTGATCAAGTTTCTGAAGACTGCTCATGTACCCAATGCAATTTCTGTTGACCAGTTTGAGAATTGTGTTGCCCACCTGACCTATGATAATGGGTTAGGATTTTCTGATGCTGATTTGACCCCTGCCAAGAGGGATCATAACAGGGCTCTGCATATTTCAATTGAATGCAGGGGCACTACCCTGTCACATGTATTGATAGACAATGGTTCCTCTTTGAATGTGTTGCCCAAGGAAGTCCTAAATAAGCTGAGTCCTGAAGATGCTGTGCTGAAGCCCAGTAGTATAGTGGTGAAAGCTTTTGATGGTTCTAGAAGAGTAGTGCATGGAGAAATTGATCTCCCAATCAAAGTTGGGTCTCAGGTTTTTAATGCTACATTTTTCGTGATGGATATTCGTCCTTCGTACTCTTGTCTGCTTGGTCGTCCCTGGATCCATGAGGCAGGTGCTGTAACCTCTACATTACATCAGAAGCTAAGATATCCGGTGGAAGGAAAGGTTGTTACTGTCTATGGAGAAGAAGAATACTTTGTTAGCCATGTGAATACCTTCAAGTATCTGGAAATGGAAGGTGAATACATTGAAACTCCGTGTCAGACATTTGAAGTGGTTCCTTGGATTGTAAATGATTATGTATCTCCTCCGGTTGTCAAGAAAGTTCCTGTGGTCACCAGAGTACCTCCAACAATGGCAATGGCCTCCCTCAACGATGCTAGAGCTGCGGTGGATGAAGGTGGTTGTACTATTTGGGGTCAGCTTCCTGATATCCCATACAAGTCTGACAAATTTGGTTTGGGTTTCACTGCAGAGTCCCAGAAGGCTGTTCGTCGTGCTCGTGCTGTTCGTATCACCAATCAAGGGGTTATGAAAGATCAGATCAATGCTGTGGGGGACTATGATGAAGACTACAATCTGGATGCTTGGATTTTTCCTACTGTGGGTGCTGGACTCAATAATTGGAAAGCTGAAGATGTTATCCCTATCTCCTTTAGTCAGGAGTAAATACTATTACTGTGTTGTTGCTTTTAAGTTTGTAATTTCTTGAACAATTGAACTCTTAAGCCATGTGCCTTACCCGGGGCATAATGGTATGCTTGTTATGGGATGTCATTTCATTTGCATACTTCATTCAATAAAAATCAGTGGACGTTTCGTTTTCGTAAATATTGTGTTCCTTGTCTTTCTTTTCTTTTATTTTATGTTTTATCAGCTATGTGTTCTTACACACACCCACATCACTAAAATGCAGATCCTCATCCACTCTGGATCATGTTGATAACAGTTCTACTATTGCCAATTATAATTTCGAGAATCCGATCTATCAAACTGAAGACGGAAATGAGGACGATTGTGAAGTACCTGTAGAGCTTGCTAGGTTGTTACAACAAGAGGAGAAAGCCATACAGCCACATGAAGAGCCAGTCGAAGTTGTGAATTTGGGAACTGAAGAAAACAGGAAAGAAGTCAAGATAGGGGCTGATTTAAAGGATAGTGTCAAGAGCAGGTTGATTCAGATGTTACGTGACTATGTGGAGATCTTTGCTTGGTCCTACGAAGATATGCCAGGGTTGGATACAGACATTGTGGTTCACCGTTTACCAGTAAAAGAAGATTGTCGTCCAAAGAAGCAGAAGGTTCGTCGTATGCGTCCTGAGATGTCAGAAAAAATCAAAGCAGAGGTAATGAAACAGTTTGATGCAGGGTTCTTAGCTGTGACTTCTTATCCTCAGTGGGTTGCAAATGTGGTACCAGTTCCTAAGAAAGATGGTAAGGTACGTATGCGTGTAGACTACAGGGATCTGAACAAGGCCAGCCCTAAAGATGACTTTCCACTTCCTCATATTGATGTTCTGGTAGACAACACTGCTCAGAACAAGGTATTCTCTTTTATGGATGGTTTCTCTGGTTATAATCAAATCAAGATGGCACCTGAAGATATGGAGAAGACAACATTTGTTACAAAGTGGGGCATTTTTTGTTAAAAAGTGATGCCATTTGGTTTGAAGAATGCAGGGGCAACATATCAGCGTGCTATGGTGGCTTTGTTTCACGATATGATTCATCATGAGATAGAGGTATATGTGGATGATATGATAGCCAGGTCCCAGAATGAAGAGCAACATCTTGATCATTTGCATAAATTGTTTGAGAGGTTGAAGAAATACAAGTTGAGATTAAATCCAAACAAGTGTACTTTTGGAGTTAGATCTGGTAAGCTCCTGGGTTTTATAGTCAGTGGAAAAGGTATTGAGGTGGATCCTGCAAAAGTAAAAGCTATACGAGAGATGCCAGCTCCCCGTACTGAGAAGGAGGTTAGAGGTTTCTTGGGACGATTGAACTACATTGCAAGATTTATTTCCCAATAACTGCCATCTGTGAGCCAATCTTCAAGTTGTTGAAGAAAGATCAGGTGATGGAATGGAATGACGAGTGCCAGACTGCCTTTGATGAAATCAAAAGATATCTGCTAGAACCTCCAATTTTGATGCCACCAGTTGATGGAAGACCCTTGATCATGTACTTAACAGTGTTAGACAACTCAATGGGGTGTGTGTTGGGGCAACATGACGAGTCTGGTCGAAAAGAGCAGGCAATATACTACCTTAGCAAAAAGTTTACCGACTGTGAAACAAGATACTCACTGCTCGAGAAAACTTGTTGCGCTTTGGCATGGGCTGCTCGCCGACTAAGATAGTATATGTTGACTCATACTACCTTATTGATTTCAAAGATGGATCCAATCAAGTACATATTTGAGAAACCTGCTCTCTCCGGAAGAATTGCAAGATGGCAAATGATCTTGACAGAATATGACATACAGTATACTACTCAGAAGGCCATCAAGGGAAGTGTTGTTGCTGATCATTTGGCTCATCAAGCAGCGGATGATTATCAGTCAATGAGTTTTGAGTTCCCTGATGAAGACATTATGATTATTACCAAAGAACCTGGACAATATGACGGACCTGAACAAGGATCCCGATGGACTATGGTTTTTGATGGTGCCTCTAATGCACTTGGTAATGGTGTTGGTGTAGTGATTAGTTCCCCTGAAGGTTGTCATACCCCGATTACTTCCAGACTTTATTTCTATTGTACCAATAACATGGCTGAGTATGAGGCATGTATCCTGGGTATTAAAGCTGCTATTGATATGAAGATTCAGTTCCTTGATGTGTACGGAGATTCAGCCTTGGTAGTAAGTCAGATTAAAGGAGATTGGGATACCAAGCATGATAATCTCATTCCTTACAGAGAGCATGTTTTGTCTTTGATCCCACATTTTAAGGAGATTACGTTTGGACATATTCCACGAAGAGAGAATCAGTTGGCAGATGCATTAGCTACCATGGCATCTATGTTTGAGATCAGTTGGGATGATGAAGCTCCCAAGATTACTATTGATAGATTTGAAAAGCCTGCATACTGCAATGAGATTGACACAGAAGGGGCAGAGGAAAAGCCTTGGTTCTATGAAGTGAAAAGATATCTTGAAGCTCAGGAGTTCCCTGAAGGGGCATCTGTCAAAGATAGGAAGTTTCTGAGAAGGTTTTCTGCTAAGTTCTTTTTGAGTAATGACATTTTATACAAGCGCAATCACGATTCAACTTTGCTTCGGTGTGTGGATAAGAAGGAAGCAATTGAGATTATGGAAGATATGCATGATGGGATCTTTGGCACTCATTCTAGTGGTCATACCATGGCAAAGAAGATATTGAGAGCAGGTTACTATTGGTCTACCATGGAAGCTGATTGCTATCAACACTCCAGAACATGTCACAAGTGTCAAATTTATGCTGATAAAGTACATATACCTCCATCGCCATTGAATGTGTTGACTGCTCCTTGGCCTTTTGCCATGTGGGGCATTGATATGATTGGTGAGATCAAACCTACTGCTTCTAATGGACATCGTTTCATCCTGGTTGCTATTGATTACTTCACTAAGTGGGTGGAGGCAGCTTCATTTGCATCTGTTACTAAGAATGTTGTGGCTCGATTCATTAAGAATAATCTCATATGTAGGTATGGCATCCCTGAAAGGATTATTACTGACAATGGTTCTAATCTGAACAACACTATGATTACTGATCTCTGCACGCAGTTCAAGATTAAGCATCACAACTCTTCTTCGTATCGTCCAAAGATGAATGGGGCAGTTGAAGCTGCCAATAAGAACATTAAGAAGATTGTACAGAAGATGACTGTTACTTACAAGGATTGGCATGAGATGTTACCGTTTGCTCTTCATGGTTATCGTACCACAATACGTACTTCAACAGGGGCAACCCCATTCTCCTTGGTCTATGGTATGGAAGCAGTTCTGCCCATTGAAGTTCAGATTCCCTCCTTAAGAATTATGAAGGATGCAGACTTGGATGAAGATGAGTGGATTCAGACTCGACTTGACCAGATAAATTTGATTGATGAGAAGAGGTTAGCAGCAGTTTGTCATGGCCAGATGTACCAGAAACGAATGATCAAAGCTTTTAACAAAAAGGTTAAGCCAAAAGTATATCAGGCTGGTGACTTGGTAATTAAGCGTATCATATTACCACAGGGTGATCCTAGGGGCAAGTGGACTCCAACATATGAAGGACCATTTGTAGTCAAGACAGTGTTTTCAGGAGGTGCCATGATACTTACTACTATGGATGGTGAAGACTTCCCACAGCCTGTAAACGCAGACATAGTTAAAAAATACTACGCATGAAAAGAGACCCGCTAGGTTGACTGGCCTAGGCAAAAATAAGGGCATCCCGGCAAACCAAAAGGGTTTGGGCAAAAATTAGGGATATATATAAAAAAAAGATGTACACCCGGCAAGTCGAAAACCTGAAAAGGCGACTTGGGCAAAAAAGGGTATCCCGGTGGATTGAAAACCTGAAAGGGCAATCCAGGCAAAAGTTAGGGATTAAAGTGTATGACTATGTCTCGTTTGGATCACCCATGAAATTACAACCAGTTGTGATACTTACTCAAGTTCGAACAGATAAAGCTCAATCCAATCGTTTCCGTCTCAACAGCAGAAGATGAGATACTTGAAGATAATGGCAATAGTAGAATTGAAACTCAATAGGATTATTTCCCACATAGCTGATTTTCTTTGTTTTGTAAAATTTTATGACAAAATCCTCTTACTAGGGTTTATGTCTCTTTGTACAAATTTACCCGTGTATGGGTCACTTTTTGATATGAATAAAATTCCATCTTTGAATCCAGATTTACTTTTACCCTATTTACATAAGCGAAACGTCCATTGGTTGTGTTTGAATGTATGTATGCTTTTGAATATGATTGATGTTTACCAAAAATGCATGAATGCTTAATATGATTGATGTTCACCAGAAATGCATGAAAATGCAGTAATAGTATTTACTAAGGACGAGCGAGGGAAGGATTTCAACGAAGCTTCGCCGGTTCATCTCTACAAGACAGTTACAAACCCTCAGTAGGGCAAGTCCATCTTCCTAAAGTCACATCTCCCCTGGAATTTATATCCATCTCTTTTATCCTCTTACGGATATTTGGGAATTTACTTTCCAATAAGGGTACGACGAACGAAGACGGGATGTTATATCTATCCTACTACCAAACGAAGACGAAGGTTATATATACCTTGCTATCCCCGGCAGACGGGAGGTTATGTATACCCTACTATCCCCAACAGACGGGAGGTTATGTATACCCTACTATCCCCAGCAGACGGAAGGTTATCCTTCAACAACGAATCAGGATTTATTTTCCCTGGCCAGCGGTTATTATACGAAGATATCCAGATGCTTCAGGCAGTATCATATCATACATACATCATTTACAATCATACTATAACATACATATCCATAGATACATAATACGTTACTTAGGTGCATCATACTATACATGCATACATAATGCATAAACTAATATTACCATACAAAATGCTACCTTGTTTTCAGGTTAATTCTCCAGCAAACAGACTTGTGATTATCAGGACTGCTTTATCCTCCTGAAAGCTTATTTATCTCATCAGGACTGCTTTATCCTCCTGAAAACTTCTAATACATCAGGACTGCTTTATCCTCCTGAAAGCATCACTACATCAGGACTGCTTTATCATCCTGAAAGCATACTATTACCTTAGGATTGATTCATCCTCCTGATAGCTTATCACTACCTCAGGACTGCTTTATCCTCCTGACAGCTTCTTGTACCTCAGGATTGCTTTACTCTCCTGAAATCATATTATTACCTCAGGATTGCTTTATCCTCCTGAAAGCATATCATTACCTTAGGATTGCTTTATCCTCCTGAAATCATATTATTACCTCAGGGCTTTATCCTCCTGAAAGCATATCATCCCTCAGGACTGCTTTATCCTCCTGAAAACTTCTAATACATCAGGACTGCTTTATCCTCCTGAAAGTATCACTACATCAGGATTGCTTTATCCTCCTGAAAGCTATCATTATACCTTCATATTTTGGACTGGTTTATCCTCCAAGAAATGTATATGAAGAACTTTTCTCCAAGTGGCATCTTTAAGCCCATTCAGGTATATTCAACTAGTCACCTGTATCACTCTATGCACTGGTGAGTGCAAATTTTTGGGCTTTTGTGTTCAATCCCCTTCAACCTTCTAGGTCGCGACTGGAAAACATACCAATCTAACCCCTCAGGTTTCAGAAAATTGAACAGGGGCAGCTGTTGCACCCCAAAATTTGCCCTCACAATACAAGACTTTGTGTGCTAAGAAGGTTCACAAGGTTCACAAGATTCACAATGCTTTCAAGACCTTTCATGAGGTTCATGAATTCTACAAGTCACTTTATGAGGTTCACAAGGTTCACAAGATTCACAATGCTTTCAAGCCCTTTCATGAGGTTCATGAAGTCTACAAGTCACTTTATGAGGTTCACGAGGTTCACAAGATTCACAATGCTTACAAAACCTTTCATTGAGGTTCATGAAGTCTACAAGTCACTTTATGAGGTTCACAAGACCTCCCATGAAGTTCACAAGACATTTTATGATGGTTCACAAGGTTCACAAAGTTCACAATTGGTCAGAAGAGTTGACAATTCCCTCAGACAATGCACCTCCTAGGCAGTGCATCCAAAACTAGGGTTTTGAATTTAATCAGGCTAAATGGACTTCCAAGACTTAAAGTGAGGTTCATAACATCTTATATGTGTGTAAGAACCCCCATGACAAGTTTCAAGACTTTTCTCAGAAGTTTGCTCAGTCAAATGATCAGATAAGTCAAAATCAGTTAAAGCAGTTAAAAAGTCAAACTGAGGTCAACTGTGGTCAAACCAAAGTCAAACTTCATGATTTTTTGCCAACATCAAGTATATGAAGTAAAATTCATCATTTGATCAAGGGTTGATCATGATTCATCAAGGAGATTTCAGATCATCAAGAATCAGGAGTTTCTAAATTAGGGTTTCCTCAATAAAAGTCAACTGAACTTTGACCAGCCATAACTTTCACATGCTTCATCACCAAGTCTCCATCCAAATCTCATTTTGAATGAAATTGAATTCTCTACAACTTTGTGTATCACAAGCCAAGCCCAAAAATGCTTCATTTGGAAGGTATGAGCTAAGACATTATAGGTCCTTTTGAAAGTCAACAAAAAGTCAACAACTTCAAAAGGGCATAACTTGAGATTGGTAAATGATATGGACATGAAACCAGTGGGGTTGTTTAGAGGACTCTTTAAGCTTTCCAAAATGTCCAAGAACACCCTCATAGCATTAAAATTGAAGGATGTGTGCCCTTGCAAAGTTGGGAAATTTTGGGTTGGTTTATGAAGAAAATGGAGGTCTAAAACCAATTTCTTCTAAATGGGCTTGCCAAATGATGACCCAATCCACACTATAACTTCATGCACGACCCAAGTCATCAAAAATCAGATTTTTTATTATTTTATTTTTATTTATTTTGATTTAATTCATTTAAAATCATTTTAAATTAAAATAAAATATAAAAATCAAAGATTTAAATATGATTAAGCTTCTAGAAAATCATAATTATGCCTTGGATCAAATTGATATGGAAGTTATGATGATTGTCTTAAAATAGCAAGTGTTTATACAAAAATATTTGACTTTTAAAGGCTTATCATTGTGAATTTTTTTGGATCAAATCTTCTACACAAGTATCCAATTTTTTAACCTAAATGGATCATCCTATAAGTACTTGACACAAACCTAATGCAAGCCACGAATTTTCTGCCTCCCAAGAGTAAGTTTCATAAACCAAAAAACCTCTCAACAACTCACATTCGGTTTCAATCTTCCAGGACATTTGAAGGTAATTTGAGAACACAGTCATGATCCTTGGCCATCATTGAGTGGAAACCAACATTTATTTGCAGCCAAAACACTCCATAATGCATGAACCGAATCATTCATGTGCTTCATACATTTTTTTTCGAACCACCATATTTACTTATTGATAATGAATTTTAATGATATATTGATGATTGTTATTGGCTATAGATGAATTCTGGATAGTTTGGTGAAGAGTTATGGCCGAATCATGAACATGCCATGTTTAGGGTTTAAAGCTCTAAATTAGGGTTCTTCGATTCACACAACATAAATGAATTTTATTGGCATAATTGGATTGTACAAGTTGCAAGGAATTCAAAGATGTCTTTAATTTGATAAAATTGTGCTGTTTGATGGTGGTTTGAAATTCGCAGGTTTAGGGTGCAGGAAAATTCGCAGGTATTTTCCCAGATAGTTTCGCAGGAAAACCTGCGAATTCAAGGAAGAAGATGAAGTTGGGCTGGCGCCAAAATTCAAATTTAAAAAACTGTTTTAAAATATTATGAACTGTTTCTGTTTGTATTTCACAAGCACATGCTTGTCCCAGTGGTAAAGCCATCGCGTGTGTTGTTAAAGGGCAGGGGTTCGAATCCTGGCTTTGTGCAAATTTTTTCTTATTTTTTCAGGTTAATCAGGAAGCTTCATATATTATGCATCATAGTCACCATATGAACAGATGCGCTCATCCAGCAGGAATGGTAATGTGTATGTGTGTTTGCTGGAAAGGTCCTGGGTTCGATTCCCCCAGGCCTTTTGTTTTCTTTCTATTTTCTTTGATTTTTCAGGATATGGAATAAAACCAATTCAACTCTCCTTTACACTGCCTGCGCGCATGATGGCCTGGTGGTGTATGTTGTTGGTCTGGGTATTTGCAATCAGAATGTCCTGGGTTCAAACCCCAGCCAGGTAAGTTTTCTTTTTACTTTTTCTTTCTATTTGTTTTGATTTTTATTAATATTAATTTAATTAAAATTATAATTCTAAAATCCTAATATTAATCTTAAAATATTTTCTAAAAAAACTAATTTCTTTTTTTTAATATGTGTATATTGTTATTATATATAATTTATTTGAATTAATATTTATAATTTTTGTACATAAAACCTAATTTATTTTATAAACCCTAAAAATATATTTTTTAAAAACCCTAATTAATCATGTTAATTTTCAAAACCCTAATATCTTTGTATATAAATTAAATCCTAATTATTTTCACAACCCTAATTCTTTAATATTATTATTTGTATATTATATTTATAGTTTAATTAAAATTCTTGATTTAATTTTTATTAAATGCATAAATTGTTTATAATTTAAAATTTTGTACATAAATATGCTTAAAAATTAAAATTCTTAATTTATTTTTTATAATAGGTAAATATGATATAAATTGTTTATTTTCGCATTATTTTTATAATTAAAAGTTGTTAATTTAATTTTATAATTATAATATGTTCATAACTAATATAATTTTATAATATGCATATACTTCAAAATTTTATAATAATTGTTCATATTTTCTTATTAACCTTTAAAATTTTGTTTATTATAATCTTTTTGTTTATTATTATTATTAACCATGTTTACTACTAACCCCATTTATTTTTTAAATTGTGATTATTATTATTATTTTCACTAACCCCTATTATAATTATTTAATTATTCTTGCTTATTTATTATTTTGCTATTTATTTAAATTGCTTTAGTATTATTATTGTAATTGCTCCTGGATGTAATTTTTTGTAATATTTAAATTATTTATTTTTATGCTATGGTTAGTAAATAGGGAGTGAAAACTATTTGTATTTAAAATTGAATTTAGATCATTTAAATTATAAGATAAATATTTAAAATTGAACACTCACACACGTAAGTCGATCTTTGATCGCCATCTCACTTTCTAGGGTTGCCTCTCAATGTTGCCTAATCAAAAGGTCAAGTGGGGTGTATAAAGCAAAAGTCCCTTGAAAGGAAAAGTCATCTAGGCCCTTAATAATAAAAGATCAAGTCCCTTAAACAGTTGCCTTCGTAATGATCTTGTCCCTTTCGAATAATGATGACAGTCCCTCCAAAAATGCTTAATACACCCTACAGTTGCCTTCATTAACAAATGACCCTCACTTGTCCCATACATCCAAGGTAATGACTACCTATTCCTTAATAATAGGGATAGTCTTACCATTTAAAGGATTCAAGAACAGAAAGACTTAAACTTTAGGGTAGGTTCCTCATAGTTACTTGCTCACTATTTCAAAACAATTTTCAAATACTTCACAAATTTCAAACAATTTTCAAACACAAGTTTTTTACGCATCCGTACATGGATCATTATCAAACTCTTATGAAAATTTCTATCCACACACTTCACATTTTCAAAAAAACAATTCGAAGTGAGCTAAGTAACTAAGAGCCCATGGATAACCATGGATGTAAAGGGTGCTAACACCTTCCCTTTACATAACCTACCCCCCGGACCCAAAAATCTTTTAAAAAGGTCTTTCCTGTTCTTTTATGCCTTTCCTTTGGATAAAATAAAAGTCGGTGGCGACTCTTGCTATCCGCAACATAACTAAAGTCAGTTCTCCCACTGTGTTACAGAGAGCTTCGGAGGGAGATAGCTGAAATTCGTGGATCAAGCCAGGAAAAGAAGCCTACCACATGATTCATTCTACACTGACAGCGCTACCCTAGTATTTAATTTCCTTTTATATGCTTTATTTTATTTATCGCATTTCCAGACATATATTACCTTTTTGCATCTATTATATTTTCATGTACTTTGAATTCCTCATATATATACGTATTATGCACTAATGTCGATTTTTCTTTTTCTTTTTTTGATTTTTAATTATTTTATTTTTGTCGTGCAAAGAAAATATAAGACAAAAATATTTTCATTTTTGTCTTCACAAAAAAATATGCAAGCCTCATGCCTTGAAAAGAAGAAGAAAACGCTATTCAGACCCCCCGAAGACCAAAGGTGCAAGGAAGCCCCAAAAAGGAGGATTCAAAAAACCCAAGGCCCAGGAAATGGCCTTATGGAGGGCGCCATAGGCCCTGTGGCGGGCGCCACGCCGTCCCCAACAAATACGGGGCTGATTCCCCATTTCCACCATTTTCATCCCTTTCTTCTCCAAAAACCCATTTTTGCAACCTTCCAAAACCTCCTTGAACCCCATTAAAGCTCCCCCATTTCCAAAATACCCTCCATCCATAAAACATATCCAACATCCATTTCCATTTTCACCCACCAAAAATCATTAAAATCAAAACTTTATCATTCCCCTCATAAACCACTTTTCTACCATTTTCACTACCTAAGGAGCTATCAACAATGGAGTTCAATGGATTTCTTCTTCGTGATGGAAGACCGGGCGATAGGCAACGGAAAATTATTCAGAGGCTTCAAAGTCGAGAAATTTTCTCGACTAGGTACGTCGACGATAACTGTCTGTCTGCTTTGGGTATTTATCATAGTGTTTTTAATTTATTAGAATTTCTAGGCTTGCATAATATTTTCATTAATCAGGAACCTACCTATGAGAAACTGACAATTGAGTTTTTGAGTTCTTTGATATACACTGTCAGTCCTAACACTGCTAGCACTGTCAGTACTGTTATTTTTAGACTGTTTGGAATTGAATATGAATTCAGTAACAACGAGCTAGCAGGTTTGTTAGGAATCCCTCATAGGGAAGGTGCGATTTGTGAGGCACCTTTGGATGCGGAATGGTCGGCCGAGGTATTTACCTTCTGGCAAAGGCTTTCAAGTACTTCAATTAATTCTTTTGAAGGGATACTTGCGTCGACCATTCACAACCCGACCATAAGAGTTTTTAGACTTCTTTTGGCATGTACTATTTTTGGCCGGGAAAGTCCAAACAAGGTAAATGCTCGTGAACTCCTATTTTTGCAAGGATGCCTCACTAGAACCCACATCAATCCGGTCCCGTTTATGCTTGCCCACATGACTTTATTTACTAATAAAACAGGACCGATTGTTTTTGGAGGGCTTGTTACGTCTATTGCTCGGGCTCTTGGCTTGAACGATGAGATAGCTACGCTTGAACCACTACCTCCTCGCACAATTAATTTAAAATTTCTAAAAGACATGAAATTGTGCCGAACGAGGAGAGAAGGTGGTTATGAGTTGATGGTTCATGGGGTAGCTATCCCATATGTTGCTTTACCATGCAGTAGACGTACTGATGTACGTGATGAAAGGAACTGGACCTATGATCTTAATGCTCCACGTGTTTTGGGTCCACTTCCTCCTAATATTCCCGATGGGGAGGCACATGACACTGATGAAGAGTATGATCGGAGAGAGCAGTCTCCCATCCCTCACATGTCCCCCCATCGTCCTTCACAGTCACACACCGCACCATCTTCCTCTAACCCTGTTGCAGGTACTGCTCCTGGATTC
This sequence comes from Lathyrus aphaca, assembly GCA_963966055.1. Lineage (NCBI taxonomy): Eukaryota > Viridiplantae > Streptophyta > Magnoliopsida > Fabales > Fabaceae > Lathyrus > Lathyrus aphaca. The sequence goes on from OZ014524.1 coordinate 86,323,676, forward strand.
TTTGTCACTGAGGAGATGTGGCATGATATGACAGCTAGAGAGGAAAGGCGTGATGGCCTTCTCTCTACTATTTCACAACAGCTGACGGACAACATGAGCTTCATGCAACAATCGCGATTGGTTTCGGATCGTGCTTATAGCAACGTTTGCCGTACCTTGAACGATATCTCATTAGAGCAGAACCGTCAGAGAGAGTTCAACAGCCGACACTACCAGCTTGTAGAGGCCACTCAAGGTTCCATCTTAGGTAACCTTCGAGAGGTCCGGAGTGCTCAGGCTGCTTTATCAGCACGACTCGACCGGAGGGACCAACATCGTAGTAGATCCCGTCGTTCCAGACCATCACACCAGGACGGCGAGGGCACCAGTGCTCCTCCTCAGTAGTCTTTTTCAGGTTACCCCCCTTATCTTATTTCGAAACATTGGGGACAATGTTCGATTTAAGTGTGGGAGGGGATTTTATTGCTTTCTGTCATTTCCATTTTAGTTAATTATTTCCTTTCAGTTATTTCCCTTTTTCAGTAATTTATTTTTTTAGATAATGCATGAGTCTGACGAGTCACCAATATAGTGTATTTTTAGTTCATCTTCATTTTTTCCCATTTCCTTAGCCTTACCAGAAAAATTTTAAAAAGAAAATGTTGTTTCACATGTTTTTTGGGCTTTGAGACAGGTTTTGATTAGGATGTGGTGACTTAGGTCAACTTTTTGAAACATCAGAACCATTTTAGCACCATTGACCTCTTGAATATAGGAATCACTCCTAAACCCCACCACCATGGCCTTTATTATCATTTATAAAATTGTCCTAAGTAGTTTATTTTAGCAGTCAGCTCCGGCCTAAGCATGCTCTACGTAGGGGGCTGATGAACATAAGTGGATGATCCAGTGCTAATAAAAAAAAAGAAAAAAAAAGTCAAACTCTGGTATAGGTGACCCTCACAAAGTCATTTAAACCGAAAAAAAGAGAAGAAAAAATTTTTTCCACAAAAAGAAAAAAAAAATTTGCAAGTCACCTATTGGTAGTTGGTTCAGAGGTATCTGGCACTGAACTTGGTAGGGCGGATTACGATCCGATCCCCCGCAACTACAACTAGGTCAAATAAAACAGGTTTACACATGCTTATGTGCCAGAAACCTTATGTTATGGATCAGAATCACTAACCGGTCACTCTACTATGAAGCATGTACGGATAACGGGCTTAATGTGATTGCGCCTGAATGAAAAGGACACAAAAAAGATGAGAAGATAGGCCTAGGTATTGTGGGATGATATGGAGTGGTTAATATAGGATTGAAGGTTGTGTTTGTGTTACTATGGTACCCTTGGTTCACTTAGTTAGTACCTGTCACTGCATCCTGACTTGAACTTAGAAGCCCTTTAGCCCAAAGACACGTGTTGACACCATATTTTCTTGAGCTTTAATGTTTGCTTGAGGACAAGCAAAGGTTTAAGTGTGGGAGAATTTGATCACACTAAATTTCACCGTGTTTCTGACTCCGATTTCGCATGCATTCTTAGCTTTTATTGTTATTTTGTTTTGTTATTACTTTGTTTTCTTATGTTTTCAGGTTTTTATAGTAATCGGGACTTGAATCGAGAAAAGGAGCGAAAAAGGAGTGGAAACGGACGAAAACCTAGAAATTCAGCGTTTTGCACTTACGGCACCCACCGTGGCGGGCGCCATGGGGTTAGCCATGACGTGGCCACGTCTCAAGACCACTCCACAACTGCCAAGACCCACGATCCCCACTCTCTCATCCCCTGTCAGCACCATGGCGGGCGCCATGACCTTGTGGCGGGCGCCACAAGGCAAAAATTCAGTTCCCTCCACTTTTTAGTGGAGGGGCATCCCGGTCTTTTCATGCTTTCAGTTTTCCTATAAATAGGACCTTAGATTTTCGTTTTTCTTCATCCAGAATTAGATTTCTCTAGGCATATATCAGTTATAAAGCAGTTACCATTCCACATCGGGGTGTTTCTGCAATCGAGTGATCGAGTCTGTAATCTGTCTGTGTGATCGAGTTTTGGAGCACTCTGGAGGAAGTTAATCCTGCCGCCATTTTAATTCCAGTTCGTATTTTACTTTTCTGCATTGCTTTACTTTCATTTATTTCTCGCACTGCTTTACTTTATTTATTATCCGCACTCGCACTTTACTTTATTTATTTCCCGCACTCGCTTTACTTTCGTTTATTACTCGCACTTGCACTAAATTCCTTTATTTCCCGCACTCGCTTTAAATTACTTTATTTCTCGCACTCGCACTAAATTCATTTACTTTCCGCACTCGCACTAAATTACTTTTATGAAAAATTATAAAAAAGAATCTTTACTTTATCATGTCTAACTAATTCCATAAAGGTTAGAATGTAAGGATCGTAATTGAACCAGTAATCCGTATAATTGTTCGTGGAAACACCTAGGGGCTATTTTATCTTTCAATTCAAGTAATTGTTTTTAACTATTTCAAAAACAGCCAAAAGCGCTTTGTCTAGTTTATTAGGAGTTTTTAGATTAAAAAGAAAAGAGATTTTAAAACGATTTTCGGACGCGTTATGAGATTTAGAGTCTGGTTCACAAGAGCCTCTTTTTGCTAAGAAGTCCAGGTTAAAATACTTTTCAACTTAGTCAAGATACTATATTTCTTAAAAATAGGTTTACTACTCTAACGCAGTACGCACCTTTTTATCCGTGACAATAGGAGGGGTTGATTAGAGAGTACAACTCGGTTCTGAATACGCGAAAGCGATAGTTCCTGTTAAATTAGTTCTTTTCAAAGGAGAAAACATTGTCCATAAGTAGTTCCATTAACAAGTACTGGATTATCATTGATTACGTGAATTACATTCGAGCCTGTCTTTGTTTATTGTTTAAAATTATTATTTTATTTACCATTGCACCCTTATTAAAACCCTTATATTTAGTTGCCTTAGATACACACCATAACAACAGGTACGATAGATTGACACTTGGTCTCTGTGGATTCGACAATCTTTTATATTACTCTGACGTGTTCGTACACTTGCGAAAAACACGCATCAGTAAACCATAAGCGCATAGAAGATTCATTTAGTCACATACAGAAGATACTTTCAAGGGAGAATCCATCATTCAATAAAATATTTATTGGTTGCGCATCTTATATTTATTATCTCTGATCTCCGCTTAGAAGATGTTGGTATCCTTATTGAAGACATTAATTAAAGGATATTTTAATTAATGAACAAGACAAGTATCTCTGTTTATGGAAGGAATTTATGGTATTAAAGTCTATCCTAATTTAATTCAAGATGTCTCCAACGGCTACATTCTTCAAGTACTATATAAAGGATTTCATTTGAAGAATTCAGTGATACACTTCATTATATTCACGCAAATAGATTGAATCAACTTGTGCTTATTATTGTAACTTTCACTTAGTGATCCTTGCTTATCAAGAAGCATTCTAAGTTACTTCTTTATTATATTTGTAATAGCTATTTTATTCCTTGAGTGACTAAGTTTAGTCAGAAGACTCAAGAGGACATTGACTATAGGTCTTTGTGTGTATTCATATTGAATAGTGGATTAAGACCTCAGTAGAGGCAAAATCACCTTGGCGGGTGGACTGGACGTAGTTTGAGTTCAAACGAACCAGGATAAATTAAACGTGTCATTAGAAGTTAATTTTTATTGTTAAAGAAAACCCAATTCCAACCCCCCTTCCTTGTGTTTTGCGCACCTTCAATTGGCATCAGAGCGCTAGGTTCTGAGAAATACACTTAACCGTGTCAGTAAAAGATCCAGAAGTTAAACACATGGCAGAAACTGGAATTAACAACAATGACTATCAGAATGACAAGATCAATGCTAAACCTCCAATATTCAATGGTGACAATTTTGACTACTGGAAGGATGTTCTGGAGAGTTTCTTTCTAGCCCTAGATGGAGATCTCTGGGACATGGTGACAGATGGATACATTCATCCTGTTGGAGCAGATGGTCAGAAGATTGAAAGAAAAAATATGACAGCTCAACATAAGAAGGAATTCAGAAATCATCACAAAGCTAGGACCATACTTCTAAGTGCCATCTCATACACAGAATATGAGAAGATCACAAACAGGGATTCAGCTAAACACGTGTTTGATTCTCTGAGGATGACACATGAAGGAAACTCTCAAGTCAAGGAGACTAAAGCTCTAGCTCTCATCCAGAAGTATGAAGCTTTCAAGATGGAAGAAGATGAGACCATTGAAAAAATGTTCTCAAGGTTCCAAATCCTGGTAGCTGGACTAAAAGTTCTGGACAAAGGCTACTCAACAGCAGATCATGTGAAGAAAATCATCAGAAGTTTACCAAAAGCTTGGAGGCCCATGGTCACTGCCTTAAAGCTATCAAAAAATCTGAATGAAATTTCCTTAGAAGAACTGATCAGCTCCTTGAGAAGTCATGAGATTGAGTTAGAAGAAGATGAACCCCAGAAGAAAGGTAAGTCTGTAGCTCTTAAATCTAACAAACATGTTTCTAAAGCTTTACAGGCAGAAGAAGAAGAAAGCTCTGGATGCTCATCAGAAGAAGATGAATTATCTCTCCTATCCAGATGAGTTCAACAACTCTGGAAGCATCGTCAGAAGAAGTTCAGAAATACCAGAAGAACAAACAATTATTCTGAATTAACATCTGGTCATAAGAAACCCAGAAGCAAAGAAGTTGTGTGCTACGAATGCAAAGAACCAGGACACTATAAAAGTGAATGTCCAAAACTTCAGAAAGAAAAACCCAGAAACAAATTCAGCAGAGAAAAGAAAAAGAGTCTCATGGCAACATGGGATGATTCTGAATCATCTGAAGCAGAGTCAGATTTTGAAGATGAACAAGCTAATATTGCATTAATGGCAAATATACCAGAAGATGATCACTCATCAGAATCAGAATTAGAATCAAATTCAGAAGAGGTATTTTCTAAATTTTCCAGATATCAATTAGAAGCTAGCCTCTCAGAAATTCTTGAAAAATATCAGAAGCTTCAACTCAAATACAAAGACATTAAACAAAGTCTAGTATCTGAATTAGAAGAAGTTAGAAAACTAAAAACAGAAAACTCTGAGCTGAAAGAAAACTTCTTTGAATGTAAAAACTCTTTTGAGAAACTTAAAACTCAGAAGGAATCTGAATTAGAAGATCTAATCAATTCTGATAGTATCATAAAACAATATGACTATAGCTTTCAAAAATTTCTTACTAAAAGCTTAGATAGAAGCAAGATTGCATCTATGATCTATGGTGTTAGCAGAAATGAAAGAAGAGGCGTAGGCTATGTGAAAACTAAAGAAACTCTGAAGCTTAAAAAAATTGATGACATTGTCATAAATACAAATACTCCTCTAAGTTCTCATTTCACCTATGGTCATAATCCTGATCTTATATACACTAGTGAGTCATCTTGTTATACAAGTTCTGATTTGAAACCTAAAATGAATCAGAAGTTTGTAAAAACTAACAAACAAGGACCCAGAAGAATATGGGTACCCAAGGATAAAATTGTGTATGTTGCAGATGTCTTTAACAGCAAAACTGAAACACCAATCATGGTACCTGGACTCTGGATGCTCACGACACATGACAGGAAGAAAGCATATGTTCCAAAGTCTTGAATTAAAAGATGGAGGCCACGTAGGTTTTGGAGGCAATCAAAAAGGAAGAATAATTGGCTCTGGAACTATTGGTAATGGAAATCTTCCCTCTATCTCTAATGTTCTACTTGTAGAAGGATTAATGCATAACTTATTATCCATAAGTCAATTAAGTGATAATGGCTATGACATAATCTTTAATCAAAAGTTCTGTAAAGCTGTTAGTCAGAAAGATGGAACAATCCTCTTTAGTGGAAAGAGAAAGAACAACATTTATAAAATAAAGCTTTCAGAATTAAAAATTCAAAATGTAAAATGTCTAATGTCTGTGGAAACTGAGCAATGGGTCTGGCACAGAAGATTGGGACATGTTAATATGAGAAGATTATCTCAACTTAACAAACTCAATCTAGTCAGAGGACTTCCAAATTTGAAGTTCAACTTAGAAGCTCTGTGTGAAGCATGTCAGAAAGGCAAATTTTCAAAAACTGGTTTTAAAGCTAAAAATGTTGTATCTTCCTCTAGACCATTAGAACTTCTGCACATTGACTTGTTTGGACCAGTGAAAACTGCTTCTGTCAGTGGTAAAAAGTATGGATTAGTGATCGTAGATGACTTCAGCAGATGGACATGGGTAAAGTTTCTTAGACATAAGGATGAGTCAATTGCTGTATTTTCTAACTTCTGCAAACAAGTTCAAAATGAAAAAGAATCTAAAATCATTAAAGTCAGAAGTGATCATGGTGGAGAATTTGAAAATAAACAATTAGAATCATTTTTTAATGAAAATGGCATCTCTCATGATTTTTCTTGTCCTAGAACTCCACAACAAAATGGGGTTGTAGAACGTAAAAATAGAACATTACAAGAGATGGCCAGAACCATGATAAATGAGACTAATATGGCTAAACATTTTTGGGCAGAAGCAGTAAATACAGCATGTTATATTCAGAATAGAATCTCTATAAGACCTATTCTTGAAAAGACTCCTTATGAATTGTGGAAGAACAGAAAGCCCAACATTTCATATTTTCATCCTTTTGGATGTATTTGTTTTATCTTAAATACCCTTTGTAAACACCCCAAATTTGCCCTCACCCATTCACACCATGGCTTGTGATCATTGCATGTGCATAAGTTCAATCATAGCATCTCATATTACATTTTTGACTCATTGCATTGGTTCAAAATCATCTGCATCTGGGGTTTGTGATCTGAGCAATCCAAGAGCTTCTTGAGCCACTCCAAAGGTCATCAATCACTTCAAAGGGGTCCATGTATGTTCAAGCATCATATTATATCCTCTCAAAGTCAAGAATGTTAAAAAATCACAAGAACTGAAAATGGCATGGAAGCAGAGCCAGGTTTGACTGCACAGATGACCTAGAATTAGGGTTTTGGTTTCAGAGGCCATAACTCCAAATTTTTTGGTCATTCTTGTTTCTATTGGTCTCTATGTGGTATAGGGATCATGCATATCAATTTTCATGAAGAAATTCAATGGGGAAGTCATCTGATCAAGGGTTGACTTTCTAAGCAAGTCAGTGCAAATTCAGGGCATCTGAGGCCCCCAATGATCCAACCAAAGGGTGTTCTTCATCATTTTGATTGTGTATGATCTTTATTTGATCATAGAAGATGTTGTAAGTTCACAAAATTGAAGAATTTCAAGTCATTTGCAAAGTTGACTTTTTGGGAAAGTTGACTTTTAATGAAAATTGCCATTTTGGGAAACTTTTTCAACCCTTGCTTTTTGATTCAAAAATGTTTCAAATGGAAAAACTTTGGTCATGAAAGTTATAGAATGGATCATTCCCTTTTCAAAAATTACAAGAACATGACCTAATTCATTTTGGATCAAAAGTTATGGCTTGTCAAAGTTGGCTAAAATCACAAAATTGGAAGTTTTCTACCAAAGAGGTATTTTGCAAAATGGCATGATCAAGTGTTCTAAAGGCCTCAAATGTGTACCATTTCTTCACAACTTGATCACATGACCTCTAAAATTCAGAATGGGCCAAGGGATCACTCATTTTCATGACTTGTGGAGCAAGAATTTTCAAAAGAAACCAAAGTGAAGCAAGTTGCAAAAACTCACTCAAGTTTGAATCCACTTGCTTGCTGACTTCATAATCAATCCTAGGGCTCTCCACACTTCTTGCTGCACAGGACACCCCATTTGTACTTGGCTAGCTAGTATCCCATGCCTCTCTTACATCAATTTGACATTTTGGCAACTTGAGCCATACCAATCACAGCAGTACACATCAACTCATCTGACCAATCCCATTTGTTTATACAAACCAAAAGCAAGCCAAAGCACATAACACACAAGCCTGAAAACACTAAGAACACAGCTCTCTCATTTTCCACCCCATTTGCAAAACTCTTCGAAACCCTCTCCATAAGCTGCAAACACACAAACAAACTTCACAAACAAACTCAGCATGCTTCACTGATCAAAAACCACCCATCACCATAACCTGAAACTCACTGAAATCAAAATACGATTTCCACCCCCCCTTGAACAGAACTTCAGCAATCTTCCAAACCACCCATTATAAACTTCAAACAAGCATTGAAAGCTTCTCAGGAGGTCCATTGGAGTTGATTGGAAGCAAGAAACCAGCCAGAAAGTGCCAGAAATCAAAGCTTCGATTCAGGTAGCCATGGAAATTCATTTTTCCAGAACTCCTTTCTCTTGTTTCTAAGTTGATCTGCATGCTTCCCTGAGTTCACTGAACATTTTATTTTTGAAAATGATTGAGTTTTGAGGTTGTATGCTTGATCTGAAAGTTTGCCCGAAAAAATGTTCTTGCTTGCTTCTCTTGATTCAATGAAAATAAATGTTATTTGGGTTAGGGTTTATGCTTAGGGTTGTTCATAGATTGATTCTGGAGATTTAGAGCTTTTGAAATGGCCTGGAGAGTGAGATTGAGTTTTTGGTTGATCGGAGAAGATGACCGGAACACTGTTCCGGTCACCTGATTTTGTTTAGGGTTCAGATTAGGGCACTAATCATAATTGGTGAATTTTGAATCTTGGCCGTCCAGATGCGCGCCAAGTCCACTCCCGCGCGTGTGAGTTTAAACCTCAGCCATTGATTATGCTGACTTTCTCATTTTCAGTTTAATTTCATTTTATTTTTCATTTTATTTGATTTGTTTTCTACATTTTATTAAAAATAGCAAAAATCATTTAAAAATTCTGAAAATTTTTATGCAACCTTTTATTAATTTTCAGAAACCAAAAACATTTTTTCATTTTTATTTTTTGCATTAAAAATATTTTTAAATCATTTAAAAGATTATTTTTAATTAATTAATGAGAATTAATTAATTAAAAATACCTTTAGGTATTTAAAAATCACCAAAAAATTCATGAAACATTTAAAATCATTTAGAAACATTGTCCAACCCTCAAACCAAATTTCTTTTTTGATCTTGATGTCTTTTGACAATTTTCCATGGAATTAATTTTATTTCAAAGCATTATTTTGATCCAATGTTCAAAAATTCATTTCTGCCTAGTCTTTAGGAGTTGGACTTTGATTCTTTTTGCATTGCATCTTGCATATCATGAAGTTTATAGGATTAAATTGGCATGAATTGACCTTGCATTTCCTATTTGTTTGACATTTTTCTTGGCAAGGTACCTTAAAACCCTAGCAATCTTAGGAAATTCATAACCCTAATTAGGTTAAGAGTTAGAACCCCTCCTTTGGGCAGTGAGTTTGTATAGGTTTAGGGTTCCTTTGATTGCATTTTCAATTTTTTATCTTGATGTTAGCTTCTGGTTTTTGTTTTTGTTTTGAGCATTGATCATAAACCCTAATTTGGGGTTTTCATTTGCATCAACCTTCCATTTGCTTGCATACCATGACTTGCCATGACATTTTGTGCATCCATTAGATTCATTAGACATCTTAAGACATATTAGAAGCATGTTTGATCATTGCATCTTTCATTTGCCATTTTGTATGTCATTTGCATTCCATAACTTTTCATGTATGTTCATGGTTCTAAGCATGCTTCATTTGCATCCATATGTTTGTATGATCATCCTCATGCCTTGTTTCATGTTTGTGTCATCTCATAGCATCATTAGCATCATACTTATGCTTCTGGTTTTGGTTTGCATCATGCCATTCCATCTCATTTTGCATTGCATAGCATTCCTTTCACTAACTTTTCAGGTGGTAAGTTACTTTGAGAAGTGGATTTGCCTTCACTTCTCACAATTTATTTTCATCTCTCTTATGCATAATTGCTGCATTTTGTCTTGTGTTTGATATTGAGCTTGCTCTTTCTTCTTCTTCTTACTTTCTTTCCTCAAGTGACTTGTCTTCTTAAATGAAGCAAGTTACTTTGCTTCTCTTTGCTCTTTTCATCTGCTTCCTGGTGGTTCCTCTGAAGATCTTTCTTGTAAACCTCACAAACCTTAGGAACAACCAAGCATGACAATAATTAGGGTTTTGATTAGTCCCCCCACTTAGCTTTTACCTTTGTGTCTCTCTGAGTCTTCTCTTCTCACCTCATAATCAGGGACTAAACCCTAAAGGCTTTAAGGCTTTGTGATTAAGCTTATGCCTGCATCCTTCTATTAGGATGGAGTGTATAACTTTAATCCTAAGTGTTAAACCCTTAATGTGTTTAAATCCTTTAATCAATTCATCTAATAATCATCAAGACATCAAGCTTGTAACTTGGGCCTTGCATTAGGGTTCTAATTCTTCCTTAACTGGTTAAGAAGGACTAACCCTAGTGTTAATGGACAAGTCCCCCTCAAGTTGTCTTACAAACCCTAAAACTCACTTCATCATCTTATCATTAACTAAAATCCACTTAATAAAGGCTTTGTTTTGTCATAAGTTTAATCCCTAATCATGGATTAAGTTGAGGAGCTTTCCTCAGCTTAAACATTCTCATCTATTATCCTTCTATTAGGATGGTGTAATGAGTCTGTTTAATCCCTGATTATGGCTTAATCTCATTACTTAACACTAAACAAAAACAACAAAAACATCTAATTAATCACAAGTAGGTTAATGATCTTAATCCTACATCAAAGGTGTTTAAGTGTGAGATGTTGACTTCACACTTAAGGTATTCTCATTACCCCTAATCAGAGGGATGATGTGATGAGTTTCCTAACCCATTGGTTTAAGCTTAAGCTCATTAACCTATGACAAACTTTCAAAAGCAATAAAAGACTAAACACCCAAAAACAAACAATAATCGTCTCCTCTGGGATTCTTTTCTCATCACCTTCATTCATAAACGAGAACTTGCTTCTTCCGTCTAATGCAAGACAGTTTACACCTGACCCAGACAAGTCATACACTTGAGCATAGACAAGTAAGTAGTTCACAAGTCAATTCATTTTTCAGTCTCTTTGGGTCGAACTACGGTGTTCTGACTTCCTCATTGCACGAGAGGATACGTAGGCATAACTTAACAGTTATCGAACAAAAGTCTCTGTATATTCCCCCTCTTTCTAGCTTTATACTTGCAGCCTCATGGTCATGAGCATTTCATCTTTGTTCTTACACTGACACTTCACTTATACACTTCACTTCTTTTACACTGACACCTGTACATCCTTTTTCCAGCTATTTTATACACAAATTGCACTGACACTACCCCTTTAAAACACAAATCTTTTAAGCGTGGATCCCGTCGAGTACGGCGGACAATCTGGGTGCTAATACCTTCCCAGGTTGTAACCAACCCCCTTTCTCAGTTTCTCTGGTTCGCAACCGTCTTATCCATATCTTTCTAGGTCTATGCAGCATTGCCTTTCCTCCGGGATAAAAATGCCTAGCTGGCGACTCTTTCTTTCCCTGTGAGTTCACTCCTGTGTGTTCTCACATCCTCCTTTCGCCGACCGTTCGCGTCTGTACCTCATTTGAGCTCAGTCTCATCTTTTGGGAGCGACAGCTTGGTGACTCTGCTGGGGACCCTTTATACTGTAACCAGGGCTTCTGGTTCTTTTTGTGGGTTCCTCCTAGCGTTTGTTTGATTTGTGTTTACTGGGGTGTTATGTGCTATTTGTGTTTGTATATTTATCTTGTTTATTGCTTTATGTACAGTTGTTTTATTGCTTTCTTTATAGCTTTATATACATCATACTGTCATACTGTTCAGGCTGGATTTGTTTTTTGTCTTGATGGGTGGGGTTTCTATTGAGAGTTTAAGGTCCTATACCTGGGACCTGAGTGACACCTAGGCTAGAGTGGTTCATGTTCTTTCCCATTCCATTTCGGTCTGGTGCGGGAATATGAAACACGGTTCAGATATGGGTTTCTTCTTGAGAACTCTGTGCTACAGATCTCCTGTAGTGCTAGGGCTATCTGGGAAGCCTGCTAAGTCTGGATGACCTTTATTATGACCTTCAGAAACTGAGGTGAATTAGAGGAGGATCTTTTATGGTTATTGTAAACACTGTACCTCCGGGTTAGAAGTGTTTACACTTCTCATAACTAATCCAAGTCTGAGGATCCTTGTTTTAGAACATCACCTATGAGGGGGTTGGGCTGTTTACAGGTTTGCAGGTACCCTTGACCTCAACATACCCTGTTACTTTGTTTTGATTAAGAGTACTCCATTTTGGGACAGTTCTTGTGATTTTAACCCTGGACATGTGACTCTTTATTTGAGTCCCCCACCTTGGTTACTGGACTTATGAACCTCCATCTGGATTTCTTGAACATACATGGACTTATATCAAGGCAATAGTCAGATCCAGCTTGATCACAAACCCTTGCATATCATTTGCATCATTTAACATTTGCTTATTTGTTTTTCAGGGTATCCACATCATATATTTTGGCTTGGTTTTGACCCCTTTATCTGATTAGACCCCTGTTCACCAGCTATCTGCTTCAGCCATTCTCACCAGCTACCTGCTTCAGTCACCTGCATCATCAGTATTAACCTGTCAGTGGCCCATCTTCTAGTATCAGTCATCATCATCAGCATCTGTTTCAGCTCCTCTTCAGCAACATGACACCCAAGAAAAGCAACATCTCATATCATTTCTTTGAGCCTGAGCTGACTGGCATCAGGAAGATCCAGGCCTTTATTACTCCAGACCATATACCACTATTCAGAGAACATTATGGAGGCATCCTTGATGTGGTTATGGATTTGGACCCTTCTCAGAGGAGCTTGATTCACACTTGTCTACAGTTCTATGATCCTCCTCTGAGGTGCTTCACCTTCCAGAATTTTCAGTTGGGACCCTTATTAGAGGAGTATTCATCACTGGTTGGAGTACCTGTCAGGGGTGGTATCCCCTTCAACCCAGAAATGGTTTTTCCCAGCAATGAAGAAGTGGCAAAGGCACTGTATCTGGAACCTTTTCTGATTGAGCAGAACATGACTACAAAGGCTGGAATCTCTGGTCTACACGTGGATTTCTTGACTTCCCAGGCTACCCTGAAGGCCTCCTTGGGAGAATGGAAGGCAGTCTGTGCTTTGTTAGCCCTCAGCATATATGGGGTTATACTTTTTGCAGATGAGCCTAAGTTTATTAGCAAGAATGCCATTCACCTTTTCATTCTGAGGAACCCAGTGCCCACCTTACTGGGAGATTTCTACTACTCTATTCATCAAAGGAATGAAAAGCAAAGAGGAAGATTGGTGAGATGTTGTGCTCCCTTGTTCCATACCTGGCTGCTCAAACACTTGCCCAAGACTGATGCCTTCTTGAATCCTCACCAACAGAAGAATTGGGCTAGAAGACTTATTGCTTTGACCTCAGATGACATCAGGTGGTGCACTCAGAGAACCAAGGGCAGGGACATCATTACTAGTTGTGGGCAGTTCCCCAATGTACCTCTGATAGGAGTGAAGGGTTGCATCAACTACAACCCACTGCTATTCAAAAGACAATTGGGCTATGCATTGGTCCACCCTCCTAGAGCACAAGACTTGGCTGAAACCCTTTATTGTGAGGTTAAGCCTAATCTGGCTGTTGTCAGACAAGCATCCTGGGCTTGGGACAATGTCCAAACCAAAGGGATGGCCATTCTTAGGAGATGCAACAATGTGGCCTCAGCACAGTATTATGAATGGTCTCATGCCAGGGCTCAAATTTCTGGGATGCCCTTCACTATTGAGGATGCACCAGGGCCATCCACAACACCATCTCCAGCCACTGTCAGCTTAGAGGAATTTGAGAGACTAAAAGAGAGAAATGAGAATCTGACTCAGGCTCTACAGAAGACCCTCTGGGAGAGGAGTGATGGTCGTCTGGACATTGAAAGGTTGGAAAAGCTTAAAGTGGAGCATCTAGCCAGGATTGAGAAGTCAGAAGACTACATCAAAAAGTCAAGGGCTGGAGAGCAGATTTTGAAGAATGCCTGCAAGGAGGCTCAGTTTCAGAAGGCCAGGACTGATTTATATCTGAAAGAGAGTCAAGCTAGGTGGGTCAGGATCACCGAAGCTCGCACTCGGGAAGATAAGAGGACTCAGGATAAGATTGAACAGTTGGAGGCCAGTGCAAAAGAGCAACAGGAAGCCCTGCTAGCAGCCCAGAGAGAGATCTCAGAATTGAAGATTAGGGCTGGTGTGAAGAGGTCAAAGGACCAGGGCAGACACAAGAAGCTAACCACTGCTATCACCACCAGGAATCTTCTCATCAGGAACCTCACAGAGCGTCCAGCTGATCCAGTAACTGAAGCACTTCTAAAGGAAGTTCAGGAGGATGAGTTTGGTCTTGGTGTCTGACTTTTGCTTGTTGTTGTTTTCATTTCATGTACTTTTCCTTTTTATGTTGTATTTTGACCCCTTAGGGACATGTATTGTAAAAAACAAACTATGTACCATTCACTTTTTGTAATATATCCATTAGTTTGTTTCATTTGAATCTCTTTCTCCTAAGAAACATCAAAGCATCTCCCTCGGGGTCTGGAAAGGTCAAAACCAAGTGCCAAGCCGGATACCTTGGAAACAAATGAGCATACTGCATTGCATACTAACCTTTTGTTTTGTTTTGTAGGTTTTTGTTTTGTTTGTTACTAACTCTGTTGTGATTCAGGAACTATTGCTCGCCGTCGGGTGTTCCCACTCAACCGTCCGCACAGATATCCCACTCGCAACAACCTTCAGGGTATACAAATGGACCAGGTACAACAGGATCTTACAGAAGTCAGGACTCAAATGGACAATGAGAGGTTGGAAATGAGAAACCAGATGACTCAGTTCATGGAGGTGATGAATGGATTGGCACAGAGCCAAGAAAGATTAAGGGCATTAGTAGAAAGGCAGACTCAGGAAGACCCCCATCTAGGGACTGGAGGAACAAGCAACAATGAGAGGGTTCAGCCTCATATCAACCCACCTGTGTTTGGGCCCCACCTTCACCCAGAGATCAACATCCCTGCTAATGTACAAGGGAATGCTACTACAGGCAGAGTACTACAAGAAGACCCCCAAGAAGATCAGTTCACTGTGATGGGAGCTGGGGATGAAGCCTATGACAGAAGGCTAGATGAAATTGCTGAGAAATTAAGATCCTTGGAGTCTCAAAACTCCTTGGGTTTTGATTTTATGGACATGGGCTTGGTGGACGGGGTAAGAATACCTCACAAGTTTAAACCTTCGTGCTTTGAGAAGTACAACGGAACCTCCTGTCCACGGACCCACTTACAATCCTTTCTGGGGAGGCTGAAGGCATACACCATGGATGAAAAACTGTGGATGTTTTATTTCGAAGACAGTTTAACAGGAGCTTTAAGGGAATGGTACTCTCATTTGACCAGAGCAACCATCAGATGCTGGAAGGACCTGGCTGAGGCCTTCATTAGACAATACCAGTACAACTTGGATATGGCTCCCAACAGGACCCTCCTGATGGGAATGTCCCAGTCATCCAGAGAAAGCTTCCGGGAGTACGCCCAGAGGTGGAGACAGCTTGCTGCTGCTGTCCAGCCACCCATGTCGAAAAGGGAGATGGCCGACATGTTTATGAACACCCTCCAAGGGACATACATTGATAGGCTAGCTGCCTTTTCTTCCACCAACTTCGCGGATGTAGTCATAGCTGGAGAAAGAATTGAGAGCCTTCTAAAGATGGGTAAGATTTCCGACAGTGGTGCTAGCTCGCCCAGCAACCCAAGAAAGCCTTTTGTGGGTCCAAGAAGAACTGGTGAGACTAATGCTATCCATACCAGCAGGGGCAGACCCCAGTATGTTCATAGGTCAGTGACAGCTGTCACTATTCCCGCTCCAATTCATCAACAACCGGCATACCAACCACAACAATAACCCCACTACCAGCAACAAGCTCAGTATCCACCTCAGAGAAATTATAACAACAACAACACCAGCAACAACAATCAGCAAAGACCTTTTCAACAGAGACCATCTCAGGACAATAGGGTGATTGATCCGATCCCTATGCCTTATGCCGTATTATTGCCACAACTCCTGAAACTCAACCTGGTTGAGCTAAGGACATTGGCACCTCCAGATCCTGCCAGTCTGCCCAGAAATTATGACGCCAGCGCCAGATGTGCTTTTCACTCCAACGCACCTGGTCACAGTACAGAGAAGTGCAGAGCTTTGCACATGAAAGTACATGATCTAGTGGATTCCAAAGCTCTAAACTTTGCACCCCTGCCAAATGTCAGTAAAAACCCTATGCCCAACCACGGAGGACCCAGAATTAATGCTATTGAGGAAGACAAGCCGTCTTTCTTGATAACTAGTGTGGGGAAGATTCGGACACCCCTGGTAGAGATTAAAGCTAAACTCCTTGAATGCCAGATATTCCCTGGGTGTGAGCTCGGGTGCGGTTATTGCAACATTTCGGTAAATGGGTGTGATAACCTGAGAAGCGACATAAATGGTCTTATCCAGAGTGGCTTACTTTAAATCACAACATCAATACCTACAAATCCAGCAATCTCCTTAACAACAATTCCCGAGTCTTCTACAACTGCAACAACAATTGTTCCAAACAACTCTTCAATCTCATCAACAAATGCTTCATCTGTCACTTCAACGAACCAAATATCAACATCCGTCTCTTCTACAACTTCAACACCCATCCAGTCAACAGTGCCTCCTACAACCTCAACAGCAAATAATGAAAGTGTCTCAACGGTTACAATATATTATGATCCTGCAAATGATTCTGCCTACAACTCACAAAATGCCACTCCTATCAGAGAACCAGTTACAATATACTATGATCCGCATACTATCATGGTCCCTTCTGCAGCTGCTATCAGTCCAGTCACTATCACAGTGCCTGGGCCAGTTCCTTACGAAAGCAATAATGCCATCCCTTGGCATTACGGCTCAGATCTATACTGCGAAGGGCAGAAAATCACTTTGGAATCATCAACTTCTTCACCACAGATAGACAATGTGGGGGGAGGTGGAGGCTTCACTCGAAGCGGACGTCTCTTTGCCCCGCAGATTCCAAGACCCATTGCTGAAGCAGAAGCTGCTGCCAAAGCAAAAGGGAAGAGCACGGTACAAGAAGAACAAGTTGCTAAATAAGCTTTGAAGACCCCTTTTGATCAAGAGGTTGATGAATTCATGAGAATCATCAAGAAAAGTGATTACAAGATAGTGGACCAGCTTCACCAGACACCTTCCAAAATCTCCATTTTATCATTGCTAATGTGCTCCGAGGCTCATTGGAACGCACTATTAAAAGTCTTGCACGCAGCTTATGTGCCAGAGGAGATTACCGTCAATCAATTAGAGGCAGTGGTTGGAAACGTCAACACTAGTCATGGACTAGGATTTACCAACACTGATTTGACAACGGAAGGCCGCAATCACAACAAGGCTTTGCACATTACCTTGGAGTGTAAGGGTGCAGTTCTTTCTCATGTATTGGTGGACACAGGGTCATCCCTCAATGTCCTACCTAAGAAGGCCCTTGTGAAGCTGGAGTATGAAGGATTGGCATTACGCCCCAGCAACTTGGTAGTGAGAGCCTTTGACGGTTCTAAGAGATCAGTTCTGGGAGAAATTGAGTTGCCTATAACGATTGGCCCACAGACTTTCAAAACGACCTTCTTCGTGATGGAATAACAGCCTGCCTACAGCTGTCTATTGGGTAGACCATGGATACACGCCGCTGGCTCCGTGACGTCGACCCTTCACCAGAAGTTAAAATTCGAGTGGGAGGGCCAAGTCGTTACTATTTGTGGAGAGGAAGATATCTTTGTCAGCCATCTGGCTACATACAAATACATTGAGATGGATGGGGAGATCCACGAAACTATGAGTCAAGGGTTTGAGGCCTTGAACATAAATGAAGCATCCGCTGTGCCTGGAACCTCAATGACATCTTATCAGCAAGCCCGGAAGGTTGTTGAAGAAGGGACTGCCCAAGGCTGGGGCAAGTTGCTGCCTGTAGAGAAGAAGGAGGATAGATTTGGGTTGGGTTACAAACCAACTCAACAAGATCAAGCAGAGGCTGCTAAGAAGCCCAATTTTTTTAGTGGGGGGATGCTCACCCCAGATGCCGTGAACAACTTGGAAGACGAGGATGAAAGCGACCGCAACCTGGAGAGCTGGATACGTCCAAGGATCCCGGGGAGCAGTATCTCAAACTGGTCTTCCCAGGAAATTATAAGAGTTACTCCTGCAGAGTAATTATTATTTCCTGTATTTTTAAGCATGCATCAAGTCTTGCATCTTGCCCAAGATGACAAGACTCATTTTGTAATCGGGCCATCTGTAATTTTGTGCAAATAGATCAATCAATGATAATCGGACATCTTTTGCAAATGAGTCTTTTTCTTTTCCGCTCACCGTTTTTCCATTTTTCTTTTTGTACAAAAATAAATGGCAATATTTTCAAAATGATAACTTCATTTCACTCTTTCTAAACAAGATTAAAATCAATCACTAAAATGAACAAATCTGAACCCTTGCAGAGAGTGCCTCTCAGACCGCACCGACAACAGCACGGCTATGACTTCGTATGACTTTGACAATCCAATCAATCAAGCTGATGAAGGGGTTGGAGAAGAGTATGAGCTTCCTGAAGAGCTAGCCAGGTTGTTGAGACAAGAGGAAAAGGTTATCACTCCTCATCAGGAGGAGGTCGAAACGATTAATCTTGGTACAAATGAAGATGTGAAAGAAGTTAAAATCGGGGCCTGTTTACAAGACTCAGTGAAGAGACAACTGATAGACCTGCTTCAGGAATATGCGGATGTGTTTGCTTGGTCTTATCAGGATATGCTAGGGTTGGACACCGACATTGTTATGCACAAGCTGCCTTTAAGAGAAGATTGCCCGCCAATTAAACAGAAATTGCGCCGTACTCGCCCAGACATGGAAATGAAAATCAAAGAAGAGGTACAAAAACAGTGGGACACCGGGTTCCTCGTTGTGACTAGCTATCCGCCGTGGGTTGATAATATAGTACCTGTGCCTAAGAAAGACGGCAAAGTAAGAATGTGTGTTGACTATCGGGATCTGAACAGAGCTAGTCCAAAAGATGACTTCCCATTACCTCACATTGATGTATTGGTGGATAATACGGCTCAGTTCTCGGTATTCTCCTTCATGGACGGATTTTTAGGATACAATCAGATTAAAATGTCACCTGAAGACATGGAGAAGACAACCTTCATCACACCCTGGGGCACGTTCTGTTACAAGGTGATGCCATTCGGACTGAAGAATGCTGGTGCAACATACCAACGGGCTATGGTGACATTATTCCACGATATGATCCATAAAGAAATCGAATGTTATGTGGATGACATGATTGCCAAGTCCCTCACCGAAGAAGACCACCTGGTGAATCTGCTGAAGCTATTCAAGCGTTTGAGGAAGTACCAGCTGAAGTAAAACCCCAACAAATGCACATTCGGGGTGCGATCTGGTAAGCTGCTGGGATTTATTGTAAGTGAGAAAGGGATTGAAGTTGACCCTGATAAAGTCAAAGCTATTCAAGAGATGCCTGCACCGAAGTTAGAAAAAGAAGTTCGAGGGTTCTTAGGTCGATTGAACTACATTTCACGGTTTATATCTCACCTTACAGCAACCTGCGAACCCTTGTTCAAACTGCTAAGAAAAGAACAAACGGTCAGGTGGAACGAAGACTGCCAGAAGGCTTTTGACAAGATCAAGGAATACTTACAAGAGCCTCCGATCCTTATGCCTCCAGTTGAAGGAAGACCTCTAATCATGTACTTGACAGTATTAGAAGAGTCAATGGGGTGT
Organism: Lathyrus aphaca; assembly: GCA_963966055.1. Taxonomy (NCBI): domain Eukaryota; kingdom Viridiplantae; phylum Streptophyta; class Magnoliopsida; order Fabales; family Fabaceae; genus Lathyrus; species Lathyrus aphaca. Next base: position 86,343,502 of record OZ014524.1, read on the forward strand.
GTGCTGGGCCAGCATGACGAGTCTGGTCGAAAAGAGTATGCAATATACTACCTAAGCAAAAAGTTTACCGACTGTGAACAGCGTTATTCACTGCTCGAGAAAACTTGATGTGCTTTAGCGTGGGCTGCTCGCCGACTGAGACAGTATATGTTGACCCACACTACTTTATTGATCTCAAAGATGGACCCAGTCAAGTATATTTTTGAGAAGCCAGCGCTTACCGGACGGGTTGCAAGATGGAAAATGATCCTCACAGAATATGATATTCAGTACACGTCTTAGAAAGCCATCAAGGGCAGTGTATTGTCTGATTATCTTGCTGAGCAACCTATTGATGATTACCAGCCTATGAGATTTGACTTCCCTGATGAAGACATCATGTTCATAAAAGCAAAAGATCATGAAGAGCCTGTTCACACTGAAGGGCCTGACCCGGAGGAAGAATGGACTATGATGTTTGATGGGGCTGTTAATATGAATGGTCGTGGTGTTGGTGCAGTACTCATTACACCTAAAGGAGTTCACATGCCTTTCTCGGCAAAACTCACCTTTAACTGCACTAACAACGAAGCTGAATACGAAGCTTGCATTATGGGTCTTGAGGAAGCCATTGACCTCAGGATCAAGACATTGACTGTATTCGGAGATTCAGCTCTGGTAGTTAATCAAACCAACGGCAAATGGTACACACACCAAGATCATCTGATACCTTACAGGGATTATACAAGGAGGTTATTGACTTTCTTTACAACAGTCAAGCTTGAGTATATACCTCAGGACGAGAACCAGTTTGCAGATGCTCTTGCCACCATTTCATCCATGATCAAAGTTCAAGCTGCCAACTTTGTACCTCAGATTTCAGTATCCAGACTTGACAGACCAGCATATGTGTTCGCAGCAGATGTTGTCAAAGATGATAAGCCTTGGTTCCATGACGTTAAATGCTTCTTGGAGGATCAAACATACCCACCTGGGGCATCTTCAAATGATAAGAAGACACTAAGAAGGCTTGCTGGAAGTTTCTTTCTGAACACTGACGGTTCCCTGTACAAGAGAAACTTTGATATGGTACTCCTCAGATGCGTTGATAGAACAGAGGCCGACTTGTTGATGCACGAGGTGCACGAAGGATCCTTTGGTACCCATGCTGGAGGACATGCAATGGCCAAGAAATTGTTAAGATCAGGTTATTATTGGATCACAATGGATGCCGACTGTTGTGCTTATGCCAGAAAATGCCATAAATGCCAGATTTATGCGGATAAGGTGCATGTGCCTCCCAATCCTTTGAATGTGATGTCTTCACCCTGGCCCTTTGCTATGTGGGGCATTGACATGATTGGCAAGATTGAACCGACTGCTTCGAATGGCCACAGATTCATCTTGGTTGCCATTGACTATTTCACCAAGTGGGTTGAAGCAGCTTCCTATGCAAATGTTACAAGGCAAGTGGTAGCCCGATTTCTGAAGAGAGACATCATTTGTCGGTACGGAGTTCCCGAGCGAATCATTACTGATAATGGTTCCAACTTGAACAACAAAATGATGGCAGAGCTGTGCCGGGACTTCAAGATCCAACACCACAATTCTTCTCCTTACAGGCCAAAGATGAACGGCGCTATTGAGGCAGCTAATAAGAATATCAAGAAGATTGTGCAGAAGATGGTGGTCACTTATAAAGACTGGCATGAGATGCTACCATTTGCCTTGCATGGGTACCGTACGTCAATCAGGACATCCACTGGGGAAACACCGTATCAGCTTGTGTATGGTATGGAAGCAGTCCTACCAGTTGAAGTTGAATTACCCTCCCTACGGGTACTGATGGATGTTAAGCTGAACGAAGCAGAATGGGTCCGATCCCGGTACGAGCAACTAAGTCTGATTGAAGAGAAAAGATTGGCTGCAATCTGTCATGGGCAGTTGTATCAGAAAAGAATGAAGAGAGCCTTCGATCAGAAAGTCAGGCACCGAGAGTACCAAGTAGGAGATCTTGTGCTGAAGAGAATCCTCCTTCCTCATACAGACCACAGGGGCAAATGGACTCCGAACTATGAAGGACCATTCGTAGTAAAGAAAGTTTTCTCGGGTGGAGCACTCATGCTCAGCACCATGGATGGTGAAGACTTCCCGTCCCCTGTGAATTCAGATGCAGTTAAAAAATACTTCGCATAAAATGACCCGCTGGACACAAAAACAGAATGTAAGTCCAGGAAAAAATAGGGCTTCCCGGCGAGTCAAAAACAGAATAAAAGACTCGGGCAAAAATAAGGGAAAATAAACAAAAAAAAAGTGTACACCCGCTGAGTTGAAAAGCCACACCGGACAACTCAGGCAAAAATGGGTATCCCGATGGATTGAAAACCCGAAAGGGTTATCCATGCAAAATAAGGGAATAAGCGAACAACTGCATTCTGAATTCATCTGTATCACCTACAACTTGTTAAACCTCGAAAGGATCAAGCTTCACTCAGAATCAGCCTTCTTCAGAAAGCAAGACGAGAAGAACGTCAAATGTCATACGAGTCATAGCAAAAGGGAAGCTCCTTGAAGCATCGTCAACATTGCCAACATTTTGTTTCTCAATTTGTAACAATCCCCTCATTTTAGGAGATATGTTTCTTTGACTGTATCTTGCCAATTCAGGGCACATGAATTAATAAAATCAGATTTTGAGTCACACGTTGTCTCGTGCTCTTTTATTTGCAAAAATGTCCGATGTCTTTAAGATACTGATTGCATAAATACAGATGCGTCTTTCTGAAACTACGTGCTTGCAGGAAATATACTTACTCCCAGGAGTAACTAAACTCCCATGACGGAATTCGGTAAGGGACACCTCAGGATTACTTGTGCGTCTCTTGTCTTTGCAGGATTGCAGGTATTCAAAGCGCAACATGGGGCATGTGAGCTTCATCCCAGCAAGCTGGCAAATCAACACTCACTCAGTCTTAGCACCCCAAAGTGTTTTCTCCCCAGCTGAGTTGCCACTTGTTATTTCTCCCCAGCCGAGGCGCCAATCATTCCTCCTTCTCAGCTAAGTACAAAAGCCAGGTAAACACTTCCCCACAGAGCTTCAGCCTCTATCCAGAAGAGCAACGCATGAAGGAATCACAACAGAGTGACGAAAGCTTCTACAAACCCCAGCTGGGTCCCTCATTACCAAGGATGGGTCTATCAGTGACCTATTTCCCCAAGCAGATACATCTTGTCAAATCTACCAATGATCTCATCCCCAGCTGGGATGTCCACTTCAAACAGATCGACCGGAGATTTTCGTTGCAGCGGGATCCGAATCCCAGATCATTATCCTTGCATAATCGTAGCATTCGCATCATATTTTTCCCACAAAGCGTAGCATTCTGTCTAACACGGAGCATTACGGCAAAAATCAAACATATTGCATAATCATAAGCCATGTTCTGAATCAAACACTTGTGAATAATGACAATCCACCAACAATATACAGAATGCTCCCCAGATTCCCCAGCGGAGAACTAAAGCTAAAGCAGTTGCCTTACACTCACAAACATCAGTATATACTCCTTGTGGCACCCGTCCGTGTCATATCCCCAGTAGAAGACCAAAGCGTCCTCTTTGCACTCACAGATGCTTATATATATACAACTTTCTTGACACTCGTCTGTGTCACTTTCTCCAGCACAGTAACCTAAACACTCTGTATATCAGATATTTGTTTATACTATACTTTTCTCCTTTTGACACTCGTCCGTGTCACTCTCCCCAGCAGGTTAAATACCTGTCTATACACTACTCATATTTACCACTTATATCATCTCAGATTCAACACTCGTCCGTGTTCTTTGTTAACCGGTTGGTACTCATCCGTACCATCATCTCAGAACATGCGTCAAGCGTTTGTTTCTACCTGATACTCGTCCGTATCATAGTCTTAAGGATGCTCATCCGCATCTTTAATCCATACACTGTGTCAAACACTCTTGTCTTCTTGAATATAGATACTCATCTGTGTCTACTATTCCCCAGAAGAATCCCCTCAGATTCAACACTCGTCCGTGTTCCTTGTTAACCAGTTGATACTCGTCCGTATCATCATCTCTGAACACGTGTCAGTATTTGTTTCTACCCGATACTCGTCCGTATCATAGTCTTAAGGATGCTCGTCCGCATCTTTAATCCATACACTGTGACAAACACTCTTGTCTTCGTGAATATAGACACTCGTCTGTGTCTACTATTCCCCAGAAGAGTCCCCTCAGATTCGACACTCGTCCGTGTTCTCTGTTAACCAGTTGATACTCGTCCGTATCATCATCTCTGAACACATAACAGTATTTGTTTCTACCCGATACTCGTCCGTATCGTAGTCTTAGGGATGCTCGTCCGCATCTTTAATCTATACACAACGTCAAAACACTTATACCTTTTATTTCCTGGATATAAACACTCGTCCGTGTTTACTATTCCCAGTAGATCGCCAGCAAAGCAAAACTTCTTTTGTTATCTGACATCCGTCTTATGTCATGATAAACCCTGAGAGCAGCCGTACCCTGCTAGGTGATCGTCCTTCACCTCTTGATGATCGTCCTTCATCATGCTCATCCGATGGCCGTCCCCATCGTCGACCTTTTCTATCCGACATTTGTCCTGTGTCGTGATATTCAGCAGCCGTCCCCTGCTAGGTGATCGTCCTTCACCTCTTGATGATCGTCCTTCATCATTTTATCCGATGGCCGTCCCCATCATTGATCTTGTTATCTGACATTCGTCCTATGTCATGATAAACCTTGAGAGCAGCCGTCCCCTGCTAGGTGATCGTCCTTCACCTCTTGATGATCGTCCTTCATCATGCTCATCCGATGGCCGTCCCCATCGTTGACCTTTTATCCGTCATTCGTCCTATGTCGCGATATTTTCGGCAGCCGTACCCTGCCAGGTGATCGTCCTTCACCTTTGATGACCGTCCCTCATCATTATTTCATTTATTCTTTAACCTGATGGTCGTCCCCGTCGTGGTCCCTTTTCCTGATGATCGTCCTTCATCAGTGTAGCCCGATGGCCGTCCCCGTCGTTGTCTGCATTACTTTATGAACCTGATGGTCGTCCCCATCATTTTTCATTAATCCCTAGAGAATCTTATAGCTTTACTTGATGGTCGTCCCCATCATAATCCCTTTTATCCCCAGCATGTCGGCCGTCCCCGTCATTGCTTTATTTTCCACACTTTTCCAGCGTGTCGGCCGTCCCGTCATTGCTCTTTCCCCAGCAGTCGTCCTCTGCTCGACGGTCGTCCTCCGTCGCCCACACTTTATAATATACTTTATTTTCTTTTACAATCTATATCCCTTTTCTTCTTCATTCTGTGAGTGCAAATTTTGGACTGTCTTTGGTATTCAACCACAAGTTATCTTGTTTGCCTGTTAAGCCGTTGCTTACATCCTACACAGCTAACTCATGTTTGAATAGGGGCAGCTGTAAACACCCCAAATTTGCCCTCACCCATTCACACCATGGCTTGTGATCATTGCATGTGCATAAGTTCAATCATAGCATCTCATATTACATTTTTGACTCATTGCATTGGTTCAAAATCATCTGCATCTGGGGTTTGTGATCTGAGCAATCCAAGAGCTTCTTGAGCCACTCCAAAGGTCATCAATCACTTCAAAGGGGTCCACGTATGTTCAAGCATCATATTATATCCTCTCAAAGTCAAGAATGTCAAAAAATCACAAGAACTGAAAATGGCATGGAAGCAGAGCCAGGTTTGACTGCACAGATGACCTAGAATTAGGGTTTTGGTTTCAGAGGCCATAACTCCAAATTTTTTGGTCATTCTTGTTTCTATTGGTCTCTATATGGTATAAGGATCATGCATATCAATTTTCATGAAGAAATTCAATGGGGAAGTCATCTGATCAAGGGTTGACTTTCTAAGCAAGTCAGTGCAAAATCAGGGCATCTGAGGCCCCCAATGATCCAACCAAAGGGTGTTCTTCATCATTTTGATTGTGTATGATCTTTATATTTATCATAGAAGATGTTTGAAGTTCACAAAATTGAAGAATTTCAATTCATTTGCAAAGTTGACTTTTTGGGAAAGTTGACTTTTAATGAAAATTGCCATTTTGGGAAACTTTTTCAACCCTTGCTTTTTGATTCAAAAATGTTTCAAATGGAAAAACTTTGGTCATGAAAGTTATATAATGGATCATTCCCTTTTCAAAAAGTACAAGAACATGACCTAATTCATTTTGGATCAAAAGTTATGGCTTGTCAAAGTTGGCTAAAATCACAAAATTGGAAGTTTTCTACCAAAGAGGTATTTTGCAAAATGGCATGATCAAGTGTTCTAAAGGCCTCAAATGTGTACCATTTCTTCACAACTTGATCACATGACCTCTAAAATTCAGAATGGGCCAAGGGATCACTCATTTTCATGACTTGTGGAGCAAGAATTTTCAAAAGAAACCAAAGTGAAGCAAGTTGCAAAAACTCACTCAAGTTTGAATCCACTTGCTTGCTGACTTCATAATCAATCCTAGGGCTCTCCACACTTCTTGCTGCGCAGGACACCCCATTTGTCCTTGGCTAGCTAGTAGCCCATGCCTCTCTTACACCAATTTGACATTTTGGCAACTTGAGCCATACCAATCACAGCAGTACACATCAACTCATCTGACCAATCCCATTTGTTTATACAAACCAAAAGCAAGCCAAAGCACATAACACACAAGCCTGAAAACACCAAGAACACAGCTCTCTCATTTTCCACCCCATTTGCAAAACTCTTCGAAACCCTCTCCATAAGCTGCAAACACACAAACAAACTTCACAAACAAACTCAGCATGCTTCACTGATCAAAAACCACCCATCACCATAGCCTGAAACTCACTGAAATCAAAATACGATTTCCACCACCCCCCCTTGAACAGAACTTCAGCAATCTTCCAAACCACCCATTATAAACTTCAAACAGGCATTGAAAGCTTCTCAGGAGGTCCATTGGAGTTGATTGGAAGCAAGAAACCAGCCAGAAAGTGCCAGAAATCAAAGCTTCGATTCAGGTAGCCATGGAAATTCATTTTTCCAGAACTCCTTTCTCTTGTTTCTAAGTTGATCTGCATGTGTCGCTCCCGACAAATGAAACTGGGTCATATGAAGGTACAGACGCGAACGGTCGGCGAGAGGGAACAGTGAGAACACACAGCCGTGAACTCACTGGAGAATGAATAGAGTCGCCAGCTAGGCATTTTTATCCCGGGGGAAAGGCAATGCTGCATAGGCCTAGAAAAAGATGGATAAGACGGTTTGCGAACCAGAAAGACTGAGAAAGGGGGTTGGTTACAACCTGGGAAGGTATTAGCACCCAGATTGTCCGTCGTACTCGACGGGATCCACGCTTAAAAGATTTGTATTATAAAGGGGTAGTGTCAGTGCAATTTGTGTGTAAAATAGCTGGAAAAGAATGTACAGGTGTCAGTGCTGAAGAAAAAGTGTGAAGTGTATAAATGATGTGTCTGTGTAAGAAAGGAATAAGATGCTCATGACCATGAGGCTTAAAAGAGTGAAGCTGGAAAGAGGGGGAATGTACAGAGACTTTTGTTCGATAACTGTTAAGTTATGCCTACGTATCCTCTCGTGCAATGAGGAAGTCAGAACACCGTAGTTCGACCCAAAGAGACTGAAAGGTGAATTGACTTGTGAACTGCTTGCTTGTCAATGCTCAAGTGTATGACCTGTCTGGCTCAGGTGCTTACTGTCTTGCATTAGAAGGAAGAAGCGAGTTCTCGGTTGTGAGTGAATGAGGTGAGAAAAGAATCCCGGAGGAGACGATTATTGTTTGTTTTTGAGTTTTCAGTCTTTTATTGCTTTTGGAGTTTGTCATAGGATAATGAGATTAAGTCTAAAACAATGGGTTAGTAAACTCATCACATCTTCCCTCTGATTAGGGGTAATGAGAATACCTTAAGTGTGAAGTCAGATTCTCACACTTAATCACCCTTCTGATGTAGGATTAAGATCATTACCCTACTTGTGATTATTTAGATGTTTTTGTGATTTTGTTTAGTGTTGAGTAATGAGGTTAAGCCATAATCAGGGATTAAACAGACTCATTACACCATCCTAAAAGAAGGATAATAGATGAGAATGTTTAAGCTGAGGAAGACTCCTCAACTTAATCCATGATTAGGGATTAAACCCATGACAAAACAAGCCTTTATTAAGTGGATTTTATTTAGATTAATGGTATGATGATGAAGTGTTTTTTATGATTTGTAAGACAACTTGAGGGGGACTTGTCCATTAACACTAGGGTTAGTCCTTCTTAACCACTTAAGGAAGAATTAGAACCCTAATGCAAGGCCCAAGTTACAAGTGTGATGTCTTGATGATTATTAGATGAATTGATTAAGAGATTTAAACACCTTAAGGGTTTAATACTTAGGATTAAAGTTATACACTCCATCCTAAGAGAAGGATGCAGGCATAAGCTTAATCACAAAGTCTTAAAGCCTTTAGGGTTTAGTCCCTGATTATGAGGTGAGAAGAGAGGACTCAAGGAGACACAAAGGTAAAAGCTAAGAGGGGAGACTAATCAAAACCCTAATTCATTATCATGCTTGGTTGGTCCTAAGGTTTGTTAGGTTTTCAAGGACAATCTTCAGAGGAGCCACCAGGAAGCAGATAAACAGGATCAAGAGAAGCAAAATGACTTGCTTCATTCAAGAAGTCAAGTCACTTGAAGAAAGAAAGTGGGAGGAAGAAGAATGAGCAAGCTCAATATCAAACACAAATAGAAATGCAACAATGGATGCAAGAGAGATGAAAAGAAAAGGTATGAGAAGTGAAGGCAAATCCACTTCTCAAGTTTACTTACCACCTGAAATGTTAGAAAGAAATGCAATGCAATGCAAGATGAGATGAAATGGTATGATGCTAGACCAAACCAGAAGCATGTTGATGATGATTATGATGTTATGAGGTGCTGCAAACATGAGGCAAGACAATGGGGATGTTCATACAAGATCATGAATGCAAATGATGCAAGCTAAGGAGCATGAACAAGCATGGAATGTTATGAAGCATACAAGGCAAATGACATGGCAAATATGCAATGCAATGATCAAACATGCCTTCTACATGTCTTAAGATGTCAAATGAATCATAAGCATGCACAAAATGCAAAGACAAGTCATGTTATGCAAGAGAATGCAAGAAGGATGCAAAAGAAGGCCCAAATTAGGGTTTATGGATCAAACATCAAACACAAACCAAAAACAGAAGCAAAACCCTAAAGTAAAAATGGAAAATGGCACTCAAAGAAACCCTAGGCCTATAACAAGCCACTGCCCAAAGGGGAGCTCTCAACTCTCAACCAAACTCAAGATATGAATTTTGCAAGTTATTAGGGTTTTTTAGGGTTCTTAACAAAACAAATGCCAAACAATTTGAAAATGCAAGAACAATTCATGGCCTTTTTACCCTAGAAACTACATGCCAAACACAAGACAAAGCAAAAAGAATCAATGTCTCAACCTTCACCAATAGGCAGAAATGAATTTTTGAACTTATGATCAAAATAATGCACAAAATATGATTTAATTCAATGAAAAATTCTTAAAATGCATCAAGATCAAAAAAGAAATTTGGTTTGAAGGTTGGACAATGTTTCTAAATGTCTTAGAACATTTCACGAATTTTTTTGTAATTTTTAAATACCTAAAAGTATTTTTAATTAATTAATTCTCATTAATCAATTAAAAATAATCTTTTAAATATTTAAAAATACTTTTTTAATGATAAAAAATAAAATAAAAATATTTTTGGGTCTTAAAAATTAATAAAACTTTAAAGAAAAAGTTTCATAATTTTTAAGATATTTTTGCTATTTTAAAATAATTATGCAAAACAAATGAAAAAGAAATGAATTAAAATGAATTAAAATAAAAGTCAAACAAATGGAAGGATGAGATTGATCCTGGTTTTAAACATGTTGACTGCGCGCGTGATCTGAGGGTGGAGATTCAAGCTGGCCAGATTAATTATAAACTTAATTAATTAAGGTAATGACGTGGATTAGGGTTAAGTGAAGCAATCCAGGCCATTGAATGCACGCGGGAATTGACCAAGTCAGCTCATCCAACGCTCAGGATTCAAACTCTCATTAATGACTGGATTAAGCCCTAATCACTCTCAGGCTGCCGGAGAAGACTTCCGGTCGTCTTCTCCGGCCAGCTCCTCACCTGAAAACTCACCAACTCCCTCAAAACGCAATGAAAATGAAAACTAAGCACATAGAAATGAACCCCATGATCTTCTGAATCAAAACCCTAACCCCAAACAAATTTATTCTTCATCAATCGCATGAATCGAAGGCAAACATTTTTAGGGCAAACCAGTTTCAGAGTCAAATTAAATGTTCAAATCACAACCATTTCAAAAACTAAAAGCACCAGGATGATCAGGACAACACAAAGAACAAGTTTGTAACAAGAAAAACAACTTCTGGAAAAATAAATTTCAGGCTACCTGAGATTCGAAGCTTTCAGTTTAGGAACTTTCTGGCCACCTCTCTTTGTGCAAGCTGCTCCACTTGGTCCCCAGAAGATGTTTGAATGCTCAAGTGGAGTTTAAGTTGGCTTGATGATGAGTTTCGAAAGCTCCTGCTTCAGTTCAGTCAAAAATGGCAATGGAGATTCTGGCACTTTCAGGTCATGGTGAATGAAGGTTTGAGGTCCTGATGATGAATGGAGAAGGTTTGTGGTGTTTGTTTGTGTGTTTGTGAGCTAGGATGAGAGTTTCGAATGAAACTGCAAAATGGAGTGAGAAATGGCTATGGAGTAATCTGGCTGTTTCAGGCTTGTGCTTTGGGTGGTTTCTACTCAATGATACATGGTGAGTTGAATGGAGGAAAAGGTTTTTGTGTTTGCAAGCTGTGGAGAGAAATTCGAAAGCTTATGCAAAATGGAAGGTTTTTGTGAATGTGTTGAATGAGGATGCTTCAGCCTTGCCTCTTGTTATGGCTAGCTTGCAAATTGATAACATAAACAAATCTGATTGGCTGGATGATGTGACTTGTGCTTTTGTGATTGGTAAGTTTGCTTTTGCCAAAAGTCAAAAATCTTGTAAGAGAAGGATGGGCTTGATACAAGGCAAGTACAAGGGCTAGGGCTGGCGCAGCATGGTGAGTGTGTGAGGCTGGCTTGATTCAAGGACCAATGCAGCAAGTTGGTGAAGCATGATCATGAGTTTTGCAACTTGGTTACTTTATGGATTTTCATGAAAAATGCCTTGTTACATGAACTAAGCACATGTGATCTTTGGTTCAAATCTGATTTTTGGGACTTAGAGAATGTTTGTGCAATGGTTTGAGATGAATTAGAGGCTGCAATGTGCATTGGTTCAAGACTTTGCAAAATTTCCATTTGAAGCATGCCTTAGAAATTAATGATTTTTGCCAACTTTAACAAACCATAACTTTTGATCCAAGATGAATTAGATCATGTTCTTGTACTTTTTGGAAAGGGAAAGATGAGATCTACAACTTTCATGACCAAAGTTTTTCCATTTGAAGCATTTTTGGATCCAAAATCATGGCTTGAAAAATGACCTAAAATGATGCATTCTTGAAAAGTCAACTATGCCCAAAAAGTCAACATTTGCAAAAACCCTAAATTCTTGATTTCTATGAACTTCAACCTTCTTCCATGATCAAATAAAGATCATATACACTCAAAATGATGAAGATCACCCATTGGTTGGGTCATTGGGGGCCTCAGATGCCCTGATTTTGCACTGACTTGTCTGGAAAGTCAACTCTTGATCAGATGACTTCCCCATGGAATTTCTTCATGAAAATTGATATGCATACTCCCTATACCATATAGAGATCAATGGAAACAAGAATGACCAAAAAATTTGGAGTTATGGCCTCTGAAACCAAAACCCTAATTTTCAGTCAACTGTGCAGTCAAGCCTGGCTCTGCATCCACTCAAACCCTAGCTCTTGTGATTCCTCTGCATTTTTGACTTTGAGGAGATGAAATATGATATAAGAACACACATGGACCACTTTGAATTGATTGGTAGCCTTTGGAGTGGCTCAAGATGCTTTGGGATTGCTCAGATCACAACCCTAGGTGCAGATGCCTTGAAAACTATGCAGTGGATAAAAAATGAGATGTGAGATGATATGATTGTGTTTATGCATATGAGGATGATCACAAGCCATGGTGTGAATGGGTGAGGGCAAATTTGGGGTGTTTACAGCTGCCCCTATTCAATCATGAGTTAGCTGTGCAGGTTGTAAGCGACGGCTTAACAGGCAAACAAGATAACTTGTGGTTGAATACCAAAGACAGTCCAAAATTTGCACTCACAGAAATGAAGAAGAAAAGGGATATAGATTGTAAAGGCAAAATAAAGTATATTGTAAAGTATGGGCGACGGAGGACGACCGTCAAGCAGAGGACGACTGCTGGGTAAGGAGCAATGACGGGGACGGCCGACATGCTGGGGAGAGTGTAGAAAATAAAGCAATGACGGGGACGGCCGACATGCTGGGGATAAAAAGGTAAAGCTAAGACGGGGACGGCCGACTAGCTGGGGAAAATGCAGAAAATAAAGCAATGACGGGGACGGCCGGCATGCTGGGGATAAAAAGGTAAAGCTGAGACGGGGACGGCCGACTAGCTGGGGAAAATAAAATATCATGACGGGGACGGCCATCAAGATAAAGTTGTAGCATTCTCTGGGGGTTAATGAAACATAAAGGGGACGGCCATCAAGTTCATAAAGCAAAGTAACCGACGATGGGGACGGCCATCGGGTTAAAAGGAAAAGGGACCACGACGGGGACGGCCATCGGGTTAAAGAATAAATGAAATAAACAGATGATGGGGTACGGCCATCAAAGGTGAAGGACGATCACCTAGCAGGGGACGGCTGCTCTGTTGGGGATAAAAGAAATATGATGGGGACGGCCATCAAAGGTGGAGGACGACCACCTGGCAGGGTACGGATGCCGAAGATATCAACGATGGGGACGGCCATCGGATAGAAAAGGTCAACGATGGGGACGGCCATCGGACGAGCATGATGGAGGACGACCATCAAGAAGTGGAGGACGACCACTCAGCAGGGTACGGCTGCTCTCGAGGTTTGTCATGACATAGGACGAATGTCAGATAACCAAAATCAACAATGGGGACGGCCATTGGATAAAATGATGAAGGACGATCATCAAGAGGTGGAGGACGACCACCTAGCAGGGGACGGCTGCTAAAATCAACGATGGGGACGGCCATCGGATGAGCATGATGGAGGACGACCATCAAGAAGTGGAGGACGACCACTCAGCAGGGTACGGCTGCTCTCAAAGGTATCATAACACAGGACGAGTGTTAGATAAAAAGAAAATTTGTTGGTGATCTACTGGGGAGATAGTAAACACGGACGAGCGTTTACATCCAAGAAACAAAAGGGTATAAGTGTTTGGTATCGTGTATAGATTAAAGATGCGGACGAGCATCCTTAAGACTATGATACGGACGAGTATCATGTAGAAACAAACTGACACATGTTCAGAGATGATGATACGGACGAGTATCAACTGGTTAACAAAGAACACGGACGAGTGTTGCATCTGAAAGGACTCTTCTGGGGAATAGTAGACACGGACGAGTATCTATACTCAAGAAAACATAAGTGTTTGACACGGTGTATGGATTAAAGATGCGGACGAGCATCCTTATGACTATGATACGGACGAGTATCATGTAGAAACAGACACTAGACGCAATGTTCTGAGATGATGGTACGGACGAGTACCAACTGGTTAACAAAGAACAAGGACTACTGTCGAATCTATGGGGAGATAAGTGATGGTGTATACAAGATACGGACGAGTATCTGTATAAGTGTATCGTGAGTAGTGAGTATTGTATAGTATAGATGAGTGTTTTAACTGCTGGGGAGAGTGACACGGACGAGTGTCAAGAGAGAAAAGTATAATATCAACAAGTGTATGATATGCCAAATTTAGGCGACTGCGCTGGGGATATGACACGGACGGGTGTCAAGAAAGTGTATGTATAGGTATATGTGAGTGCAAAGAGGATGTCTTTGGCTTTTTGCTGGTGATTTGACACGGACGGGTGTCAGGATGTATCTGTAGTACGGGTGATTTTGTTTGTAGAGTGTATTCAGGCGACCTGTTGGGGAAAGGTGGCACGGACGGGTACCAAAAGGTGTATATGCTGGTGTTTGGAGAGGCAACTGCTTTTGCTGGGACTCTGATGGGGATGATGAACGGTTTATTATTCACAAGTGTTCAATTCACAACATGACTTATGATTATGCTATGCATTTGATTTTTGCCGTAATGCTCCGTATTAGACGGAATGCTACGCTCTGGGGGGTGAATATGATGCGGATGCCATGATTATGCAAAGGGGCACAGATCTGGGACCCGGATCTCGTTGCTGCGAAGATCCTCGATCGATCTGCTTGAAATGAACATCCCAGCTGGGGATGAGATCATTGGTAGATCTAATGATGTATCTGTTTGGGGATATAGGTCGCTGATTGACATATCCTTATAATACGGGACCCAGCTGGGGTTTGCAGAAGCTTCTGTACTCTGTTGTGACTTCTTCGTGCGTTGCTCTTCTGAATAGAGGCTGGGGAAGGTATGGGGAGATGATTCCCTGACTTCTGCATTCTGCTGAGGAAGAATGGCAACTCGGCTGGGGAAGTGTGAGAGGCAACTCAGCTGGGGAGAGCAACAAGAGGCAACTCAGCTGGGGATAAAGCATTTCAGATGCTGAGATTGAGTGTATGTTGATTTGGCAACTTTGCTGGGGGAAGTGGACACCTTCAGTGCCACGTGGAAGATAGACCGAGTTGATAATGATTTGCCATCTTGCTAAGACGTAACTTGCATGCCCCAGGTTGCGTTCTGGATACCTGCAATCCTGCAAAGGTAAGGAAACATACAAAAGGTCCCGAGGTATCCCTTACTGGATTCCGTCATAGGAGATAAGTACTTTCGAGAGTAATCATATTCCCTGTAAGCATGTGTTTTTTTTTGTTTTTTTTAGAGAAAGGCATCTGTACTTATGCAATTATATTTTTAGAGATATCAGACAACCCTTTGCAAAACATAAATGTAAAAACGAGACATGACTGAGAATCTGATTTTATTAATTCATGTGCCCTGAATTGGAAAGATACAGTCAAAGAAACATATCTCCTGAAATGAGGAGATTGTTACAAATTGAGAAATAAAGTGCTGGCGGTGTTGACGACGCTTTCAAGGAGCTTCCTCTTCTGCTATGACTCGTATGACAATGACGTTCTTCTCGTCTTGCTTTCTGGAGAGAGTTGATTCTGATTGAAGCTTGATCCTTTGGAAGCTTACCAAGTTGTAGGTGATACAGACGAACTCAGAATGCAGTTGTTCGCTCATTCCCTTATTTTGCATGGATCGCCCTTTCGGGTTTTCAATCCATCGGGATACCCATTTTTGCCTGAGCTGTCCAATGCGGCTTTTCAACTCAGCGGGTGTACATTTTTTGTTTATTTCCCTTATTTTTGCCCGAGTCTTTTATTCTGTTTTTGACTCGCCGAGATGCCCTATTTTTGCCTGGACTTACATTCTGTTTTTATGTCCAGCGGGTCATTTTATGCGAAGTATTTTTTAACTGCATCCGAATTCACCGGGGACGGGAAATCTTCACCATCCATGGTGCTGAGCATCAGTGCTCCGCCAGAGAAAACTTTCTTTACAACAAATGGTCCTTCATAATTTGGAGTCCATTTGCCCCTGTGGTCTGTATGAGGAGGGAGAATTCTTTTCAGCACAAGATCTCCCACTTGGTACTCTCGGTGCCTGACTTTTTGATCGAAGGCCTTCTTCATTCTCCTCTGATATAACTGTCCATGGCAGATTGCAGCCAATCTCTTCTCTTCGATCAGACTCAGTTGTTCGTATCGGGACCGAACCCATTCTGCTTCACTTAGTTTAACATCCATCAATACCCGTAGAGAGGGTAATTCAACTTCAACAGGTAGGACTGCTTCCATACCATATACAAGTTGATACGGTGTTGCCCCAGTGGATGTTCTGATTGATGTGCGGTACCCATGCAAGGCAAATGGTAGCATTTCGTGCCAGTCTTTGTAGGTGACTACCATCTTCTGCACAATCTTCTTGATATTCTTATTTGCTGCCTCAACAGCGCCGTTCATCTTTGGCCTGTAAGGAGAAGAATTGTGATGTTGGATCTTGAAGTCCCGGCATAGCTCTGCCATCATTTTGTTGTTTAAGTTGGAACCATTATCAGTAATGATTCGCTCGGGCACTCCATACCGACAGATGATATCTCTTTTCAGAAATCTGGCTACCACTTGTCTTGTAACGTTTGCATATGAGGCTGCTTCAACCCACTTGGTGAAATAGTCAATGGCGACCAGGATGAATCTGTGGCCATTTGAAGCAGTTGGCTCAATCTTGCCAATCATATCAATGCCCCACATGGCAAAGGGCCACGGTGAAGACATTATGTTCAAAGGATTAGGAGGCACATGCACCTTATCTGCGTAGATCTGGCATTTGTGGCATTTTCTGGCGTAAGCACAACAGTCTGCATCCATTGTGATCCAGTAATAGCCTGATCTTAACAACTTTTTAGCCATGGCATGCCCTCCAGCATGGGTACCAAAAGATCCTTCGTGCACTTCATGCATCAACAAATCTGCTTCTGTCTTGTCAACACATCTGAGGAGTACCATGTCAAAGTTCCTCTTGTATAAAGACCCATCAGCGTTCAGAAAGAAACTACCAGCAAGCCTTCTCAAAGTCTTCTTATCATTGGAAGATGCCCCAGGCGGGTATGTTTGATCCTCCAAGAAGCACTTAATGTCGTGGAACCAAGGCTTATCATCTTTTACAACATCCGCTGCAAATACATATGCTGGTCTGTTGAGTCTGGACACTGAAATCTGAGGTATAAAGTTAGCGGCTTGAACTTTGATCATGGATGAAATGGTAGCGAGAGCATCTGCAAACTGATTCTCGTCTCGAGGGATATACTCAAGCTTGACTGTTGTGAAGAAAGTCAATAACCTTCTTGTATAATCCCTGTAAGGTATCAGATGATCCTGGTGGGTGTACCATTTCCCGTTGGTTTGATTGACTACCAAAGCTGAATCTCCGAATACGGTCAATGTCTTGATCCTGAGGTCAATGGCTTCCTCAAGACCCATAATGCAAGCTTCGTATTCAGCTTCGTTGTTGGTGCAGTTGAAAGTGAGTTTTGCCGAGAAAGGCATGTGAACTCCTTTAGGTGTAATGAGTACTGCACCAACACCACGGCCATTCATGTTAACAGCCCCATCAAACATCATAGTCCATTCTTCCTCCGGGTCAGGCCCTTCAGTGTGAACAGGCTCCTCATGATCTTTTGATTTAATGAACATGATGTCTTCATCAGGGAAGTCAAATCTCATAGGCTGGTAGTCATCAATGGGTTGCTCAGCAAGATATTCAGATAGTACACTGCCTTTGATGGCTTTCTGAGATGTGTACTGTATGTCGTATTCTGTGAGAATCATCTGCCATCTTGCAACCCGCCCGGTAAGCGCCGGCTTCTCAAATATGTACTTGACTGGGTCCATTTTTGAGATTAACAAGGTAGTGTGGGTCAACATATACTGCCTTAGTCGGCGAGCAGCCCACGCTAAAGCACAGCAAGTTTTCTCGAGCAGTGAATAACGTTGTTCACAGTCGGTAAACTTTTTTCTTAGGTAGTATATTGCATACTCTTTTCGACCAGACTCGTCATGTTGGCCCAGCACACACCCCATTGACTCTTCTAATACTGTCAAGTACATGATCAGAGGTCTTCCTTCAACTGGCGGCATAAGGATTGGAGGTTCTTGCAGATATTCCTTGATCTTGTCAAAAGCCTTCTGGCAGTCTTCGTTCCACCTGACCGTTTGTTCCTTTCTTAGCAGCTTGAACAAGGGTTCACAAGTTGCTGTAAGGTGAGATATGAACCTTGAAATGTAGTTCAATCGACCTAAGAAACCTCGAACTTCTTTCTCAGTTTTCGGTGCAGGCATCTCTTGAATAGCCTTGACTTTATCAGGGTCAACCTCAATCCCTTTCTCGCTTACAATAAAGCCCAACAGCTTACCGGACCGCACCCCGAATGTGCATTTGTTGGGGTTCAGCTTCAATTGGTATTTCCTCAGACGCTTGAATAACTTGAGCAGATTTACCAGGTGATCTTCCTCTGTAAGGGACTTGGCGATCATATCATCCACATAACATTCTATTTCCTTGTGGATCATATCATGGAACAATGTCACCATAGCCCGTTGATATGTGGCACCAGCATTCTTGAGCCCAAATGGCATTACTTTGTAGCAGAACGTGCCCCAAGGTGTAATGAATGTTGTCTTCTCCATGTCTTCAGGTGACATCTTGATCTGATTATATCCTGAAAATCCATCCATGAAGGAGAATACCGAGAACTGAGCCGTGTTATCCACCAATACGTCAATGTGAGGTAATGGGAAGTCATCTTTCGGGCTGGCTCTGTTCAGATCCCGGTAATCAACACACATTCTTACTTTACCGTCCTTCTTAGGTACAGGTACTATATTAGCAACCCACGGCGGATAGCTAGTCACAGCAAGGAACCCGGCGTCCCATTGCTTTTGTACCTCTTCTTTGATTTTCATAGCCATGTCTGGGCGAGTTCGGCGCAACTTCTGTTTGACTGGTGGGCATTCTTCCCTCAGAGGCAGCTTGTGCACAACTACATCGGTATCCAACCCTGGCATATCTTGATACGACCAAGCAAATACATCAACATACTCTTGAAGCAGATCTATCAGTTGTCTCTTCACTGAGTCTTGCAGGCAGGCCCCGATTTTAACTTCTTTCATGTCTTCGTCTGTACCAAGATTAATCACTTCAACCTCCTCCTGGTGAGGGGTAATAACCTTTTCCTCTTGTCTCAACAACCTGGCTAGCTCTTCAGGAAGCTCATATTCTTCATCAACCCCTTCATCAGCTTGATTGATTGGATTGTCAAAGTCATACGATGTCATAGCCGTGCTGTTGTCGGTGCAGTCTGGAAGGCACTCTCTGCAAGGGTTAAGTTTGTTCATTTTAGTGATTGATTTTAATCTTGCTTTTAGAAAAAAGTGAAATGAAGTTATCATTTTGAAAACACCGCCATTTATTTTTGTACAAAAAGAAAAATGGAAAAACAGTGAGCATAAAAGAAAAAGACTCGTTTGCAAAAGGATGTCTGATATTTCATTAATTTGATCTTGTTTGCACAAAAGTACAGATGGCCCTGGTTACAAAATGAGTCTTGTCATCTTGGGCAAGATGCAAGACTTGGATGCATGCTATAAAAAATACAGGAAATAATAATTACTCTGCATGAGTAACTCTTATAATTTCCTGGGAAGACCAGTTTGAGACACTGCTCCCCGGGATCTTCGGACGAATCCAATTCTCCAGATTGCGCTCCTCTTCCAGCTCGTCTTCCAGACAGTTGATAGCATCGGGGGTGAGCATTCCCCCACTGACAAAACCTGGCTCTGCAGTAGCCTTTGCTTGATGTTGAGTTGGTCTGTAACCCAACCCAAATTTGTCCTTCTTCTCCTCCACAGCTAAGACTTTGCCCCAGCCTAGGGCAGTTCCTTCTTCAACAACCTTCCGGGCTTGTTGGTAAGATGACATGGAGATACCTGACACAGCAGATGCTTCATTGACGTTCAAGGCTTCAAAACCTTGGCTCATTGTTTCATGGATCTCCCCATCCATCTCAATGTATTTATAGGTTGCCAGGTGGCTGACAAAAGTGTCCTCCTCTCCACAGATTGTGACAACTTGACCTTCCCACTCAAATTTTAACTTTTGGTGAAGGGTAGACGTTATTGCGCCGGCGGCGTGAATCCAGGGTCTACCCAACAAACAGCTGTAGGCGGGCTGAATGTCCATCACATAAAAGATAGTTTTAAAGGTCTGTGGGCCAATTGTCACAGGCAGCTCAATCTCTCCCAGAACCGATCTCTTTGAGCCATCAAAGGCTCGTACCACCAGGTTGCTGGGTCTCAATGCCAATCCATCATATTCAAGCTTCACCAGAGCCTTCTTTGGTAAGACATTCAGGGAAGAACCTGTGTCCACCAGCACATGAGAAAGGACAGCTCCTTTGCATTCCAGGGTTATGTGCAAGGCTTTGTTGTGGTTGCGGCCATCCGCTGTCAAGTCAGAATTGGTAAACCCTAGCCCATTGCTAGCAGTAACATTTCCAACCACGGTTTCCAATTGGTTGACAGTAATCTCCTCAGGCACGTAAGCTGCGTGCAAAACTTTAAGTAGTGCATTCCGATGGGCTTCGGAGCACATAAGCAGTGAGAGGATAGAGATTTTGGATGGCGTCTGGTGAAGTTGATCCACAATTTTATAATCACTCTTTTTGATGATCCGCATAAACTCATCAACTTCCTGATCAAATGGAGTCTTCAGGGTTTCTTTGGCAGCTGGATCTTCCTGCACCGGGCCTTTTCCTTTTGCCTTGGCAGCAGCTTCTGCTTCGGCTGTAGGTCTTTGAATTGGTGGAGCAAAGAGACGTCCGCTTCGAGTGAAGCCTCCGCCTCCCCCCACATTATCTATTTGTGGTGCAGGTGTTGATGTTTCAAGAGTGATTCTTTTTCCTTCACAGTATACGTCAGAGCCATAGTGCCAAGGGATGGCCCTATTGCTTTCATATGGTATTGGTCCAGGCACCGTGACAGTGACCGGACTGATTGCTGCTGCTGAAGGGACTGTTATTGTTTGTGGATCATAAAAGATTGTAACTGGTGCTCTGGCGGGAGCAGCACCTTCTGAATGGTAGGCAGAATTATTTTCAGGATCGTAGAATATGGTGACGGTAGAGACATCTCCATGATTGATTGCTGGTGTTGTAGGAGGTACTGTTGAAAGGACTGTTGTTGTTGTTGTCGGAGATTCGGGATGGAATGAAGCTGAAGTTGTAGCAGGAGAAACTGTTGAAAACTGATCATTTGGGAGGACAGGTGAAGTATTTGTTGATGGTGCTGGTGAATTGTCGGGAACAATAGTTGCTGTAGTTGTAGGAGGGTCTGAAACCGTTGTTGATGAAGTTGCTGGATTTGTCGGAAATGATGTAGTGATCTGTAGCAGGCCACTCTGAATAAGGCTGTCAATGCCATTCCTCAGGTCCTCGCACCCGTTCCATGAAATATTGCAATAGGGACATCCTAGTTCACACCCCAGAAATATTTGGTTTTCTCGAAGTTGAGCTTTGATTTCCACCAATGGTGTCCTGATCTGATCCACACTAGTTATCAAATAAGACGGTTGGTCTTCTTCAATAGCATTAATTCGGGGACCACCATGGTTTGGCATTGGATTTTTATTGACATTGGGCGGAGGTGCAAAATTCAGAGCCTTGGAGTCTACCAAGTCTTGTACCTTCATATGCAGAGCCCTGCATTTTTCTGTACTGTGACCAGGTGCGTTCGAGTGAAAAGCACACCTAGCATTGGAGTCATAGTTTCTTGGTAGACTGTTGGGATCCGGAGGTGCCAACGTTCTTAGCTCAACCAGGTTGAGTTTCAGAAGTTGTGGCAGCAAGGCAGCATACGGCATTGGGATCGGGTCGATCACTCGGTTAGCTTGGGATGGCCTTTGTTGGAATGGCCTCTGTTGATTGTTGTTGTTGGAGTTGTTGTTGAAGTTCCTTGGAGGATACTGATTCTGCTGATACTGAGGTTGTTGTTGGAAGTTTTGTTGAGGAGGTTGATAGATTGGCTGAGGATGAGCTGGAGCAGGGATAGTGACTGCTGCTATTGTCCTTTGAACATATTGGGGCCTACCCCTGTTGGTGTGAATGGCATTGGTTTCGCCAGTTCTTCTCGGGCCTGCAAAAGGCTTTCTTGTACTACTGGACGAGCTGGCACCGTTATCAGAGATCTTACCCATTTTTAACAGGCTTTCAATTCTTTCCCCAGCTATGACAACATCTGCGAAGCTGGTGGAAGAGAAAGCAGCCAACCTGTCAATATACGTTCCCTGAAGAGTATTCATAAACATGTCTGCCATTTCCCTTTCAGACATAGGGGGTTGAACGGCAGCAGCCAATTGCCTCCATCTTTGAGCATATTCTCTGAAGCTCTCCCTCGAAGACTGTGACATCCCCATCAGGAGAGTCCTGTTGGGTGCCATATCTAGATTATACTGATACTGTCTGATGAAGGCTTCTGCCAGGTCCTTCCAGCATCTTATAGTTGCTCTTGTCAGATGGGAATACCATTCCCTTGATGCTCCAGTCAAGCTATCTTCGAAGTAGAACATCCAGAGTTTCTCATCCATTGTATAGGCTTTCAGCCTTCCCAGAAATGATTGCAAATGAGTCCGGGGGCATGAAGTCCCATTATACTTTTCGAAGCAAGGAGGCTTGAACTTATGGGGGATCCTGACCCCGTCTACCAGCCCCATGTCCATGACGTCGAAACCCAAAGAATTTTGAGATTCTAAGGATCTCAACTTCTCAGCTATTTCTTCCAATCGTCTATCATATGTTTCCTCTCCGGCACCCATTACTGTATACTGGTCCTCCTGAGGATCTTCTTGAAGTACTCTGGCTGCTGTGGCAGTCCCTTGAATGTTGACAGGGATGTTGGCCTCTGGATGGAGATGGGGTCCAAAAACTGGGGGATTGACATGAGGTTGGACCCTCTCGTTGTTACTTGTGCCAGCAGTTCCCACATGGGGCTCCTCTTGATTCCTTCCTTCTACCAAAGTTCTGAGCCTCTCCTGGCTTTGAGCTAAATTGTTCATCACTTCCATGAATTGTGTTATCTGAGTTCTCATCTCCAACCTTTCGTTGGCCATCTGGTTTCTGACCTCTGTAAGGTCTTGCTGCATCTGATCCATCTGGATTCCCGGAAGGTTGTTTCTAGTTGGGTACCTGTGAGGCCTGTTGAGAGGAAATACCCGGCGGCGAGCAATAATTCCTGAACATCACAACAGAGGTTAGCAACAACAAAACAAAAACCTACAAAACAAACAAAAGGGTTAGCATGCAATGCAGTTATGCTTATTTGTTCTCAAGGTATCCGGTTTGGCCTTCAGTTTTGACCCTTCCAGACCCTTGAAGATGCTGCTGTTGAAGTTGCTTTTGATGTGAACCCAGATAGAAACCCACACAAATATATTACAAAGGTGAAATAATACAATTTGTTCATTTTACAACACAAACCCTCAAAGGGGCCAAAATACATCACAAAAAGCAAAAGTACATGGAAAATGAACAACAACAAGCAAATGATCAAACTCCAAGGCCAAACTCATCCTCACGAACTTCCTTGAGAAGTGCTTCGGTCACAGGATCAGCCGGATGCTCCGTGAGACTTCTGATGAGAAGGTTTCTTGTTGCAACAGCTGCAGTCAACTTCTTGTTCTGACTTTGGTCCTTAGACCTCTTCACTCCTGCTTTGATTTTCAGCTCTGATATTTCCTCCTGGGCTGCTGCCAGGGCTTTTTCCATCTGCTCCATCTTGTCCTGAACTCTCTTGTCTTCTAGAGTACGGGCCTCAGTGATCCGGACCCACCTGGCCTGACTCTCTTTCAAATACAAGTCTGTCCTTGCTCTCTGGAACTGGGCTTCTTTACAAGCATTCTTCAGAATCCGTTCACCAGCTTTAGACTTGTTGATATAATCCCCAGACTTCTCAATTTTAATCAAGTGTTCTACCCTTAATTTCTCCAGTCTCTCAATCTCCCTCACACCTTCACTCCTCTCCCGGAGGGTCTTCTGCAAAGCCTGGGTTAACTTCTCATTTCTTTCCTTCAAACTCTCCTCCAAACTGATAGTGGCAGGGGGTGGTGCTGAAGATGACTCAGGCATGTCTTCTATGGTAAAGGGCATTCCAGAGAATTGGGCCCTAGCATGGGACCACTCATAATATTGGACTGATGCCACATTATTGCACTTCCCCAGAATGGTGATTCCCTTAGTCTGAACATGATCCCAGGCCCAGGCAGCCTGCCTAACAGTTGCCAGACTAATCTTGTTCTCACAGTAGAGGGTCTCAACCAAATCTTGTTCCCTAGGAGTGTGGACCAGTGCATAGCCCAATTGCCTCCTGAACAGCAGATGGTTGTAATTGATACTTCCCTTAACTCCTATTAAGGGCACATTGGGAAAGTGCCCACAGCTTGTGATCATATCTCTGCCTTTGGTGCTCTGAGTACACCATCTGATGTCTGCTGAAGTGAGAGTAGTGAGCCTCTTAGCCCAGTTGCTTTGCTGATGAGGATTTAGAAATGCATCTGTCCTGGGTAGATGCCTGAGAAGCCAAGCATGGAATAATGGAGCACAAATCCTCACTAATCTTCCCCTCTGCTTCTCATTTCTCTGATGTACCGAGTAATAGAGATCACCCAGTAAAGTTGGCACTGGGTTCTTCAGGATGAACAAATGGATGGCATTCTTGCTGATGAATCGAGGCTCATCTGCAAACAACACAATTCCATATACACTCAAGGCCAATAGAGCACAAACAACTTTCCACTCCCCCGAGGAGGCCTTCAGACTAGCTTGAGAAATTAGGAAGTCCAGATGAAATCCAGGGATCCCAGCTTTAGAGGTCATGTGTTGCTCAATCAAAGCAGGTTCCAGGTGCAAAGCTTTTGCTACCTCTCCATTGCTGGGAAAGACCATTTCAGGGTTGAAAGGGATTTCCCTCTTGATAGGCAAACCAATCAAAGATGCGTATTCTTCTAAAAGAGGCCCCAACTGAAAGTCTTGAAAGGTGAAACATCTCAATGGAGGATCATAAAATTGAATACAGGTGTGGATGAGACTCCTCTGTGAAGGGTCCAGATCCATAACCATGTCCAGTATATCTCCATAACTCTCCCTGAACAAGGGTATGTGATCTGGAGTGATCAGGGTTTGGATCCTCCTGATGTCTGACAAGTCTGGTTGGAAGAAATGGTAGGTGATGTTGCTTTTCTTTGGAGTCATGATGCTGAAGACTGAGTAGAATAAGTGCTGATGAAGATGCTGAGGAGTGGGCCACTGGCTGGCTAGTGCAAGTAACTGAAGTATATGGCTGACAGGCTGAAGCAAGTGCTGGTGGAGATAAGTCAAAACTGCAGATGGGGTCAAAACCAAAACCAAAGATGAAGGTGGATACCCTGAAACACAAATAAGCAAATGTTAATATGATGCAATGGGTATGTATGCAAATGAAATGCAAGGGTTTGTGACTGAGCTGGATCTGATTAACTGCCTTGGTATAGATCCATGTGTGTTCAAGAATTCCAGATGGAGGTCTATAAATCCGGTAACCAAGGTGGGGGACTCAAATAAAGAGCCACAAGTCCAGGGTTTTAGAATCACAAGAACTATCCAACATGGAGCATTCTTAACAAAGTCAAAGTAACAGGGTATTCTGAGGTCAAGGTACCTGCAAACCTGTAAACAGCCCAACCCCCTCACAGGTGGTGATCTAGAATAAGGATCCTCAGACTTGGATCAGTTATGAGAAGTGTAAACACTTCTAACCCGGAGGTACAGTGTTTACAATAACCATAACAATTCCTCCTCTAATTCCCCTCAGTTTCTGAAGGTCAATACTAAAAGGTCATCCAGACTTAGCAGGCTTCCCAGATAGCCCTAGCATTGCAGGAAATCTGCAACACAGAGTTCTCAAGAAGAAACCCATATCTGAACCGTGTTTCATATTCCCGCACCAGACCGAAATGGAATGGGAAAGAATATGATTCACTCTAGCCTAGGTGTCACTCAGGTCCCAGGTATAGGACCTTAACTCTCAAAGAATCACCCACCCACCAAAACAAAAACCAGATCCAGCCAGCAACAATGACAGCATGATATATACAAAAGCAATAAAGAAAGCAGTAAAGCAACTGTACATAAAGCAGAAATAAATACAAAATACAAACACAAATAAGCACATAACACCCCAGTAAACACAAATCAATCAAGCGCTAGGAGGAACCCACAAAAAGAACCAGAAGCCCTGGTTGCAGTATAAGGGTCCCCAGCAGAGTCGCCAAGCTGTCGCTCCCGACAAATGAAACTGGGTCATATGAAGGTACAGACGCGAACGGTCGGCGAGAGGGAACAGTGAGAACACACAGCCGTGAACTCACTGGAGAATGAATAGAGTCGCCAGCTAGGCATTTTTATCCCGGGGGAAAGGCAATGCTGCATAGGCCTAGAAAAAGATGGATAAGACGGTTTGCGAACCAGAAAGACTGAGAAAGGGGGTTGGTTACAACCTGGGAAGGTATTAGCACCCAGATTGTCCGTCGTACTCGACGGGATCCACGCTTAAAAGATTTGTATTATAAAGGGGTAGTGTCAGTGCAATTTGTGTGTAAAATAGCTGGAAAAGAATGTACAGGTGTCAGTGCTGAAGAAAAAGTGTGAAGTGTATAAATGATGTGTCTGTGTAAGAAAGGAATAAGATGCTCATGACCATGAGGCTTAAAAGAGTGAAGCTGGAAAGAGGGGGAATGTACAGAGACTTTTGTTCGATAACTGTTAAGTTATGCCTACGTATCCTCTTGTGCAATGAGGAAGTCAGAACACCGTAGTTCGACCCAAAGAGACTGAAAGGTGAATTGACTTGTGAACTGCTTGCTTGTCAATGCTCAAGTGTATGACCTGTCTGGCTCAGGTGCTTACTGTCTTGCATTAGACGGAAGAAGCGAGTTCTCGGTTGTGAGTGAATGAGGTGAGAAAAGAATCCCGGAGGAGACGATTATTGTTTGTTTTTGAGTTTTCAGTCTTTTATTGCTTTTGGAGTTTGTCATAGGATAATGAGCTTAAGTCTAAAACAATGGGTTAGTAAACTCATCACATCTTCCCTCTGATTAGGGGTAATGAGAATACCTTAAGTGTGAAGTCAGATTCTCACACTTAATCACCCTTCTGATGTAGGATTAAGATCATTACCCTACTTGTGATTATTTAGATGTTTTTGTGATTTTGTTTAGTGTTGAGTAATGAGGTTAAGCCATAATCAGGGATTAAACAGACTCATTACACCATCCTAAAAGAAGGATAATAGATGAGAATGTTTAAGCTGAGGAAGACTCCTCAACTTAATCCATGATTAGGGATTAAACCCATGACAAAACAAGCCTTTATTAAGTGGATTTTATTTAGATTAATGGTATGATGATGAAGTGTTTTTTATGATTTGTAAGACAACTTGAGGGGGACTTGTCCATTAACACTAGGGTTAGTCCTTCTTAACCACTTAAGGAAGAATTAGAACCCTAATGCAAGGCCCAAGTTACAAGTGTGATGTCTTGATGATTATTAGATGAATTGATTAAGAGATTTAAACACCTTAAGGGTTTAATACTTAGGATTAAAGTTATACACTCCATCCTAAGAGAAGGATGCAGGCATAAGCTTAATCACAAAGTCTTAAAGCCTTTAGGGTTTAGTCCCTGATTATGAGGTGAGAAGAGAGGACTCAAGGAGACACAAAGGTAAAAGCTAAGAGGGGAGACTAATCAAAACCCTAATTCATTATCATGCTTGGTTGGTCCTAAGGTTTGTGAGGTTTTCAAGGACAATCTTCAGAGGAGCCACCAGGAAGCAGATAAACAGGATCAAGAGAAGCAAAATGACTTGCTTCATTCAAGAAGTCAAGTCACTTGAAGAAAGAAAGTGGGAGGAAGAAGAATGAGCAAGCTCAATCTCAAACACAAATAGAAATGCAGCAATGGATGCAAGAGAGATGAAAAGAAAAGGTATGAGAAGTGAAGGCAAATCCACTTCTCAAGTTTACTTACCACCTGAAATGTTAGAAAGAAATGCAATGCAATGCAAGATGAGATGAAATGGTATGATGCTAGACCAAACCAGAAGCATGTTGATGATGATTATGATGTTATGAGGTGCTGCAAACATGAGGCAAGACAATGGGGATGTTCATACAAGATCATGAATGCAAATGATGCAAGCTAAGGAGCATGAACAAGCATGGAATGTTATGAAGCATACAAGGCAAATGACATGGCAAATATGCAATGCAATGATCAAACATGCCTTCTACATGTCTTAAGATGTCAAATGAATCATAAGCATGCACAAAATGCAAAGACAAGTCATGTTATGCAAGAGAATGCAAGAAGGATGCAAAAGAAGGCCCAAATTAGGGTTTATGGATCAAACATCAAACACAAACCAAAAACAGAAGCAAAACCCTAAAGTAAAAATGGAAAATGGCACTCAAAGAAACCCTAGGCCTATAACAAGCCACTGCCCAAAGGGGAGCTCTCAACTCTCAACCAAACTCAAGATATGAATTTTGCAAGTTATTAGGGTTTTTTAGGGTTCTTAACAAAACAAATGCCAAACAATTTGAAAATGCAAGAACAATTCATGGCCTTTTTACCCTAGAAACTACATGCCAAACACAAGACAAAGCAAAAAGAATCAATGTCTCAACCTTCACCAATAGGCAGAAATGAATTTTTGAACTTATGATCAAAATAATGCACAAAATATGATTTAATTCAATGAAAAATTCTTAAAATGCATCAAGATCAAAAAAGAAATTTGGTTTGAAGGTTGGACAATGTTTCTAAATGTCTTAGAACATTTCACGAATTTTTTTGTAATTTTTAAATACCTAAAAGTATTTTTAATTAATTAATTCTCATTAATCAATTAAAAATAATCTTTTAAATATTTAAAAATACTTTTTTAATGATAAAAAATAAAATAAAAATATTTTTGGGTCTTAAAAATTAATAAAACTTTAAAGAAAAAGTTTCATAATTTTTAAGATATTTTTGCTATTTTAAAATAATTATGCAAAACAAATGAAAAAGAAATGAATTAAAATGAATTAAAATAAAAGTCAAACAAATGGAAGGATGAGATTGATCCTGGTTTTAAACATGTTGACTGCGCGCGTGATCTGAGGGTGGAGATTCAAGCTGGCCAGATTAATTATAAACTTAATTAATTAAGGTAATGACGTGGATTAGGGTTAAGTGAAGCAATCCAGGCCATTGAATGCACGCGGGAATTGACCAAGTCAGCTCATCCAACGCTCAGGATTCAAACTCTCATTAATGACTGGATTAAGCCCTAATCACTCTCAGGCTGCCGGAGAAGACTTCCGGTCGTCTTCTCCGGCCAGCTCCTCACCTGAAAACTCACCAACTCCCTCAAAACGCAATGAAAATGAAAACTAAGCACATAGAAATGAACCCCATGATCTTCTGAATCAAAACCCTAACCCCAAACAAATTTATTCTTCATCAATCGCATGAATCGAAGGCAAACATTTTTAGGGCAAACCAGTTTCAGAGTCAAATTAAATGTTCAAATCACAACCATTTCAAAAACTAAAAGCACCAGGATGATCAGGACAACACAAAGAACAAGTTTGTAACAAGAAAAACAACTTCTGGAAAAATAAATTTCAGGCTACCTGAGATTCGAAGCTTTCAGTTTAGGAACTTTCTGGCCACCTCTCTTTGTGCAAGCTGCTCCACTTGGTCCCCAGAAGATGTTTGAATGCTCAAGTGGAGTTTAAGTTGGCTTGATGATGAGTTTCGAAAGCTCCTGCTTCAGTTCAGTCAAAAATGGCAATGGAGATTCTGGCACTTTCAGGTCATGGTGAATGAAGGTTTGAGGTCCTGATGATGAATGGAGAAGGTTTGTGGTGTTTGTTTGTGTGTTTGTGAGCTAGGATGAGAGTTTCGAATGAAACTGCAAAATGGAGTGAGAAATGGCTATGGAGTAATCTGGCTGTTTCAGGCTTGTGCTTTGGGTGGTTTCTACTCAATGATACATGGTGAGTTGAATGGAGGAAAAGGTTTTTGTGTTTGCAAGCTGTGGAGAGAAATTCGAAAGCTTATGCAAAATGGAAGGTTTTTGTGAATGTGTTGAATGAGGATGCTTCAGCCTTGCCTCTTGTTATGGCTAGCTTGCAAATTGATAACATAAACAAATCTGATTGGCTGGATGATGTGACTTGTGCTTTTGTGATTGGTAAGTTTGCTTTTGCCAAAAGTCAAAAATCTTGTAAGAGAAGCATGGGCTTGATACTAGGCAAGTACAAGGGCTAGGGCTGGCGCAGCATGGTGAGTGTGTGAGGCTGGCTTGATTCAAGGACCAATGCAGCAAGTTGGTGAAGCATGATCATGAGTTTTGCAACTTGGTTACTTTATGGATTTTCATGAAAAATGCCTTGTTACATGAACTAAGCACATGTGATCTTTGGTTCAAATCTGATTTTTGGGACTTAGAGAATGTTTGTGCAATGGTTTGAGATGAATTAGAGGCTGCAATGTGCATTGGTTCAAGACTTTGCAAAATTTCCATTTGAAGCATGCCTTAGAAATTAATGATTTTTGCCAACTTTAACAAACCATAACTTTTGATCCAAGATGAATTAGATCATGTTCTTGTACTTTTTGGAAAGGGAAAGATGAGATCTACAACTTTCATGACCAAAGTTTTTCCATTTGAAGCATTTTTGGATCCAAAATCATGGCTTGAAAAATGACCTAAAATGATGCATTCTTGAAAAGTCAACTATGCCCAAAAAGTCAACATTTGCAAAAACCCTAAATTCTTGATTTCTATGAACTTCAACCTTCTTCCATGATCAAATAAAGATCATATACACTCAAAATGATGAAGATCACCCATTGGTTGGGTCATTGGGGGCCTCAGATGCCCTGATTTTGCACTGACTTGTCTGGAAAGTCAACTCTTGATCAGATGACTTCCCCATGGAATTTCTTCATGAAAATTGATATTCATACTCCCTATACCATATAGAGATCAATGGAAACAAGAATGACCAAAAAATTTGGAGTTATGGCCTCTGAAACCAAAACCCTAATTTTCAGTCAACTGTGCAGTCAAGCCTGGCTCTGCATCCACTCAAACCCTAGCTCTTGTGATTCCTCTGCATTTTTGACTTTGAGGAGATGAAATATGATATAAGAACACACATGGACCACTTTGAATTGATTGGTAGCCTTTGGAGTGGCTCAAGATGCTTTGGGATTGCTCAGATCACAACCCTAGGTGCAGATGCCTTGAAAACTATGCAGTGGATCAAAAATGAGATGTGAGATGATATGATTGTGTTTATGCATATGAGGATGATCACAAGCCATGGTGTGAATGGGTGAGGGCAAATTTGGGGTGTTTACAGCATGCTTCCCTGAGTTCACTGAACATTTTATTTTTGAAAATGATTGAGTTTTGAGGTTGTATGCTTGATCTGAAAGTTTGCCCGAAAAAATGTTCTTGCTTGCTTCTCTTGATTCAATGAAAATAAATGTTATTTGGGTTAGGGTTTATGCTTAGGGTTGTTCATAGATTGATTCTGGAGATTTAGAGCTTTTGAAATGGCCTGGAGAGTGAGATTGAGTTTTTGGTTGATCGGAGAAGATGACCGGAACACTGTTCCGGTCACCTGATTTTGTTTAGGGTTCAGATTAGGGCACTAATCATAATTAGTGAATTTTGAATCTTGGCCGTCCAGATGCGCGCCAAGTCCACTCCCGCGCGTGTGAGTTTAAACCTCAGCCATTGATTATGCTGACTTTCTCATTTTCAGTTTAATTTCATTTTATTTTTCATTTTATTTGATTTGTTTTCTACATTTTATTAAAAATAGCAAAAATCATTTAAAAATTCTGAAAATTTTTATGCAACCTTTTATTAATTTTCAGAAACCAAAAACATTTTTTCATTTTTATTTTTTGCATTAAAAATATTTTTAAATCATTTAAAAGATTATTTTTAATTAATTAATGAGAATTAATTAATTAAAAATACCTTTAGGTATTTAAAAATCACCAAAAAATTCATGAAACATTTAAAATCATTTAGAAACATTGTCCAACCCTCAAACCAAATTTATTTTTTGATCTTGATGTCTTTTGACAATTTTCCATGGAATTAATTTTATTTCAAAGCATTATTTTGATCCAATGTTCAAAAATTCATTTCTGCCTAGTCTTTAGGAGTTGGACTTTGATTCTTTTTGCATTGCATCTTGCATATCATGAAGTTTATAGGATTAAATTGGCATGAATTGACCTTGCATTTCCTATTTGTTTGACATTTTTCTTGGCAAGGTACCTTAAAACCCTAGCAATCTTAGGAAATTCATAACCCTAATTAGGTTAAGAGTTAGAACCCCTCCTTTGGGCAGTGAGTTTGTATAGGTTTAGGGTTCCTTTGATTGCATTTTCAATTTTTTATCTTGATGTTGGCTTCTGGTTTTGGTTTTTGTTTTGAGCGTTGATCATAAACCCTAATTTGGGGTTTTCATTTGCATCAACCTTCCATTTGCTTGCATACCATGACTTGCCATGACATTTTGTGCATCCATTTGATTCATTAGACATCTTAAGACATATTATAAGCATTTTTGATCATTGCATCTTTCATTTTCCATTTTGTATGTCATTTGCATTCCATAACTTTTCATGTATGTTCATGGTTCTAAGCATGCTTCATTTGCATCCATATGTTTGTATGATCATCCTCATGCCTTGTTTCATGTTTGTGTCATCTCATAGCATCATTAGCATCATACTTATGCTTCTGGTTTTGGTTTGCATCATGCCATTCCATCTCATTTTGCATTGCATAGCATTCCTTTCACTAACTTTTCAGGTGGTAAGTTACTTTGAGAAGTGGATTTGCCTTCACTTCTCACAATTTCTTTTCATCTCTCTTATGCATCATTGCTGCATTTTGTCTTGTGTTTGATATTGAGCTTTCTCTTTCTTCTTCTTCTTACTTTCTTTCCTCAAGTGACTTGTCTTCTTAAATGAAGCAAGTTACTTTGCTTCTCTTTGCTCTTTTCATCTGCTTCCTGGTGGTTCCTCTGAAGATCTTTCTTGTAAACCTCACAAACCTTAGGAACAACCAAGAATGACAATAATTAGGGTTTTGATTAGTCCCCCCACTTAGCTTTTACCTTTGTGTCTCTCTGAGTCTTCTCTTCTCACCTCATAATCAGGGACTAAACCCTAAAGGCTTTAAGGCTTTGTGATTAAGCTTATGCCTGCATCCTTCTATTAGGATGGAGTGTATAACTTTAATCCTAAGTGTTAAACCCTTAATGTGTTTAAATCCTTTAATCAATTCATCTAATAATCATCAAGACATCAAGCTTGTAACTTGGGCCTTGCATTAGGGTTCTAATTCTTCCTTAACTGGTTAAGAAGGACTAACCCTAGTGTTAATGGACAAGTCCCCATCAAGTTGCCTTACAAACCCTAAAACTCACTTCATCATCTTATCATTAACTAAAATCCACTTAATAAAGGCTTTGTTTTGTCATAAGTTTAATCCCTAATCATGGATTAAGTTGAGGAGCTTTCCTCAGCTTAAACATTCTCATCTATTATCCTTCTATTAGGATGGTGTAATGAGTCTGTTTAATCCCTGATTATGGCTTAATCTCATTACTTAACACTAAACAAAAACAACAAAAACATCTAATTAATCACAAGTAGGTTAATGATCTTAATCCTACATCAAAGGTGTTTAAGTGTGAGATGCTGACTTCACACTTAAGGTATTCTCATTACCCCTAATCAGAGGGATGGTGTGATGAGTTTGCTAACCCATTGGTTTAAGCTTAAGCTCATTAACCTATGACAAACTTTCAAAAGCAATAAAAAACTAAAAACCCAAAAACAAACAATAATCGTCTCCTCCGGGATTCTTTTCTCATCACCTTCATTGATAAACGAGAACTTGCTTCTTCCGTCTAAT
Organism: Lathyrus aphaca; assembly: GCA_963966055.1. NCBI lineage: Eukaryota > Viridiplantae > Streptophyta > Magnoliopsida > Fabales > Fabaceae > Lathyrus > Lathyrus aphaca. The sequence continues at coordinate 86,377,363 of OZ014524.1, forward strand.
GCAAGACAGTTTACACCTGAGCCAGACAGGTCATACACTTGAGCATAGACAAGTAAGCAGTTCACAAGTCAATTCATTTTTCAGTCTCTTTGGGTCGAACTACGGTGTTATGACTTCCTCATTGCACGAAAGGATACGTAGGCATAACTTAACAGTTATCGAACAAAAGTCTCTGTATATTCCCCCTCTTTCCAGCTTTATACTTGCAACCTCATGGTCATGAGCATTTCATCTTTGTTCTTACACTGACACTTCACTTATACACTTCACTTCTTTTACACTGACACCTGTACATCCTTTTTTCAGCTATTTTATACACAAATTGCACTGACACTACCCCTTTAAAACACAAATCTTTTAAGTGTGGATCCCGTCGAGTACGGCGGACAATCTGGGTGCTAATACCTTCCCATTTTGTAACCAACCCCCTTTCTCAGTTTCTCTGGTTCGCAACCGTCTTATCCATATCTTTCTAGGTCTATGCAGCATTGCCTTTCCTCCGGGATAAAAATGCCTAGCTGGCGACTCTTTCTTTCCCTGTGAGTTCACTCCTGTGTGTTCTCACATCCTCCTTTCGCCGACCGTTCGCGTCTGTACCTCATTTGAGCTCAGTCTCATCTTTTGGGAGCGACACCCTTGATACTCTGAATAAATTTGATTCTAAGGCACAAAAGTGTTATATGTTAGGATACTCTGAACGTTCTAAGGGATACAGAGTATACAATACAGAAACACGCATTGTGATAGAATCTATTCATGTCAGATTTGATGATAAGCTTGGTTCTGAAAAACCAAAGCAGAATGAATTTTCTGCAGATATAGAAGTAGAAATCTCTACAAACAGAACTTCTAAAGATCAATCACCTAAAGATCAAAATAATACAATTTCTCCAACAACATCTGAAGAACCCATCCAGAAGAAACTATCCAGAAGCAATACTAATCACCCAGAAGATAAAATCTTGGGAAAGAAAGATGAACCAATCAGAACAAGATCATCATTCAAAAACTCTGAAGAGACCTTAATGGGACTTGTTTCTCTGATTGAACCAACTTCTGTAGAAGAAGCTCTCTCAGAAAATGATTGGATTCTGGCTATGCAAGAAGAACTAAATCAATTCACCAGAAATGATGTGTGGGATCTAGTTCCTAGGCCCAGAGGATTCAACATCATTGGCACCAAGTGGGTATTCAGAAACAAGCTAAATGAACAAGGAGAAGTTGTCAGAAACAAAGCAAGACTGGTTGCACAAGGTTATAGTCAACAAGAAGGAATTGACTATACAGAAACCTATGCACCAGTCGCCAGGTTAGAATCAATTAGACTTCTAATATCATTTGCTGTAAATCATAATATTATTCTATATCAAATGGATGTCAAAAGTGCATTTTTAAATGGTTATATTGATGAAGAAGTGTATGTACACCAACCCCCTGGTTTTGAAAATACAAAATTTCCAGAACATGTTTTCAAACTCAAAAAATCATTATATGGTTTAAAACAAGCTCCCAAAGCTTGGTATGAAAGACTAAGTAACTTTCTTCTGGAAAATAAGTTCATCAGAGGGAAAGTGGATACAACTCTTTTCAGTAAAAACATTAAAAATGATCTTCTGATATGTCAAATTTATGTAGATGATATAATTTTTGGTTCTACTAAAAGTGCCTTGGGAAAGGAATTTGCTAAATCTATGCAGGCAGAATTTGAAATGAGCATGATGGGAGAACTAAAGTTCTTTCTGGGAATTCAAATAAATCAAACATCATAAGGAACATATATCCATCAAAGCAAATATGTAAAAGAACTTCTGAAGAAATTTGATTTATCAGAGAGCACTATATCTAAAACTCCTATGCACCCTACATGTATTTTGGAGAAAGAAGAGGTAAGTAAGAAAGTAGATCAGAAGCTCTACAGAGGTATGATTGGATCTCTTCTCTATCTAACTGCTTCTAGACCAGATATTCTATACAGTGTATGTTTATGTGCTAGATTCCAATCAGATCCTAGAGAAACTCACTTAACAGCAGTTAAGAGAATCTTTAGATATCTGAAAGGTACTACTAATCTTGGTCTGTACTATAGAAGATCAGAAGAGTATAAACTTGTAGGATATTGTGACGCTGATTTTGCTGGAGACAGAACAGAAAGAAAAAGTACTTCTGGAAGTTGTCAATTTCTGGGAGACAATCTAATCTTTTGGTCTAGCAAAAGACAGTCAACCATAGCATTATCAACTGCAGAAGCTGAATACATTGCAGCAGCTGGATGCAGTACTCAGATGCTCTGGATGAAAAATCAGCTTGAGGATTTCAATATCTATGAGAGTAACATTCCCATCCTCTGTGACAACACTTCAGCTATTTGTCTCTCTAAAAATCCAATTTTACATTCAAGAGCTAAACACATAGAAGTTAAACATCACTTCATTAGGGACTATACTCAGAAGGGAATTTTAATGTTAAAATTCATAGATACAAATCACCAATGGGCTGATATCTTTACAAAACCCCTTCCTGAAGATAGATTTAATTTCATACTAACTAACCTTAGCATGAAATTATGTCCAGAATGAAAATGCTTTAATTATATGTCTTTATCACTTAGAAGTTCTGATATTTATCTTCTATATTGTTATCTCAGAAGATGCTATGTTCTAACTGTTTCATTCTAAGAACTTCTGTTCAAAGGAATAACATGCAGATCTTCAAATCAACAAGTGTCAACAAGGCTCTAAGGATTCCCATCAGAATTAAAACACGTGTCCAAATTCTAAAGAGTGACAGAACATGCTTTAGGTAACTGTCCTCTACGGAAGGACATCTGTTGATCTTCTGGGAAACTGATACGGCTAAACTTGACACCAAAAAGGCAAAAATCTCTTGGGTAACTGTTCCAGAATCTTTTACGCCTTACCCTATGTCAGCGCATTTAATGCATTTAATCATTATGTTTTTAAACTTAAATTTTCCCACTAATTTCTCAGTAAATTAAATGCTTTAATTTTCTATATATGTAATGTGTCTTTCTCACTTTCACCTTTTACCCGTATTGCATTCTTACTGAATTTTTTTACCCTCACTCTTGCGTTTTCTCTAACTCTTTCAAAAACCCTAAACTCTCAAATCTCATCTTAGTAACTAATGGCCTCTTCTTCTCATCAACGCAAAGACTTTTCTGATGTGTTCTATGTTGAACCCACGAAGACTCTCTCAACTCCTACTGACAAATTGGAAGTCCTGTGTGAGTTATTTGTGGATTTCAACAGTTTGAAGGAAAATGGTTTTGATCTCATCCCGTATGTTCATGCTCAGGGCTGGGAAAAGTATTTTGACCAATTAATGGGACCAGTCTTTCCAAAACTGGTTAAAGAATTCTGGGTTTATGCAACAGCAACCAACGCACATGTTACATCATACGTGCTTGGTAAAAGGGTGGTTATTTCTAAAGACCATCTTGCTAAACTTATTGAAGCTGATGGAAATGGCATCAAGTGCAGTGACATGGACAAAGTGTCTGATACTACTGTGATAGCAAAGGAAATTTTTACCTCTGGCAAACCCTCAAACAAAATCAAAGATTTGAAGACCCCTCTCCGTATTTGGGCCAAAATCATTCTTGGGACAATCTGTCACAGGAAGCCTACAAACTCTCCAGATTACATCAACCTGGACCAACAATTTCTTCTCTACTTCATTGCCAAAAAGAGAAAGATCAACCTTGCACACACTCTATTCCAGAATCTGAGAGCCAGTGTGAAGGAAACCAGAGATGGTGAAAAGACCAAGAGGGATTGGATTCCTTTTAGATGTATTATTTCTGACATCCTCTGCCAAAACAAGCTGGTAGACTTTCTAGCAGAGTTGAAGCAAACTGAACTTCTAGAAACAGATGTTGGAAAACCTCTGAATGCAAAGAACTTGAAAAAGATGAAGTTCATTACTTCTATTCAGCAAGAACCTGTTCTTCATTCTAGAGAAGTAATCATCACCAGAAGGATCCCATTGGAGAATTTCCCTCTCTTCTCTTCTGACACACCTCCAGAAGTTGTAGTAAACTACCTGGATATCTGCAAGCAACATGGTGTGGTCCCCCAGTTCAAGCCTACTGAACTCAAACAGAAAGCTCCAGACGCTGCCTATGTAAGACTCAAGAAGAGAAAGACTGCTGAAGGACCTTCTCAGAAGATTCCAAAATCATCTAGAACATCAGGTAAAACTTCTGCCTCTAACTCTGAATTCATTTATGTAGTAGAAGCAGTTAATGTAGAAGTGTCTGAATTACCTTCTAGCACCTTACCTTCTAGCCAACTATCCTCTGTTGATATTCCTTCTGCACAAATCCCTTCCTCTGAACCACCTCAATCTGTTAATCCCATTCAAATTGAAATACCTGCAACTGCTGTTGTCGCATCCATCCTCTCATCACTATATCCACCAGAAGCTGAACCCCATCAACCACAAACTATTTCTGATTTTGACATACCCATTGATAATACCCCACTATCTGACATTGATCGCTCTCCAACAACTGAAACACAAACTGCTTTGCAACATGCCCTATCAGATCTTGAACATTTTCAAGACTCAGAATCTGTCCAACTTCCATCTCCTGAACATGCACCTAGACTATCCCCCATAAGAGAAAGTTCACTATCCTCTTATGTATCTACACCACCAAACTCACCTACATTCATAAACATTCCTGACACTCCAGAAGAAACTGAAAATGAAAATCCTCTCAGAACATCTGTTGATTTTGAAGCCCTACAAAAACTGTCCTCAGTATCAAACAAAACAACAATACCTATACCAAAACCATCTAGAACAGACATTTCTGCTTTACTTCTTGCTTTTGAAACAGGCTTGAAATTAAAGTTAGAGGATCTAAAGTCTGCATGCTCAGAGCTTACAGATCCAGCTGCTTCTGATTTTCTGTGGGCTACCCTCAGAAAGTGGTTTAATGCTGAGTCCAAAAGACTTAAGGACATCTGCTATGATGTTGCTCACCAGAACTTCTGTGAGTACCTTCAAGCAGTTGTTTCTAATGTTGAACAGGCTAAACCTCTTCTGCTGGACAACAAGCCTTGGACAGAGTCAGAACCTCTGGATGAACTCTCTGCACTTCAAATGGTCTTGGTATCTTCTGAAGAAGAGCATGTTAATGAACCTGAGACTCAAGCTACCCCAGAAGTTGAAGAACCTTTGGCTACAGATTTTGTTCTGCAAACTTTACAAGAGCTGAAGAAGGAGAATCAGCTGGTGAAACAACGTCTAGATAAGCAAGATGAAACCACTGCTGAACTGAAGACCTTGCTTGGCAAGCAAGTGGAATCATCATCAGAAATTAAATCTTTGTTGGAGACCTTAGTTACTAAGATGAACTCCTAAATTTTTTTTGCTTATCTTCTGCCTTCGCTGTTTCTTGTTTTATCTTCTGCTTCTGCATAACTCTTTAAACTTCTACTGGTTTTGTTTTGATTATAATTTTAATATATTGGTTATTTCCTATCCCTTTCATGTGCTTTGATTCTTTTTGATTATGACAAAAAGGGGGAGAAACGTAAATGATTCTGATCCATAGCAGTTTACCATAATTTGCCTCTTACATATAATATACTAATAAAACTATTTGAGTTGTTATCATAGAAAAGAAACAGGTCAAGTAATCAACTCAGGGGGAGCTAAGGATCATGGAACATCTGAAGAATTTTTTTTCTAAATCAAAGGGAGTTCACTTAATTTTATTAAACTCTATTCTCCTTATTTAAATGTTTTGTCATCATCAAAAAGGGGGAGATTGTTAGAACAATTATGGTTCTGAACCTCCAAGTGTTTTGATGATAACAAAGCTTATTGTAGAATAGAAGTTCTAATAAATATCTTTATTCTTATGTAGAAGATCAATTCATTTAAGTAAACCATAAGCGCATAGAAGATTCATTTAGTCACATACAGAAGATACTTTCAAGGGAGAATCCATCATTCAATAACATATTTATTGGTTGCGCATCTTATATTTATTATCTCTGATCTCCGCTTAGAAGATGTTGGTATCCTTATTGAAGACATTAATTAAAGGATATTTTAATTAATGAACAAGACAAGTATCTCTGTTTATGGAAGGAATTTATGGTATTAAAGTCTATCCTAATTTAATTCAAGATGTCTCCAATGGCTACATTCTTCAAGTACTATATAAAGGATTTCATTTGAAGAATTCAGTGATACACTTCATTATATTCACGCAAATAGATTGAATCAACTTGTGCTTATTATTGTAACTTTCACTTAGTGATCCTTGCTTATCAAGAAGCATTATAAGTTACTTCTTTATTATATTTGTAATAGTTATTTTATTCCTTGAGTGACTAAGTTTAGTCAGAAGACTCAAGAGGACATTGACTATAGGTCTTTGTGTGTATTCATATTGAATAGTGGATTAAGACCTCAGTAGAGGCAAAATCACCTTGGCGGGTGGACTGGACGTAGTTTGAGTTCAAACGAACCAGGATAAATTAAACGTGTCATTAGAAGTTAATTTTTATTGTTAAAGAAAACCCAATTCTAACCCCCCTTCCTTGTGTTTTGCGCACCTTCATAGGCAGGCTGTATATCCATCACAAAGAAGGTCGTTTTGAAAGTCTGTGGGCCAATCATTATAGGCAACTCTATCTCTCCCAGAACTGATCTCTTAGAACCGTCAAAGGCTCTCACTACCAAGTTGCTTGGGCGTAATGCCAATCCTTCATACTCCAGTTTCACAAGGGCTTTCTTAGGGAGGACATTGAGGGATGACCCCGTGTCCACCAATACATGAGAAAGAACTGCACCCTTGCACTCCAAGGTAATATGCAAAGCCTTGTTGTGATTGCGACCTTCCGTTGTCAAATCAGTGTTGGTAAATCCCAGTCCATGACTAGCGTTGACATTTCCAACCACAGCCTCTAACTGATTGACGGTAATCTCCTCTGGCACGTAAGTGTAATACCTCAAAATTTGCCCTCATATTTATTTCCTCTATTGGCTAATTGTTTCGCATTTGTCTGCATTACCCCTTAGATTATTATCATGCATTTTGCATTATATTCCTCAGGCATGAGATCTAGAGTTTGTTGGTGACTTGAAAGTCCTATTCAGAGGATCATTGCTAAGGTTCCTTATGTAAGAGTGTTGGTAAAAAAAAAACGTTGAATCGGGACGCCGAGACTTGGATTAGGGTTTATTTCCCTCCGATATCTCAATTTATTTTCTGCATCAATGATCATCCAAAAGATTCCATAGTTAATTAAAGAGCGAATTATGGCAGAGACTCTGTTTGAATGATATAATCCAAGTACATTCGAAATATGTGAAAGGCCAGTTTCATTCATGCTTGTCCCTTCTGTTTTATTGGATTTTGTGCTCATCGAGATGTAATCCAAATTATGCATTATCAGTTCTTTCTCAAGATTCAAGTTTCCATTGCTGTCCAAATTTATATGTCTATCTCCATTTAAATTTCGCACCCATTCGTCCAATTTTTCAGTTATGTGCATTTTGATCCATCATCCGAATAAACCCATAAATTTCTTTTAAAAAAAAAAAAAAAGGTCTAATTGTCCAAAATCAATGATTCGTTTATCTAAAGTATCATGGTCATTATTCAAATTTGGGTTCATATTCAATTCCGGATTCATTCAAATTCCGTATTTAAAGCTCATCTCTATGTTTAAACCGTGGTTCACATTTCATAATTTAACCCCAGGCCCGTTGCAAGCCCAAACCTGTTACATCCTGTTGTTTTTATTATTACTACTTAAAGTCACCTAAAATTCAATCCAAATTTTAAGGAAAAAGGAGGAGAAGAGGAATGCTTTGGATTCTTTTTGTTTTGGCATGTTTGGAGACTTAGTTTAAACAATGATAATCATCAACAGGAAGTGCAGTCCAATTACAATCAGAAGGAAAAATTCAGTGTTACAACTGATATATCAAAAATAATACAGAAACAGAGCTAAAAAGAAAGGGGCCTTTTCCTTATCTAACAAAACTTGAACATAACCACTATTTTTCACCTACAAAACCTTCAACCCGAATTTTCACTTTGAATCATCCAACCTCCCCTTCGAGTTCCGCCAATCTCTAGTCCACTAATCCATCTTCAATCTTCTCAATCCTCTGCTAATTATTTTCCCCAGACTACCTTCTAGAGTCGGCAAAACAAAAAAAAGGCATAACATAATTGAATTAGAAATCAAATCCTAGCATAGCACTTATGGTACATGGAAAAATCCAGCAAAAGAAGTTCAGATTAAATTACAAGGGAAACTGAAAAAAGCCTCACTCAAACCACATCAACATGGCTATCAATGTCAATTATTTCGGTCATTGCCTCAAACCAGTTTTACCAGTGAAAGCTGATTGTTGGATAGCAGAGTTGGCTATGAGGGCGTTGAGACTTGTTACACTGTGATGTTGTTCTCTTGGACGCTACCGGCTAGTGTTGTTATGAAGAGTGAAGATATGCTACAAAGTTGGCAGCATCCAATTGGTGGTGAATTCGTATATGGATTTCCAAGGTGATATACTGTGTTCATATTGTGGCTCTCTTTGTGCCGTGCGGATGCACTCATCTAGTGGCTTAGTGTTTTGAAGAGAGTGAATGTGAGCCAAGGAAATTTGACACAGAAAAATGAAATTTCGAACAAGTTGTATCAGCGATGACAGTTAAGTCTATGAATCTGAAAATTCCATCAAAAATAGAATGAATAACAAAGTTTCACTTAACAGTTCAAAACAGGAAAAAAGTGTCAAGAATAACTGAATTGTAACAACTTATAACAGAATCAAAATTCATTCCAAAAAAAAGGCTTCACAACCACAACCAAATATCACCAAGAAGCAGCAAAAACAGATATCAGAAACTAACAAACTAACTCTTAACCGATTTAACAGAAGCATAACAGAACCCTCTAACTGATTCATACCTGAAGAACCTTCTAGATGAATTTCTGAAATCAGGCTCTATAAATGAGTGCTTTCCTTCTTCATTTTTTTTTGCTTTCTTCAATCCATAATCACACCACTCTTCACCACTCCTCATCATCATTCTTCCAAGCTTGTTACTCTTCAGCTTCAACCAAACCCTCATCAGTTGTCAATTCGAGCTTCCATTCACCTTTGTTCTTGAACTTCCCAGGGCCTATACTCATGCATCCTCCTCACACCTGCAACAAAACGGAAGATGCAAGAATGCTATGAAACTTGCAGCAAGTTCAACAGTTCAATCCCAACAGATTCGAGTCAAAGATCGCAGGAAAAGAGAAAGGGGCGGAAATAACTCCAAGCCTCATACCTGTATTCGCTGCCATCACCACCGCACCTGTGAAGATCGAGGTTCGAACTTGACGAATTTACCGTGTTTGTGAATCATCAACAGACTCAGAGCTTCAGGAGGCAAAAAAATTGATCAAAGAAGACGAACTCACCTATTTGTATTCTTCAACGTTTCAGGTTGGTATTGATTCCTTTCGTCTTGAGTAGATAGTATGCCTTGTCCTCTTCATCTTTGGAGAAATTGTCTCTGAATTCGTATTAAGAAGAGAGTTTCAGTGAGGATGTGTCGGACTTCATGAAGGAAGTCGTGCGATCGGAGGTGGCCAGCGATGGGCCGATGGCGTTAGGTCGAAGAAGGTGTGAGCGGCGGCGTGAGGGAAACAAGGGAGTTTAGGGTTTCGGCCATTAGGGTTCCGCGGGATAATTGTTTCTTGCAGTGAATTTGAAGGATGATTCTAGGTTGACGAAAGCTGGAGAAGGAAGAAGACGGTGAGGGTTGTTGACGGCGGAAGGGGGATGAAGGGAGAAGAGAGGAGCTAGGGTTATGCTTCAGAGTTGTTCTTCAGTTTTTTCTTATTTTTATGTTGTAAAATATAAATAAAGATTCATTTAATTTTAATTTAATAAGAGTTTATGAACTTAAATAAGGATATTATAATAAGATTATTAGCTTATTTCATTTTTTTTTTAGATTAAAGATCTAATTTAATGTTAATTTAGAAGTTTATGGATACTGTAGTTTAATTCATATTTCTAATTAAGATCTAATTTAATGTTAATTTAGAAGTTTATGGATACTGTAGTTTATGGATACTGTAATTTAGAACCAAATATTAATACTGTAGTTTAATTCATATTTTAGTTGAGTATTATAATTAACTATAGTTTAATTTAAGTCATTAAAATATTATCAAGGTTATTAAGGTTTAATTCATTTTTCTAATTAAGATCTTTTTTAGAAAAATATCTTGGTAAGTTTAGTTAAAATATTAAATTAATTATAATCATAAGTTTAGGTTATTTTATTTTCTTAAGATTAATGTCTAATTGGTATAATCATTTCTTTAGAAAAATATTATATTAGGATAAGTTTAATTCATTTTTTTTTTATTAAGATCCTTAGAAAAAAAATATTATGTTAGGATAAGTTTATTTCATTTTTAAATTAAGATTTTAGAAAAATTATAATAGTTTAGTTTAAGATTTTTCTTAAATTAAGATTTCTTAAAAAAATATTTTGATAAGTTTAGTTAAAATGTTAAGTAGATAAAATCATATGATTAGTTTAATTCTTTTGCTTAAATTAAGATTTTATAAGTTTAGAATTAAATTCATTTTCTAAGATTAAGAGTTTAATTCATATTTTAGATTAAAGGTTTAATTCATTTTTAATAAGACTATAGTTTAATTAAGATTTTTTTAGAAAATATATTAGTAAGTATTTTCTCTCATTTTCTTTAATTAAGTTTTTTAGAAAATATATTAGTAAGTATTTTCTCTCATTTTCTTTAATTAAGATTTTTAGAAAATATTTTAGTAAGTATAGTTTTACTCATTTTCTTTAAATTAAGATTGTTAGAAAATATTAAGTTTAGTTTAATTCTTTTTCTTTAATTAAGATTTTGGAAAAAATATGATAATAGGATTAGTTTACTTCATTTTTGCTTAAATCAAGACTATTAGAACTTAAATTAAGATTTTAATTTGAACATTTATCATAAGACTATTATTTAGAAGCATTTATCATAAGACTATTATTTAGAAGCATTTATCATAAGATTATTATTTAGAAGCATTTATCATAAGATTATTATTTAGAAGCATTTATCATAAGAGTATTATTTAGTTTATAATCATAAGTTTAGAATTTAATTCATTTTCTAAGATTAAAAATTTATAAAAAAATATTATTATTAGATTAAGGTTTAATTCACAAGATCATTAAAAATAATTCAATAAAAATAATCTTAAGCTAAGATTTAGAAAAAATATTATCTTGAGATTAGTATTTTTCATTTGTGTTAAGTTAAGTAAAATTTGTTTAATTCCTAGAATATGTGAAAAATATGTTTAAATTAAAAAAATATTGTTATCAACACCCCTGTTTCCAGGCCCATTAGAAAAACAAAACAAATAAATTCTTTCTCCACCTCCCCTCTCAAGGCTGCGAATTGGGCCTATTTCTTTTCCTATTAGTACCCCATTTCTGAGCCCAGTTTATGAAAAGAACTAGAAAAATAACTGAAAACACCCTCCTGCATTATTTCTTTAGAATTTATTTTGTAGTCAATTATAGTTTAGAAATAATTTCATAAAAAATAATAAAAAAACACTATAAAATTCCCCAAAAATTCCAGTAGTTAAATAAATCAATTTAGAAATTTATGACATTTTTATTTTCTGGAATTTGTTTATTTTTGAATTAATTCTGAATTTTTCTATTAATTAGTTCTATTGAATTTCTATTATTTATGCTGGATTTTGTTTATTTTATTTAAGTAACTTCCAACAACTTTTTTGAGCCATTCTTTTTTCCTGTAATTAAAAGACTCATAATAGTTCTTAGGATATTTTTTATGGAATTTTTAGGAGCTTTTATCTTATGTTTTAGTGATATAATCCTTAGGAAATAGTAATTAATTCTTAGCTGGAAATAATTATTTGTTAGGCATAGAAAAAATAGAAATTTTTAGGATCCCTCTTAGTATAAGATTAGAGATAATGTTAGGATCCCATAGTTTAATTTTCATAATTTTTCTAGAAGATTTAATATTTTTTAGAATATTAGTTTTAGGCCTAGTTATGCATAATTCCCTTAGTTTAGGCCATTAAAAGAAAATAAAGTTCAATATAAAAATAATAGTATAGATTAGATTTAGCATTTAAATTTAATATTAGACTTAGGTTTAGTTTAATTTGTTTTTCTTATAATGAATATTAAGATTAGCTTAGAATTAGAACTTAGGCTTGAAACTTTATTTCCATGTAGAAATAGAATAAATAAAAATAGATTTTTTTTTTATTTTAATTCATTGCCTCTAAGTGCATTTGTAGAATTTTATTTATTATAGTTCAATTTCATTTTTTGCTTCATTTGATCTTACAACTTTAATAGGCTTCCCCCATTGTTCTTAGAATCAACTTAACTTCATTAAGAAGTAAGTTGAATTCTAGTAGTTTTTTTAAGTTTCCATTAGGAATAGAAAACCTCACTAACCATTAGGACCACTTTGTAAATAAATAAACAATTAGGATTGAGTCTTAGTCCCTTAGATTTTTCCTTTTATCAACTTGAGTCTTTCTTTCTCCCTTCAAAAGAAAAGCAATAAAACACTTAATAAAAACCGAACAATCTTGTACGACACGAGACTTTGTTGCGGAGTGTTTATACGCGTCCTGTTTCGGGGCGAGGTGTAAATACTTCCCGCGATGGATAGGTCTTAGTACAAGACCGTTCACAAACAAATTCAAAACACTTCTCTTAAAAGACCAAAAACAAATAACAAGCGACTATCCTGCGGGAACTTCTCTTCTCATCTCATTCACTCACAACGCAAACTCGCGGCGACTTGTCACACATGCAAGACGGTAAACGCACTCGTACCAGACGAGCCTGCAACACCTGAGCATAGACATACGCAGTTCCAGCATAAAAAACACAAACAAATAGTTCCCGCCTAGGTTAGGCGAACTACGTCGACTCTGATCCTCATTATCCCGATGAGGTACGTAGGCAGCGAGGTAGGGCCCGTTCGAGCACATTCTTTATTTTCCCTACATTTCCCCCTTTCTTTTTATTCTCTTATTTCAGTTCCTTCCTCATTTCCATTCCAGTTAGCGGTTTTGTTCAGCAGCATTTTTATTTTCTCACCCTTTGAAACAAACAAGCAAGCGTGGATCCCGTCGGGTACGACGGACGATCTGGGGTGCTAATACCTTCCCAGTTCGTAACCGACTCCCGAACTCAGATCTTTGGTTCGCAGGACCTTGTCCTTTCCTTCTTCCTTAGGTTTGTGCAACATTACCTTTCCCATTCATTCGGGATAAAAATGTCTGACTGGCGACTCTAACCTTTCCGCGCCACTTTCGCGTTTGTACTAGGATGAAAATCCCGGGAGCGACAGCTGGCGACTCTGCTGGGGACTAACCTGATTCTTCCGGTTTCCCTTGTAGAGTCAATCCTAGCGCCTGTTTGGTTTTGTTTCTTTGGGTGTTTATATGTTTGTTGCTGTGTGATTTAGTTTAGCTTTAATGTTTATTTACAGTTTTTATTTTACAGCTTTACTTTACCGCATTTATTTACCGCTTTCAGTATTTTATTTTCCATGCATCATATTATACTGGACTGTCTGGCTGTGTTGGTTTTCATTTTTTCTGTGGGTTGGGAGTTACTGTGAGATAAGCCAACTACCCGGCTTGAGTGCACCATAGGATTAGCGTGGACACGTTGTGCTCGCATGGTTACATGATGAGTGGTGATGTGTTCCACACCCAGGTTGCGACTGTCTTGGGACTATTCTGTATGGGGGTTCTTCCCCACTTCAGGGTACAACCTTGATAGTTATGTGCAGCTGGGGACCGATCATTGAGAACCTTAATGGAAACAACCCTCTTCAGTGATGACAGTGGCAGACCACATTTGTTGGCAAACCCACTCGCATCCGAGGGTCCATTGGGAACTCGCATAGGATGGTCTGGTTCTCTCATAGGAATTCAGTTAAAGCGAACTGTTCGTATGACGATAGTATTGTACCCTTCGGGATGAATGTACTATTGTTTCTCGATTCAGTGCTTGAAGCTGGAGACTTGTGAGGGATGCTTGTTTTTCCGGAATTCAGCTGAGGCCTCCCTGAGTAGTACATAATGCCAAACCGATTCCCTGATTTGGTCATGAGCCATTTCTCGGAAATGGTGAAAGTATTATTGCTATTCGGCTTTGAGAGTCCGTGATGTTGACCCGTAGTAGCACACCCGTGAGATTTGGGAGGGGTTTACAGGTTTGCAGGAACCCTGATACCTTCAGCATACCCACTTTGCCTTTGGTTCAGTTTTATGACCTGGATTTCTGTTCTTAAGTTATGGATCCTGGATCAGAGGGATGATTATTGTGATATCTGGATTTTGAGACCTGGCACCGACACCTGATTATATGATTGGCACATCACAGACACTTCACTGATCACATGCCTTGTCTTGCATAAACATCATATCATCATTAATCATTTGTGTTTCTTTTATTCTCAGGGTCTACATTTATTTCCGGTTCCTGGCCATATTATCGCTTCAGAATGGAAGATGTCAAAAAGAGAACTGTGCACTACAAATTCTTCGATACTAAGATGGACCTGATCAACCAATTGGTGTCTCTGATTACCCCGGGTCATTTGAGATACTTCAAGGAAAAGTATGGTGATATTCTGGATTTGGTATTCAACTTGGATAATTCTCAAAGGAGCGTCATTCACACTTTGTTGCAGTATTATGATCCACGGCAAAGGTGTTTCACATTTCATGACTTTCAGTTGGGTCCTTTGTTGGAAGAATATGCTGAGATTATGGGAGTTTCAATCAAGGATCAGCTTCCTTTTAATTCGGAGATGACAAGACCAACTCACGATGATATTGCTAAGGCTCTTTATTTGAGCTCGTCAGAGGTGTCTTCTAATCTGGTTTCCACCAAAGCAGGAGTACTTGGTTTTCCCTTAGTTTCTGGTCAAGAGAGCTGAAGAACGTGCCGTGGAGAAGTAGTGGGATTCAGTTTGTGCTATCTTGGCGTTATCTGTGTATGGGATAGTTTTATTTGCTGACATGGACAAGTTTGTGGACATGAATGCCATTCATTTGTTTGTGTTGAAGAATCCGGTGCCCACTCTCTTGGGTGATCTGTATTATTCTGTGCATTACAAGAATGAGAAGAAGCGAGGAGGTCTTGTTAGATGTTGTGCTCCTTTATTCTACAAGTGGGTTATGAGACACTTGCCTACTACTGAGAGTTTTACGGATCCTAATTCTACTTGGGCTCAGAAGCTGAGTACTTTGTCTGCTGGAAATATCAGGTGGTTTACTTTGAAGTTGAAAGGAAGGAATTTCATTACCAGTTGTGGTAATTATCCTAATGTGCCTTTGTTAGGAGTATCCGGATGTATTAACTACAATCCCATCCTCTTAAGAAGACAGTTAGGGTATGCGCTCAAGGAGGTTCCTGATGAGTCTGAATTATTCCAAACCTTCTATTTTCCGGTGAAAGACAATCTTCCTTTGGTTCAAAAAGCTGCAGGGTCCTGGAAGATGATCAAGAGGAAGGGTATAGCATGTCTGGGCAAGAGCAAAAATCGAATGTTTCCTGAATTTGAAGCCTGGATAAAGAAGGAGGTTCAAGCGGCTCTAGTTCCTTTTTCTGTGCCAACTCCACCACCTGCTACGGTACCTTTGGAGGAATATCAGAAGTTAGAGGCTTTGGTTAAGCAACTGAGGGTTGAAAATCAAGAGGCTCTTAATTCTTGTCAAAAGTTGATGATCCAGAACCGTCAATTGAAAGATAGAGCTGTGCAAGCCGAGGAGATAGTTCGTCTTAAGCAGAAGGACTTTGAGGATAGAGAGCTTTACTTCCGAAAGAAAGGTTTAGCTGAGACTCATAAGACGGCCCAGCGCCGAAGAGAGAAGAAAGATCTTAGTGAAGCCAATGAAGCTGTTACTTTATGGCAGGAGAAATGGGACGAAAATCTGAAGAAACAAAAGGAGTTAGACGCCAAGCACAAACAGGAAGTCAAAAGCCTTCAGGATTCTTTAGATGGGCAGAAAGAACTTCTCAGGAAAGCTTATTATCAAGAGGAGGATTGTATCCGGCGCGTAACAGAAAGCCAGCAGGCACTGAAGGAAGCTCAAAAGGAGATTGAAGACTTGAAGTTGAAAGCTGAGGTGAAAAGGTCGAAGGCCGAGTCTAGTCAAAGCAAGGGGAATGAAGCAGCATTTCTACAGCAGATCGAGGAGTTGCACGCTTCTTCTGATACGAGGGATCTCCTCATTCAGAAGCTCATCCAGGAACCCGGTCATCCAGATGTGGTTCAACTGTTCCAGAGCGTCAAATGCCTTAGCTGGAGATTGAAAGATATAAAGTTCCCTAGGGTTTAATTTCATATTGTTGTACTTGGATTACCCACAGGCTTGTTGTGGGATTCCTTATATGTGATGTACTTTTGTTGTTATTTTGTTTGGTACCCTTCAGGGACATTGTATTTTCAAATTCCAGTTTATATGATTGATTTGTTCCGGATTTCTTGTTCGTTATTTGCACCGACACGGGATAATGAGCACCGATTCTCCACAGCCGTCATTATGTCTGAATATTACTTGGGTCTTCTTCCCAATTCTTATCTTCTTAATGCCAGGACCGGACACAGGAAAATACTCGGGAATAAAAGGAACACATTGCATTGCATACACATCATTTGCATTTTGTCTTTGTCTTTGCAGGTTTTTCTTCGGGATGTTTAATTTATCTGTGTTCAACAGGCAAAGATTGCGAGGGCCGCCAAGACCCGATACCTTCGACAAAATATTCCTCATCGGTACGCGACCTGCAGTAATCAAAGAACAGCAATGGACGCCATGCAGACAGAACTCAATGAAGTCCGTACCAAGATGGCAGAATTTATGACTCTGATGCAGGGGATGGCCCAGGGGCAGCAGGAGCTGAGAAATGCAATTCAAGGGTTAACTCCTCCTAACACTAATGCTCAGGCAACTACTTCCGGCGGACTAGGGGGTCCTCCCAACACCAACAACGGTACAGGTGGACCTCATGTTCTAGATCCAGCTATGGCTACGTATGTTCCTGTGCAGGACAGGCAAGAAGACCAATTCCAGTATTTCAACAACGATATGGGTTTCGGTGGTGACGGAAATCTCAATGACTTCTTGGTGCTTGCAGAGAAGGTCAAGGCCTTAGAGTGCAAAGATACTTTGGGAATTGACGTGTCAGATATGGGTTTAGTACCTGGGGTGGTCATTCCACACAAGTTCAGGCCACCAGCATTTGATAAATACAACGGCAGCTCTTGCCCGAAAACTCACCTACAGGCCTTCTACAGGAAGATTGCGGCTCACACGCGAGACGAGAAACTATGGATGTACTATTTCCAGGATAGCCTTTCAGGAGGGTCCTTGGAGTGGTACATGAAGTTGGAAAGGAGCTCTATTAGAAGTTGGAAGGATTTGGGAGAGGCCTTCCTCAGACAATATCAATACAACATCGACATGGCACCTAGCCGTACTCAGCTTCAAAGTTTGACACAGAGGAGCTCGGAGAGCTTCAAAGACTATGCACAGAGGTGGCGTGAGGTGGCCTCCCGAGTGCAACCACCTTTATTGGAAAGAGAGATGGTCGATCTTTTCCTGAATACCCTCCCAGGGCATTTCATGGAAAGGTTGGCTGGTTGTTCCTCAAGTGGTTTTTCGGACATTATCCTGACTGGAGAAAGAATCGAAAGCTGGCTCAAACAGGGGAAGATTCAAAATGGAAGCGCTTCAGTATCTGGCATCAAGAAACCCTTTGTGAAAAGGAGGGAAGGAGAAACAGGAGCAGTATACGCACAGAGAGGAATGATGCACCAAGGATATTATCAACAAGTGGCCCCCGTCACTATTTCAACTCCTCCAGTTCAACAGCGGGTCCAACCTCCACAGCCGCAATGCTCACAGGGGTATCAGCCGCGAGCCCCTCGTCCGTACTACCCTCAGAAGCCGAGGGATAGACATTTTGAAGCTCCACCGATGTCTTACTCACAACTGTTGAAGAATCTCCTGCAGCTTCAAATGATTCAGCTCCGTACCTTGCAACCTCCGAGGCCAGGCCAAATTCCTGAAGGTTATGACTCGAATGCTAGATGCGAGTTTCATTCTGGAGCTCCCGGCCATAGTACTGAGAATTGTAAAGCATTGAAGCATGTTGTTCAGGACTTGTTGGATTCTAAAGCGATCAATTTCGCTCCCTCTCCTAATGTGCTAGAAAATCCCATGCCTCCTCACAGGGGCACGGTTGGTGCAATTGGTGAAGGGGAGAAATTGAATTTGGTGGATGATGTAGATGACTTGCAGACTTCATTGGTTGCTATCAAGGTTTGCTTGTTGAAGAAAGGCATTTTCCCCGGATGCGAGGATGATTGTTCAGAATGTACAGAAGCTACCAACGGTTGTAAACGATTGAAGGCCGGAATTCAAGGTATGATTGATGAAGGAGTGCTGCAATTTGACAAGATTGTGAAAGAAAGTGAAGTATCTACAGTGACTATCTTTTATGATCCATCCCAAGTTCCTTCGCGTGCCAGAGCGGCGCCAATAACTATTACCACTGCTGGACCCATAATGTACCAAAGTGACAGAGCAGTTCCTTGGAATTATGGTGGCGAAGTGTATTGCAACGGCCAGAGACAAGAGTTAGCCACGACTAGTATAACCCCAGCTCAAGTAGAGAATGTTGGAGTAGGGGGTTTTACTAGAAGCGGAAGACTATTTGCGCCGGAAGCACTGAGAAGCAATGTGATACCACCCAGGGATACTGCCGAAGCCCAAGCTAGAGCCAGGGGAAAGCAACCAGTAGTTGCCAATGATCCAACTCCATCAGCTGATCCAGATCTCACCTTTGATAAAGAAGCCGAAGAATTCCTGAGGATCATCAAGAAGAGTGACTATAAGATTGTAGATCATTTGCAGCAGACGCCGTCAAAGATCTCCATCTTATCATTACTCATGTGTTTGGACTCTCACAGGAAGGCCCTTTTAAATATTCTGAACAAGGCGTACGTGCCTCAGGATATTTCTGTAAACCAGTTAGAAACGGTGGTGTCCAGCGTTAACGCCAGTCATGGATTGGGTTTCACGGATTTGGACTTAACTTCTGATGGGCGTGCTCACAATCGGGCATTGCATATTTCTCTGGAATGCAAGGGTGCAGTACTCTCCCATGTGCTGGTGGATACTGGTTCATCTCTGAACGTCTTGCCTAAGAAGGCATTGATGAAGCTAGACTATGATGGAGTGGTGCTAAAGCCCAGTGATTTAGTAGTTCGGGCATTCGATGGATCAAGAAGATCGGTGTTTGGAGAGGTGGAGTTACCTATCAAGGTAGGTCCACAAGTCTTCAACACCACGTTTTACGTGATGGATATCCAGCCGGCATATAGTTGTTTACTTGGAAGACCCTGGATACACTCGGCAGGAGCGGTTTCTTCTACACTCCATCAGAAATTGAAGTTCGTCTGGGAAGGTCAAGTTGTGACGGTCAGCGGGGAAGAAGATATCTTCGTCAGTCATCTAGCCTCATTCAAATATGTAGAGATGGATGGCGAAATAGTCGAAACCCCATGTCAAGCTTTTGAGCCTTTGAAGTCCGAGCAAGCGTCCGCCGTAGCAACTTCTCCTGCAGTACCGAAGAAGGGGGTGTCTATAGCCTCTTATAAACAAGCGCGTGAATTAGTAGAATCTGGAGTGCGAGAAGGCTGGGGCAGCCCAATCGAATTACCAGAGAAGAAGGACATGTTCGGGATTGGCTATCACCCTGGGGGATCTTCGTCTGAAACAAGTGCAAAAAGTTGTCAGAGCCCGGTCACTTTTACAAGCGCAGGAGTGATAGACTACGGAAATATCAGCGCAGTGCAGGATGAAGCTATTGATAGTGACTGTGACTTAGATGAATGGATTAGGCCTGTCGTCCCAGGAACTCATCTCAGCAACTGGACGTCGGAAAAGCTCATTTCAGTAACATCTTTTGAAGAGTAATGATTTTTTGTTTCTGTTTTCCTGTATTAAAGCATTATGTCTTGCCCGGGGCATAGTGGCTCTTTGTAAGGGTTCATTTGTTTATTAACACAATCATTAATAAAATTGACGTTTCACATTCATTTCATGTTGTTCTCTGTCTTTCGTTTTTTTACTTTTGTTTTTCAAAAAGAAAGAAAAGTTTTAAAATGGCAATGTTTCTCATTTTCTCAAGTTGTTGCTAAAGCCTTGCATGAATCATCATTCATGCAGGTGCTCGTCACCGGATCTTATCAATGACGACCCTGTTATGGCTAAGTATGACTTCGACAATCCAATTTATCAAGCCGATGAGGAAGGTGAAGAGGATTGTGATTTACCCGAAGAATTGGCCAGACTGCTCAAACAGGAGGAGAAGATGATTCAGCCGCATGAGGAAGATGTTGAAGTGATAAACCTGGGTACTGAAGAGGACAAGAAAGAAGTCAAGATCGGAGATGCATTAGAAGAATCTGTCAAAACTCGTTTGATGGCTATGCTTCGAGAATACGTTGACGTCTTCGCATGGTCCTACCAAGATATGCCTGGTTTAGACACTGACATTGTGGTACACAAGCTACCTCTCAGAGAAGGTTGTCTTCCGGTAAAGCAGAAGTTGAGGCGCACGCGTCCAGACATGGCAATTAAAATAAAAGAAGAAGTGCAAAAACAGTTTGATGCTGGCTTCTTGGCCGTGACTAGTTATCCTCCATGGGTTGCTAACATTGTGCCGGTTCCTAAAAAAGATGGCAAAGTCAGAATGTGTGTGGATTATAGGGATTTGAATAGGGCCAGCCCCAAAGACGATTTCCCTCTACCTCACATAGATGTACTTGTCGATAATACTGCTCAGTTTTCCGTGTTCTCTTTCATGGACGGATTCTCAGGCTATAATCAAATCAAGATGGCTCCCGAGGATATGGAAAAGACAACTTTCATCACTCCTTGGGGCACCTTTTGTTACAAGGTCATGCCATTTGGTTTAAAGAATGCAGGAGCTACCTACCAACGGGCAATGGTGACGTTGTTTCACGACATGATCCATCATGAAATTGAGGTTTATGTTGATGACATGATAGCCAAGTCCCAAACAGAGGAAGAGCATTTGGTCAATCTAGCAAAATTGTTTGATAGGCTTCGAAAGTTCAGACTGAGGTTAAATCCGAATAAGTGTACTTTCGGGGTTCGTTCTGGCAAGTTGCTCGGCTTCATTGTTAGTGAACGGGGAATTGAGGTTGATCCGGCCAAGGTGAAAGCAATCCAGGAAATGCCTGAGCCGAAGACTGAAAAGCAAGTGCGTGGCTTCTTAGGGAGACTAAACTACATTGCACAGTTTATTTCTCACCTAACGGCCACGTGCGAGCCCATCTTCAAGCTTCTGAGGAAGAATCAGGCCATTAAACGGAATGAAGACTGTCAACAAGCCTTTGACCGAATCAAAGAGTATCTGTTGGAACCACCAATTCTTATGCCTCCAGTGCCAGGGAGACCTCTGATCATGTATCTTACTGTGCTCGAAGGATCGATGGGATGTGTGCTGGGTCAGCAGGACGAGTCTGGTCGAAAAGAGCATGCCATTTATTACCTTAGCAAAAAGTTTACCGATTGTGAGACGCGATACTCACTACTCGAGAAAACTTGCTGCGCTTTGGCATGGGCTGCTCGCCGACTAAGACAGTACATGCTGACTCACACTACTCTCCTAATTTCCAAGATGGATCCTGTAAAATACATCTTTGAGAAGCCGGCTTTGACAGGAAGAGTGGCCCGTTGGCAGATGATACTCACGGAGTATGACATACAATACACTTCGCAAAAAGCTATCAAGGGGAGTGTGTTGTCAGAATACTTGGCCCAGCAGCCGATTGATGATTATCAACCCATGAGGTTTGAGTTTCCGGATGAGGACATCATGTTCCTCAAGTCGAAAGACCATGAAGAACCACTTCCGGAGGAGGGGCCCGACCCTGAATCCAGATGCAAGTTGATGTTTGACGGAGCTGTAAACATGAATGGGAGTGGAGTAGGTGCTGTTATTATCTCACCAGAAGGAGTTCACACACCTCTCGCCGCTCGGTTGACCTTTGAGTGCACTAACAACGAGGCAGAGTATGAAGCTTGCATCATGGGGATCGAAGAGGCAATAGACTTGCGAGTCAAGAACCTCGAGATCTTCGGAGATTCTGCTTTGGTAGTAAATCAAGTCAATGGAAAATGGCTAGTTCATCAAGCTCGTTTGATTCCTTACCGAGATTACGTCAGGAGGCTGTTAACCTTCTTTACCAAAGTAAAGCTGAGCTATGTTCCTAGAGATGAAAACCAGTTCGCCGATGCTCTCGCAACTTTGTCATCCATGATTAAAGTTTGTCGAGAAAGTTTCGTACCTCGAATTTCGATCTCCAGGCTTGAAAGACCTGCTTATGTCTTTGCCGTTGGTGATGATGAAGATAACAAGCCTTGGTACCACGACATCAAACAATTCCTGAAGGTTCAAGAATACCCGGCTGGGGCATCCAGTAAAGATAAGAAAACTCTTAGAAGACTGGCGGGAGGTTTCTTCTTGAACCAAGATGGTGTGCTATACAAACGGAACTTTGACATGGTGCTGCTCAGATGTGTAGACAGACACGAGGTTGTTAATGCAGGAGGTTCACGAAGGCTCCTTTGGTACCCATGCTGGAGGACATGCCATGGCCAAGAAATTATTGAGATCGGGATACTATTGGATTACCATGGAATCCGATTGTTGCAAATACTCCCGCAAATGCCATAAGTGTCAAATTTATGCCGACAAGGTCCATGTGCCTCCGAATCCGTTAAGTGTCATGTCTTCACCATGGCCGTTCGCTATGTGGGGCATAGATATGATTGGCAAGATTGAGCCAACAGCTTCTAATGGGCATCGCTTCATCCTAGTTGCTATTGATTATTTCACGAAGTGGGTTGAAGCAGCTTCCTATGCCAATGTCACTAAACAGGTGGTCGCTCGATTTATTAAGTGGGACATCATCTGCCGGTATGGAGTCCCTGAAAGAATCATTACTGATAATGGTTCTAATCTCAACAACAAGATGATGGCTGACTTGTGTCGAGACTTCAAAATAGAACACCACAACTCTTCTCCGTATCGTCCGAAGATGAATGGCGCCGTCGAGGCGGCTAATAAAAACATCAAAAAGATTGTTCAGAAGATGGTTGTGACGTACAAAGATTGGCACGAGATGTTACCATTTGCGTTGCATGGGTATAGAACATCGGTACGCACTTCAACTGGGGCAACTCCATTCTCATTGGTGTATGGTATGGAGGCAGTCCTACCAATCGAAGTAGAAATTCCCTCGTTGAGGTTGATGATGGACATCAAGCTAGATGAAGCTGAGTGGCTCCGATCCAGATATAATCAATTGAGCCTCATTGAAGAGAAGCGTCTAGCAGCTGTATGCCATGGACAGTTGTATCAGCGACGAATGAAGCAAGCTTTTGACAAGAAGGTGCGACCACAGAGGTACATGCCAGGAGATTTAGTGCTGAAAAGGATTCTTCCTCCTCTCAACGATCACAGGGGCAAGTGGACACCCAATTATGAAGGACCGTTCGTGGTTAAAAGGGTTTTCTCAGGCGGAGCCTTAATGTTGACAACCATGGACGGAGAAGACTTTCCATCCCCTGTCAACGCAGACGCAGTAAGAAAATACTTCGTGTAAAAATGACCCGCTGGATAAAAACAGAATAATAATCCAGGCAAAAATGGGCATCCCGGCGAGCCAAAAACAGAATAAAAGGCTCGGGCAAAAGTTAGGGAAATCTTGAAAAAAATGTACACCCGCTGAGTTGAAAAGCCACATTGGACAACTCAGGCAAAAAAGGGTATCCCGGTGGATTGAAAACCTGAAAGGGAGATCCACGCAAAAGAGGGATTAACACGAACGACTGCGATCTGCGAGATCCATGACCTACATACAGTTGAGGCTATCCTAAGGGTTGAAGATCAGTTCATTTACTTTTTCTCAAGAGGCAGAGCGAGCGGAGCGTCTTGAAGACATAAGAGTCATAATTGGGTTGAAACTTGATGAGATTCACTTCTCACATTGCCAATAGGATAGTTTTCTTTTTCTTTTCAGTTGTTCCCTCATTCCAGGGAACTGCTTCCTTTGTACTGCCTATTCAGGGCCACCTTTCCAAATCAATAAAAGTTCAACTTCAGTCAATTGACCATTTTGTTTCTTTGTTTTTACTTTTTCATCTAGCATTGATTGATTGTGAAAACGTCTAATTCGCATTGTGTTATGAACATTTGGATGTTTTTCTAACTCGTGCAGGAGAATAGAAACATTTAATACAACTCTAAAAGGGTGTTGAGATACCTAGACAATGATTCATGCTATGAGCCTGGGGCAAGCAGGTCCCAAACTAATTCTCTATGTTGCAGGTACTATCGATTGTGTTCATGCAGGTACAGGTACTGATGTTACCAACAAAGCTAACAACTATTATCCAGGATGGGCATCCCCTTTTGTTTGAACAGAAACAAGTCTTTCCTAGGGTGTTTCCAATCATCCTCAGCCATGTGGAAATTGAAATTTCACCCATCCAGGTAGCAGAAGGTGGGTGTCGTCCCCAAGCAGAAGTCTTCTTTCAGACAGGAGCAATTCTCGGTAGTATAAGGAGTGTCTTGCCTCCCCAGCAGTTGCTTCCTCAGCAGTGTCAGGCCTTTGGTTCCCAGAAAGTCCTCACTTCCCCACCAGAGTTCAAGAAGGGTCCACCTCCAGCAGGGTCTTGGCGCTCCAATCTCAAAGTCCAATTCATTTTTGGCAGTGGCGGCTATTCTGAGCCAGTGAATTATTAACAACTTTCCCCGCGGAGTTCTTTCCTCCTCATCAGGATGAACCAGATCAATGCAGTGATCATCGTTTCTCCCCAGCCGAGTTATCTGGGATACCTGCAGTCTCATTATCAGGAGATCTTCTTTGCATTGTCATTCGCATAATCATCATTACATTTGCATCCTCCAAAGCGTAGCATTTCCATCATCATGGAGCATTACGCCATAAATTCAAACATGTGCATGCCAGCATGGGCCAGTTTTGAGGTATATTACATACGACTTATAATATCTTTTCAACCTGAAGTACTCCGCGCAGAGGACACCAACATCACTTCTCATACATCCTTGTCTTTTCAAGTCAATGTTTGTCACTTATTCCGTATTTTGTTTGGTACGACAGTCACGTCACAGGTTCCCGTTTTGTACAACGTTCCTGTCTGCTTGGGCTTTCGTTTATGTACAACGATCCCGTTCCATATTGTCCTATTTTCTTTGTTTGGTTACCGCCTGCGGCTGGTATACCTTTGCGTCTCCATTCGAGGATGGTTTCGTTTTAGATCCGAGGATCTTTTGGATTGTCATTCGAGGATGACATTTCTTTTCTTCAAGTCCTTCTGCGGTTGGTCTTGTTTGTGGCTATTATTCGAGAATAGTAGTTCACTTTTTGAGCTTATTGATCGAGGTCATTTTGTCTCTTTTGCAAAGTCTGTCTGAGGTCAGCTTTGTGTTTGGTTATCAGTCGAGGCTGGTATACCTTTGCGTCTCCATTCGAGGATGGTTTCGTTTTAGATCCGAGGATCTTTTGGATTGTCATTCGAGGATGACATTTCTTTTCTTCAAGTCCTTCTGCGGTTGGTCTTGTTTGTGGATATTATTCGAGAATAGTAGTTCACTTTTTGAGCTTATTGATCGAGGTCAGTTTGTCTCTTTTGCAAAGTTTGTCTGAGGTCAGCTTTGTGTTTGGTTATCAGTCGAGGCTGGTATACCTTTGCGTCTCCATTCGAGGATGGTTTCGTTTTAGATCCGAGGATCTTTTGGATTGTCATTCGAGGATGACATTTCTTTTCTTCAAGTCCTTCTGCGGTTGGTCTTGTTTGTGGCTATTATTCGAGAATAGTAGTTCACTTTTTGAGCTTATTGATCGAGGTCAGTGTGTCTCTTTTGCAAAGTTTGTCTGAGGTCAGCTTTGTGTTTGGTTATCAGTCGAGGCTGGTATACCTTTGCGTCTCCATTCGAGGATGGTTTCGTTTTAGATCCGAGGATCTTTTGATTTGTCATTCGAGGATGGCATTTCTTTTCTTCAAGTCCTTCCGAGGTTGTTCTTGTTGTTTTGTGTGGCTATTATTTGAGGATAGTAGTTCACTTTTCGGGCTTATTGACTGAGGTCAGTTCGTCTCATTTGCAAAGTCTGTCCGAGGTCAGTCTTTGTTGTTGATGGTTATCGCCTGCGGCCGATATACTATCGTGTTTCTATTCCGGGATGGTTTTAGTATTGGATTCGAGGATCCCTTGTGAGTTGTCGTTCGAGGATGGCATTCTCCCTAGCATATTTTCACCTGGTCTTATGATCTGCTACCTATTCAGAGGTCAAATTCAAAAGAAGTACATAAATAAATAAATGGGCAGATGGCATTTATGTTACTCTCAGCGTGCAAATTTTCAGGTTTTATTCGAGTATTCAATCACTCCACACCTCGAACGTATAAAAGCCATTGCAATTATCCGTTCAGGCTTGCAGATGATTGAATAGGGGCAACTGTAATACCTCAAAATTTGCCCTCATATTTATTTCCTCTATTGGCTAATTGTTTCGCATTTGTCTGCATTACCCCTTAGATTATTATCATGCATTTTGCATTATATTCCTCAGGCATGAGATCTAGAGTTTGTTGGTGACTTGAAAGTCCTATTCAGAGGATCATTGCTAAGGTTCCTTATGTAAGAGTGTTGGTAAAAAAAAACGTTGAATCGGGACGCCGAGACTTGGATTAGGGTTTATTTCCCTCCGATATCTCAATTTATTTTCTGCATCAATGATCATCCAAAAGATTCCATAGTTAATTAAAGAGCGAATTATGGCAGAGACTCTGTTTGAATGATATAATCCAAGTACATTCGAAATATGTGAAAGGCCAGTTTCATTCATGCTTGTCCCTTCTGTTTTATTGGATTTTGTGCTCATCGAGATGTAATCCAAATTATGCATTATCAGTTCTTTCTCAAGATTCAAGTTTCCATTGCTGTCCAAATTTATATGTCCATCTCCATTTAAATTTCGCACCCATTCGTCCAATTTTTCAGTTATGTGCATTTTGATCCATCATCCGAATAAACCCATAAATTTCTTTAAAAAAAAAAAAAAGGTCTAATTGTCCAAAATCAATGATTCGTTTATCTAAAGTATCATGGTCATTATTCAAATTTGGGTTCATATTCAATTCCGGATTCATTCAAATTCCGTATTTAAAGCTCATCTCTATGTTTAAACCGTGGTTCACATTTCATAATTTAACCCCAGGCCCGTTGCAAGCCCAAACCTGTTACATCCTGTTGTTTTTATTATTACTACTTAAAGTCACCTAAAATTCAATCCAAATTTTAAGGAAAAAGGAGGAGAAGAGGAATGCTTTGGATTCTTTTTGTTTTGGCATGTTTGGAGACTTAGTTTAAACAATGATAATCATCAACAGGAAGTGCAGTCCAATTACAATCAGAAGGAAAAATTCAGTGTTACAACTGATATATCAAAAATAATACAGAAACAGAGCTAAAAAGAAAGGGGCCTTTTCCTTATCTAACAAAACTTGAACATAACCACTATTTTTCACCTACAAAACCTTCAACCCGAATTTTCACTTTGAATCATCCAACCTCCCCTTCGAGTTCCGCCAATCTCTAGTCCACTAATCCATCTTCAATCTTCTCAATCCTCTGCTAATTATTTTCCCCAGACTACCTTCTAGAGCCGGCAAAACAAAAAAAGGCATAACATAATTGAATTAGAAATCAAATCCTAGCATAGCACTTATGGTACATGGAAAAATCCAGCAAAAGAAGTTCAGATTAAATTACAAGGGAAACTGAAAAAAGACTCACTCAAACCACATCAACATGGCTATCAATGTCAATTATTTCGGTCATTGCCTCAAACCAGTTTTACCAGTGAAAGCTGATTGTTGGATAGCAGAGTTGGCTATGAGGGCGTTGAGACTTGTTACACTGTGATGTTGTTCTCTTGGACGCTACCGGCTAGTGTTGTTATGAAGAGTGAAGATATGCTACAAAGTTGGCAGCATCCAATTGGTGGTGAATTCGTATATGGATTTCCAAGGTGATATACTGTGTTCATATTGTGGCTCTCTTTGTGCCGTGCGGATGCACTCATCTAGTGGCTTAGTGTTTTGAAGAGAGTGAATGTGAGCCAAGGAAATTTGACACAGAAAAATGAAATTTCGAACAAGTTGTATCAGCGATGACAGTTAAGTCTATGAATCTGAAAATTCCATCAAAAATAGAATGAATAACAAAGTTTCACTTAACAGTTCAAAACAGGAAAAAAGTGTCAAGAATAACTGAATTGTAACAACTTATAACAGAATCAAAATTCATTCCAAAAAAAAGGCTTCACAACCACAACCAAATATAACAGATATCAGAAACTAACAAACTAACTCTTAACCGATTTAACAGAAGCATAACAGAACCCTCTAACTGATTCATACCTGAAGAACCTTCTAGATGAATTTCTGAAATCAGGCTCTATAAATGAGTGCTTTCCTTCTTCATTTTTTTTTGCTTTCTTCAATCCATAATCACACCACTCTTCACCACTCCTCATCATCATTCTTCCAAGCTTGTTACTCTTCAGCTTCAACCAAACCCTCATCAGTTGTCAATTCGAGCTTCCATTCACCTTTGTTCTTGAACTTCCCAGGGCCTATACTCATGCATCCTCCTCACACCTGCAACAAAACGGAAGATGCAAGAATGCTGTTATGAAACTTGCAGCAAGTTCAACAGTTCAATCCCAACAGATTCGAGTCAAAGATCGCAGGAAAAGAGAAAGGGGCGGAAATAACTCCAAGCCTCATACCTGTATTCGCTGCCATCACCACCGCACCTGTGAAGATCGAGGTTCGAACTTGACGAATTTACCGTGTTTGTGAATCATCAACAGACTCAGAGCTTCAGGAGGCAAAAAAATTGATCAAAGAAGACGAACTCACCTATTTGTATTCTTCAACGTTTCAGGTTGGTATTGATTCCTTTCGTCTTGAGTAGATAGTATGCCTTGTCCTCTTCATCTTTGGAGAAATTGTCTCTGAATTCGTATTGAGAAGAGAGTTTCAGTGAGGATGTGTCGGACTTCATGAAGGAAGTCGTGCGATCGGAGGTGGCCAGCGATGGGCCGATGGCGTTAGGTCGAAGAAGGTGTGAGCGGCGGCGTGAGGGAAACAAGGGAGTTTAGGGTTTCGGCCATTAGGGTTCCGCGGGATAATTGTTTCTTGCAGTGAATTTGAAGGATGATTCTAGGTTGACGAAAGCTGGAGAAGGAAGAAGACGGTGAGGGTTGTTGACGGCGGAAGGGGGATGAAGGGAGAAGAGAGGAGCTAGGGTTATGCTTCAGAGTTGTTCTTCAGTTTTTTCTTATTTTTATGTTGTAAAATATAAATAAAGATTCATTTAATTTTAATTTAATAAGAGTTTATGAACTTAAATAAGGATATTATAATAAGATTATTAGCTTATTTCATTTTTTTTTTAGATTAAAGATCTAATTTAATGTTAATTTAGAAGTTTATGGATATTGTAGTTTAATTCATATTTCTAATTAAGATCTAATTTAATGTTAATTTAGAAGTTTATGGATACTGTAGTTTAATTTAGAAGTTTATGGATACTGTAGTTTATGGATACTGTAATTTAGAACCAAATATTAATACTGTAGTTTAATTCATATTTTAGTTGAGTATTATAATTAACTATAGTTCAATTTAAGTCATTAAAATATTATCAAGGTTATTAAGGTTTAATTCATTTTTCTAATTAAGATCTTTTTTAGAAAAATATCTTGGTAAGTTTAGTTAAAATATTAAATTAATTATAATCATAAGTTTAGGTTATTTTATTTTCTTAAGATTAATGTCTAATTGGTATAATCATTTCTTTAGAAAAATATTATATTAGGATAAGTTTAATTCATTTTTTTTTTATTAAGATCCTTAGAAAAAAATATTATGTTAGGATAAGTTTATTTCATTTTTAAATTAAGATTTTAGAAAAATCATAATAGTTTAGTTTAAGATTTTTCTTAAATTAAGATTTCTTAAAAAAATATTTTGATAAGTTTAGTTAAAATGTTAAGTAGATAAAATCATATGATTAGTTTAATTCTTTTGCTTAAATTAAGATTTTATAAGTTTAGAATTAAATTCATTTTCTAAGATTAAGAGTTTAATTCATATTTTAGATTAAAGGTTTAATTCATTTTTAATAAGACTATAGTTTAATTAAGATTTTTTTAGAAAATATATTAGTAAGTATTTTCTCTCATTTTCTTTAATTAAGTTTTTTAGAAAATATATTAGTAAGTATTTTCTCTCATTTTCTTTAATTAAGATTTTTAGAAAATATTTTAGTAAGTATAGTTTTACTCATTTTCTTTAAATTAAGATTGTTAGAAAATATTAAGTTTAGTTTAATTCTTTTTCTTTAATTAAGATTTTGGAAAAAATATGATAATAGGATTAGTTTACTTCATTTTTGCTTAAATCAAGACTATTAGAACTTAAATTAAGATTTTAATTTGAACATTTATCATAAGACTATTATTTAGAAGCATTTATCATAAGACTATTATTTAGAAGCATTTATCATAAGATTATTATTTAGAAGCATTTATCATAAGATTATTATTTAGAAGCATTTATCATAAGAGTATTATTTAGTTTATAATCATAAGTTTAGAATTTAATTCATTTTCTAAGATTAAAAATTTATAAAAAAATATTATTATTAGATTAAGGTTTAATTCACAAGATCATTAAAAATAATTCAATAAAAATAATCTTAAGCTAAGATTTAGAAAAAATATTATCTTGAGATTAGTATTTTTCATTTGTGTTAAGTTAAGTAAAATTTGTTTAATTCCTAGAATATGTGAAAAATATGTTTAAATTAAAAAAATATTGTTATCAACACCCCTGTTTCCAGGCCCATTAGAAAAACAAAACAAATAAATTCTTTCTCCACCTCCCCTCTCAAGGCTGCGAATTGGGCCTATTTCTTTTCCTATTAGTACCCCATTTCTGAGCCCAGTTTATGAAAAGAACTAGAAAAATAACTGAAAACACCCTCCTGCATTATTTCTTTAGAATTTATTTTGTAGTCAATTATAGTTTAGAAATAATTTCATAAAAAATAATAAAAAAACACTATAAAATTCCCCAAAAATTCCAGTAGTTAAATAAATCAATTTAGAAATTTATGACATTTTTATTTTCTGGAATTTGTTTATTTTTGAATTAATTCTGAATTTTTCTATTAATTAGTTCTATTGAATTTCTATTATTTATGCTGGATTTTGTTTATTTTATTTAAGTAACTTCCAACAACTTTTTTGAGCCATTCTTTTTTCCTGTAATTAAAAGACTCATAATAGTTCTTAGGATATTTTTTATGGAATTTTTAGGAGCTTTTATCTTATGTTTTAGTGATATAATCCTTAGGAAATAGTAATTAATTCTTAGCTGGAAATAATTATTTGTTAGGCATAGAAAAAATAGAAATTTTTAGGATCCCTCTTAGTATAAGATTAGAGATAATGTTAGGATCCCATAGTTTAATTTTCATAATTTTTCTAGAAGATTTAATATTTTTTAGAATATTAGTTTTAGGTCTAGTTATGCATAATTCCCTTAGTTTAGGCCATTAAAAGAAAATAAAGTTCAATATAAAAATAATAGTATAGATTAGATTTAGCATTTAAATTTAATATTAGACTTAGGTTTAGTTTAATTTGTTTTTCTTATAATGAATATTAAGATTAGCTTAGAATTAGAACTTAGGCTTGAAACTTTATTTCCATGTAGAAATAGAATAAATAAAAATAGACTTTTTTTTTTTATTTTAATTCATTGCCTCTAAGTGCATTTGTAGAATTTTATTTATTATAGTTCAATTTCATTTTTTGCTTCATTTGATCTTACAACTTTAATAGGCTTCCCTCATTGTTCTTAGAATCAACTTAACTTCATTAAGAAGTAAGTTGAATTCTAGTAGTTTTTTTAAGTTTCCATTAGGAATAGAAAACCTCACTAACCATTAGGACCACTTTGTAAATAAATAAACAATTAGGATTGAGTCTTAGTCCCTTAGATTTTTCCTTTTATCAACTTGAGTCTTTCTTTCTCCCTTCAAAAGAAAAGCAATAAAACACTTAATAAAAACCGAACAATCTTGTACGACACGAGACTTTGTTGCGGAGTGTTTATACGCGTCCTGTTTCGGGGCGAGGTGTAAATACTTCCCGCGATGGATAGGTCTTAGTACAAGACCGTTCACAAACAAATTCAAAACACTTCTCTTAAAAGACCAAAAACAAATAACAAGCGACTATCCTGCGGGAACTTCTCTTCTCATCTCATTCACTCACAACGCGAACTCGCGGCGACTTGTCACACATGCAAGACGGTAAACGCACTCGTACCAGACGAGCCTGCAACACCTGAGCATAGACATACGCAGTTCCAGCATAAAAAACACAAACAAATAGTTCCCGCCTAGGTTAGGCGAACTACGTCGACTCTGATCCTCATTATCCCGATGAGGTACGTAGGCAGCGAGGTAGGGCCCGTTCGAGCACATTCTTTATTTTCCCTACATTTCCCCCTTTCTTTTTATTCTCTTATTTCAGTTCCTTCCTCATTTCCATTCCAGTTAGCGGTTTTGTTCAGCAGCATTTTTATTTTCTCACCCTTTGAAACAAACAAGCAAGCGTGGATCCCGTCGGGTACGACGGACGATCTGGGGTGCTAATACCTTCCCAGTTCGTAACCGACTCCCGAACTCAGATCTTTGGTTCGCAGGACCTTGTCCTTTCCTTCTTCCTTAGGTTTGTGCAACATTACCTTTCCCATTCATTCGGGATAAAAATGTCTGACTGGCGACTCTAACCTTTCCGCGCCACTTTCGCGTTTGTACTAGGATGAAAATCCCGGGAGCGACAGTAAGCTGCGTGCAAGACTTTTAATAGTGCGTTCCGATGAGCCTCGGAGCACATTAGCAATGATAAAATGGAGATTTTGGAAGGTGTCTGGTGAAGCTGGTCCACTATCTTGTAATCACTTTTCTTGATGATTCTCATGAATTCATCAACCTCTTGGTCAAAAGGAGTCTTCAAAGCTTCTTTAGCCACTTGTTCTTCTTGCACCATGCTCTTCCCTTTTGCTTTGGAAGCAGCTTCTGCTTCAGCAATGGGTCTTGAAATTTGCGGGGCAAAGAGACGTCCGCTTCGAGTGAAGCCTCCGCCTCCCCCCACGTTGTCTATCTGAGGTGAAGAAGTTGATGATTCCAAAGTGATTTTCTGCCCTTCGCAGTATAGATCTGAGCCGTAATGCCAAGGGATGGCATTATTGCTTTCGTAAGGAACTGGCCCAGGCACTGTGATAGTGACTGGACTGATAGCAGCTGCAGAAGGGACCATGATAGTGTGTGGATCATAGTATATTGTTACTGGTGCTCTGACAGGAGCAACATTTTGTGAGTTATTGGCAGGAACATTGGCAGGATCATAGTATATTGTAATTGTTGAGACACTTTCATTAATTGCTGTTGATGTTGTAGGAGGCACTCTTGACTGGATGGGTGTTGAAGTTGTAGAAGAGATGGTTGTTGATATTTGGTCCGTTGAAGTGACTGATGAAGCATTTGTTGATGAGATTGAAGAGTTGTTTGGAACAATTGTTGTTGCAGTTGTAGAAGACTCAGGAATTGTTGTTAAGGAGATTGCTGGATTTGTAGGTGTTGATGTTGTGATTTGAAGTAGACCACTCTGGATAAGACCATTTATGCCGCTTCTCAGGTTATCGCACCCATTTACCGAAATGTTGCAATAAGCACAACCGAGCTCACACCCGGGGAGCATCTGGCATTCAAGGAGTTGAGCTTTAATCTCTACCACAGGTGTCCGAATCTGCCCCACACTGGTTATTAAGAAAGACGGCTTATCTTCCTCAATAGCATTAATTCTGGGCCCTCCGTGGTTGGGCATGGGGTTCTTATTGACATTTGGTGGGGGTGCAAAGTTTAGAGCTTTGGAATCCACTAGATCCTGCACTTTCATGTGTAAGGCTCTGCATTTCTCTGTACTGTGGCCAGGTGCGTTGGAGTGAAAAGCACATCTGGCGCTGGCGTCATAATTTCTGGGCAGATTGGCAGGATCTGGAGGTGCCAATGTCCTTAGCTCAACCAGGTTGAGTTTCAGGAGTTGTGGCAGTAATGCGGCATAAGGCATAGGGATCGGATCAATCACCCTATTGGCCTGAGATGGTCTCTGTTGGAAAGGTCTTTGCTGATTGTTGTTGCTGGTGTTGTTGTTGTTATAATTTCTCTGAGGTGGATACTGAGCTTGTTGCTGGTAGTGGGGTTGTTGCTGCGGTTGATATGCTGATTGTTGATGAATTGGAGCGGGAATAGTGACGGCTGCCACTGACCTATGAACATACTGGGGCCTGCCCCTGCTGGTATGGATAGCATTAGTCTCACCAGTTCTTCTTGGCCCCACAAAAGGCTTTCTGGGGTTGCTGGACGAGCTCGCTCCATTGTCGGAAATCTTACCCATCTTTAGAAGGCTCTCAATTCTTTCTCCAGCTATAACTACATCAGCAAAGCTGGTGGAAGAAAAGGCAGCTAGCCTGTCAATGTATGTCCCTTGAAGGGTGTTCATAAACATGTCGGCCATTTCCCTTTCCAACATGGGTGGCTGGACAGCAGCAGCAAGCTGTCTCCACCTCTGGGCGTATTCCCGGAAGCTTTCTCTGGACGATTGAGACATTCCCATCAGGAGGGTCCTGTTGGGAGCCATATCCAAGTTGTACTGGTATTGTCTAATGAAGGCCTCAGCCAGGTCTTTCCAACATCTGATGGTTGCTCTGGTCAAATGAGAGTACCATTCCCTTGAAGCTCCTGTTAAACTGTCTTCGAAATAAAACATCCACAGTTTTTCATCCATGGTGTATGCCTTCAGCCTCCCCAGAAAGGATTGCAAATGGGTTCGTGGACAGGAAGTTTCGTTGTACTTCTCAAAGCACGGAGGTTTAAACTTGTGGGGAATCCTTACCCTGTCCACTAATCCCATCTCCATGACATCAAAGCCCAGGGAATTTTGAGACTCCAGAGATCTCAATTTTTCAGCAATTTCATCTAGCCTTCTGTCATAGGCTTCATCCCCAGCTCCCATTACAGTGAACTGATCTTCTTGGGGGTCTTCTTGTAGTACTCTGCCTGTAGTAGCATTCCATTGTACATTAGCAGGGATGTTGATCTCTGGGTGAAGATGAGGCCCATACACAGGTGGGTTGACATGAGGCTGAACCCTCTCATTGTTGCTTGTTCCTCCAGTCCCTAGATGGAGGTCTTCCTGGGTCTGCCTTTCTACTAATGCTCTTAATCTTTCCTGGCTTTGAGCCAAGCCATTCATCACTTCCATGAACTGAGTCATCTGGTTTCTCATTTCCAACCTCTCATTGGCCATTTGAGTCCTGACTTCTGTAAGATCCTGTTGTACCTGGTCCATATGTATACCCGGAAGGTTGTTGCGAGTGGGATATCTGTGCGGACGGTTGAGTGGGAACACCCGACGGCGAGCAATAGTTCCTGAACCACAACAGAGTTAGTAACAAACAAAACAAAAACCTACAAAACAAAACAAAAGGTTAGCATGCATTGCAGTATGCTTATTTGTTTCCAAGGTATCTGGCTTGGCACTTGGTTTTGACCTTTCCAGACCCCTGAGGAAGATGCTTTGATGTTGCTTAGGAGAAAGAGATTCAAATGAAATAAACTAATGAATATATTACAAAAGTGAATGATACATAGTTTGTTTTTTACAATTCATGCCCCTGAGGGATCAAAATACAACATGAAAAGCAAATTACATGAAATGAAAACAACAACAAGCAAAAGTCAGACACCAAGACCAAACTCATCCTCCTGAACTTCCTTCAGAAGTGCTTCAGTTACAGGGTCAGCAGGATACTCTGTGAGGTTCCTGATGAGAAGATTCCTGGTGGCAACAGCAGTGGTCAACCTCTTGTGCCTGCTTTGGTCCTTTGACCTCTTCACACCAGCCTTGATCTTCAACTCTGAGATCTCCCTCTGGGCTGCTAGCAGGACTTCCTGTTGCTCCTTTGCATTAGCCTCCAACTGTTCAATCTTGTCCTGGGTTCTCTTATCCTCTTGAGTGCGAGCTTCAGTGATCCTAACCCACCTAGCTTGACTTTCTTTTAGATAGAGATCAGTCCTAGCCTTCTGGAACTGGGCCTCCTTACAGGCATTCTTCAGAATCTGTTCCCCAGCTCTTGACTTCTTGATGTAGTCCTCTGACTTCTCAATCCTGGCTAGATGCTCCACCTTTAGCTTTTCTAACCTCTCAATGTCTAGACGACCATCACTCCTCTCCCAGAG
Organism: Lathyrus aphaca; assembly: GCA_963966055.1. NCBI lineage: Eukaryota > Viridiplantae > Streptophyta > Magnoliopsida > Fabales > Fabaceae > Lathyrus > Lathyrus aphaca. The sequence goes on from OZ014524.1 coordinate 86,413,985, forward strand.
GGTCTTCTGCAGAGCTTGAGTCAGATTCTCATTCCTCTCTTTCAGTTTCTCAAACTCTTCCAGGCTAACAGTGGCTGGAGGGGGTGCTGTGGATGGTCCAGGTGCATCCTCAATGGTGAAGGGCATCCCAGAAATTTGAGCCCTGGCATGAGACCATTCATGATACTGTGCTGAGGCCACATTGTTGCATCTCCCAAGAATGGCCATTCCTTTGGTCTGGACATTGTCCCAAGCCCAGGATGCTTGCCTGACAACAGCTAGATTAGGCTTAATCTCACAATAAAGGGTTTCAGCCAAGTCTTGTGCTCTAGGAGGGTGGACCAATGCATAGCCCAATTTTCTTTTGAATAACAGAGGGTTGTAGTTGATGCAACCCTTCACTCCTATTAGAGGTACATTGGGGAACTGCCCACAACTAGTAATGATGTCCCTGCCCTTGGTGCTCTGAGTGCACCACCTGATGTCATCTGAAGTCAAAGCAATGAGTCTTCTAGCCCAATTCTTCTGTTGGTGAGGATTCAAGAATGCATCAGTCTTGGGCAAGTGTTTGAGCAGCCAGGTATGGAACAGGGGAGCACATCATCTCACCAATCTTCCTCTTTGCTTTTCATTCCTTTGGTGAACAGAGTAGTAGAAATCTCCCAGTAAGGTGGGCACTGGGTTCCTCAGAATGAAAAGGTGAATGGCATTCTTGCTAATAAACTTAGGCTCATCTGCAAAAAGTATAACCCCATATATGCTGAGGGCTAACAAAGCACAGACTGCCTTCCATTCTCCCAAGGAGGCCTTCAGGATAGCCTGAGAAGTCAAGAAATCCAAGTGTAGACCAGAGATTCCAGCCTTGGTTGCCATGTTCTGCTCAATCAGAAATGGTTCCAGATACAGTGCCTTTGCCACTTCTTCATTACTGGGAAAAGCCATCTCAGGGTTGAAGGGGATACCACCCCTGACAGGTACTCCAACCAGTGATGAATACTCCTCTAATAAAGGCCCCAACTGAAAATCCTGGAAGGTGAAGCATCTCAAAGGAGGATCATAGAACTGTAGACAAGTGTGAATCAAGCTCCTCTGAGAAGGGTCCAAATCCATAACCACATCAAGGATGCCTCCATAATGTTCTCTGAATAGTGGTATATGGTCTGGAGTAATAAGGGCCTGGATCTTCCTGATGCCAGTCAGCTCAGGCTCACAGAAATGATATGAGATGTTGCTTTTCTTGGGTGCCATGTTGCTGAAGAAGAGCTGAAAATAACTGCTGATGATGAAGACTGATACTGGTGATGAGCCACTGACAGGATGAGACTGGTGATGACAGTAGATGAAGCAGACAACTGGTGAGAATGGCTGTAGCAGATAGCTGGTGGACAGGGGTCTAATCAGATAAAGGGGTCAAAACCAAGCCAAAATATATGATGTGGATGCCCTGAAAAAAAAATAAGCAAATGTTAAATGATGCAAATGATGATGTATGCAAATGATATGCAAGGGTTTGTGATCAAGCTGGATCTGATCAAATGTCTTGATATAAGTCCATGTATGTTCAAGAAATCCAGATGGAGGTTCATAAGTCCAGTAACCAAGGTGGGGGACTCAAATAAAGAGTCACATGTCCAGGGTTAAAATCACAAGAACTGTCCCAAAATGGAGTACTTCTTAATTAAAACAAAGTAACAGGGTATGCTGAGGTCAAGGGTACCTGCAAACCTGTAAACAGCCCAACCCCCTCACAGGTGATGTTCTAAAACAAGGATCCTCAGACTTGGATTAGTTATGAGAAGTGTAAATACTTCTAACCCGGAGGTACAGTGTTTACAATAACCATAAAAGATCCTCCTCTAATTCACCTCAGTTTCTGAAGGTCATAATAAAGGTCATCCAGACTTAGCAGGCTTCCCAGATAGCCCTAGCACTACAGGAGATCTGTAGCACAGAGTTCTCAAGAAGAAACCCATATCTAAACCGTGTTTCATATTCCCGCACCAGACCGAAATGGAATGGGAAAGAACATGAACCACTCTAGCCTAGGTGTCACTCAGGTCCCAGGTATAGGACCTCAACTCTCAATAGAACCCCACCCACCAAGACAAAACCAGATCCAGCCAAAACAGTATGACAGTATGATGTATATAAAGCTATAAAGAAAGCAATAAAACAACTGTACATAAAGCATAAAATAAAGCAACTATACAAACACAAATAGCACATAACACCCCAGTAAACACAAATCAAACAAGCGCTAGGAGGAACCCACAAAAAGAACCAGAAGCCCTGGTTACAGTATAAGGGTCCCCAGCAGAGTCGCCAAGATGTCGCTCCCAAAAGATGAGACTGGCTCAAATGAGGTACAGACGCGAACGATCGGCGAAAGGAGGATGTGAGAACACACAGGAGTGAACTCACAGGAAAAGAAAAGAGTCGCCAGCTAGGCATTTTTATCCCGGAGGAAAGGTAATGCTGCATAGACCTAGAAAGATATGGATAAGACGGTTGCGAACCAGAGAGACATAGAAAGGGGGTTGGTTACAACCTGGGAAGGTATTAGCACCCAGATTGTCCTCCGTACTCGACGGGATCCATGCTTAAAAGATTTGTGTTTTAAAGGGGTAGTGTCAGTGCAATTTTGTGTGCAAAAGAGCTGGAAAAGGATGCAAGTGTCAGTGTAAAAGAAGTGTGAAGTGTGTAAATGTACAGTGTCAATGTAAGAACAGGAATAAGATACTCAAGATCATGAGGTTAAAAGAATAATGCTGGAAAGAGAGGAAATATACAGAGACTTTTGTTCGATAACTGTTAAGTTATGCCTACGTATCCTCTCGTGCAATGAGGAAGTCAGAACACCGTAGTTCGACCCAAAGAGACTGAAAGATGAATTGACTTGTGAACTGCTTACTTGTCTATGCTCAAGTGTATGACCTGTCTGGCTCAGGTGCAAACTGTCTTGCATTAGACGGAAGAAGCAAGTTCTCGTTTGTGAGTGAATGAGATGAGAAAAGAATCCCGAAGGAGACGATTATTGTTTGTTTTTGAGTTTTCAATCTTTTATTGCTTTTTTGAAGTTTGTCATAAGTTAATGAGCTTAAGCCTAAACCAATGGATTTAGTAAACTCATCACATCTTCCCTCTGATTAGGGGTAATGAGAGTACCTTAAGTGTGAAGTCAGCTTCTCACACTTAAACATCCTTGATGTAGGATTAAGATCATTAACCTACTTGTGATTATTTAGATGTTTTTGTTGTTTTTGTTTAGTGTTAAGTAATGAGATTAAGCCATAATCAGGGATTAAACAGACTCATTACACCATCCTAATATAAGGATAATAGATGAGAATGTTTAAGCTGAGGAAAGCTCCTCAACTTAATCCATGATTAGGGATTAAACTCATGACAAAACAAAGCCTTTATTAAGTGGATTTTAGTTAATGATAAGATGATGAAGTGAGTTTTAGGGTTTGTAAGACAACTTGAGGGGGACTTGTCCATTAACACTAGGGTTAGTCCTTCTTAACCAATTAAGGAAGAATTAGAACCCTAATGCAAGGCCCAAGTTACAAGCTTGATGTCTTGATGATTATTAGATGAATTGATTAAAGGATTTAAACACATTAAGGGTTTAACACTTAGGATTAAAGTTATACACTCCATCCTAATAGAAGGATGCAGGCATAAGCTTAATCACAAAGCCTTAAAGCCTTTATGGTTTAGTCCTTGATTATGAGGTGAGAAGAGAGGACTCAATGAGACACAAAGGTAAAATCTAAAGGGGGGACTAATCAAAACCCTAATTTGTTATCATGCTTGGTCATTCCTAGGGTTTGTGAGGTTTACAAGAAAGATCTTCAGAGAAACCACCAGGAAGCAGATGAAAGGAGCAAAGAGAAGCAAAGTAACTTGCTTCAATTAAGAAGGCAAGTCACTTGAAGAAAGAAAGTAAGAAGAAGAAGAATGAGCAAGCTCAATCTCAAACACAAGACAAAATGCAGCAATGATGCATAAGAGGAGATAAAAAGAAATTGTGAGAAGTGAAGGCAAATTCACTTCTCAAAGCAACTTACCACCTGAAAAGTTAGTGAAAGAAATGCAATGCAATGCAAAATGAGATGAAATGGCATGATGCAAATCAAAACCAGAGGCATATGTATGATGTTAATGATGCTAAGTGATAATGCAAACATGAGGCAAGGCATGAGAATGATCACACAAACATATGGATGCAAATGAAGCATTCTTAGAACCATGAACATACATGAAAAGTTATCAAATGCAAATGACATACAACATGGAAAATGAAAGATGCAATGATCAAACATGATTCTAAAATGTCCTAAGGTGTGTCATGGATCAAATGATTGCACAAAATGTCATGGCAAGTCATGGTATGCAAGCAAATGCAAGATGAATGCAAAAGAAAGCCCCAAATTAGGGTTTATGATCAATGCACAAAACAAAAATCAAAACCAGAAGCAAACATCATGATAAAAAATTGAAAATGCATTCAAAGGAACCATAAACCTATACAAACTCACTGCCCAAAGGAGGGGTTCTAACTCTTAACCTAATGAGGGTTATGAATTTCTTAAGATTGCTAGGGTTTTAAGGCACCTTGTCAAGAAAAATGCCAAACAAATAGGAAATGCAAGATCAATTCATGCCAATTTAACCCTATAAACTACATGCTATACAAGATGCAATGCAAAAAGAATCAAAGTCCAACTCTTAAAGACTAGGCAGAAATGAATTTTTGAAGATTGGATCAAAATAATGTCTTGAAATGAAATTAATTCCATGGAAAATTGTCAAAAGACATCAAGATCAAAAAAGAAATTTAGTTTGAGAGTTGGACAATGTTTCTAAATGATTTTAAATGTTTCATGAATTTTTTTGTGATTTTTAAATACCTAAAAGCATTTTTAATTAATTAATTCTCATTAATTAATTAAAAATAAACTTTTAAATGATTTAAAAATAATTTTTAATGCAAAAAATAAAAATAAAAATATTTTTGGTTTCTGAAAATTAATAAAAGCTTGGATAAAAATTTTCAGAATTTTTGAATGATTTTTACTATTTTAAATAAAATGCACAAATTAAATGAATTAGAATGAAAATAAAATTGGATTTAAATGAAAGTAAGCAGAATCAAGGGCTAATATTCAAACTCACACGCGCTGGAGTGGACTTGGCGCGCATCTGGACGGCCATTATTCAAATTCACGTAATTAAGACTAAACCCTAATTAATTAACCCTAATCACACTCAGATGACCGGAACAGTGTTCCGGTCATCTTCTCCGGCCAACCCCTTCCCTGAATCCCTCAAAACGCCATGAAACTTCACCAAAAGCTCCAGAAACAATCAATGATCAACAACAAAACATAATCCAGCAACAAATTCCATTTATTTCAACTCAAAATCAAGATACGAATCAAACATCAAAAACTGCCAAAATTTCAGAAACACAATACAAACTCATTTCTCAATCTTTTTCAAAAGTAAAAGGCTCAGTGAACTCAGGGAAGCATGCTTTATCATTTAGAAACAAGAAATAAAGGTTCTGGAAAAATGAAATTCCATGGCTACCTGAATCGAAGCTTTGATTTCTGGGACTTTCTGTCTGGTTTCTTGCTTCCAATCAACTCCAATGAACCTCCTGAGAAGCTTTCAATGCTTGTTTGAAGTTTATAATGGGTGGTTTGGAAGATTGTTGAAGTTCTGTTCAAGGGAGGTGGAAATCGTATTTTGATTTCAGTGAGTTTCAGGCTATGGTGATGGGTGGTTTTTGATCAGTGAAGCATGTTGAGTTTGTTTGTGAAGTTTGTTTGTGTGTTTGCAGCTTGTGGAGAGTGTTTCGAATGCTTTTGCAAATGGGGTGGAAAAATGAGAGAGCTGTGTTCTTGGTGCTTTTTGGCTTGTGTGTTATGTGCTTTGGCTTGCTTTTGATTTGTATAAACAAATGGGATTGGTCAGATGAGTTGATGTGTACTGCTGTGATTGGTATGGCTCAAGTTGCCAAAATGTCAAATTTGTGTAAGAGAGGCATGGGCTACTAGCTAGCCAAGGACAAATGGGGTGTCCTGCGCAGCAAGAAGTGTGGAGAGCCCTAGGATTGATTATGAAGTCAGCAAGCAAGTGGATTCAAACTTGAGTGAGTTTTTGCAACTTGCTTCACTTTTGTTTCTTTTGAAAATTCTTGCTCCATAAATCATGAAAATGAGTGATCCCTTGGCCCATTCTGAATTTTAGAGGTCTTGTGATCATGTTGTGAAGAAATGGTACACATTTGAGGCCTTTAGAACACTTGATCATAGCATTTTGCAAAATGCCTCTTTGGTAGAAAACTTCAAATTTTGTGATTTTGGCCAACTTTGACAAGCCATAACTTTTGATCCAAAATGAATTAGGTCAAGTTCTTGTACTTTTTAAAAAGAGAATGGTCCATTCTACAACTTTCATGACCAAAGTTTTTCCATTTGAAGCATTTTTGAATCAAAAAGCAAGGGTTGAAAAAGTTTCCCAAAATGGCAATTTTCAATATAAGTCAACTTTCCCAAAAAGTCAACTTTGCAAATGACTTGAAATTCCTCAATTTTGTGAACTTCCAACATCTTCCATGATCAAATAAAGATCACAAATAATCAAAATGATGATGAACACCCTTTGGTTGGGTCATTGGGGGCCTCAGATGCCCTGATTTTACACTGGCTTGCTTAGAAAGTCAACCCTTGATCAGATGACTTCCCCATTGAATTTCTTCATGAAAATTGATATGCATGATCCCTATACCGTATAGAGACCAATAGAAACAAGAATGACCAAAAAATTTGGAGTTATGGCCTTTGAAACCAAAACCCTAATTCTAGGTCATCTGTGCAGTCAAACCTGGCTCTGCTTCCATGCCATTTTCAGTTCTTGTGATTCTTTGACATTCTTGACTTTGAGAGGATACAATATGATGCTTGAACATACATGGACCCCTTTTAAGTGATTGATGACCTTTGGAGTGGCTTAAGAAGCTCTTGGATTGCTCAGATCACAAACCCTAGATGCAGATGACTTTGAGTCAATGCAATGAATCAAAAATTGTGGTATGAGATGGTGTGGTTGAGTTTATGCATATGAGGAGACCACAAGCCATGGTTTGAATGGGTGAGGGCAAATTTGGGGTGTTTACAATACTCACAAAGAATTAATCTTCATCAAACAAGATGTCTTGTTTTATGATGATTTGATCTTTGAATAAATATGTTGTTCATCCAATTGTATTTTAATATTAGAATTCAACAAATATTACTCCTTATATGGTGAATATATCTTATCAATTGATTCTTCAATCTTCTTACATTCTCCAATAGAGAATAGTTTTTGTTGGAAACTTCAAACTTCAAAGAATCAATGACTTGCTCAAGGTAATATGTTTGGTTACAATTTAGTACTCAATCTTCATCATCATTTACTGATATAAGACTAAAATTGTAAGTGGAGTAGAATCTCACCTAGAGTATTTCTCACAAAACATTTGGATCTTTATATGACATTGTTAAGTGTTTGATATCCATCAATAACAGAACTTGGGCTCTGATACCAATTGAAGGTGTGAGAAAAAAACAAGAAAGTGGGGTTTGAATTGGGGTTTTCATTTTTGTCAACTTTTATACTCTTAACGTTATTGCATTAAGTGATGCTTTGAGTTGCATTGCGGAAGCATAAACGATAAAGTAAATCATAAGCAAGAGTAAATAACACACAATATATCATGGTTCACTTGAGAAACTCTCAAGATAGTCTAGTCCACCCCACAAGGTGATTTGCCTTAGAAAATGACTTAATCCACTACAACCAAACTAATTACAAGGCACGGCCAACTTCCATGACTAACTGCGCATAGACATGTGACTTCCTTATGTGGCTACTTTTTGTGACTAACTGCACAACAATAGTTGTGAAATCCTTGTGTGGTTACCTTCCGTGACTAACTACACAACAATAGTTGTGACTTTCACTACACAACTACCTGTTGTGACTAACTGCACAATCAACTAAAGAGACTTACCAAATGGCGCTACTAGATGATGCGACTTCGTGGCACCAAGACACATAGTTATGAGCAACACCAGGACATTAGCCCCTGAGAAATCACCAGAACACCAAGTTCTGAGAGAGCACCAAACTGCTAACTTCTGAGCCTCTTAAAGTTTTGACCTTCACTCGGCGCTTTAGGGATAGTGGGTGACATTTACAAATGTTTGCTTCTTACATAAGCATGTGTAAACACATTTAAGTACATCAAAAGATCCTAATACACACTAAGAATATTATATTGTATTATAGCTTCAATGTGTGTGTCATACCCCAAATTTGTCCTACCTGTCTGTCATTACCCTCATTTTTATATCTATTGTTTATGTTTACTAATATCTAACCAAAATACCAAAAATAATGTTGTAGCTCATTTTTCCTTCTCTTTCTGTGTGTTTGCAGGGTTGTCAAAGGAAAGACAGCATATCCAAAGTCAAATTGTGTTGTGTTCAATTATCTGGTTTATCAAGCAATGGTTCATATTGAAGTTTGGTTCAGAAAGTCAAAATTATCATGATCATGGGTTCATTTGTTTATTTTAGGATTTAATTTCCCTGATTTTTAATTCAGATAAATTTGAGGTGATTCAAGGCTCATTGACTAGAGATTTAAAGAATTGAAGTTGATGACTGCGAGTTTGTTTAATCAGACGCTTGTGAAAGAGCTTGGGATTGGCCATCCATTTTCCTAACTACATCCATAATCCATTTTACCCATAAATCATTTTTCTAGTACAATTATCCAAATTACCATTTTTTAACCGATTTTCGATTTTCATTCAATATCTATTTATTTTTATCAAGTTCCTTTCTATCCAATTTTTTTTTTAAAAGTCCATAATTCTTAAGTTCAAATCCTATTAAGCTCGTTATGATTCCTATCACTACACAAATTGAACAAAAAAATTAAGTAAAAAGGTCATGAAACAAGAAAGGCACATTTGCCTTTAAACCCAAAAATCCTAATACAATCCAAAAGATGGTAAATGTTTCAATGGAGAAAAAAGGTGCAATTAACAAACCCACATCAAAGGTAACAAAATATACTAAAACAAGCTCATGGAAAATACAAGTTGCATCATCATCAACTTGACCCTACCGCCGCCACACACAATAATTTTCGTCAGCAAGTAAATTCAAAATATCAGTGGTACAACATGAAATGGTCACAACCTGTAATCACACAACATCTTGTACGGACTCACAAAATTCAGCAACAAACTTTCACAATAACCACATTCGCATCTCACACACAAAATGCAGTGTTTCCTGCTTTCCCAATCCACCCTCCATCATTCCCTATAAAGATCTCCTTCACTCTCTTTGAAAAGAGGAAGAAAACCAGAACAAAAAAACCTCCGCAGAAATTTCCCGTTTTCCAATAACACCGAACCTCCAAACCTCACCTTCGCCATATACAAACTTCATCACCCTTCACCTTCGACATCATCTTCATAACCCTTCTTTATCAAACCTTATACCACATTCAAAGCCAAACCCTTCGTAACCTTCACAAACCCATCCTCTTCTTCCTCAGAACATCACCACCATAACAACAAAAACAAAAAAAAACAAAAAAAAGTAGAGTGAGATGAAATGAAACGAATCCAGAAAAACACATAAAACACTAACCCCTAAAAAGTTCAGAAACACAAAACCGTGAGAGACAGAGATTTGAGACGAAATCTGAGTAAAATCGAAAACAACGTTTGAGAGTTGAGAGACCGAAAAAGCGAACCGATGCACTAGCGAAATCGCGGCGAGTGAGATCATGTAGTGTTCGAGTTGAGTGAGAGAGCTACACTGTGCAACTGAAAACAGAACAGAAAGAGTGAAATCTGAGCAAAATCGAAACAGTGAAAAGGAATTGCGGAATACTGAGTGAGTAAACTGTGAAACCTTGCAAAGTTGGAGCAGCCGTGCGAGCTCGGTACACGTAGAGGTTGTTTTCTGAAATGTAAAAATAAGCTTCACTATTTTTTTGGATTAGGCTTATTCTGATTTTAATTTCGCTGTGTGGGTCACGGATCATAAAACCATGTCCAGGCTATACACACACCTTCATGACCCGATACACCGCCTTTTTTTTGTTGATAATGGTTAGATCTTTGGGCCTATCCCATGTTAAATATTTCTATGAACACACCACACTCAACGTAACCCATCCTTCTTTTTAATTATATTTTCTTTTTTTTATTATTAGTAGTTTTTTATGCTATGTTATTGTTTATTAATTTTCTTGATATCTTATATTTCATTTTGATTTCTACTTTATTTTATATTTATATAGGTCTATGATATAAATGAGATTTTTTTTCGATATTTGATTTCTAATCGACGTTATCAAAATCGTTATGAGACCGTATTTTATTTATTTTGTTTCTAATAATTTATAATTAATATTTTAGAACATTTGTTTATCGATTTATTCGCTTATTTAGGGCCAGTGATATAATACAAGGTTTATTGATTTTCAATTTTTTTAATCGACGTTATAAAAACCTATATGAGGCTATCCTTTATATTATTCATCGATTTCTCAATTTTATTCTTTTATTTTGGTCTATATATGATATTATTATCCGATTTTTAACATTGGATTTCATAAATAAATCGACGTTGTCTAAAATCGATATGAGACCCCTTTTTTAATTATTTTTATGGTTTCTAATTAATTTTAGAATCATTTTTATTTATCGATTTTATTATTATTTTGGCTAATGATAAATGGTGATATTCGATTTCTAATAAGTCGACGTTATCTACCAATGTGAGCCCAATCTTTTATTCTTCCTTATTATTTCCCATTTTTTCGATTTATTGTTATTTGGTCGATGATATAAAAAATGATTTAAATATTTGATTTTAACAAATCGACGTTATTTAAATCAATATGAGACCAACCTTTTTTAATCGCTTTTCGCTATTCTTTATGGTCGATGAAAGTCAAAGAATCGCGATAATTAATAAATCGTGATTAAGACTAGAACATTCTTTTATTTAATTAATTGTTTGGTTATAACATAAAGTGACACTCGACTTCTCATAGAATGACTCTAATATTGAATCGATTCTAAGATAGTTAAAGAGCTACATTTCAACGCTTTCGATTTAATCGAAACCCACTTAGATCAGGACACTTCACACATGCTTCCTCTTGGGCAAATACAATGAACCCTTTTATTTCATGCAATCCTGTAACTTATTTTGTACCCCTCTCCCTATTTCGATGTATGTCATTTATTTATTCGTTTTCGCTTCTTTCGCGAACCCTTGGTCCAACGCCGAGTGGTTTCACTTGCACACTTGCACTTCCCTTAGGTTTAAGTATCATTTACTAGGCTCCTTCCTTAGGACTAGGACCTGGTCCTACGTAACTGATTAACCCTTACATTCCATTTGCATCGACCTCCCCTTTTACCAAAACGTTACTTATAGATCCAAACCCTTGATCAGACATCAAGTGATCTAGGTAATTAAAACACTTAATAATTATAGAAACAAGGTGAAGAAGAAGTGCATTGAATCTTCGGTGGGTTTCCTCAATTGCTTGGGTGCGAGGCATCTTCTTCGGGTGTGGGAAATTGACACCTAATAAAATCAATCGACTAACCGTAGAACCACGAACTAAGAGGCTCTGACTTTCCCATTGTACGAGGGACTATGTAGGCACACGAATCTTACTCCTTGTCGAGCACCCTAGGAACAAAACTACCCATTTTCCGTATCGTTTACCCTTAAGAAAATAATAGCATAGATTATCACTCAATCACAAACTAGACTAAGTGGTTCCCATTGAGTACAACGGACGTGAGGGGTGCTAATACCTCCCCCTTGCGTAACCGACTCCCGAACTTAAATTTTGGTTTCGTCGACCATATCTTTTCCTTATTAGGTTTTATCTATATCTTCTTATTATCTCGTTAGAATAAATAGAATTAGATGGCGACACTGTTGTTTCTTTTGTTCCGCGGTCAGCGCGAGGATCGTAGCCCATTTTCGAGGTACGATAGCTTGACGACTCTGCTAGGGAAAATTCTTTACGCATAAGAGAGGGGCTAACTTTAGATAGTTTTCGCTTGAGTGATCGCTTTCCTTATTTGTCTTCTTTTATTGCTTATTTGCTTTCTTATTTTTGTATTTACACTATTATTGTTCATCCATATTATTATTGTCCTTGTGGGATTCTTTGATTATTGGTGTTGTGTGAGATAGGCTCACTACCAAAGCTTGAGAAAAACATTAGGAATAGAAGATGGTTGTGTAGTGGAGGACTATGGGGAATCTTCTCCGTGGTACAAAGAGAAAACCATCGCCTGAAATAGATTCTCTTGGAAATGTTGGGGTGCGATGTTCCTTCGTCGTGTGACAATGTTTCTGAGTTGCAAACCAATCCATAGTGGTTAGTAGTGTTAACTTACGAGATCTTTTTGGCTCAATGGGTTAATGCGAAAACCACAATCAGACTAGATCCCTTGAACGTATTACTGTTTGACAGTAATATTTTCAACCTCGATCGACGATGTCTGAGAAACCTGGTGTTTATGGTTGTTGATCGTACCTGGAGATCAGGATCCGATATGGCTGGCCTCGAGCGTTGTTGAAGGATGGTTGACAAGGAGAGGAGGGGGGGTGTACCTGCAAGGCACTCTAATGCTGAAGTAAGAAGCTGAGCAAAGAGTGAGCAAGTACAAGAATTAAGGTCAGAGAATTGAATACCTGACCCTCTCAAATGAGAGGGTTTATATATTGAGCTAAGTGGAAGATTATTGGTCCACACCGTTGGGCGCGGATCGCGGAATCCGTATGGATAGGCAACGGTCAAAACTAGCCGTTGGAAGACTTCGTATTGGTCGGTATGACTTTTGTCGACAAAGACCATTATTCTCAACGTTGCTCGACGTCGAGCGTGCCACAAAGCTGGTTTGCTTGGCCCAATTCTGGGAGTTGGGTCTGCCCAGAACAGGAGCCCCGAAGTCGTTGCTCCTGCGGAGGAGCGGCGACTTAGTAATGGTTTCATGTTCAAGGGTATGCAGTGCGCAGACCAGGAAGTTATCGTTGATGATCCTCGGTAGGCGGGCAGTTGTTTCGTTGCTCGACAAAAGGGATATGAAACGAAAAGTTGGCGTGTTTGGGAATTCGCGCCTATTTAATGTTCTGATGGCTAGCCTAGGGGCTAGAGCTTAGGTAATTATTGGCTAGGGGTAGGGGTCACGCGTATCTGCACGTGTTCCCTTCCCTATAAATAGGATTCCAAGGCTTTCTTTTAAGCTTTTTCGTTTCATCTTCTTCTCCACTGCACTGCTTGTTCGTCAGCTGCTGCTCTCAGCCGTCGACCACCGCTTTCAACCGTCGACCACCGCTTCCAAAGTTACTTTCTTCTGCAAATGGCTTCCCAAACTCAAGGTACGGCTTTTATTCGTGTTTATACTAGTCATAGGCTTGATATTTAGCAATGTGTGCGGCATAGGATAGAGTTTTCGGTAGTTTAGATTTAAACAAGTGGGTAAAGATCTTCTGCCACCGTTGTTCGTCGACTACAAACCCTAGTTTGTGGTCGATGATGGTCCTGGTCGACTCTGACTTGGGACCTGGCAAGTACCTAGGTTTAGATTCTCCTATCTTCGATGTCGGGCGTTAGCCATCGCTTTGAGCGGTGGTTAGCCGGGGGCTATGGCTCGGGACCTTATTCCTGGGTCGACGTGCGCCCTTTCACTTGTCGAGCGGTGGAAGGGTGGATTTGATATTCTTAATCGAATTCACTGACGCCTTTCCTCAGCTTTTCAGGTGAAAATTCGCTCATGGACCCGCTTGATGTCTCCTCGGAAGAGGTATCCTCGGAAGATTCTGGTTCTTCCGCATCGGTTCCCTCCGACTCTGGGAGTTCGTCAGGAGAATCAGACGCGAGCACAATGGAAGAGGGAGCTCCTGACTCTGGAGAGACGACGAATTCGCCTCGTTGTCCTGAAGACATAAGGACCACGCCCGAAGAATGGGTAGTGGAGGATTTGCTCGACAAAGCATCGTCGTTTTCGAGGCCTCGCGCGGAGCCACTGCCCACTGTTGGTGACCCGGAGGATTGGGTCGTCACTTGCCCGGGGGACAACGGCCGTATCTTCTCAGATTTCGGTGGTCGCAAATTTTTCGATGTATGAGTACGCGACTTCGGTCCTGGGGGTAACTTTGCCCTTCAGCGACCTGGTTTGCACTGTGCTCGGGCACTTGTGTGTTGCCCTGTCCCAGCTGCACCCCAACTCTTACACGTTTCTGAAAGCGTTTGAGGTAACGTGTGCCCATCTGGGTGTTGGAGCCACGCTTCCTTTGTTCTTTCGTCTGTTTTTGCTGCAGCGTCAAGTAGGGCGGGGGACCGACCGAAAGGGATTTGTCTCCTTCAAGCAGCGGACCAAGATTTTTAAAGCTCACTCAGAGTCTATCCGGGCTTTCAAGACGGATTATTTTTTGATTAAACCGGCGAGCGCGGAAGCTGTGAGGGCTGTCGCTCCCAAAGATTTGCATCCTGGTACAAGCGCGAACGGTCGGCGAAGGGAACAGTGAGAACACACAGCCGTGAACTCACTGGAGATGAAAAGAGTCGCCAGCTAGGCATTTTTATCCCGGAGGAAAGGCAATGCTGCATAGGCCTAGAAAAAGATGGATAAGACGGTTGCGAACCAGAGAGACTGAGAAAGGGGGTTGGTTACAACCTGGGAAGGTATTAGCACCCAGATTGTCCGCCGTACTCGACGGGATCCACGCTTGAAAGATTTGTGTTTTAAAGGGGTAGTGTCAGTGCAATCTATGTATAAAATAGCTGGAAAAGAATGTACAGGTGTCAGTGTAAAAGAAGTGTAGGTGTGATATATACAGTGTCAGTGTAAGAACAAAGATGAGATGCTCATGATAATGAGGCTTAAAGAATAATGCTGAAAGGAGGGGGAATATACAGAGACTTTTGTTCGATAACTGTTAAGTTATGCCTACGTATCCTCTCGTGCAATGAGGAAGTCAGAACACCGTAGTTCGACCCAAAGAGACTGAAGGATGAATTGACTGGTGAACTGCTTGCTGGCCTATGCTCAAGTGTATGACCTGTCTGGCCCAGGTGCAAACTGTCTTGCATTAGACGGAAGAAGCAAGTTCTCGGTTGTGAGTGAGTGTGATGAGAAAAGAATCCCGGAGGAGACGATTATTGTTTGTTTTTTGAGTTTTCAGTCTTTTATTGCTTTTGAAAGTTTGTCATAAGATAATGAGCTTAAGTCTAAACCAATGGATTTAGTAAACTCATCACATCTTCCCTCTGATTAAGGGTAATGAGAATACCTTAAGTGTGAAGTCAGATTCTCACACTTAATCACCTTCGGTGTAGGATTAAGATCATTAACCTACTTGTGATTATTTAGATGTTTTTGGTGTTTTTTTTTTGTTTAGTGTTGAGTAATGAGGTTAAGCCATAATCAAGGATTAAACAGACTCATTACACCATCCTAAAAGAAGGATAATAGATGAGAATGTTTAAGCTGAGGAAGACTCCTCAACTTAATCCATGATTAGGGATTAAACCCATGACAAAACAAGCCTTTATTAAGTGGATTTTAGTTAATGGTATGATGATGAAGTGAATTTTATGGTTTGTAAGACAACTTGAGGGGGACTTGTCCATTAACACTAGGGTTAGTCCTTCTTAACCACTTAAGGAAGAATTAGAACCCTAATGCAAGGCCCAAGTTACAAGTGTGATGTCTTGATATTTATTAGATGAATTGATTAAGAGATTTAAACACCTTAAGGGTTCAAGACTTAGGATTAAAGTTATACACTCCATCCTAAGAGAAGGATGCAGGCATAAGCTTAATCACAAAGTCTTAAAGCCTTTAGGGTTTAGTCCCTGATTATGAGATGAGAAGAGAAGACTCAAAGAGAGACACAAAGGTAAAACTATGAGGGGATACTAATCAAAACCCTAATTCATTGTCATGCTTGGTTGATCCTAAGGTTTGTGAGGTTTTCAAGAGAAATCTTCAGAGGAGCCACCAGGAAGCAGATGAACAGGATTAAGAGAAGCAAAGTGACTTGCTTCATTCAAGAAGTCAAGTCACTTGAAGAAAGAAAGTGGGAGGAAGAAGAATGAGCAAGCTCAATCTCAAACACAAATAGAAATGCAGCAATGGATGCAAGAGAGATGAAAAGAAAAGTTATGAGAAGTGAAGGCACATTCACTTCCCAAGTTACTTACCACCTGAAATGTTAGAAAGAAATGCAATGCAATGCAAGGTGAGATGAAATGATATGATGCTAAGCAAAACCAGAAGCATGCACATGATGTTAATGATGTTATGAGGTGCTGCAAACATGAGGCAAGACAATGGGGATGTTCATACAAGATCATGAATGCAAATGATGCAAGTTAAGGAGCATGAATGAGCATGGAAAGTTATGAAGCATACAAGACAAATGACATGGCAAACATGAGATGCAATGATCAAAGATGCTTTATACATGTCTTAAGATGTCAAATGGATCACAAGAATGCACAAAATGCAATGACAAGTCATGTTATACAAGGAAATGCAAGAAGGATGCAAAAGAAAGTCCAAATTAGGGTTCATGGATCAAACATCAAACACAAACCAAAAACAGAAGCAAACCTCATGATAAAAAATGGAAAATGGCACCCAAAGAAACCCTAGGCCTATGATGAACCACTGCCCAAAGGGGAGCTCTCAACTCTCAACCAAACTCAAGATATGATTTTTGCAAGTTATTAGGGTTTTTTAGGGTTCTTAACAAAACAAATGCCAAACAATTTGAAAATGCAAGAACAATTCATGGCCTTTTTACCCTAGAAATTACATGCCAAACACAAGACAAAGCAAAAAGAATCAATGTCTCAACCTTCACCAATAGGCAGAAATGAATTTTTGAATCCATGATCAAAATAATGCATAAAAAATGATTTAATTCTATGAAAAATTCTTAAAATGCATCAAGATCAAAAAAGAAATTTGGTTTGAAGGTTGGACAATGTTTCTAAATGTCTTAGAACATTTCATGAATTTTTTTGTAATTTTTAAATACCTAAAAGTATTTTTAATTAATTAATTCCCATTAATCAATTAAAAATAATCTTTTAAATATTTAAAAATACTTTTTTAATGATAAAAATAAAATAAAAAATGTTTTTGTGTCTTAAAAATTATTAAAACTCTCAGGAAAAAGTTTCATAATTTTTAAGAATTTTTTGCTATTTTAAATTAAATGTGCAAGCTAAATGAAATAAAAATGAATAAAAACCAAATAAAATAGGAAGTAATCAGGATGGATGGATGAGATTGATTCTGAGTTCAAATGTGTTGACTGCGCGCGTGATCTTGTGGTTCAGATTCAAACTAAGTTAATCTTAATTAATTAAATAAATTAAACCTAATTAAAACTAATGACAAGATCCAGGCCTTCCATTCACGCGCGGGAAACAGGATCTAAAGGCCCAGGTTCAAAGTTGGTGCCCTAACCCTAATTAGTGATTAATGACTTTCAGGCTGCCGGAGAAGACTTCCGGTCGTCTTCTCCGGCCAGCCCTCACCTGAGAAACCTCAAAACCTCTCAAAACGTAACAAAAACAAAATCTATGAATTGGGAAATGATCTCCAGCCTCTCACGAATCAAACCCCTCTCTCAAAACAAATTTATATTTCCTAAACAAACTGAATCGAAGAGAAGAAGTTCTAGGTCACGCAAGCTTCAGAAACAAATTAAATGCTCATTTCAAAACCATTTTCAAAACCAATGGTACCATGATGATCAGCAAATCATGAAGAACAAGTTTGTAACAAGAAAAATGATTTCTGGAAAAATTATTTTCGAGCTACCTGAGATTTGGAGCTTTCAACTTGAGGACTTTCTGGCCACTTTTCCTTGTGCAAACCACTCCACTTGATCCCCAAAAGATGTTTGAATGCTCAAAATGAGTTTGAGTTGGCTGGATAGTGAGATTCGACAGCTTCTGCTCAAGCTTGCTCAGAAATGGCAATGGTGTTTCTAGAGGTTTCAGGCCATTGTGAATGAAGGTTTGAGGTCCAAATGATGTATGGAGAAGCTTTGCAAGGTTTGTTTGTGTGTTTGCAAACTGTGGTGAGAGTTTCGAAGAGAAATGCAGACTGAGGGTGAGCAATGGCTATGGGGTGTTCTGGCTATATCAGGCTTGTGTTCTTGGTGCTGGGTGATCTATGAAGTGTGGTGAGATGATTGATGAGGTTGGCTTGAATGTTTAGTGGCTGTGGAGAGAAAATCGAAGCAAGTTGCAAGATGGTGAGTTTTTGTGTATGTGGTGAATGTGTTGGTTTCAGCCTTGCTTCTCCTTATGGCTAGCTTGCAAATTGATAACATAAACAAATCTGATTGGCTGGATGATGTGACTTGTGCTTTTGTGATTGGTAAGTTTGCTTTTTGCCAAAAGTCAAAAATCTTGTAAGAGAAGCATGGGCTTGATACTAGGCAAGTACAAGGGCTAGGGCTGGCGCAGCATGGTGTGGGAGAGGTCTAGCAAAGCTCAGCAGCCAATGCATCAAGTTGGTGAAGTGATCATGATGGTTTTTGCAAGTTGTTGCTTTATGGAATTCTATGAGAAAATGCCTTGTTACACAAACCAAACCATGGGCAAACTTGATCCAATTCTGATTTTATGACTTAGAGAAATGTTTGTGTACTGGTTTGAGAGGAATTAGAAGTCACATAATGCATTTGTCCAAGATTTTGCAAAGTTCTCACTTAGGGCATGCCTTGAAAATCAATGATTTTAGCCAACTTTGCATTGCCATAACTTTTGATCCAAGAAGAGTTTGGTCATGTTCTTGTACTTTTTGAAAAGGGAAAGATGAGATCTACAACTTTCATGACCAAAGTTTTTCCATTTGAAGCCTTTTTGAATCATGAATCAAGGCTTGAAAAATGGTCTAAAATGATGCATTCTTGAAAAGTCAACTATGCCCAAAAAGTCAATCTTTGCAAAAACCCTAAATTCTTGATTTCTATGAACTTCAACCTTCTTCCATGATCAAATAAAGATCATATACACTCAAAATGATGAAGATCACCCATTGGTTGGGTCATTGGGGGCCTCAGATGCCCTGATTTTGCACTGACTTGTCTGAAAAGTCAACTCTTGATCAGATGACTTCCCCATGGAATTTCTTCATGAAAATTGATATGTATACTCCCTATACCATATAGAGATCAATGAAAACAAGAATGACCAAAAAATTTGGAGTTATGGCCTCTGAAACCAAAACCCTAATTTTCAGTCAACTGTGTAGTTCAAACTGGCTCTGCATCACCTCAAACCCTAGCTCTTGTGATTCCTCTGCAATTTTGACTTTGAGGAGATGGAATATGATATAAGAACACACATGGACCCCTTTGAGTTGATTGGTTGCCTTTGGAGTGCCTCAAGAAGCTCTGGGATTGCTCAGATCACAAACCCTAGGTGCAGATGCCTTAGAAACTATCCAGTGAATCAAAAATGAGATGTGAGATGATATGATTGTGTTTATGCATATGAGAATGATCACAAGACATGGTGTGAATGGGTGAGGGCAAATTTGGGGTGTTTACAGCTGCCCCTATTCAAACATGAGTTAGCTGTGTAGGATGTAAGCGACGGCTTAGCATGCAAACAAGATAACTTGTGGTTGAATACCAAAGACAGTCCAAAATTTGCACTCACAGAAATGAAGAAGAAAAGGGATATAGATTGTAAAAGCAAAATAAAGTATATTGTAGAGTGTAGGCGACGGAGGACGACCGTCGAGCAGAGGACGACTGCTGGGTAGGGAGCAATGACGGGGACGGCCGACATGCTGGGGAAAGTGCAGGAAAATAAAGCAATGACGGGGACGGCCGACATGCTGGGGATAAAAGGTAAAGCTAAGACGGGGACGGCCGACTAGCTGGGGAAAGAAAAGAAAGTATGATGGGGACGGCCATCAAGATAAAGTTATAAAATTCTCTGAGGATTAATGAAACGTGACGGGGACGGCCATCAAGTTCATAAAGGTAAAGTAACCAACGATGGGGACGGCCATCGGGCTAAAAAAGGAAAAGGGACCACGACGGGGACGGCCATCGGGTTAAAGAATAAATGAAATAAATAGATGATGGGGTACGGCCATCAAAGGTGAAGGACGATCACCTAGCAGGGGACGGCTGCTCTGTTGGGAATAAAAGAAATATGATGGGGACGGCCATCAAAGGTGGAGGACGACCACCTGGCAGGGTACGGCTGCCGAAAATATCAACGATGGGGACGGCCATCGGATAGAAAAGGTCAACGATGGGGACGGCCATCGGACGAGCATGATGGAGGACGACCATCAAGAAGTGGAGGACGACCACTCAGCAGGGGACGGCTGCTCTCGAGGTTTGTCATGACATAGGACGAATGTCAGATAACCAAAATCAACAATGGGGACGGCCATTGGATAAAGTGATGAAGGACGATCATCAAAAGGTGGAGGACGACCACCTAGCAGGGGACGGCTGCTAAAATCAACGATGGGGACGGCCATCGGATGAGCATGATGGAGGACGACCATCAAGAAGTGGAGGACGACCACTCAGCAGGGTACGGCTGCTCTCAGAGGTATCATAACACAGGACGAGTGTTAGATAAAAAGAAAATTTGTTGGCGATCCACTGGGGATAAAGTAAACACGGACGAGCGTTTACATCCAAGAAACAAAAGGTATAAGTGTTTGGTATTGTGTATAGATTAAAGATGCGGACGAGCATCCTTAAGACTATGATACGGACGAGTATCATGTAGAAACAAACTGACACATGTTCAGAGATGATGATACGGACGAGTATCAACTGGTTAACAAAGAACACGGACGAGTGTTGCATCTGAAAGAATTCTTCTGGGGAATAGTAGACACAGACGAGTATCTATATTCAAGAAAACATAAGTGTTTGACACGGTGTATGGATTAAAGACGCGGACGAGCATCCTTAAGACTTATGATACGGACGAGTATCATGTAGAAACAAACACTAGACGCAATGTTCTGAGATGATGGTACGGACGAGTACCAACTGGTTAACAAAGAACAAGGACTACTGTCGGATCTGTGGGGTTATGAGTGATGATGCACACAAGATACGGACGAGTATCTGTATAAGCGTACCATGAGTAGTGAGTATTGTATTGTATTGATGAGTGTTTTAACTGCTGGGGAGAGTGACACGGACGAGTGTCAAGAGAGAAAAGTATAATATTAACAAGTGTGTGGGTTGATGAAAGTGTACGCGACTGCGCTGGGGATATGACACGGACGGGTGTCAAAAAGGGTGTATATACAAGTATATGTGAGTGCAAAGAGGATGTCTTTGGCTTTCTGTTGGGATATGACACGGACGGGTGTCAGGACGTATCTGTAATACGGGTGATCTTGTTTGTAAAGAGTGTTCTGGCGACCTTACTGGGGAGTGATGATACGGACGGGTATCAAAGGGTGCATATGGTGTTTGTGATTTGTGAGGCAACTGCTTTTGCTGGGACTCTGATGGGGATTTTTGTACAGTGATGATGAACGGTTTGTTATTCACAAGTGTTACTTCAGAACATGGCTTATGATTATGCTATGCATTTGATTTTTTGCCGTAATGCTCCGTATTAGACGGAATGCTACGCTCTGGGGGGTGAATATGATGCGGATGCCATGATTATGCAAAGGGGCACAGATCCGGGATCCGGATCCCATTGCTGCGAAGATCTCTGGATGATCTGCTTGAAATGGACATCCCAGCTGGGTATGAGATCACTGGTAGATCTAATGATGCATCTGCTTGGGGATATATGTCACTGATTGACATATCCTTATAATATGGGACCCAGCTGGGGTTTGTAGAAGCTTTCTTCACTCTGTTGTGACTTCTTCGTGCGTTGCTCTTCTGAATAGAGGCTGGGGATTCTGTGGGGAGATGATTCCCTGATTTCTGCATTCTGCTGAGGAAGAATGGCAACTCGGCTGGGGAATTGTGAGAGGCAACTCAGCTGGGGAGAGCAATAAGAGGCAACTCAGCTGGGGATAGGGCATTTCAGATGCTGAGATTGAGTGTATGTCGATTTGGCAACTTTGCTGGGGAAGTGGGCACCTCCCAGTGCCATGTGAGTTGATAATGATTCTCCAGTTTGCTGAGACGTAACTTGCATGCCCCAGGTTGCGCTCTGGATACCTGCAATCCTGCAAAGATAAGGAAACGTACAAAAGGTCCCGAGGTATCCCTTACTGGATTCCGTCATAGGAGTTAAGTACTTTCGAGAATAATCACATTCCCTGTAAGCATGTGTTTTTATTTTTAGAGAAAGGCATCTGTACTTATGCAATTGTATTTTTAGAGATATCAGACGACTCTTTGCAAAACATAAATGTAAAAACGAGACATGACTGAAAATCTGATTTTATTAATTCCTGTGCCCTGAATTGGCAAGATACAGTCAAAGAAACATATCTCCTGAAACGAGGAGATTGTTACAAATTGAGAAATAGAGTGTTGGCGATGCTGACGACGCTTTCAAGGAGCTCCCTCTTCTGCTATGACTCGTATGATAATGACGTTCTTCTCGTCTTGCTTTCTGGAGAGAGTTGGTTCTGATTGAAGCTTGATCCTTTGGAAGCTTACCAAGTTGTAGGTGGTACAGACGAACTCAGAATGCAGTTGTTCGCTTATTCCCTTATTTTGCATGGATCGCCCTTTCGGGTTTTCAATCCATCGGGATACCCATTTTTGCCTGAGCTGTCCAATGCGGCTTTTCAACTCAGCGGGTGTACATTTTTTCATTTATTTCCCTTATTTTTGCCCGAGTCTTTTATTATGTTTTTGACTCGCCGGGATGCCCTATTTTTGCCTGGACTTACATTCTGTTTTTATGTCCAGCGGGTCATTTTATGCGAAGTATTTTTTAACTGCATCTGAATTCACAGGGGACGGGAAATCTTCACCATCCATGGTGCTGAGCATCAGTGCTCCACCAGAGAAAACTTTCTTTACAACAAATGGTCCTTCATAATTTGGAGTCCATTTGCCCCTGTGGTCTGTATGAGGAGGGAGGATTCTTTTCAACACAAGATCCCCTACTTGGTACTCTCGGTGCCTGACTTTCTGATCGAAGGACTTCTTCATTCTCTTCTGATATAGCTGTCCATGGCAGATCGCAGCCAATCTCTTCTCTTCGATCAGACTCAGTTGTTCGTATCGGGACCGAACCCATTCTGCTTCACTCAGTTTAACATCCATCAATACCCGTAGAGAGGGTAATTCAACTTCAACAGGTAGGACTGCTTCCATACCATATACAAGCTGATACGGTGTTGCCCCAGTGGATGTTCTGATTGATGTGCGGTACCCATGCAAGGCAAATGGTAGCATTTCATGCCAGTCTTTGTATGTGATTACCATCTTCTGTACAATCTTCTTAATATTCTTATTTGCTGCCTCAACAGC
Organism: Lathyrus aphaca; assembly: GCA_963966055.1. NCBI lineage: Eukaryota > Viridiplantae > Streptophyta > Magnoliopsida > Fabales > Fabaceae > Lathyrus > Lathyrus aphaca. The sequence continues at coordinate 86,437,555 of OZ014524.1, forward strand.
GCCGTTCATCTTTGGCCTGTAAGGAGAAGAATTGTGATGTTGGATCTTGAAGTCCCGGCACAGCTCTGCCATCATTTTGTTGTTTAGATTGGAACCATTATCAGTAATGATTCGCTCGGGCACTCCATACCGACAGATGATATCTCTTTTCAGAAATCTGGCTACCACTTGCCTTGTGACGTTTGCATAGGAGGCTGCTTCAACCCACTTGGTAAAATAGTCAATAGCGACCAGGATGAATCTGTGGCCGTTTGAAGCAGTTGGCTCAATCTTGCCAATCATATCAATGCCCCACATGGCAAAGGGCCATGGTGAAGACATGATGTTCAAAGGATTAGGAGGCACATGCACCTTATCTGCATAGATCTGGCATTTATGGCATTTTCTGGCGTAAGCACAACAGTCTGCATCCATTGTGATCCAATAATAGCCTGATCTTAACAACTTTTTAGCCATTGCATGTCCTCCAGCATGGGTACCAAAAGAGCCTTCATGCACTTCGTGCATCAACAAATCTGCTTCCGTCTTGTCAACACATCGGAGGAGTACCATATCAAAGTTCCTTTTGTATAAAGACCCATCAGTGTTCAGAAAGAAACTTCCAGCAAGCCTTCTCAAGGTCTTCTTATCATTGGAAGATGCCCCAGGTGGGTATGTTTGATCCTCCAAGAAGCACTTAATGTCATGGAACCAAGGCTTATCATCTTTTACAACATCCGCTGCAAATACATATGCTGGTCTATCAAGTCTAGACACTGAAATCTGGGGTACAAAGTTAGCCGTTTGAACTTTGATCATGGATGAAATGGTAGCAAGAGCATCTTCAAATTGATTCTCGTCCCGAGGGATATACTCAAGCTTGACTGTTGTGAAGAAAGTCAGTAACCTCCTTGTATAATCCCTGTAAGGTATCAGATGATCTTGGTGGGTGTACCATTTCCCGTTGGTTTGATTGACTACCAAAGCTGAATCTCCGAATACGGTCAATGTTTTGATCCTGAGGTCAATGGCTTCCTCAAGACCCATAATGCAAGCTTCGTATTCAGCTTCGTTGTTAGTGCAGTTGAAAGTGAGTTTTGCCGAGAAAGGCATGTGAACTCCTTTTGGTGTAATGAGTACTGCACCAACACCACGGCCATTCATGTTAACAGCCCCATCAAACATCATAGTCCATTCTTCTTCCGGGTCGGGCCCTTCAGTGTGAACAGGCTCTTCATGATCTTTTGCTTTAATGAACATGATGTCTTCATCAGGGAAGTCAAACCTCATAGGCTGGTAGTCATCAATAGGTTGCTCAGCCAGATATTCAGATAGTACACTGCCCTTGATGGCTTTCTGAGATGTGTACTGTATGTCGTATTCTGTGAGAATCATCTGCCATCTTGCAACCCGTCCGGTAAGAGCTGGCTTCTCGAAAATGTACTTAACTGGGTCCATTTTTGAGATTAATAAGGTAGTGTGGGTCAACATATACTGTCTCAGTCGGCGAGCAGCCCACGCTAAAGCACAGCAAGTTTTCTCGAGCAGTGAATAACGCTGTTCACAGTCGGTAAACTTTTTGCTTAGGTAGTATATTGCATACTCTTTTCGACCAGACTCGTCATGCTGGCCCAGCACACACCCCATCGACTCTTCTAATACTGTCAAGTACATGATCAGAGGTCTTCCTTCAACTGGCGGCATAAGGATTGGAGGTTCTTGTAAATACTCCTTGATCTTGTCAAAAGCCTTCTGGCAATCTTCGTTCCACCTGACCGTTTGTTCTTTTCTTAACAGCTTGAACAAGGGTTCACAGGTTGCTGTGAGGTGAGATATGAACCTTGAAATGTAGTTCAATCGACCTAAGAACCCTCGAACTTCTTTCTCAGTTTTCGGTGCAGGCATTTCTTGGATAGCCTTGACTTTATCAGGGTCAACTTCAATCCCTTTCTCGCTTACAATAAATCCCAGCAGCTTACCGGATCGCACCCCGAATGTGCATTTGTTGGGGTTCAACTTTAGTTGGTACTTCCTCAGACGCTTGAACAACTTCAGCAGATTCACCAGGTGATCTTCCTCTGTAAGGGACTTGGCGATCATATCATCCACATAACATTCTATTTCCTTGTGGATCATATCGTGGAATAATGTCACCATAGCCCGTTGATATGTGGCACCAGCATTCTTCAGTCCGAATGGCATCACTTTGTAACAGAACGTGCCCCAGGGTGTGATGAATGTTGTCTTCTCCATGTCTTCAGGTGACATCTTGATCTGATTATATCCTGAAAATCCATCCATGAAGGAGAATACCGAGAACTGAGCCGTATTATCCACCAATACATCAATGTGAGGTAATGGGAAGTCATCCTTCGGGCTGGCTCTGTTTAGATCCCGGTAATCAACACACATTCTTACTTTGCCGTCCTTCTTAGGCACAGGTACTATGTTAGCAACCCACGGCGGATAGCTAGTCACAGCAAGGAACCCGGCGTCCCATTGCTTTTGTACCTCTTCTTTGATTTTCATAGCCATGTCTGGGCGAGTTCGGCGCAGCTTCTGTTTAACCGGCGGGCATTCTTCCCTTAGAGGCAGCTTGTGCACAACAATGTCGGTATCCAACCCTGGCATGTCTTGATACGACCAAGCAAACACATCAACATACTCTTGAAGCAGATCTATCAGTTGTCTCTTCACTGAGTCTTGCAGGCAGGCCCCGATTTTAACTTCTTTCACGTCCTCGTCAGTACCAAGATTGATCACTTCAATCTCCTCCTGGTGAGGAGTAATAACCTTTTCCTCTTGTCTCAACAACCTGGCTAGCTCTTCAGGAAGCTCATATTCTTCATCAACCCCTTCATCAGCTTGATTGATTGGATTGTCAAAGTCATACGATGTCATAGCCGTGCTGTTGTTGGTGCAGTCTGGAAGGCACGCTCTGCAAGGGTTAAGTTTGTTCATTTTAGTGATTGATTTTAATCTTGCTTTTAGAAAAAAAGTGAAATGAAGTTATCATTTTGAAAACACCGCCATTTATTTTTGTACAAAAAGAAAAATGGAAAAACAGTGAGCAGAAAAGAAAAAGACTCGTTTGCAAAAAGATGTCTGATATTTCATTAATTTAATCTTGTTTGCACAAAAGTACAGATGGCCCTGGTTACAAAATGAGTCTTGTCATCTTGGGCAAGATGCAAGACTTTGATGCATGCTATAAAAATACAGGAAATAATAATTACTCTGTATGAGTAACTCTTATAATTTCCTGGGAAGACCAGTTCGAGACACTGCTCCCCGGGATCTTTGGACGAATCCAATTCTCCAGATTGCGCTCCTCTTCCAGCTCGTCTTCCAGACAGTTGATAGCATCGGGGGTAAGCATCCCCCCACTGACAAATCCAGGCTTCTCAGCAGCCTTTGCTTGATGTTGAGTTGGTCTGTAACCCAACCCAAACTTGTCCTTCTTCTCCTCCACAGCTAAGACCTTGCCCCAGCCTAGGGCAGTTCCTTCTTCAACAACCTTCTGGGCTTGTTGGTAAGATGACATGGAGATACCTGACACAGCAGATGCTTCATTGACGTTCAAGGCTTCAAAACCTTGGCTCATTGTTTCATGGATCTCCCCATCCATCTCAATGTATTTATAAGTAGCCAGATGGCTAACAAAAATGTCCTCCTCTCCACAGATTGTGACAACTTGACCTTCCCACTCAAATTTTAACTTTTGGTGAAGGGTAGACGTTATTGCGCCGGCGGCGTGAATCCAGGGTCTACCCAACAAACAGCTGTAGGCGGGCTGAATGTCCATCACATAAAAGATAGTTTTAAAGGTCTGTGGGCCAATTGTCACAGGCAGCTCGATCTCTCCCAGAACCGATCTCTTCGAACCATCAAAGGCTCTTACTACCAGGTTGCTGGGCCTCAATGCCAATCCATCATATTCAAGCTTCACCAGAGCCTTCTTTGGTAAGACATTCAGGGAAGAACCTGTGTCCACCAGCACATGAGAAAGGACAGCTCCTTTGCATTCCACGGTTATGTGCAAGGCTTTGTTGTGATTGCGGCCATCCACTGTCAGGTCAGAATTGGTAAACCCTAGCCCATTGCTAGCAGTAACGTTTCCAACCACGGTTTCCAATTGGTTGACAGTAATCTCCTCAGGCACGTAAGCTGCGTGCAGGACTTTAAGTAGTGCATTCCGATGGGCTTCGGAGCACATAAGCAGCGAGAGGATGGAGATTTTGGATGGCGTCTGGTGAAGTTGATCCACAATTTTGTAGTCACTCTTTTTGATGATTCGCATAAACTCATCAACTTCCTGATCGAATGGAGTCTTCAGGGTTTCTTTGGCAGTTGAATCTTCCTGCACCGGGCCTTTTCCTTTTGCTTTGGCAGCAGCTTCTGCTTCGGCTGTAGGTCTTTGAACTTGTGAAGCAAAGAGACGTCCGCTTCGAGTGAAGCCTCCGCCTCCCCCCACATTATCTACTTGTGGTGCAGGTGTTGATGTTTCCAGAGTGATTCTTTTTCCTTCGCAATACAAGTCAGAGCCATAGTGCCAAGGGATGGCCCTATTGCTTTCATATGGTACTGGTCCAGGCACTGTGACAGTGACCGGACTGATTGCTGCTGCTGAAGGGACTGTAATTGTGTGTGGATCATAAAAGATTGTAACTGGTGCTCTAGTGGGAGCAGCACCTTCTGAATGGTAAGCGGAATTATTTTCAGGATCATAGAATATGGTAACAGTAGAGACATCTTCATGATTGATTGCTGGTGTTGTAGGAGGTTCTGTTGGAAGGACTGTTGTTGTTGCTGATGGAGAGTCGAAATGGAATGAAGCTGAAGTTGTAGCAGGAGGAACTGTTGACAACTGATCATTTGGAAGGACAGGTGAAGTACTTGTTGATGGTGCTGATGAATTGTCGGGAACAATAGTTGCTGCATTTGTAGGAGGTTCTGAAACCGTTGTTGATGAAGTTGCCGGATTTGTCGGAAATGATGTAGTGATCTGTAGCAAACCACTCTGAATAAGGTTGTCAATGCCATTCCTCAGGTCCTCGCACCCATTCCATGAAATATTGCAATAGGGACACCCTAGTTCACACCCCGGAAATATTTGGTTTTCTCGAAGTTGAGCTTTGATTTCTACCAATGGTGTCCTGATCTGATCCACACTAGTTATCAAATAAGACAGTTGATCTTCTTCAATAGCATTAATTCGAGGACCACCATGGTTTGGCATTGGGTTTTTACTGACATTGGGCGGAGGTGCAAAATTCAGAGCCTTGGAGTCTACCAAGTCTTGTACCTTCATATGCAGAGCTCTGCATTTTTCTGTACTGTGACCAGGTGCGTTCGAGTGAAAAGCACACCTAGCATTAGAGTCATAGTTTCTTGGTAGACTGTTGGGATCCGGAGGTGCCAACGTTCTTAGCTCAACTAGGTTGAGTTTCAGTAGTTGTGGCAGCAAGGCAGCATACGGCATTGGGATCGGGTTGATCACTCTGTTAGCTTGGGATGGCCTTTGTTGGAATGGCCTCTGTTGATTGTTGTTGTTGTTGTTGTTGTTACTGTTGAAGTTTCTTGGAGGGTACTGATTCTGCTGATACTGAGGTTGTTGTTGGAAATTTTGTTGAGGAGGTTGATAGACTGGCTGAGGATGAGCTGGAGCAGGAATGGTGACTGCCGCTATTGACCTCTGAACATATTGGGGCCTACCCCTGTTGGTGTGAATGGCATTGGTCTCGCCAGTTCTTCTCGGGCCTGCAAAAGGCTTTCTTGTACTACTGGACGAGCTTGCACCGTTGTCTGAGATCTTACCCATTTTTAACAGGCTTTCAATTCTCTCCCCAGCTATGACAACATCTGCGAAGCTGGTGGAAGAGAAAGCAGCTAACCTGTCAATATACGTTCCCTGAAGAGTGTTCATAAACATGTCTGCCATTTCTCTCTCAGACATTGGTGGCTGGATAGCAGCAGCAAGCTGTCTCCATCTTTGAGCATACTCTCGGAAACTCTCCCTCGAAGACTGTGACATTCCCATTAGGAGGGTCCTGTTGGGTGCCATGTCTAGATTATACTGATACTGTCTGATGAAGGCTTCTGCCAGGTCCTTCCAGCATCTTATAGTTGCTCTTGTCAGATGGGAATACCATTCCCTTGATGCTCCAGTCAAGCTATCTTCGAAATAGAACATCCACAATTTCTCATCCATTGTATAGGCCTTCAGCCTTCCCAGAAATGATTGCAAATGAGTCCGGGGGCATGAAGTCCCATTATACTTTTCGAAACATGGAGGCTTGAACTTGTGGGGGATCCTGACCCCGTCTACCAATCCCATGTCCATGACGTCGAAACCCAAAGAATTTTGAGATTCTAAGGACCTCAACTTCTCAGCTATCTCTTCCAATCGTCTATCATATGTTTCCTCTCCGGCACCCATTACTGTATACTGGTCCTCCTGAGGATCTTCTTGAAGTACTCTGGCTGCTGTGGCTGTCCCTTGAATGTTGACTGGGATGTTGGCCTCTGGATGGAGATGGGGTCCAAAAACTGGGGGATTGACATGAGGTTGGACCCTCTCGTTGTTACTTGTGCCAGCAGTTCCCACATGGGGCTCCTCTTGATTCCTCCCTTCTACCAAAACCCTGAGCCTCTCCTGGCTTTGAGCTAAATTGTTCATCACTTCCATGAATTGTGTTATCTGAGTTCTCATCTCCAACCTTTCGTTGGCCATCTGGTTTCTGACCTCCGTAAGGTCCTGCTGCATCTGATCCATCTGAATTCCCGGAAGGTTGTTTCTAGTTGGGTACCTGTGTGGCCTGTTGAGGGGAAATACCCGGCGGCGAGCAATAATTCCTGAGATTCACAACAGAGGTTAGCAACAACAAAACAAAAAAACAAACAAAAGGGGTTAGCATGCAATGCAGTTATGCTTATTTGTTCTCAAGGTATCCGGTTTGGCCTTCAGTTTTGACCCTTCCAGACCCTTGAAGATGATGCTGTTGAAGTTGCTTTTGAAGTAACCCAGATAGAAACCAACACAAATATATTACAAAGGGTGAAATAAATACAACTTGTTCATTTTTACAACACAAGCCCTCAAAGGGGTCAAAATACATCACAAAAAACAAAAGTACATGGAAAAGGAACAACAACAAGCAAATGATCAAACTCCAAGGCCAAACTCATCCTCACGAACTTCCTTGAGAAGTGCTTCGGTCACAGGATCAGCCGGATGCTCCGTGAGACTTCTGATGAGAAGGTTTCTTGTTGCAACAGCTGCAGTCAACTTCCTGTTCTGACTTTGGTCCTTAGACCTCTTCACTCCAGTTCTGATTTTCAGCTCTGATATTTCCTCCTGGGCTGCTGCCAGGGCCTTTTCCATCTGCCCCATCTTGTCCTGAACTCTCTTGTCTTCTAGAGTACGGGCCTCAGTGATCCGGACCCACCTGGCCTGACTCTCTTTCAAATACAAGTCTGTTCTTGCTCTTTGGAACTGGGCTTCTTTACAAGCATTCTTCAGAATCTGTTCACCAGCTTTAGACTTGTTGATATAATCTCCAGACTTCTCAATTTTAGTCAAGTGTTCCACTCTCAACTTCTCCAATCTCTCAATCTCCCTCACACCTTCACTCCTCTCCCGGAGGGTCTTCTGCAAGGCTTGAGTTAACTTCTCATTTCTTTCCTTCAAGCTTTCAAACTCTTCCAAACTGATAGTGGCAGGGGGTGGTGCTGAAGATGACTCAGGCATGCCTTCTATGGTAAAGGGCATTCCAAAGAATTGGGCCCTAGCATGGGACCACTCATAATATTGGACTGATGCTACATTATTGCACTTACCCAGAATGGTAATTCCCTTAGTTTGAACATGATCCCAGGCCCAAGCAGCCTGCCTAACAACAGCCAAACTAATCTTGTTCTCACAGTAGAGGGTCTCAACCAAGTCTTGTTCCCTAGGAGTATGAACCAGTGCATAGCCCAATTGCCTCCTGAACAGCAGAGGGTTGTAATTGATACTTCCCTTAACCCCTATTAAAGGCACATTGGGAAAGTGTCCACAGCTGGTGATTATATCTCTGCCCTTGGTGCTCTGAGTACACCATCTGATGTCTGCTGAAGTGAGAGTAGTGAGCCTCTTAGCCCAGTTGCTTTGCTGATGAGGATTTAGGAATGCATCTGTCCTGGGTAGATGCTTAAGAAGCCAAGCATGGAATAATGGAGCACAAATCCTCACTAATCTTCCCCTCTGTTTCTCATTCCTCTGGTGCACTGAGTAATAGAGATCACCCAGTAAAGTTGGCACAGGGTTCTTCAGGATGAACAAGTGGATTGCATTCTTGCTAATGAATCGAGGCTCATCTGCAAACAACACAATTCCATATACACTTAAGGCCAACAGAGCACAGACAGCTTTCCACTCCCCCAGGGAGGCCTTCAGACTAGCTTGAGAAATCAGGAAGTCAAGATGAAAACCAGGGATTCCAGCTTTAGAGGTCATATGCTGTTCAATCAAAACAGGCTCCAGATACAAAGCTTTTGCTACCTCTCCATTGCTAGGAAAGACCATTTCAGGGTTGAATGGGATTTCTCTTTTGATGGGCAGACCAGTCAATGATGAGTATTCTTCCAGAAGAGGCCCCAACTGAAAGTCTTGAAAGGTGAAACATCTCAATGGGGGGTCATAAAACTGAATGCAGGTGTGGATCAAGCTTCTCTGTGAAGGGTCCAGATCCATAACCATGTCCAGTATATCTCCATAACTCTCCCTGAACAAGGGTATGTGATCTGGAGTGATCAGGGTTTGGATCCTCCTGATGTCTGACAAGTCTGGTTGGAAGAAATGATAGGTGATGTTGCTTTTCTTTGGAGCCATGATGCTGAAGACTGAGTAGAGTGCTGATGAAGATACTGAGGAGTGGGCCACTGGCTGGCTAGTGCAAGTAACTGAAGTATATGGCTGACAAAACTGAAGCAAGTGCTGGTGGAGACAGGTCAAAACTGCAGATGGGGTCAAAACCAAAACCAGATGAAGGTGGATACCCTGAAACACAAATAAGCAAATGTTAATATGATGCAATGAGTATGTATGCAAATGAAATGCAAGGGTCTGTGACTGAGCTGGATCTGATTAACTGCCTTGGTATAGATCCATGTGTGTTCAAGAATCCAGGTGGAGGTCTATAAATCCAGTAACCAAGGTGGAGGGACTCAAATAAAGAGCCACAAGTCCAGGGTTTAGAATCACAAGAACTGTCCAACATGGAGCATTCTTAACAAAGTCAAAGTAACAGGGTATTCTGAGGTCAAGGTACCTGCAAACCTGTAAACAGCCCAACCCCCTCACAGGTGATGATCTAAAACAAGGATCCTCAGACTTGGATCAGTTATGAGAAGTGTAAACACTTCTAACCCGGAGGTACAGTGTTTACAATAACCATAACAATTCCTCCTCTAATTCACCTCAGTTTCTGAAGGTCAGTACTAAAAGGTCATCCAGACTTAGCAGGCTTCCCAGATAGCCCTAGCATTGCAGGAAATCTGCAACACAGAGTTCTCAAGAAGAAACCCATATCTGAACCGTGTTTCATATTCCCGCACCAGACCGAAATGGAATGGGAAAGAATATGATTCACTCTAGCCTAGGTGTCACTCAGGTCCCAGGTATAGGACCTTAACTCTCAATGAAACACCCACCCACCAAAGAAAAAACCAGATCCAGCCAGCAACAATGACAGTATGATATATAAATGCAGTAAAGAAAGCAGTAAAGCAACTGTACATAAAGCAATAAACAAAAATAAATACAAGCACAAACAAGCACATAACACCCCAGTAAACACAAGTCAATCAAGCGCTAGGAGGAACCCACAAAAAGAACCAGAAGCCCTGGTTGCAGTCATACTATCCCCAGCAGAGTCGCCAAGCTGTCGCTCCCAAAGATTTGCATCCTGGTACAAGCGCGAACGGTCGGCGAAGGGAACAGTGAGAACACACAGCCGTGAACTCACTGGAGATGAAAAGAGTCGCCAGCTAGGCATTTTTATCCCGGAGGAAAGGCAATGCTGCATAGGCCTAGAAAAAGATGGATAAGACGGTTGCGAACCAGAGAGACTGAGAAAGGGGGTTGGTTACAACCTGGGAAGGTATTAGCACCCAGATTGTCCGCCGTACTCGACGGGATCCACGCTTGAAAGATTTGTGTTTTAAAGGGGTAGTGTCAGTGCAATCTGTGTATAAAATAGCTGGAAAAGAATGTACAGGTGTCAGTGTAAAAGAAGTGTAGGTGTGATATATACAGTGTCAGTGTAAGAACAAAGATGAGATGCTCATGATAATGAGGCTTAAAGAATAATGCTGAAAGGAGGGGGAATATACAAAGACTTTTGTTCGATAACTGTTAAGTTATGCCTACGTATCCTCTCGTGCAATGAGGAAGTCAGAACACCGTAGTTCGACCCAAAGAGACTGAAGGATGAATTGACTGGTGAACTGCTTGCTGGCCTATGCTCAAGTGTATGACCTGTCTGGCCCAGGTGCAAACTGTCTTGCATTAGACGGAAGAAGCAAGTTCTCGGTTGTGAGTGAGTGTGATGAGAAAAGAATCCCGGAGGAGACGATTATTGTTTGTTTTTTGAGTTTTCAGTCTTTTATTGCTTTTGAAAGTTTGTCATAAGATAATGAGCTTAAGTCTAAACCAATGGATTTAGTAAACTCATCACATCTTCCCTCTGATTAAGGGTAATGAGAATACCTTAAGTGTGAAGTCAGATTCTCACACTTAATCACCTTCGGTGTAGGATTAAGATCATTAACCTACTTGTGATTATTTAGATGTTTTTGGTGTTTTTTTTTTTTGTTTAGTGTTGAGTAATGAGGTTAAGCCATAATCAAGGATTAAACAGACTCATTACACCATCCTAAAAGAAGGATAATAGATGAGAATGTTTAAGCTGAGGAAGACTCCTCAACTTAATCCATGATTAGGGATTAAACCCATGACAAAACAAGCCTTTATTAAGTGGATTTTAGTTAATGGTATGATGATGAAGTGAATTTTATGGTTTGTAAGACAACTTGAGGGGGACTTGTCCATTAACACTAGGGTTAGTCCTTCTTAACCACTTAAGGAAGAATTAGAACCCTAATGCAAGGCCCAAGTTACAAGTGTGATGTCTTGATATTTATTAGATGAATTGATTAAGAGATTTAAACACCTTAAGGGTTCAAGACTTAGGATTAAAGTTATACACTCCATCCTAAGAGAAGGATGCAGGCATAAGCTTAATCACAAAGTCTTAAAGCCTTTAGGGTTTAGTCCCTGATTATGAGATGAGAAGAGAAGACTCAAAGAGAGACACAAAGGTAAAACTATGAGGGGATACTAATCAAAACCCTAATTCATTGTCATGCTTGGTTGATCCTAAGGTTTGTGAGGTTTTCAAGAGAAATCTTCAGAGGAGCCACCAGGAAGCAGATGAACAGGATTAAGAGAAGCAAAGTGACTTGCTTCATTCAAGAAGTCAAGTCACTTGAAGAAAGAAAGTGGGAGGAAGAAGAATGAGCAAGCTCAATCTCAAACACAAATAGAAATGCAGCAATGGATGCAAGAGAGATGAAAAGAAAAGTTATGAGAAGTGAAGGCACATTCACTTCCCAAGTTACTTACCACCTGAAATGTTAGAAAGAAATGCAATGCAATGCAAGGTGAGATGAAATGATATGATGCTAAGCAAAACCAGAAGCATGCACATGATGTTAATGATGTTATGAGGTGCTGCAAACATGAGGCAAGACAATGGGGATGTTCATACAAGATCATGAATGCAAATGATGCAAGTTAAGGAGCATGAATGAGCATGGAAAGTTATGAAGCATACAAGACAAATGACATGGCAAACATGAGATGCAATGATCAAAGATGCTTTATACATGTCTTAAGATGTCAAATGGATCACAAGAATGCACAAAATGCAATGACAAGTCATGTTATACAAGGAAATGCAAGAAGGATGCAAAAGAAAGTCCAAATTAGGGTTCATGGATCAAACATCAAACACAAACCAAAAACAGAAGCAAACCTCATGATAAAAAATGGAAAATGGCACCCAAAGAAACCCTAGGCCTATGATGAACCACTTCCCAAAGGGGAGCTCTCAACTCTCAACCAAACTCAAGATATGATTTTTGCAAGTTATTAGGGTTTTTTAGGGTTCTTAACAAAACAAATGCCAAACAATTTGAAAATGCAAGAACAATTCATGGCCTTTTTACCCTAGAAATTACATGCCAAACACAAGACAAAGCAAAAAGAATCAATGTCTCAACCTTCACCAATAGGCAGAAATGAATTTTTGAATCCATGATCAAAATAATGCATAAAAAATGATTTAATTCTATGAAAAATTCTTAAAATGCATCAAGATCAAAAAAGAAATTTGGTTTGAAGGTTGGACAATGTTTCTAAATGTCTTAGAACATTTCATGAATTTTTTTGTAATTTTTAAATACCTAAAAGTATTTTTAATTAATTAATTCCCATTAATCAATTAAAAATAATCTTTTAAATATTTAAAAATACTTTTTTAATGATAAAAATAAAATAAAAAAATGTTTTTGTGTCTTAAAAATTATTAAAACTCTCAGGAAAAAGTTTCATAATTTTTAAGAATTTTTTGCTATTTTAAATTAAATGTGCAAGCTAAATGAAATAAAAATGAATAAAAACCAAATAAAATAGGAAGTAATCAGGATGGATGGATGAGATTGATTCTGAGTTCAAATGTGTTGACTGCGCGCGTGATCTTGTGGTTCAGATTCAAACTAAGTTAATCTTAATTAATTAAATAAATTAAACCTAATTAAAACTAATGACAAGATCCAGGCCTTCCATTCACGCGCGGGAAACAGGATCTAAAGGCCCAGGTTCAAAGTTGGTGCCCTAACCCTAATTAGTGATTAATGACTTTCAGGCTGCCGGAGAAGACTTCCGGTCGTCTTCTCCGGCCAGCCCTCACCTGAGAAACCTCAAAACCTCTCAAAACGTAACAAAAACAAAATCTATGAATTGGGAAATGATCTCCAGCCTCTCACGAATCAAACCCCTCTCTCAAAACAAATTTATATTTCCTAAACAAACTGAATCGAAGAGAAGAAGTTCTAGGTCACGCAAGCTTCAGAAACAAATTAAATGCTCATTTCAAAACCATTTTCAAAACCAATGGTACCAGGATGATCAGCAAATCATGAAGAACAAGTTTGTAACAAGAAAAATGATTTCTGGAAAAATTATTTTCGAGCTACCTGAGATTTGGAGCTTTCAACTTGAGGACTTTCTGGCCACTTTTCCTTGTGCAAACCACTCCACTTGATCCCCCAAAGATGTTTGAATGCTCAAAATGAGTTTGAGTTGGCTGGATAGTGAGATTCGACAGCTTCTGCTCAAGCTTGCTCAGAAATGGCAATGGTGTTTCTGGAGGTTTCAGGCCATTGTGAATGAAGGTTTGAGGTCCAAATGATGTATGGAGAAGCTTTGCAAGGTTTGTTTGTGTGTTTGCAAACTGTGGTGAGAGTTTCGAAGAGAAATGCATACTGAGGGTGAGCAATGGCTATGGGGTGTTCTGGCTATATCAGGCTTGTGTTCTTGGTGCTGGGTGATCTATGAAGTGTGGTGAGATGATTGATGAGGTTGGCTTGAATGTTTAGTGGCTGTGGAGAGAAAATCGAAGCAAGTTGCAAGATGGTGAGTTTTTGTGTATGTGGTGAATGTGTTGGTTTCAGCCTTGCTTCTCCTTATGGCTAGCTTGCAAATTGATAACATAAACAAATCTGATTGGCTGGATGATGTGACTTGTGCTTTTGTGATTGGTAAGTTTGCTTTTTGCCAAAAGTCAAAAATCTTGTAAGAGAAGCATGGGCTTGATACTAGGCAAGTACAAGGGCTAGGGATGGCGCAGCATGGTGTGGGAGAGGTCTAGCAAAGCTCAGCAGCCAATGCATCAAGTTGGTGAAGTGATCATGATGGTTTTTGCAAGTTGTTGCTTTATGGAATTCTATGAGAAAATGCCTTGTTACACAAACCAAACCATGGGCAAACTTGATCCAATTCTGATTTTATGACTTAGAGAAATGTTTGTGTACTGGTTTGAGAGGAATTAGAAGTCACATAATGCATTTGTCCAAGATTTTGCAAAGTTCTCACTTAGGGCATGCCTTGAAAATCAATGATTTTAGCCAACTTTGCATTGCCATAACTTTTGATCCAAGAAGAGTTTGGTCATGTTCTTGTACTTTTTGAAAAGGGAAAGATGAGATCTACAACTTTCATGACCAAAGTTTTTCCATTTGAAGCCTTTTTGAATCATGAATCAAGGCTTGAAAAATGGTCTAAAATGATGCATTCTTGAAAAGTCAACTATGCCCAAAAAGTCAATCTTTGCAAAAACCCTAAATTCTTGATTTCTATGAACTTCAACCTTCTTCCATGATCAAATAAAGATCATATACACTCAAAATGATGAAGATCACCCATTGGTTGGGTCATTGGGGGCCTCAGATGCCCTGATTTTGCACTGACTTGTCTGAAAAGTCAACTCTTGATCAGATGACTTCCCCATGGAATTTCTTCATGAAAATTGATATGTATACTCCCTATACCATATAGAGATCAATGAAAACAAGAATGACCAAAAAATTTGGAGTTATGGCCTCTGAAACCAAAACCCTAATTTTCAGTCAACTGTGTAGTTCAAACTGGCTCTGCATCACCTCAAACCCTAGCTCTTGTGATTCCTCTGCAATTTTGACTTTGAGGAGATGGAATATGATATAAGAACACACATGGACCCCTTTGAGTTGATTGGTTGCCTTTGGAGTGCCTCAAGAAGCTCTGGGATTGCTCAGATCACAAACCCTAGGTGCAGATGCCTTAGAAACTATCCAGTGAATCAAAAATGAGATGTGAGATGATATGATTGTGTTTATGCATATGAGAATGATCACAAGCCATGGTGTGAATGGGTGAGGGCAAATTTGGGGTGTTTACAAGGGCGCTAAGTTTCTTGGGGATAGACACTGATGAGAATGAGGAGCCCAACCTTGACGATCAAGGACAGGTGATTCCGATGAGGCTTTGGCTATTTCCCTTCTCGTGGAGTTACGCTCACTAAGAGCGACCGGTTAGAAAGTTTGTCCAAGCGGGGGACTCTCTGAACGAGGATGATGCGGCCAGCTTTGAGGCCTTTAGGAAATTGATAGCCTCGTTTACCCTAACTCCTTTGCTGGACGGAGAAGGTAAAATAATGCTGGACCAGGACGGGGGAGAAGCTATGGAGCGTTTTGTTTAACCATTGAGAGTTGGACAATGATTCTTTTTGCATTGCATCTTGTATAGCATGTAGTTTATAGGATAAAATTGGCATGAATTGATCTTGCATTTCCTATTTGTTTGGCATTTTTCTTGACAAGGTACCTTAAAACCCTAGCAATCTTAGGAAATTCATAACTTTCACTAGGATAAGAATTGGATCCCCTCCTTTGGGCAGTGAGTTTGTATAGGTTTAGGGTTTCTTTGATTGAATTTTCAAATTTTTATCATGTCATTTGCTTCTGGTTTTGGATTTTTGCTTTGTATGTTGCATATAACCCTAATTCATGCCTTCCTTTGCATCCATCTTCCATTTGCTTGCATACCATGACTTGCCATGACATTTTGTGCATCCATTTGATTCATAATACATCTTAAGACATATTAGAATCATGTTTGATCATTGCATCTTTCATTTTCCATGTTATATGTCTTTTGCATTCCATAACTTTTCATGAACATTCATGGTTCAAAGCATGCTTCTCTTGCATCCATATGTTTGTATGATCATTATAATGCCTTGCCTCATGTTTGCATCATCTCTTAGAATCATCAACATCATACTTATGCTTCTGGTTTTGGTTTGCATCATCACATTTCATCTCATTTTGCATTGCATTTCATTCCTTTACTAACTTTTCAGGTGGTAAGTTGCTTTGAGAAGTGAATTTGCCTTCACTTCTCACAATCTCTTTTCATCTCTCTTATACATCATTGCTGCATTTTTGTATGTGCATTGGATTGAGCTTGCTCATTCTTGTTCATCTTACCTTCTTTCTTCAAGTAACTTGTCTTCTTAAGTGAAGCAAGTTGTTTTGCTTCTTCCTCCTTTCATCTGTCTCTCTCCTTGGTGGCTCTTTGAAGACTCTTTCCTTCTTAAACCCCACAAACCCTAGGAATGACCAAGCATGATAACAATTAGGGTTTGATTAGTCCCCCAATTAGATTTTGCCTTTGTGTCTCTTTGAGTCTTCTCTTCTCACCTCATAATCAAGGACTAAACCCTAAAGGTTTTAAGGCTTTGTGATTAAGCTTATGCCTGCATCCTTCTATTAGGATGGAGTGTATAACTTTAATCCTAAGTGTCAAACCCTTAATGTGTTTAAATCCTTTAATCAACTCATCTAATAATCATCAAGACATCAAGCTTGTAACTTGGGCCTTGCATTAGGGTTCTAATTCTTCCTTAATTGGTTAAGAAGGACTAACCCTAGTGTTAATGGACAAGTCCCCCTCAAGTTGTCTTACAAATCATAAAAATCACTTCTTCATCTCACCATTAACTAAAATCCACTTAATAAAGGCTTTGTTTTGTCATGAGGTTAATCCCTAATCATGGATTAAGTTGAGGAGTCTTCCTCAGCTTAAACATTCTCATCTATTATCCTTCTATTAGGATGGTGTAATGAGTCTGTTTAATCCCTGATTATGGCTTAATCTCATTACTCAACACTAAACAAAAACAACAAAAACATCTAAATAATCACAAGTAGGTTAATGATCTTAATCCTACACCATGGTGATTAAGTGTGAGATGCTGACTTCACACTTGAAGTATTCTCATTACCCCTAATCAGAGGGAGGATGTGATGAGTTTACTAACCCATTGGTTTAGGCTTAAGCTCATCAACTTATGACAAATCTCAAAAAGCAATAAAAGATTGAAAATTCAAAAACAAACAATAATCGTCTCCTTCGGGATTCTTTTCTCATCACCTTCACTCACAAACGAGAACTTGCTTCTTCCGTCTAATGCAAGACAGTTTGCACCTGAGCCAGACAGGTCATACACTTGAGCATAGACAAGCAAGTAGTTCACAAGTCAATTTATCTTTCAGTCTCTTTGGGTTGAACTACGGTGTTCTGACTTCCTCATTGCACGAGAGGATACGTAGGCATAACTTAACAGTTATCGAACAAAAGTCTCTGTATATCCCCCCTCCTTCCAGCATTATTTTCTTTTAGCCTCATTATCTTGGGCATTTCATTCCTGTTTCTACACTGACTCTTCTCCTATACACTCCACATTTATATTACACTGACACTTGCATTCTTTCCAGCTTTGATACACAGATTTCACTGACACTACCCCTTTAAAACACAAATCTTGTAAGCGTGGATCCCGTCGAGTACGGCGGACAATCTGGATGCTAATACCTTCCCAGGTTGTAACCAACCCCCTTTCTCAGTCTCTCTGGTTCGCAACCGTCTTATCCATATCTTTTTCTAGGTCTATGCAACATTACCTTTCCTCTGGGATAAAAATGCCTAGCTGGCGACTCTTGTCTTTCTGAGTTCACCCCTGTGTGTTCTCTTCCTCTTTCGCCGACCGTTCGCGTCTGTACCCCTTCTGACCTGAGGTGTCATCTGGTGGGAGCGACAGCTTGGCAACTCTGCTGGGGAAAATGACACGAACAAGTGTCAGAAGGTATATTATAAACAAGTATATGCTTCACAGAGTATTCAGGTAGTTATGTTGGGGAAAGTGACACGGACGGGTGTCAGGGAATCTGTATGGATATATGTATTTGTGAGTGCAGAGAGGACGCTTTGACTTTCTACCGGGGATATGACACGGACGGGTGTCAAGAAGTATCTGTAACATATAAGTGTCTGTTTGTAAGGAAAGCTCGGACGACTTTATTGGGGAATGATGACACGGACGGGTGTCAAAAGGAGTATGCACTAGTGTTTGTAAGGCAAATGCCTTGGCTTCCTGCCGGGGAATCTGGAGATTTTTCTGTATATCTTTGATGAATTGTCAAAACTCACGAGTGTTTGATTCAGAACATGGCTTATGATTATGCAATATGTTTGATTTTTGCCGTAATGCTCCGTATTAGACGGAATGCTACGCTCTGTGGGGAGAATATGATGCTAATGCTATGATTATGCAAAGGTACTGATCCGTTGGGGATGAGATCATTGGTAGATCTGACGTATGGGACTCTGCTTGGGGATATAGGTCACTGATAGACCTATTTTGGTAATGAGGGACCCAGCTGGGGTTTGTAGAAGCTTCCTTCACTCTGTTGTGAGATCCTCAGGCGTTGCTCTTCTGGATAGAGGCTGAAGCTCTGTGGGGAGGTGGTTCCCCGGCTTTTGCACTTGGCTGAGGAGGGAATAACAAAGGGCAACTCGGCTGGGGAGAAAGCACCTCCGGTGCTAAGACTGAGTTGATAATGATTTGCCAGCTTGCTGGGGTGAAGCTTTCATGCCCCATGCTGTGCCTTGAATACCTGCAATCCTGAAAAGTCATAGAAACGCACAAGTAATCCCGAAGTATCCCTTACTGGATTCCATCATAGGAGTTTAGACACTCCCGGGAGTAAGCATATTTCCTGCAAGCACGTATTTTCTGGAAAAGAGACATCTGTATTTATGCAATCAGTATCTTAGGGACATCGGACATTTTTACAAACAAAAATAAAATGTACGAGACGAAATGTGACTGAAAATCTGATTTTATTAATTCATGTGCCCTGAATCGGCAAGATACAGTCAAGGAAACAAATCTCCTAAAAGAGGAGATTGTTATAAATTGAGAAATAAAAGATGTTGGCAATGTTGATGACGCTTCGAGGAGCCTCCCTTTGCTATGACTCGTATGACATTTGACGCTCTTCTCGTCTTGCTTTCTGAAGAAGGCTGATTATGAAAGAAGCTTGATCCTTTCGAGGCTTACCAAGTTGTAAGTGATACAGACGAATTCAGAATGCAATTGTTCGCTTATTCCCTTGTTTTGCATGGATCGCCCTTTCGGGTTTTCAATCCATCGGGATACCCATTTTTGCCTGAGTTGTCCAATACGGCTTTTCAACTCAGCGGGTGTACATTTTTTGTTTATTTTCCCTTATTTTTGCCCGAGTCCTTTATTCTGTTTTTGACTCGCCGGGATGCCCTATTTTTGCCTGGACTCACATTCTGTTTTTATGTCCAGCGGGTCATTTTTATGCGAAGTATTTTTTTAACTGCATCTGAATTCACAGGGGACGGGAAGTCTTCACCATCCATAGTACTGAGCATGAGTGCTCCACCGGAGAAAACTTTCTTTATCACAAATGGTCCTTCATAGTTCGGAGTCCA
Source organism: Lathyrus aphaca (assembly GCA_963966055.1). Taxonomy (NCBI): domain Eukaryota; kingdom Viridiplantae; phylum Streptophyta; class Magnoliopsida; order Fabales; family Fabaceae; genus Lathyrus; species Lathyrus aphaca. The sequence goes on from OZ014524.1 coordinate 86,456,981, forward strand.
CTTGCCCCATGTGGTCTGTATGAGGAGGGAGGAGTCTTTTCAGCACAAGATCTCCTACTTGGTACTCTCGGAGCCTGACTTTCTGATCGAAGGCTTTCTTCATTCTTTTCTGATATAGCTGCCCATGACAGATTGCAGCTAGCCTCTTTTCTTCAATCAGACTCAGTTGTTCGTATCGGGATCGGATCCATTCTGCTTCACTCAGCTTAACATCCATTAACACCCGTAAGGAGGGTAATTCAACTTCAACAGGTAGGACTGCCTCCATACCATACACAAGTTGATACGGTGTTGCCCCAGTGGATGTTCTGATTGACGTACGGTACCCATGCAAGGCAAACGGCAGCATTTCATGCCAGTCTTTGTAAGTGACTACCATCTTTTGCACAATCTTCTTGATATTCTTGTTAGCTGCCTCAACAGCGCCATTCATCTTTGGCCTGTAAGGAGAAGAATTGTGATGTTGGATCTTGAAGTCCCGACACAGTTCTGCCATCATTTTGTTATTTAAGTTGGGACCATTATCAGTAATGATTCGCTCGGGTACTCCATACCGACAGATGATATCTCTCTTCAGGAATCTGGCTACCACTTGCCTTGTAACATTTGCATAAGAAGCAGCTTCGACCCACTTGGTGAAATAGTCAATGGGAACCAGGATGAATCTGTGGCCATTTGAAGCAGTCGGTTCAATCTTGCCAATCATATCAATGCCCCACATGGCAAAGGGCCAAGGTGAAGACATCACATTCAAAGGATTCGGAGGCACATGCACTTTATCCGCATAAATCTGGCATTTTCTGGCATAAGCACAACAGTCTGCATCCATCGTGATCCAGTAATAACCTGATCTTAGCAACTTCTTGGCCATTGCATGCCCTCCTGCATGGGTACCGAAGGATCCTTCATGCACCTCGTGCATCAACAGGTCTGCTTCTGTCTTATCAACGCATCTGAGAAGTACCATATCAAAGTTTCTCTTGTACAGTGAACCGTCAGTATTCAGGAAGAAACTGCCAGCAAGCCTTCTCAATGTCTTCTTATCATTGGAAGATGCCCCATGTGGGTATGTTTGATCCTCCAAGAAGCATTTAATGTCATGGAACCAAGGCTTATCATCTTTAACAACTTCTGCCGAGAATACATATGCTGGTCTGTCAAGTCTGGACACTGAAATCCGAGGCACAAAGTTGGCAGCTTGAACTTTGATCATGGACGAAATGGTAGCCAGAGCATCTGCAAACTGATTCTCGTCCCGAGGGATATACTCAAGCTTGACCGTTGTGAAGAAAGTCAATAATCTTCTTGTATAGTCCCTATAAGGTATCAGATGATCCTGGTGTGTGTACCATTTGCCGTTGGTTTGATTGATTACCAAAGCTGAATCTCCGAACACAGTCAAAGTCTTGATCCTGAGGTCAATGGCTTCCTCAAGACCCATGATGCAAGCTTCGTATTCAGCTTCATTGTTAGTGCAGTTAAAGGTGAGTTTTGCCGAGAAAGGCATGTGAACTCCTTTAGGTGTAATGAGTACTGCATCAACACCACGACCATTCATATTAACAGCCCCGTCAAACATCATAGTATATTCTTCTTCTGGGTCAGGCCCTTCAGTGTGAACAAGCTCTTCATGATCTTTTGCTTTAATGAACATGATGTCTTCATCAGGGAAGTCAAATCTCATAGGCTGGTAATCATCAATGGGTTGCTCAACAAGATAATCAGACAATACACTGCCCTTGATGGATTTCTGAGATGTGTACTGAATGTCATATTCTGTGAGGATCATTTGCCATCTTGCAACCCGTCCGGTAAGTGCTGGCTTCTCAAATATGTACTTAACTGGGTCCATCTTTGATATCAACAAGGTAGTGTGGGTCAGCATATACTGTCTCAGTCGGCGAGCAGCCCACGCTAAAGCACAGCAAGTTTTCTCGAGCAGTGAATAACGTTGTTCACAGTCGGTAAACTTTTTGCTTAGGTAGTATATTGCATACTCTTTTCGACCAGACTCGTCATGCTGGCCCAACACACACCCCATTGACTCTTCTAATACTGTCAAGTACATGATTAGAGGTATTCCTTCAACTGGAGGCATAAGGATTGGAGGCTCTTGCAAGTACTCCTTGATTTTGTCAAAAGCCCTCTGGCAGTCTTCGTTCCACCTGACCGTTTCTTCCTTTCTTAATAGTTTGAACAAAGGTTCACAAGTTGCTGTAAGATGAGATATGAACCGTGAAATGTAGTTCAATCTACCTAAGAACCCCCGAACTTCTTTTTCTGACTTTGGCGCAGGCATTTCTTGAATGGCTTTGACTTTATCAGGGCCAACTTCAATCCCTTTCTCACTTACAATAAATCCCAGCAGCTTACCGGATCGCACCCCGAATGTGCATTTGTTGGGGTTCAGCTTCAGTTGGTACTTCCTCAGACGCTTGAATAACTTCAACAGATTTACCAGGTGGTCTTCTTCTATGAGGGACTTGGCAATCATGTCATCCACATAACACTCAATTTCTTTGTGGATCATGTCATGGAATAATGTTACCATAGCCCGTTGATAAGTTGCACCAGCATTCTTCAGTCCGAATGGCATCACCTTGTAACAGAACGTGCCCCAGGGTGTGATAAAAGTTGTCTTCTCCATGTCTTCAGGTGACATCTTGATCTGATTGTATCCTGAAAATCCATCCATGAAGGAGAACACTGAGAATTGAGTTGTGTTATCAACCAATACATCAATATGAGTTAAAGGGAAATCATCTTTCGGGCTGGCTCTGTTCAGATCCCGGTAATCCACACACATCCTTACCTTGCCATCCTTCTTAGGCACCGGTACAATGTTAGCAACCCACGGCGGATAGCTAGTTACAGCAAGGAACCCGGCGTCCCACTGCTTTTGTACCTCTTCTTTGATCTTCATTGCCATATCTGGGCGAGTACGGTGCAGTTTCTGTTTAAACGGTGGGCAATCTTCTCTTAAAGGCAGCTTGTGCATAACAATATCGGTGTCCAACCCTGGCATATCCTGATAAGACCAAGCAAACACATCCACATATTCACGAAGCATGTCAATCAGTTGCTCTTTTACTGAATCCTGCAGGCAGGCCCCGATCTTAACCTCTTTCACATCTTCTTCCGTACCAAGATTAACCGTTTCAATCTCCTCCTGATGAGGAGTGATAACCCTCTCCTCTTGCCTTAATAACCTGGCTAGCTCTTCAGTAAGCTCATAATATTCTTCAACCCCTTCATCGGCTTGATTGATTGGATTGTCAAAGTCATACGAAGCCATAGCTGTGTTGTTGTCGGTGCAGTCTGAAAGGGACTCTCTGCAAGGGTTTAGATTGTTCATTTTAGTGATCGATTTTATTCTTGTTTAGAAAAAGTGAAGTAAAGTTATCATTTTGAAAACATTGCCATTTTATTTTTGTACAAGAAGAAAAATGGAAAAACAGTGAGCGAAAAAGGAAAAGACTCATTTGCAAAAGATGTCTGATATTCATTGATTGATTTGTTTGCACAAAATTACAAGATGGCCCGATTACAAAATGAGTCTTGTCATCTTGGGCAAGATGCAAGACTTGATGCATGCTTAAAATATACAGGAAATAATAATTACTCTGCAGGAGTAACCCTTATAATTTCCTGGGAAGACCAGTTTGAGATATGGCTCCCCGGGATCCTTTGACGTATCCAGCTCTCCAGGTTGCGCTCATCTTCCGACTCATCTTCCAAGTTGTTCACAGCATCCGGGGTGAGCATCCCCCCGCTGACAAAATTGGGCTTCTTAGCAGCCTCTGATTGATCTTGTTGAGTTGGTTTGTAATCCAACCCAAATCTGTCCTCGTTCTTCTCCACAGGTAGCAGCTTGCCCCAGCCTTGGGCGGTACCCTCTTCAACAACCTTCCTGGCTTGCTGATAAGATGTCATGGAGGTTCCCGGTACATCAGATGCTTCATTTATGTTCAGGGCCTCAAACCCCTGGCTCATGGTTTCATGGATTTCTCCATCCATTTCAATGCACTTATACGTAGCCAGATGGCTAACAAAGATGTCCTCTTCACCACAGATGGTGATGATCTGGCCCTCCCACTCGAATTTCAGCTTCTGGTGAAGGGTAGACGTAACTGCGCCAGCGGCATGGATCCAAGGTCTACCCAACAAACAGCTGTAGGCCGGCTGAATGTCCATCACATAGAAGGTAATCTTGAAGGTCTGCGGGCTAATCATCACAGGCAGATCAATCTCCCCAAGCACTGATCTTTTATAGCCATCAAATGCTCTTACCACCAAATTACTCGGACGTAATGCCAAGCCATCATACTCCAGCTTCACCAAGGCTTTCTTTGGTAGAACGTTGAGTGTAGACCCAGTGTCCACCAGTACATGGGATAGAACAACACCCTTGCATTCTAGAGTGATGTGTAAAGCCTTGTTGTGGTTACGTCCCTCAGTTGTTAAATCAGCATTGGTAAAGCCCAGTCCATGACTGGTATTGACATTTGCCACCACAGTTTCCAGTTGATTAACAGTTGTAACACGGTGGGAGAACTGACTTTAAGGAATGTTGCGGATAGCAAGAGTCGCCACCGACTTTTATTTTATCCGTAAGGAAAGGTTATAAAAGAACAGGAAAGACCTTAGAGAATATTTTGGGTCCGGGGGGTAGGTTATGAAAAGGGAAGGTATTAGCATCCTTTTCATCCATGGTTATCCATGGGCTCTTAGGTACTTAAGCTCACTTTAAATTGATTTTAAAAGTGTAGTGTGTGAATAGAAAAAATCTTCAGAATAGTTTAATAATAACCCTCGTACGGATGTGTAAAAAACTTGTTTGAAAATTTGTTTGAAATTTGTTTAAGTGTGGAAAAGTTTTGAAGTGAGCAAATACCTAGGAGTAACCTACCCTAATGTTTAAGGTCTTTCTTATTCTTTATTCTTTCCTTTGTAAGACTATCCCTACTATTAAGAAGTAGGTAGTCCTTACTTTGGATGTTAAGGGACATGTGAGGGACAATTTGATTTTGAAGGCAATGGTGGGGTGTAATAAGCACATATAAGGGACTATCATCATTTATTCGAAAGGGACTCGATTCGTAAAGGCAACCATAAGGGACTTTGATGATTTTTTATTTCGAGGGACTTGCTTTATACACCCCACTTCACCATTATTCGTAGGCAACTTGAGGGATAACCTTAGGAAGTGAGACGGCGATTAAAATCGACTTACGTGTGTGACGTGTTTAATTTAATTATCTTATGATTAAAAATTATCTAAATTTATTTTAAAATAACAAACATGTCTTTACACTCCCTAAATTACTAACCATGGCAAAATTAATTAAAATAATTACAATATTACAATCGGGAAACAATTACAAAATTATAATAATAATAAATAAAATATTAAATAATAAGCAATAAATAATAAAAGAGAATAAGGGGTTAGTAAGCAAAATTAGTAAAATAATGATAATAAACATAAAAATAAAATTGGGTTAGTGATATTGAATAATATTGAATAATAAGTAAGAAAAATAAAATAAAAGAGGTTAGTGAATAATAATTAATGAAATAATAATAAAAGCAAAGTAAATAATTTGGTTAGTAGTAATAATAATAAATAAATCAAAACATTAAGGAATTAACAATTTTTAGCATAAACAATTATATGAACAAACAATTATTTTACAAGCTATTAAGTTATTTTTAAATATATTATAACTACAAAATTTTAACTTTTAATTATTTACAAGAACATAATTTGAATTAAATATATTCACATCCTAAAAAAAACTTATAATTATATTGACAAAATTAACTATATTAAAAATTATATACATGATAATTATGATGAGAATTTAGAAAATAAAAATCATTTAGAAAATAGAATTAGGTTTTATTTTAGAAAATGTTTTATAGGGTTTTGAAAATTAGGGTTTAGTTAAAAACTAATTATATAGAATTATCTTAATTAATATAAATTATATAAATAAAATTTAAATTTGAAACAAAAAAAATCAAGAGCTTCATATTTTTTTAGAAAAATAACATTAGTAATTGAATACATAATATATACATACTTTATAATATAGAAAATAATAAAATATTATAATTTTAATTTATTTTAATATAAGATATTAATTAATAAAAAAAATAATAAGAAAAATAATGAGAAAAGTAAAAAAACCTGATGGGGTTGGGGTTTGAACCCAGTCCCCTATGCTTGCAACCAAGAGATCACACCACTGGGCCATCCATGCGCAGGCAAGAGATGAGAGAGTGAGATTTGTTTTGTTCCTTGCTTTGAGAAATCCAGAAAATAATGAGAAAACCAAAAAGGCCTGGGGGAGGATTGAACCCAGGACCTTATAGTTACACACGCGCGCGCTTTACCGCCTGGCTGGGAGAGCCCATCTGACTATGGAATGGCAAGAACACATAATATATTATGTTGGCTTTTACCTGGAAAAAATAAGAAAAAAACATGCATGGCCTGGATTCGAACCCAAGCCAATCACCTAAACGCGCAGCAACATTACCACCAGGACAAGCCTTAGCTTGTGATAGTAAACTGAAACGAAATTATATTATTTTTAAACAAAAATTCAAACACAGATTTCGCGCCACCTAGCTTCTTCTTCAACCTTTTACCTGCGAATTTTATTGCCCTTTTTCCTGCAAGTTTTGTTACGAGTTCTTCATGGTTTAAATCCTGCGAAATTCAAACACACACCAAGCAGTAACGATTCATCAAATTGATTATAGTTTTATAATCCTTAGGTATCATAGAACACTCCCATGTTCTTAGAATTTATTTAAACTCATTGAATCGCCAAACCCTAATTTCAAGAGCTAAACCCTAACAATGGCCGAATCTGTTCTAGGCAAGGAAAATCCAATTAATTTGTCCAGAATCGTTCCTTGGATCATCACAAACACAAAAGCACAAACAAAATTCATTAATAATGCACAAATAATTGAAATCGAAAAAATGAAATTTGAGATGAAACTTGATTCGGGTTTAGCAATATGTGATGATATAAGGCAATGTGATGATCAGTTTATGCTCCATGATGATCAAGGAGGCCAACCATGTCCTTAAAATACCTTGTAATGCCTTGAATCTCCAAATCCGAATCTCACTTTTGGAAGGATTTTTTGAATGAAGAACTTACACTATGGCTGCTGGAATTCGTCCTTGAGTGTTAGGTTTGTGTTAAGCATATATACATGAGTGAATTAGGTCAGAAATATGGCTTGGTTGTGTGGATATTTGATCCAAAAAATATTGAAAAAGATCATGTTGTAAATTTCAAATATTTGATCATGAGTGCTTGCTATTTTGGGATAATTCACATGATTTCATTCCTCTTTGACTCCAATCAATAATTATGAATTTCTAGAAACAATATCTTCACCCAAAAATAGGTTTTCATATTTTTTATTTATTTAAAATGATTTTTATGAATTAAATCAATAATAAATAAATAAAAAATAATAAAAATGATGAATTTCAGTCAATTGGGTCGTGCACCATGTTATGAGATGGATTGGGTCATAAATTAGGCAGCCCATTTGGAAAGAAATACTTCTAAGCCTCCATTTTCAACATAAACCATCACAAAATTGCCCAACTTTGCAAGGACACATCTCCCTCAATTTTAAAGGTATGAGGGTGTTCTTGGACTTTTTGGAAAGCTTGAAGAGTCCTATAAACAACCCCATTGGTTTCAGGTCCATATCATTTACCAATCTCAAGTTATGCCCTTTTGAAGTTGTTGACTTTTTGTTGACTTTTGAAATGACCTATAATGTCTTAGATCATATCTTTCAAATGAAGCATTTTTGGGCTTAATCCTCAACATCAAAGTTGTAGAGAATTCAATTTCCTTCAAAATGAGCTTTGGATGGAGACTTGGTGATGAAGTATGTGAAAGTTATGCCTGGTCAAAGTTCAGTTGACTTTTACTAAGGAAACCCTAATTTAGAAACTCCTGATTATTGATGATCTGGAATCTCCTTGATGAATCATGATCAACCCTTGATCAAATGATGAATTTTACTTCATATACTTGATGTTGGCAAAAAATCATGAAGTTTGACTTTGGTTTGACCACAATTGACCTCAGTTTGACTTTTTAACTGTATTGACTGATTTTGACTTATCTAATCATCTGACTGAGCAAACTTTTAAGAAAAGTCTTAAAACTTGTCATGGGGGTTCTTACACACATATAAGATGTTATGAAACTCACTTGAGGTATTGGAAGTCCATTTAGCCTGATTAAAGTCAAAACCCTAGTTTTGGATGCACTGCTTAGGAGATGCATTGTCTGAGGGAATTGTCAACTTCTTTGACCAATTGTGAACTTTGTGAACCTTGTGAACCTTCATAAAATGTCTTGTGATACTCATGAGAGGTATTGTGAAGCTTGTGAACCTTGTGAACCTTCAAGAAGCACAAAGTCTTGTATTGTGAGGGCAAATTTTGGGGTGCAACAGCTGCCCCTGTTCAATTTTCTGAAACCTGAGGGGTCAGATTGGTATATTTGCCAGTCGTGACCTGGAAGGTTGAAGGGGATTGAACACAAAAGCCCAAAAATTTGCACTCACCGGTGCGTAGAGTGATACTGATGACTAGTTGAATATGATTGAGTGGGCTTAATGATGCCACTGGGGGAAAGTTCTTCAACAGTATAATGAGAGTTGTCAATGGTTTGAAGTAACACTGATGTAACAGCATGTCTTCATGAGGATAGAGCAATCAATAATGATAACCCTAAAGCAGTCTTGAAGAAATAACATGATTTCCGGAGGATAGAGCAATCAATAATGATAACTCTAAAGCAGTCTTGAAAATATGATTCGGGAGGATAGAGCAATGGATAGCTCTAAAGCAGTCTTGAAATAATGATATGACTCCAGGAGGATAGAGCAATGATAACTCTAAAGCAGTCTTGAAATAATGATATGACTCCAGGAGGATAGAGCAATGATAACTCTAAAGCAGTCTTGAAGCAATGATTTCAGGAGGATAGAGCAATGATAGCTCTAAAGCAGTCTTGAAATAATGATGTGACTCCAGGAGGATAGAGCAATGATAACTCTAAAGCAGTCTTGAAGTAATAATGTGACTCCAGGAGGATAGAGCAATGGATAGCTCTAAAGCAGTCTTGAAGTAATAATGTGATTTCAGGAGGATAAAGTAACCTTGAGGTGACAATAAAGCAGTCCCAAAGAAGCTTACCAGGAGGATAAAGTAACCCTGAGGTTACAATAAAGCAGTCCCAAAGTAATAAGAAGCTCATCAAGAGGATAAAGTAACCCTGAGGTTACAATAAAGCAGTCCTGGAGATCATGAGTTTGTTTGTTGGATAATTAACCTGAAACAAGGTATCATTTTGTATAATAATATTAGTTTATGCTTTATGTATGCATGTATGATATGATGCACCTAAGTAATGTACTATATGTTTATGGATGTATATGTTATGGTATGATGTAAATGATGTATGTATGATATGATACTGCCGGAAGCGTCTGGATATCTTCGTATAATAACTGCTGGCCAGGGAAAATAAATCCCGATTCGTTGCTGAAGAATATATAACCCTCTGCCTGCTGGGGATAATAAGGTATATATAACCTCCCGTATGCTGGGGATAATAAGGTATGTATAACCTCCCGTATGCTGGGGATAATAAGGTATGTATAACCTCCCGTCTTCGTTTGGTAGTATGATAAATATAACATCCCGTCTTCGTTCGTCGTACCCTTATTGGAAAGTAATTTCCTGAATATCCGTATGAGGATAAAAGAGATGGATATAAATTCCAGGGGAGATGAGACCTTATGAAGATGGATTAGTCCTACTGAGAGTTTTGTGGTTGTTTTGTAAAGATGAACCGGCGAAGCTTCGTTGAAATCCTTCCCTCGTTCGTCCTTAGTAAATACTATTACTGCATTTTCATGCATTTCTGGTAAACATTAATCATATTAAGAGCATACATGTATTTCTGGTAAACATTAATCATATTCAAAAGCATACATACATTCAAACACAACCAATGGACGTTTCGCTTATGTAAATAGGGTAAAAGTAAATCTGAATTCAAAAGATGGAATTTATTTATATCAAAAAGTGGCTCATACATGGGTAAGTTTGTACAAGGAGACATAAGCCCTAGTAAGAGGATTTTGTCATAAAGTTTTACAAAAGAGAATCAGCTATGTGGGAAACAATCCTACTGAGTTTCAATTCTACTATTGCCATTCAAGTATCTCATCTTCTTGCTGTTGAGACGGAAACGATTGAATTGAGCTTTATCTGTTTGAGCTTGAGTAAGTAGTACAACCGGTTGCAGTTTCATGAGTGATCCAAACGAGACATAGTCATACGCTTTAATCCCTAACTTTTGCCTGGATTGCCCTTTCAGGTTTTCAATCCACCGGGATACCCTTTTTTGCCCAAGCCGCCTTTTCAGGTTTTCGACTTGTCGGGTGTACATCTTTTTATATATATCCCTAATTTTTGCCCAAACCCTTTTGGTTTGTCGGGATGCCCTTATTTTTGCCTAGGCCTGTCAACCTAGCGGGTCTCTTTTTATGCGTAGTATTTTTTAACTATGTCTGCGTTTACAGGCTGTGGGAAGTCTTCACCATCCATTGTAGTCAGTATCATGGCACCTCCTGAGAACACTGTCTTGACTACAAATGGTCCCTCATATGTTGGAGTCCACTTGCCCCTAGGATCACCCTGTGGTAATATGATACGCTTGATTACCAAGTCACCAGCCTGATATACCTTTGGCTTAACCTTCTTGTTAAAAGCTTTGATCATTCGTTTTTGGTACATCTGGCCATGACAAACTGCTGCTAACCTTTTCTCATCAATCAAATTTATCTGGTCAAGTCGAGTCTGAATCCACTCATCTTCATCCAAGCCTGCATCCTTCATAATTCTCAAGGAGGGGATCTGAACTTCAATGGGCAGAACTGCTTCCATACCATAGACTAAGGAGAATGGGGTTGCCCCTGTTGAAGTACGTATTGTAGTACGATAACCATGAAGAGCAAATGGTAACATCTCATGCCAATCCTTGTAAGTAACTGTCATCTTCTGTACATTCTTCTTAATGTTCTTATTAGCAGCTTCAACTGCTCCATTCATCTTTGGACGATACGGAGAAGAATTGTGATGCTTAATCTTGAACTGAGTGCAGAGATCAGTAATCATAGTATTGTTCAGATTAGAGCCATTGTCAGTGATAATCCTTTCAGGGATGCCATACCTACATATGAGATTATTCTTAATGAATCGAGCCACAACATTCTTAGTCACAGATGCAAATGAAGCTGCCTCTACCCACTTTGTGAAATAATCAATAGCCACCAGGATGAAACGATGCCCATTAGAAGCAGTAGGCTTGATCTCACCAATCATATCAATGCCCCACATGGCAAAGGGCCAAGGAGAAGTCAACACATTCAACGGTGATGGAGGTACATGAACTTTATCAGCATAGATTTGACATTTGTGACAAGTTCTGGAGTGTTGATAACAATCAGCTTCCATGGTAGACCAATAGTAACCTGCTCTCAAAATCTTCTTTGCCATGGTATGACCACTAGAATGAGTGCCAAAGGTCCCATCATGCATCTCTTCCATAATCTCAGTTGCTTCCTTCTTATCCACACAACGAAGCATAATTGAATCATGATTACGTTTATACAGAATCCCATTACTCAAAAAGAACTTAGCAGAGAACCTCCTCAGAAATTTCCTATCTTTGACAGATGCCCCTTCAGGAAACTCCTGAGCTTCAAGATATCTTTTCACTTCATAGAACCAAGGCTTCTCCTCTGCCCCTTCTGTATCAATCTCATTGCAGTATGCAGGCTTTTCAAATCTATCAATAGTAATCTTGGGAGCTTCATCATCCCAACTAATCTCAAACATAGATGCCATGGTGGCCAATGCATCTGCCAACTGATTCTCTCTTCGTGGAATATGTCCAAAGGTAATCTCTTTGAAATGTGGGATCAAAGACAACACATGCTCTCTGTAAGGAATGAGATTATCATGCTTGGTATCCCAATCTCCTTTAATCTGACTTACTACCAGGGCTGAATCTCCATACACATCAAGGAACTGAATCTTCATATCAATAGCAACTTTAATACCCAGGATACATGCCTCATACTCAGCCATGTTATTAGTACAATGGAAACAAAGTCTGGCAGTGATCGGGGTATGACAACCTTCAGGAGAACTAATCACAACACCAACACCGTTACCAAGTGCATTAGAGGCACCATCAAAAACCATAGTCCATCGGGATCCTTGTTCAGGTCCGTCATATTGTCCAGGTTCTTTGGTAATAATCATAATGTCTTCATCGGGGAACTCAAAATTCATTGATTGGTAATCATCTACTGCTTGATGAGCCAAATGATCAGCAACAACACTTCCCTTAATGGCCTTCTGAGTAGTATACTGTATATCATATTCTGTCAAGATCATTTGCCATCTTGCAATTCTTCCGGAGAGAGCAGGTTTCTCAAATATATACTTGATTGGATCCATCTTAGAAATCAATAAGGTAGTATGGGTCAACATATACTGTCTTAGTCGGCGAGCAGCCCATGCCAAAGCGCAGCAAGTTTTCTCGAGCAGTGAGTATCTTGTTTCACAGTCGGTAAACTTTTTGCTAAGGTGTAAACACCCCAAATTTGCCCTCACCCATTCACACTATGGCTTGTGATCATTCTCATATGCATAAGTACAATCATATCATCTCACATCTCATTTTTGATTCACTGCATAGCTTTCAAGGCATCTGCACCTGGGGTTTGTGATCTGAGTAGTCCCAAAGCTTCTTGAGGCACTCCAAAGGCCACCAATCAACTCAAAGGGGTCCATGTGTGTTCTTATATCATATTCCATCTCCTCAAAGTCAAAATTGCAAAGGAGTCACAAGAGCTAGGGTTTGAGTGGATGCAGAGCCAGGATGAACTGCACAGTTGACTGAAAATTAGGGTTTTGGTTTCAGAGGCCATAACTCCAAATTTTTTGGTCATTCTTGTTTCCATTGATCTCTATATGGTATAGGGAGTATGCATATCAATTTTCATGAAGAAATTCCATGGGGAAGTCATCTGATCAAGAGTTGACTTTCTAGACAAGTCAGTGCAAAATCAGGGCATCTGAGGCCCCCAATGACCAAACCAATGGGTGATCTTCATCATTTTGAGTGTATATGGTCTTTATTTGATCATGGAAGAAGATTGAAGTTCACAAAAATCAAGAATTTAGGGTTTTTGCAAATGTTGACTTTTTGGGCATAGTTGACTTTTCAAGAATGCATCATTTTAGGTCATTTTTCAAGCCTTGATTCTTGATCCAAAAAGGCTTCAAATGGAAAAACTTTGGTCATGAAAGTTGTAGATCTCATCTTTCCCTTTTCAAAAAGTACAAGAACATGATCAAACTCTTCTTGGATCAAAAGTTATGGCAATGCAAAGTTGGCTAAAATCATTAATTTTCAAGGCATGCCCTAAGTGAAAATTTTGCAAAGTCTTGAACAAATGCATTATGTGACTTCTAATTCCTCTCAAACCAGTACACAAACATTTCTCTAAGTCATAAAATCAGAATTGAACCAAGAGTGCCCATGGTTATGGTTCATGTAACTTGACTTTTCTCATGTGAACCAAAATGTCACAAGTTGCAAAACTCATGATCATGCCTTCACCAACTTGCTGCCTTGAATGCTGGACCAAGCTGACATTTCCCCCTCATCTTGCTGCGCATAGCCCATGCCTTGTACCAAGCTAGCACCTCACCATACTTTCTCTTACACAAGAGTTGACAAATTGCAAAAGTTGCCTCACCTATCCATAAAGCACATGTCAAATCAACTGACCAATGAGAGAGAGTTATGTGGACAATTTGCAAGCAAAGCATAGCATAAGGCAAGGCTGAAACTATCACATTCAACACATTCACAAAAACACTCCCTTTTGCATTTTGTTTCGAATCCCTCTGCCCAGCCACAAAACACTTCAACCACTTCCACCTTTCAACTCACCTTGTTCTATAGATCACAAAGAGCCAAGAACACAAGCCTGAAATAGCCAGATTACTCCATAGCCATTTCTCACTCCATTTTGCAGTTTCATTCGAAACTCTCATCCTAGCTCACAAACACACAAACAAACACCACAAACCTTCTCCATTCATCATCAGGACCTCAAACCCTCATTCACCATGACCTGAAAGTGCCAGAATCTCCATTGCCATTTTTGACTGAACTGAAGCAGGAGCTTTCGAAACTCATCATCAAGCCAACTTAAACTCCATTTGAGCATTCAAACATCTTCTGGGGACCAAGTGGAGCAGCTTGCACAAAGAGAGGTGGCCAGAAAGTTCCTAAACTGAAAGCTTCGAATCTCAGGTAGCCTGAAATTTATTTTTCCAGAAGTTGTTTTTCTTGTTACAAACTTGTTCTATTTGTTCCACTGATCATCCTGGTACCATTGGTTTTGAAAATGGTTGTGATTTGAGCATTTAATTTGACTCTGAAACTGGTTTGCCCTAAAAATGTTTGCTTTCGATTCATGTGATTGATGAAGAATAAATTTGTTTGGGGTTAGGGTTTTGATTCAGGAGATCATGGGGTTCATCCCCATGTGTTTAGATTTCATTTTTGATACGTTTTGAGGGGGTTTGGGGATTTTCAGGTGGACTGCCCGCCGGAGAAGACGACCGGAGGTCTTCTCCGGCCACCTGAAAGTCATTAGGGCTTAATCCAGTAATTAAATGCCATTTGAATCTGGTCCTTTGGATGCGTGGAAAATGTTGACTTCGCGCGCGTGTGAACGGCCAGGATGCAGTCATTAAACCCTAATCAGCTTTATTTATTTAATTAATTAAAATTAAGCCTGTTTGAATTGAGACCCTTGGATGAAGCGCGCAGTCAACCTTTTCAAACTCTGGATCAATCTCAGCCACCCACATTGCATACTTTTCTTTTTATTTCATTTTCTCTTATTTGTCTTGCATAATTATTTAAAAATAGCAAAAAATTCATAAAAATTATGAAACTTTTTCTTTAAAGTTTTATTAATTTTTAAGACCCAAAAACATTTTTTATTTTATTTTTATCATTAAAAAAGTATTTTTAAATATTTAAAAGATTATTTTTAATTGATTAATGAGAATTAATTAATTAAAAATACTTTTAGGTATTTAAAAATTACAAAAAAATTCATGAAATGTTCTAAGACATTTAGAAACATTGTCCAACCTTCAAACCAAATTTCTTTTTTGATCTTGATGCATTTTAAGAATTTTTCATTGAATTAAATCATTTTTTATGCATTATTTTGATCATGGATTCAAAAATTCATTTCTGCCTATTGGTGAAGGTTGAGACATTGATTCTTTTTGCTTTGTCTTGTGTTTAACATGTATTTTCAAGGATAAAAAGTCCATGAATTGTTCTTGCATTTTCAAATTGTTTGGCATTTGTTTTGCTAAGAACCCTAAAAAACCCTAATAACTTAGAAAATTCATATCTTGAGTTTGGTTGAGAGTTGAGAGCTCCCCTTTGGGCAGTGGTTCATCATAGGCCTAGGGTTTCTTTGGGTGCCATTTTCCATTTTTATCTTAGGGTTTTGCTTCTGTTTTGGATTTTTGTTTGATGTTTGATCCATAAACCCTAATTTGGGCTTCCATTTGCATCCTTCTTGCATTTCCTTGCATGACATGGCTTGTCTTTGCATTTTGTGCATTCTTGTGATTCATTTGACATCTTAAGACATATAAGAAGCATCTTTGATCATTGCATCTCATATTTGCCATGTCATTTGTCTTGTATGATTCATAACTTTCCATGCTTGTTCATGCTCCTTAACTTGCATCATTTGCATTCATAATCTTGTATGAACATCCCCATTGCTTTGCCTCATGTTTGCAGCACCTCATAACATCATTAACATCATGTGCATGCTTCTGGTTTGGTATAGCATCATGTCATTTCATTTCATTTAGCATTGCATTGCATTTCTTTCTAACATTTCAGGTGGTAAGTAAACTTGAGAAGTGGATTTGCCTTCACTTCTCATACCTTTTCTTTTCATCTCTCTTGCATCCATTGCTGCATTTCTATTTGTGTTTGAGTTTGAGCTTGCTCATTCTTCTTCTTCCCACTTTCTTTCTTCAAGTGACTTGACTTCTTGAATGAAGCAAGTCACTTTGCTTCTCTTGATCCTGTTCATCTGCTTCCTGGTGGTTCTTCTGAAGATTGTTCTTGAAAACCTCACAAACCTTAGGATCATCCAAGCATGACAATGAATTAGGGTTTTGATTAGTATCCCCTCATAGTTTTACCTTTGTGTCTCTCTTTGAGTCTTCTCTTCTCATCTCATAATCAGAGACTAAACCCTAAAGGCTTTAAGACTTTGTGCTTAGGGTTATGCCTGCATCCTTCTCTTAGGATGGAGTGTATAACTTTAATCCTAAGTATTGAACCCTTAAGGTGTTTAAATCTCTTAATCAATCCATCTAACAATCATCAAGACATCACACTTGTAACTTGGGCCTTGCATTAGGGTTCTAATTCTTCCTTAAGTGGTTAAGAAGGACTAACCCTAGTGTTAATGGACAAGTCCCCCTCAAGTTGTCTTACAAATCATAAAAAACACTTCATCATCATACCATTAATCTAAATAAAATCCACTTAATAAAGGCTTGTTTTGTCATGGGTTTAATCCCTAATCATGGATTAAGTTGAGGAGTCTTCCTCAGCTTAAACATTCTCATCTATTATCCTTCTTTTAGGATGGTGTAATGGGTCTGTTTAATCCTTGATTATGGCTTAACCTCATTACTCAACACTAAACAAAAACACCAAAAACATCTAAATAATCACAAGTAGGTTAATGATCTTAATCCTACATCAAAGGTGATTAAGTGTGAGAATCTGACTTCACACTTAAGGTATGCTCATTACCCCTAATCAGAGGGAAGATGTGATGAGTTTACTAACCCATTGGTTTAGGCTTAAGCTCATTAATCTATGACAAACTCCAAAAAGAAATAAAAGACTGAAAACTCAAAAAAACAAACAATAATCGTCTCCTTCGGGATTCTTTTCTCATCACCTTCATTCACAAACGAGAACTTGCTTCTTCCGTCTAATGCAAGACAGTAAGCACCTGAGCCAGACAGGTCATACACTTGAGCATTGACAAGCAAGCAGTTCACCAGTCAATTCATCTTTCAGTCTCTTTGGGTCGAACTACGGTGTTCTGACTTCCTCATTGCACGAGAGGATACGTAGGCATAACTTAACAGTTATCGAACAAAAGTCTCTGTACATTCCCCCTCTTTCCAGCTTCATTCTTTAGCCTCATTATCATGAGCATCTCATCTTTGTTCCTACACAGACACATCATTTATACACTTCACACTTTTTTTTTCAGCACTGACACCTGTACATTCTTTTCCAGCTATTTTACACACAAATTGCACTGACACTACCCCTTTATAACACAAATCTTTTAAGCGTGGATCCCGTCGAGTACGACGGACAATCTGGGTGCTAATACCTTCCCAGGTTGTAACCAACCCCCTTTCTCAGTCTCTCTGGTTCGCAAACCGTCTTATCCGTATCTTTCTAGGTCTATGCAGCATTACCTTTCCTCCGGGATAAAAATGCCTAGCTGGCGACTCTATTCATCTCCAGTGAGTTCACGGCTGTGTGTTCTCATTGTCCTTTTCGCCGACCGTTCGCGCTTGTACCTGGATGCAAATCTTTGGGAGCGACAGCTTGGCGACTCTGCTAGGGAACCTTATACTGCAACCAGGGCTTCTGGTTCTTTTTGTGGGTTCCTCCTAGCGCTTGTTTGATTTGTGTTTATTGGGGGTGTTATGTGCTATTTGTATGTGTATATTTGCTTTATTTACTGCTTTCTGTACAGCTTTATTTATTGCTTTCTTTACTGTTTTTTCATTTATCATATTGTCATACTGTGCTGCTGGCTGGATCTGGTTTTTCTTTGGTGGGTGGGTGTTTCATTGAGAGTTAAGGTCCTACACCTGGGACCTGAGTGACACCTAGGCTAGAGTGAATCATATTCTTTCCCATTCCATTTCGGTCTGGTGCGGGAATATGAAACACGGTTCAGATATGGGTTTCTTCTTGAGAACTCTGTGTTGCAGATTTCCTGCAATGCTAGGGCTATCTGGGAAGCCTGCTAAGTCTGGATGACCTTTTAGTATTGACCTTCAGAAACTGAGGTGAATTAGAGGAGGAATTGTTATGGTTATTGTAAACACTGTACCTCCGGGTTGGAAGTGTTTACACTTCTCATAACTGATCCAAGTCTGAGGATCCTTGTTCTAGATCACCACCTGTGAGGGGGTTGGGCTGTTTACAGGTTTGCAGGTACCTTGACCTCAGAATACCCTGTTACTTTGACTTTGTTAAGAATACTCCATGTTGGACAGTTCTTGTGATTCTAAAACCCTGGACATGTGGCTCTTTATTTGAGTCCCCCTACCTTGGTTACTGGATTTCTTTTAGACCTCCACCTGGATTTCTTGAACACACATGGATCTATACCAAGGCAGTTAATCAGATCCAGCTCAGTCACAAACCCTTGCATTTCATTTGCATACATACTCATTGCATCATATTAACATGTGCTTATCTGTGTTTCAGGGTATCCATTTCTCATCTGGTTTTGGTTTTGACCCCATCTGCATCATTGACCTATCTCCACCAGCACTTGCTTCAGTTTTGTCAGCCATATATTTCAGTTACTTGCACTAGCCAGCCAGTGGCCCACTCCTCAGTATCTTCATCAGCACTCTACTCAGTCCTCAGCATCATGGCTCCAAAGAAAAGCAACATCACCTATCATTTCTTCCAACCAGACTTGTCAGACATCAGGAGGATCCAAACCCTGATCACTCCAGATCACATATCCCTGTTCAGGGAGAATTATGGAGACATACTTGACTTGGTTGTGGATCTGGACCCATCCCAGAGGAGCCTCATCCACACTTGCATTCAGTTCTATGACCCCCCATTGAGATGTTTCACCTTTCAAGACTTCCAGTTGGGTCCTCTATTAGAAGAATACTCATTTTTGATTGGTTTGCCTATCAAGAGGGAAATCCCTTTTAACCCTGAAATGGTCTTTCCCAGCAATAGAGAGGTAGCAAAAGCTTTGCACCTGGAACCTGCTTTGATTGAGCAGCACATGACCTCTAAAGCTGGGATCCCTGGATTTCATCTGGACTTCCTGATTTCTCAAGCTAGTTTGAAGGCCTCCTTGGGGGAGTGGAAAGCTGTTTGTGCTCTGTTGGCCTTAAGTGTATATGGAATTGTGTTGTTTGCAGATGAGCCCCGATTCATCAGCAAGAATGCAATTCATCTGTTCATTCTGAAGAACCCAGTGCCAACTTTACTGGGTGATCTCTATTACTCAGTACATCAGAGAAATGAAAAGCAGAGGGGGAGGCTAGTGAGGATTTGTGCTCCATTATTCCATGCTTGGCTTCTCAGGCACCTACCCAGGACAGATGCGTTTCTAAATCCTCATCAGCAAAGCAACTGGGCTAAGAGGCTCACTACTCTCACTTCAGCAGACATCAGATGGTGTACTCAAAGCACCAAGGGCAGAGATATGATCACCAGCTGTGGGCACTTTCCCAATGTGCCTTTGATAGGAGTTAAGGGAAGTATCAATTATAACCCTCTGCTGTTCAGAAGGCAATTAGGCTATGCACTGGTTCATACTCCTAGGGAACAAGACTTGGTGGAGACCCTCTACTGTGAGAACAAGATTAGTTTGACTGTTGTTAGGCAGGCTGCCTGGGCTTGGGATCATGTTCAAACCAAGGGAATCACCATTTTGGGGAAGTGCAATAATGTGGCATCAGTCCAATATTATGAGTGGTCCCATGCTAGGGCCCAATTCTCTGGAATGCCCTTTACCATAGAAGACATGCCTGAGTCATCTTCAGCACCACCCCCTGCCACTATCAGTTTGGAGGAGTTTGAAAGCTTGAAGGAAAGGAATGAGAAGTTAACCCAAGCCTTGCAGAAGACCCTCAGGGAGAGGAGTGAAGGTGTGAGGGAGATTGAGAGATTGGAGAAACTGAGAATGGAACACTTGACTAAGATTGAGAAGTCTGGAGAATATATCAACAAGTCCAAAGCTGGTGAACAGATTCTGAAGAATGCTTGTAAAGAAGCCCAGTTTCAGAGAGCAAGAACAGACTTGTACCTGAAAGAGAGTCAGGCCAGGTGGGTCCGGATCACTGAGGCCCGTACTCTAGAAGACAAGAGAGCTCAAGACAAGATGGAGCAGATGGAAAAAGCCCTGGCAGCAGCCCAGAAGGAAATATCAGAGCTAGAAATCAGAGCTGGAGTGAAGAGGTCTAAGGACCAAAGTCAGAATAAGAAATTGACTGCAGCTGTTGCAGCAAGAAACCTTCTCATCAGAGGTCTCACGGAGCATCCGTCTGATCCTGTGACCGAAGCACTTCTCAAGGAAGTTCGTGAGGATGAATTTGGCCTTGGAGTTTGATCATTTGCTTGTTGTTGTTCCTTTTCCATGTACTTTTGTTTTTTGTGATGTATTTTGACCCCTTAGAGGGCTTGTGTTGTAACTTGAACAAATTGTATTATTTCACCTTTGTAATATATTTGTGTTCACATCAAAAGCAACTTCAACAGCAGCATCTTCAAGGGTCTGGAAGGGTCAAAACTGAAGGCCAAACCGGATACCTTGAGAACAAATAAGCATAATTGCATTGCATGCTAACCCTTTTGTTTGTTTTGTAGGTTTTTGTTTGGTTGTTGCTAACCTCTGTTGTGATACTCAGGAATTATTGCTCGCCGCCGGGTATTTCCTCTCAACAGGCCTCACAGGTATCCAACTAGAAACAACCTTCCGGGAATTCAGATGGATCAGATGCAGCAAGACCTTACGGAGGTCAGAAACCAGATGGCCAACGAAAGGTTGGAGATGAGAACCCAGATAACACAATTCATGGAAGTGATGAACAACCTGGCTCAAAGCCAGGAGAGGCTCAGAACCTTGGTAGAAGGGAGGAATCAAGATGAGCCCCATGTGGGGACTGCAGGCACAAGTAACAATGAAAGAGTGCAACCACATGTTAACCCCCCTGTGTTTGGTCCACACCTCCATCCTGAAGTTAATATTCCTGCAAACCTTCAAGGAACAGCCACTGCAGCCAGAGTACTTCAAGAAGATCCTCAGGAGGACCAATTTACAGTAATGGGTGCTGGAGAGGAAACTTATGATAGGAGACTGGATGAAATAGCTGAGAAGTTGAGGTCCTTGGAATCTCAAAATTCTTTGGGGTTCGACGTCATGGACATGGGTTTGGTAGAAGGGGTCAGGATCCCCCATAAGTTCAAGCCTCCATGTTTCGAAAAGTATAATGGGACTTCATGCCCCCGGACTCATCTACAGTCATTTCTGGGAAGGCTGAAGGCCTATACAATGGATGAGAAACTTTGGATGTTCTACTTTGAAGATAGTTTGACTGGAGCATCAAGGGAATGGTATTCCCATTTGACAAGAGCAACTGTAAGATGCTGGAAGGACCTGGCAGAGGCTTTCATCCGACAGTATCAATACAATTTAGACATGGCACCCAACAGGACTCTCCTAATGGGAATGTCACAGTCGTCAAGGGAAAGCTTCAGAGAATATGCCCAAAGGTGGAGGCAACTGGCTGCTGCTGTTCAACCACCAATGTCTGAGAGAGAAATGGCAGATATGTTCATGAACACTCTCCAGGGAACGTATATTGACAGGTTGGCTGCTTTCTCTTCCACCAGCTTCGCAGATGTCGTCATAGCTGGGGAGAGAATTGAAAGCCTGTTGAAAATGGGGAAGATCTCAGACAACGGTACAAGCTCGTCCAGTGGTACAAGAAAGCCTTTTGCAGGCCCGAGAAGAACTGGCGAGACCAATGCCATTCACACCAACAGGGGTAGGCCCCAATATGCCCAAAGGACAATAGCAGCAGTCACTATCCCTGCTCCAGCACATCCACCGCCAGTCTATCAACCTCCTCAACAAAACTTCCAACAACAACCTCAGTATCATCAGCAGAATCAATATCCTCCAAGAAACTACAACAACAACAACTCCAACAACAATCAACAGAGGCCATTCCAACAGAGGCCATCTCAAGCTAACAGAGTGATCGACCCGATCCCAATGCCGTATGTTGCCTTGCTGCCACAACTTCTGAAACTCAACCTAGTTGAGCTAAGAACGTTGGCGCCTCCGGATCCCAACAGTCTACCAAGAAACTATGACTCCAATGCTAGGTGTGCTTTCCATTCAAACGCACCTGGTCACAGTACAGAAAAATGCAGGGCTCTGCATATGAAGGTACAAGACTTGGTAGACTCCAAGGCTCTGAATTTTGCACCTCCGCCCAATGTCAATAAAAACCCAATGCCAAACCATGGTGGTCCCCGAATTAATGCTATTGAAGAAGACCAACCGTCTTATTTGATAACTAGTGTGGATCAGATCAGGACACCATTGGTGGAAATCAAAGCTCAACTCCGTGAAAGTGATATATTTCCGGGGTGTGAACTAGGGTGCCCATACTGCAATATTTCATGGAATGGGTGTGAAGATTTGAGGAATGGCATTGACAGCCTTATTCAGAGTGGCCTGCTCCAGATCACTACATCATTTCCTGCAAATCCGACAACGTCATCAGCAACGGTTTCAGACCCTCCTACAACTGCAGCAACTATTGTTCCCGACAATTCATCAGCACCATCAACAAGCACTTCACCTGTCCTTCCAAATGATCAGCTTTCAACAGTTCCTCCTGCTACAACTTCAGCTTCATTCCATTTCGAATCTCCATCAACAACAACAACAGTCCTTCCAACAGAACCTCCTACAACACCAGCAATCAATCATGAAGATGTCTCCACTGTTACCATATTCTACGATCCTGAAAATAACTCCGCTTACCATTCAGAAGGTGCTGCTCCCACCAGAGCACCAGTTACAATCTTTTATGATCCACAAACAATAACAGTCCCTTCAGCAGCTGCAATCAGTCCAGTCACTGTCACGGTGCCTGGACCAGTACCATATGAAAGCAATAGGGCCATCCCCTGGCACTATGGCTCTGACGTGTACTGCGAAGGAAAAAGAATCACTCTTGAAACATCCACACCTGCACCACAAGTAGATAATGTGGGGGGAGGCGGAGGCTTCACTCGAAGCGGACGTCTCTTTGCTTCACAAGTTCAAAGACCTACTGCCGAAGCAGAAGCTGCTGCCAAGGCAAAGGGTAAAGGCCCGGTGCAGGAAGATCCAGCTGCCAAAGAAGCCCTGAAAACTCCATTTGATCAGGAAGTTGATGAGTTTATGCGAATCATCAAAAAGAGTGATTACAAAGTTGTGGATC
Source organism: Lathyrus aphaca (assembly GCA_963966055.1). NCBI lineage: Eukaryota > Viridiplantae > Streptophyta > Magnoliopsida > Fabales > Fabaceae > Lathyrus > Lathyrus aphaca. The sequence continues at coordinate 86,480,481 of OZ014524.1, forward strand.
AGCTTCACCAGACGCCATCCAAAATCTCTATCCTCTCACTGCTTATGTGCTCCGAAGCCCATCGGAATGCACTACTTAAAGTCTTGCACGCAGCTTACGTGCCTGAGGAGATTACTGTCAACCAATTGGAAACCGTGGTTGGTAATGTTACTGCTAGCAATGGGCTAGGGTTTACCAATTCTGACTTGACAGCGGATGGCCGCAACCACAACAAAGCCTTGCACATAACCATGGAATGCAAAGGAGCTGTCCTTTCTCATGTGCTGGTGGACACAGGTTCTTCCCTGAATGTCTTACCGAAGAAGGCTCTGGTGAAGTTAGAATATGATGGATTAGCATTGAGACCCAGCAACCTGGTGGTAAGAGCCTTTGATGGTTCTAAGAGATCGGTTCTGGGAGAGATTGAGCTGCCTGTGACAATTGGCCCGCAGACCTTTAAAACTATCTTTTATGTGATGGACATTCAGCCCGCCTACAGCTGTTTGTTGGGTAGACCCTGGATTCACGCCGCCGGCGCAATAACGTCTACCCTTCACCGAAAGTTAAAATTTGAGTGGGAAGGTCAAGTTGTCACAATCTGTGGGGAAGAGGATATTTTCGTTAGCCATCTGGCTACTTACAAATACATTGAGATGGATGGGGAGATCCATGAAACAATGAGCCAAGGTTTTGAGGCCTTGAATGTCAATGAAGCATCTGCTGTGTCAGGGATCTCCATGTCATCTTACCAACAAGCCCGGAAGGTTGTTGAAGAAGGAACTGCCCTAGGCTGGGGCAAGGTATTAGCTGTGGAGGAGAAGAAGGACAAATTTGGGTTGGGTTACAGACCAACTCAACATCAAGCAAAGGCCACTGCGGAGCCAGGTTTTGTCAGTGGGGGAATGCTTACCCCCGATGCTATCAATTGTCTGGAAGACGAGCTGGAAGAGGAGCGCAATCTGGAGGATTGGATTCGTCCAAAGATCCCGGGGAGCAGTGTCTCGAACTGGTCTTCCCAGGAAATTATAAGAGTTACTCATGCAGAGTAATTATTATTTCCTGTATTTTTATAGCATGCATCAAAGTCTTGCATCTTGCCCAAGATGACAAGACTCATTTTGTAATCAGGGCCATCTGTACTTTTGTGCAAACAAGATTAAATTAATGAAATATCAGACATCTTTTTGCAAACGAGTCTTTTTCTTTTCAGCTCACTGTTTTTCCATTTTTCTTTTTGTACAAAAATAAATGGCGGTGTTTTCAAAATGATAACTTCATTTCACTTTTTCTAAAGCAAGATTAAAATCAATCACTAAAATGAACAAACTTAACCCTTGCAGAGAGTGCCCTCCAGACAGCACCGACAACAGCACGGCTATGACATCATATGACTTTGACAATCCAATCAATCAAGCTGATGAAGGGGTTGATGAAGAATATGAGCTTCCTGAAGAGCTAGCTAGGTTGTTGAGACAGGAGGAAAAGGTTATTACTCCTCATCAGGAGGAGATTGAAGTGATTAATCTTGGTACGGACGAAGACGTGAAAGAGGTTAAAATCGGGGCCTGCCTGCAAGACTCAGTGAAGAGACAACTGATAGATCTGCTTCAAGAGTATGTTGATGTGTTTGCTTGGTCGTATCAAGATATGCCAGGGTTGGATACCGACATTGTTGTGCATAAACTGCCTTTGAGGGAAGAATGCCCACCAGTTAAACAGAAACTGCGCCGAACTCGCCCAGACATGGCTATGAAAATCAAAGAAGAGGTACAAAAGCAATGGGACGCCGGGTTCCTTGCTGTGACTAGCTATCCGCCGTGGGTTGCTAACATAGTACCTGTGCCTAAGAAGGATGGCAAAGTAAGAATGTGTGTTGATTACCGGGATCTGAACAGAGCCAGCCCGAAAGATGACTTCCCATTACCTCACATTGATGTATTGGTGGATAATACGGCTCAGTTCTCGGTATTCTCCTTCATGGATGGATTTTCGGGATACAATCAGATCAAGATGTCACCTGAAGACATGGAGAAGACAACATTCATTACACCTTGGGGCACGTTCTGTTACAAGGTAATGCCATTCGGACTGAAGAATGCTGGTGCCACATATCAACGGGCTATGGTGACATTATTCCACGATATGATCCATAAGGAAATAGAATGTTATGTGGATGATATGATCGCCAAGTCCCTTACAGAGGAAGACCACCTGGTGAATCTGCTCAAATTATTCAAGCGTCTGAGGAAGTACCAATTGAAGCTGAACCCCAACAAATGCACATTCGGGGTGCGATCCGGTAAGCTGCTGGGCTTTATTGTAAGCGAGAAAGGGATTGAGGTTGACCCTGATAAAGTCAAGGCTATACAAGAGATGCCTGCACCTAAAACAGAGAAAGAAGTCCGAGGGTTCTTAGGTCGACTGAACTACATTTCCCGGTTCATATCTCACCTTACAGCAACCTGTGAACCCCTGTTCAAGTTGTTAAGAAAGGAACAAACGGTCAGGTGGAACGAAGATTGCCAGAAGGCTTTTGACAAGATCAAGGAATATTTACAAGAACCTCCAATCCTTATGCCTCCAGTTGAAGGAAGACCTCTGATTATGTACTTGACAGTATTAGAAGAGTCGATGGGGTGTGTGCTGGGCCAGCATGACGATTCTGGTCGAAAAGAGTATGCGATATACTACCTAAGCAAAAAGTTTACCGACTGTGAACAACGTTATTCACTGCTCGAGAAAACTTGTTGTGCTTTAGCGTGGGCTGCTCGCCGACTGAGACAGTATATGCTGACCCACACTACCTTATTAATCTCAAAAATGGATCCAGTTAAGTACATTTTCGAGAAGCCAGCTCTTACCGGACGGGTTGCAAGATGGCAGATGATTCTCACAGAATACGACATACAGTACACCTCTCAGAAAGCTATCAAGGGCAGTGTACTATCTGAATATCTTGCTGAGCAACCCATTGATGACTACCAGCCTATGAGATTTGACTTCCCTGATGAAGACATCATGTTCATTAAAGCGAAAGATCACGAGGAGCCTCTTCACACTGAAGGGCCTGACCCGGAGGAAGAATGGACTATGATGTTTGATGGGGCTGTTAACATGAATGGCCGTGGTGTTGGTGCGGTACTCATTACACCTAAAGGAGTTCACATGCCTTTCTCGGCGAAACTCACTTTCAACTGCACTAACAACGAAGCTGAATACGAAGCTTGCATTATGGGTCTCGAGGAAGCCATCGACCTCAGGATCAAAACACTGACTGTATTCGGAGATTCAGCTTTGGTAGTCAATCAAACCAATGGAAAATGGTACACCCACCAAGATCATCTGATACCTTACAGGGATTATACGAGGAGGTTACTAACTTTCTTCACAACAGTCAAGCTTGAGTATATCCCTCGGGACGAGAATCAGTTCGCAGATGCTCTTGCTACCATTTCATCCATGATCAAAGTTCAAACGGCTAACTTTGTACCCCAGATTTCGGTATCAAGACTAGATAGACCAGCATATGTATTTGCAGCGGATGTTGTAAAAGAGGATAAGCCTTGGTTCCATGACATTAAAAGCTTCTTGGAGGATCAAACATACCCACCTGGGGCATCTTCCAATGATAAGAAGACTTTAAGAAGGCTTGCTGGTAGTTTCTTCCTGAACACTGATGGGTCTTTATACAAGAGGAACTTTGACATGGTACTCCTCAGATGTGTTGACAAGACGGAAGCGGATTTACTGATGCATGAAGTGCATGAAGGCTCTTTTGGTACCCATGCTGGGGGACATGCAATGGCTAAGAAGTTGTTAAGATCAGGCTATTACTGGATCACAATGGATGCAGACTGTTGTGCCTACGCCAGAAAATGCCATAAATGCCAGATTTACGCAGATAAGGTGCATGTGCCTCCCAATCCTTTGAACATCATGTCTTCACCATGGCCCTTTGCTATGTGGGGTATTGATATGATTGGCAAGATTGAGCCAACTGCTTCAAACGGCCACAGATTCATCTTGGTTGCCATTGACTATTTCACTAAGTGGGTTGAAGCAGCCTCATATGCAAACGTCACAAGGCAAGTGGTAGCCCGATTCCTAAAGAGAGATATCATCTGTCGGTACGGAGTGCCCGAGCGAATCATTACTGATAATGGTTCCAACCTCAACAACAAAATGATGGCAGAGTTATGCCGGGACTTCAAGATTCAACATCACAATTCTTCTCCTTACAGGCCAAAGATGAACGGCGCTGTTGAGGCGGCAAATAAGAATATTAAGAAGATTGTGCAGAAGATGGTAATCACATATAAAGACTGGCACGAAATGCTACCGTTTGCCTTGCATGGGTACCGCACATCAATCAGAACATCCACTGGGGCAACACCGTATCAGCTTGTATATGGAATGGAAGCAGTCCTACCTGTTGAAGTTGAACTACCCTCTCTGCGGGTGTTAATGGATGTTAAACTGAGTGAAGCAGAATGGGTACGGGCCCGATACGAACAACTGAGTCTGATCGAAGAGAAAATATTGGCTGCAATCTGTCATGGGCAGTTATATCAGAAGAGAATGAAGAAGGCCTTCGATCAGAAAATCAGGCACCGAGAGTACCAAGTGGGAGATCTTGTGCTGAAAAGGATCCTCCCTCCTCATACAGACCACAGGGGCAAATGGACTCCAAATTATGAAGGACCATTCGTCATAAAGAAAGTTTTCTCTGGTGGAGCACTGATGCTCAGCACCATGGATGGTGAAGATTTCCCGTCCCCTGTGAATTCAGATGCAGTTAAAAAATACTTCGCATAAAAATGACCCGCTGGACATAAAAACAGAATGTAAGTCCAGGCAAAAATAGGGCATCCCGGCGAGTCAAAAACAGAATAAAAGACTCGGGCAAAAGTAAGGGAAAATGAATGAAAAATGTACACCCGCTGAGTTGAAAAGCCGCATTGGACAGCTCAGGCAAAAATGGGTATCCCGATGGATTGAAAACCCGAAAGGGCGATCCATGCAAAATGAGGGAATAGGCGAACAACTGCATTCTGAATTCGTCTGTATCACCTACAACTTGGTAAGCTTCAAAGGATCAAGCTTCAATCAGAATCAACTCTCTCCAGAAAGCAAGACGAGAAGAACGTCATTGTCATACGAGTCATAGCAGAAAAGGAAGCTCCTTGAAAGCGTCGTCAGCATCGCCAGCACTTTATTTCTCAATTTGTAACACTCTCCTCATTTCAGGAGATATGTTTCTTTGACTGTATTTTGCCAATTCAGGGCACATGAATTAATAAAATCAGATTTTCGGTCATGTTCTGTTTTTACATTTTATTTTGCAAAGAGTTGTCTGATATCTCTAAAAATACAACTGCATAAGTACAGATGCTTTCTCTAAAAATAAAAACACATGCTTACAGGGAATGTGATTATTCTCGAAAGTACTTAACTCCTATGACGGAATCCAGTGAGGGATACCTCGGGACCTTTTGTACGTTTCCTTACCTTTGCAGGATTGCAGGTATCCAGAACGCAACCTGGGGCATGCAGGTTACATCTCAGCAAGTTGGTGAATCATTATCAACTCGGTCTATCTTCCACGTGGCACTGGAGAGTGCCCACTTCCCCAGCAAAGTTGCCAAATCAACATACAGCATCGGAAACACTCTATCCCCAGCTGAGTTGCCTCTCATTGCTCTCCCCAGCTGAGCTGCCGACAAGCATTCTCCCCAGCCGAGTTGCCTTCTCATCCTCAGCAGAATGCAGAATCAGGGAATCATCTCCCCACAGAATCACCAGCCTCTATTCAGAAGAGCAACGCACGAGGAGGTCACAACAGAGTACAGGAGCTTCTACAAACCCCAGCTGGGTCCCATATTATAAGGATATGTCAATCAGTGACATATCTCCCCAAGCAGATGCATCATTAGATCTACCAATGATCTCATCCCCAGCTGGGATGTTCACTTCAAGCAGATCATCCAGAGATCTTCGCAGCAACGGGATCCGAATCCCGGATCGGTGCCTCTTTGCATAATCATGGCATTTGCATCATACTATCCCCCAGAGCGTAGCATTCCGTCTAATACGGAGCATTACGGCAAAAATCAAATGCATAGCATAATCATAAGTCATGTTGTGAATTGAACGCTTGTGAATAATAACCATTCATCAGAATACAGATTACTTTCCCCCAGAATCCCCACCAGAGTCCCAGCAAAAGCAGCTGCCTCACCAATCACAAACACTACCATATGCACCCTTTGATACCCGTCCGTATCATCTTTCCCCAGTAAAGTCGCCTGAACACTCTTTACAAACAAATCACCCTCATTACAGATACGTCCTGACACCCGTCCGTGTCATATCCCGGCAGAAAGCCAAAGAGGTCCTCTTTGCACTCACATATACCTATACATACACTTTTCTCGACACCCGTCCGTGTCATATCCCCAGCACAGTCGCTTACACTTTCATCAACCCATATACTTGTTATTATTATACTTTTCTCTTTTGACACCCGTCCGTGTCACTCTCCCCAGCAGTTAAAACACTCATCTGTACAATACTTACTACTCATGGTACGCTTATACATATACTCGTCCGTATCTTGTATATACCATCACTCATATCCCCACAGATTCGACAGTAGTCCTTGTTCTTTGTTAACCAGTTGGTACTCGTCCGTACCATCATCTCAGAACATTGCGTCTAGTGTTTGTTTCTACATGATACTCGTCCGTATCATAGTCTTAAGGATGCTCGTCCGCATCTTTAGTCCATACACCGTGTCAAACACTTATGTCTTCTTGGATATAGATACTCGTCCGTATCTACTTTTCCCCAGAAGAGTCCTTTCAGATGCAACACTCGTCCGTGTTCTTTGTTAACCAGTTGATACTCGTCCGTATCATCATCTCTGAACATGTGTCAGTTTGTTTCTACATGATACTCGCCCGTATCATAGCCTTAAGGATGCTCGTCCGCATCTTTAATCTATACACAATACCAAAACACTTATACCTTTTGTTTTCTTGGATGTAAACGCTCGTCCGTGTTTACATAATCCCCAGTAGATCGCCAACAAATTTTCTTTTTATCTAACACTCGTCCTGTGTTATGATACCTTTGAGAGCAGCCGTACCCTGCTGAGTGGTCGTCCTCCACTTCTTGATGGTCGTCCTCCATCATGCTCATCCGATGGCCGTCCCCATCGTTGATTTTTAGCAGCCGTCCCCTGCTAGGTGGTCGTCCTCCACCCTTTGATGATCGTCCTTCATCACTTTATCCAATGGCCGTCCCCATTGTTGATTTTGATTATCTAACACTCGTCCTGTGTTATGATAAACCCCGAGAGCAGCCGTCCCCTGCTGAGTGGTCGTCCTCCACTTCTTGATGGTCGTCCTCCATCATGCTCGTCCGATGGCCGTCCCCATCGTTGACCTTTTCTATCCGATGGCCGTCCCCATCGTTGATATTTTCGGCAGCCGTACCCTGCCAGGTGGTCGTCCTCCACCTCTGATGGCCGTCCCCATCATATTTCTTTTATACCCAACAGAGCAGCCGTCCCCTGCTAGGTGATCGTCCTTCACCTTTGATGGCCGTACCCCATCATCTGTTTATTTCATTTATTCTTTAACCCGATGGCCGTCCCCGTCGTGGTCCCTTTTCCTTTTTAGCCCGATGGCCGTCCCCATCGTTGGTTGCTTGACCTTTATGAACTTGATGGCCGTCCCCGTCATGTTTCATTAATCCCCAGAGAATTTTACAACTTTATCTTGATGGCCGTCCCCATCATGATATCTTATTTTCCCCAGCTAGTCGGCCGTCCCCGTCTTGGCTTTACTTGTTTTTCCCCAGCTAGTCGGCCGTCCCCGTCTTAGCTTTACTTTTTATCCCCAGCATGTCGGCCGTCCCCGTCATCGCTTTATTTCCTGCACTTTACCAGCATGTCGGCCGTCCCCGTCATCGCTTCGCTTCACATACCACTTTACCCAGCAGTCTTCCTCTGCTCGACGGTCGTCCTCCGTCGCCCACACTTTACAATATACTTTATTTTCCTTTACAATCTATATCCCTTTTCTTCTTCATTTCTGTGAGTGCAAATCTTGGACTGTCTTTGGTATTCAACCACAAGTTATCTTGTTTGGCCTGTTAAGCCGTCGCTTACATCCTGCACAGCTAACTCATGTTTGAATAGGGGCAGCTGTAAACACCCCCAATTTGCCCTCACCCATTCACACCATGGCTTGTGATCATTCTCATATGCATAAGTACAATCATATCATCTCACATCTCATTTTTGATTCACTGCATAGCTTTCAAGGCATCTGCACCTGGGGTTTGTGATCTGAGTAGTCCCAAAGCTTCTTGAGGCACTCCAAAGGCCACCAATCAACTCAAAGGGGTCCATGTGTGTTCTTATATCATATTCCATCTCCTCAAAGTCAAAATTGCAAAGGAGTCACAAGAGCTAGGGTTTGAGTGGATGCAGAGCCAGGATGAACTGCACAGTTGACTGAAAATTAGGGTTTTGGTTTCAGAGGCCATAACTCCAAATTTTTTGGTCATTCTTGTTTCCATTGATCTCTATATGGTATAGGGAGTATGCATATCAATTTTCATGAAGAAATTCCATGGGGAAATCATCTGATCAAGAGTTGACTTTCTAGACAAGTCAGTGCAAAATCAGGGCATCTGAGGCCCCCAATGACCCAACCAATGGGTGATCTTCATCATTTTGAGTGTATATGGTCTTTATTTGATCATGGAAGAAGATTGAAGTTCACAAAAATCAAGAATTTAGGGTTTTTGCAAATGTTGACTTTTTGGGCATAGTTGACTTTTCAAGAATGCATCATTTTAGGTCATTTTTCAAGCCTTGATTCTTGATCCAAAAAGGCTTCAAATGGAAAAACTTTGGTCATGAAAGTTGTAGATCTCATCTTTCCCTTTTCAAAAAGTACAAGAACATGATCAAACTCTTCTTGGATCAAAAGTTATGGCAATGCAAAGTTGGCTAAAATCATTAATTTTCAAGGCATGCCCTAAGTGAAAATTTTGCAAAGTCTTGAACAAATGCATTATGTGACTTCTAATTCCTCTCAAACCAGTACACAAACATTTCTCTAAGTCATAAAATCAGAATTGAACCAAGAGTGCCCATGGTTATGGTTCATGTAACTTGACTTTTCTCATGTGAACCAAAATGTCACAAGTTGCAAAACTCATGATCATGCCTTCACCAACTTGCTGCCTTGAATGCTGGACCAAGCTGACATTTCCCCCTCATCTTGCTGCGCATAGCCCATGCCTTGTACCAAGCTAGCACCTCACCATACTTTCTCTTACACAAGAGTTGACAAATTGCAAAAGTTGCCTCACCTATCCATAAAGCACATGTCAAATCAACTGACCAATGAGAGAGAGTTATGTGGACAATTTGCAAGCAAAGCATAGCATAAGGCAAGGCTGAAACTATCACATTCAACACATTCACAAAAACACTCCCTTTTGCATTTTGTTTCGAATCCCTCTGCCCAGCCACAAAACACTTCAACCACTTCCACCTTTCAACTCACCTTGTTCTATAGATCACAAAGAGCCAAGAACACAAGCCTGAAATAGCCAGATTACTCCATAGCCATTTCTCACTCCATTTTGCAGTTTCATTCGAAACTCTCATCCTAGCTCACAAACACACAAACAAACACCACAAACCTTCTCCATTCATCATCAGGACCTCAAACCCTCATTCACCATGACCTGAAAGTGCCAGAATCTCCATTGCCATTTTTGACTGAACTGAAGCAGGAGCTTTCGAAACTCATCATCAAGCCAACTTAAACTCCATTTGAGCATTCAAACATCTTCTGGGGACCAAGTGGAGCAGCTTGCACAAAGAGAGGTGGCCAGAAAGTTCCTAAACTGAAAGCTTCGAATCTCAGGTAGCCTGAAATTTATTTTTCCAGAAGTTGTTTTTCTTGTTACAAACTTGTTCTATTTGTTCCACTGATCATCCTGGTACCATTGGTTTTGAAAATGGTTGTGATTTGAGCATTTAATTTGACTCTGAAACTGGTTTGCCCTAAAAATGTTTGCTTTCGATTCATGTGATTGATGAAGAATAAATTTGTTTGGGGTTAGGGTTTTGATTCAGGAGATCATGGGGTTCATCCCCATGTGTTTAGATTTCATTTTTGATACGTTTTGAGGGGGTTTGGGGATTTTCAGGTGGACTGCCCGCCGGAGAAGACGACCGGAGGTCTTCTCCGGCCACCTGAAAGTCATTAGGGCTTAATCCAGTAATTAAATGCCATTTGAATCTGGTCCTTTGGATGCGTGGAAAATGTTGACTTCGCGCGCGTGTGAACGGCCAGGATGCAGTCATTAAACCCTAATCAGCTTTATTTATTTAATTAATTAAAATTAAGCCTGTTTGAATTGAGACCCTTGGATGAAGCGCGCAGTCAACCTTTTCAAACTCTGGATCAATCTCAGCCACCCACATTGCATACTTTTCTTTTTATTTCATTTTCTCTTATTTGTCTTGCATAATTATTTAAAAATAGCAAAAAATTCATAAAAATTATGAAACTTTTTCTTTAAAGTTTTATTAATTTTTAAGACCCAAAAACATTTTTTATTTTATTTTTATCATTAAAAAAGTATTTTTAAATATTTAAAAGATTATTTTTAATTGATTAATGAGAATTAATTAATTAAAAATACTTTTAGGTATTTAAAAATTACAAAAAAATTCATGAAATGTTCTAAGACATTTAGAAACATTGTCCAACCTTCAAACCAAATTTCTTTTTTGATCTTGATGCATTTTAAGAATTTTTCATTGAATTAAATCATTTTTTATGCATTATTTTGATCATGGATTCAAAAATTCATTTCTGCCTATTGGTGAAGGTTGAGACATTGATTCTTTTTGCTTTGTCTTGTGTTTAACATGTATTTTCAAGGATAAAAAGGCCATGAATTGTTCTTGCATTTTCAAATTGTTTGGCATTTGTTTTGCTAAGAACCCTAAAAAACCCTAATAACTTAGAAAATTCATATCTTGAGTTTGGTTGAGAGTTGAGAGCTCCCCTTTGGGCAGTGGTTCATCATAGGCCTAGGGTTTCTTTGGGTGCCATTTTCCATTTTTATCTTAGGGTTTTGCTTCTGTTTTGGATTTTTGTTTGATGTTTGATCCATAAACCCTAATTTGGGCTTCCATTTGCATCCTTCTTGCATTTCCTTGCATGACATGGCTTGTCTTTGCATTTTGTGCATTCTTGTGATTCATTTGACATCTTAAGACATATAAGAAGCATCTTTGATCATTGCATCTCATATTTGCCATGTCATTTGTCTTGTATGATTCATAACTTTCCATGCTTGTTCATGCTCCTTAACTTGCATCATTTGCATTCATAATCTTGTATGAACATCCCCATTGCTTTGCCTCATGTTTGCAGCACCTCATAACATCATTAACATCATGTGCATGCTTCTGGTTTGGTATAGCATCATGTCATTTCATTTCATTTAGCATTGCATTGCATTTCTTTCTAACATTTCAGGTGGTAAGTAAACTTGAGAAGTGGATTTGCCTTCACTTCTCATACCTTTTCTTTTCATCTCTCTTGCATCCATTGCTGCATTTCTATTTGTGTTTGAGTTTGAGCTTGCTCATTCTTCTTCTTCCCACTTTCTTTCTTCAAGTGACTTGACTTCTTGAATGAAGCAAGTCACTTTGCTTCTCTTGATCCTGTTCATCTGCTTCCTGGTGGTTCTTCTGAAGATTGTTCTTGAAAACCTCACAAACCTTATGATCATCCAAGCATGACAATGAATTAGGGTTTTGATTAGTATCCCCTCATAGTTTTACCTTTGTGTCTCTCTTTGAGTCTTCTCTTCTCATCTCATAATCAGAGACTAAACCCTAAAGGCTTTAAGACTTTGTGCTTAGGGTTATGCCTGCATCCTTCTCTTAGGATGGAGTGTATAACTTTAATCCTAAGTATTGAACCCTTAAGGTGTTTAAATCTCTTAATCAATCCATCTAACAATCATCAAGACATCACACTTGTAACTTGGGCCTTGCATTAGGGTTCTAATTCTTCCTTAAGTGGTTAAGAAGGACTAACCCTAGTGTTAATGGACAAGTCCCCCTCAAGTTGTCTTACAAATCATAAAAAACACTTCATCATCATACCATTAATCTAAATAAAATCCACTTAATAAAGGCTTGTTTTGTCATGGGTTTAATCCCTAATCATGGATTAAGTTGAGGAGTCTTCCTCAGCTTAAACATTCTCATCTATTATCCTTCTTTTAGGATGGTGTAATGGGTCTGTTTAATCCTTGATTATGGCTTAACCTCATTACTCAACACTAAACAAAAACACCAAAAACATCTAAATAATCACAAGTAGGTTAATGATCTTAATCCTACATCAAAGGTGATTAAGTGTGAGAATCTGACTTCACACTTAAGGTATGCTCATTACCCCTAATCAGAGGGAAGATGTGATGAGTTTACTAACCCATTGGTTTAGGCTTAAGCTCATTAATCTATGACAAACTCCAAAAAGAAATAAAAGACTGAAAACTCAAAAAAACAAACAATAATCGTCTCCTTCGGGATTCTTTTCTCATCACCTTCATTCACAAACGAGAACTTGCTTCTTCCGTCTAATGCAAGACAGTAAGCACCTGAGCCAGACAGGTCATACACTTGAGCATTGACAAGCAAGCAGTTCACCAGTCAATTCATCTTTCAGTCTCTTTGGGTCGAACTACGGTGTTCTGACTTCCTCATTGCACGAGAGGATACGTAGGCATAACTTAACAGTTATCGAACAAAAGTCTCTGTACATTCCCCCTCTTTCCAGCTTCATTCTTTAGCCTCATTATCATGAGCATCTCATCTTTGTTCCTACACAGACACATCATTTATACACTTCACACTTTTTTTTTCAGCACTGACACCTGTACATTCTTTTCCAGCTATTTTACACACAAATTGCACTGACACTACCCCTTTATAACACAAATCTTTTAAGCGTGGATCCCGTCGAGTACGACGGACAATCTGGGTGCTAATACCTTCCCAGGTTGTAACCAACCCCCTTTCTCAGTCTCTCTGGTTTGCAAACCGTCTTATCCGTATCTTTCTAGGTCTATGCAGCATTACCTTTCCTCCGGGATAAAAATGCCTAGCTGGCGACTCTATTCATCTCCAGTGAGTTCACGGCTGTGTGTTCTCATTGTCCTTTTCGCCGACCGTTCGCGCTTGTACCTGGATGCAAATCTTTGGGAGCGACATAAGGTAGTATATTGCCTGCTCTTTTCGACCAGACTCGTCATGTTGCCCCAACACACACCCCATTGAGTTGTCTAACACTGTTAAGTACATAATCAAGGGTCTTCCATCAACTGGTGGCATCAAAATTGGTGGCTCTAGTAGATATCTCTTAATTTCATCAAAGGCAGTTTGGCATTCATCATTCCATTCCATCACCTGATCTTTCTTCAACAACTTGAAGATTGGCTCACAGATGGTAGTTAATTGGGAAATAAATCTTGCAATGTAGTTTAATCGTCCCAAGAAACCTCTAACCTCCTTCTCAGTGCGGGGAGCTGGCATCTCTCGTATAGCTTTCACTTTTGCAGGATCCATTTCAATACCTTTTCCACTGACAATGAAACCCAGGAGCTTTCCAGATCTAACTCCAAAAGTACACTTGTTTGGATTTAATCTCAACTTGTATTTCTTCAACCTCTCAAACAACTTGTGCAGATGATCAAGATGTTGCTCTTCATTCTGAGATCTGGCTATCATATCATCCACATATACCTCTATCTCATGATGAATCATATCATGAAACAAAGCCACCATAGCACGCTGATATGTTGCCCCTGCATTCTTCAAACCAAATGGCATTACCTTATAGCAAAAGGTGCCCCACTGTGTCACAAATGTTGTCTTCTCCATATCTTCAGGTGCCATCTTGATTTGATTGTAACCAGAGAACCCATCCATAAAAGAGAATACCTTATGCTGAGCAGTGTTGTCTACCAGAATATCAATATGAGGAAGTGGAAAGTCATCTTTGGGGCTAGCCTTGTTCAAATCTCTGTAGTCCACACACATACGTACCTTACCATCTTTCTTAGGAACCGGTACCACATTTGCAACCCACTGAGGATAAGAAGTCACGGCCAAGAACCCTGCATTGAACTGCTTCATTACCTCTGCCTTGATCTTTTCTGACATTTCAGGACGCATACGACGAACCTTCTGCTTCTTTGGACGACAATCTTCTTTCACTGGCAAACGGTGAACCACAATGTCTGTATCCAACCCTGGCATATCTTCATAAGACCAAGCAAAGATTTCCACATAGTCACGTAACATCTGAATCAACCTGCTCTTAACACTGTCCTCTAAATCAGCCCCTACCTTGACCTCTTTTCTGTCTTCCTCAGTTCCCAGATTCACAACTTCGACTGGCTCTTCATGTGGCTGTATGGCTTTCTCTTCTTGTTGTAACAACCTAGCAAGCTCTACAGGTATTTCACAATCGTCCTCATTTCCGTCTTCAGTTTGATAGATCGGATTCTCGAAATTGTAATTGGCAATAGTAGAACTGTTATCAACAGGATCCAGGGTGGATGAGGATCTGCATTTAGTGATGTGGGTGTGTGTAAGAACACATAGCTGATAAAGCAAAAATAAAAGAAAAGAAGGACAAGGAACACAATATTTACGAAAACGAAACGTCCACTGATTTTATTGAATGAAGTATGCAAATGAAATGACAGCCCGTAACAAGCACACCATTGTGCCCCGGGTAAGGCACATGGCTTGAAAGTTTTATTGTTCAGAAATTACAAATGTAAAAAACACAACACAGTAATAGTATTTACTCCTGACTAAAGGAGATAGGGATAACATCTTCAGCTTTCCAATTATTGAGTCCAGCACCCACAGTAGGAAAAATCCATGCATCCAAGTTGTAGTCTTCATCTTGATCTCCCACAGCATTGATAACCCCTTGATTGGTGATACGAGCAGCACGAGTACGACGAACAGCCTTCTGGGACTCTGCAGTGAAACCCAAACCAAACTTGTCAGACTTGTATGGAATATCAGGAAGCTGACCCCAAATAGTACAACCACCTTCATCCACTACAGCTTTAGCATCATTAAGGGAGGCCATTGCCATTGTTGGAGGTTTTCTGGTGACCACAGGAACATTCTTCACAGCAGGAGGAGTCACACAATCATCACCAACCCGGGGAACCACTTCAAATGACTGACATGGAGTCTCAATGTATTCACCTTCTACTTCCAGATACTTGAAAGTGTTTACATGGCTGACAAAGTATTCTTCCTCTCCAAAGACAGTAACAACCTTTCCATTCACCGGATATCTCAACTTTTGGTGCAATGTAGAGGTCACAGCACCTGCCCCATGGATCCAGGGACGACCAAGCAGACAAGAGTATGAAGGACGAATATCCATCACATAAAATGTAGCAGTAAACACCTGAGAACCAACTTTGATAGGAAGATCAATCTCCCCATGCACTACTCTTCTAGAACCATCAAAAGCCTTTACCACAATATTACTGGGCTTCAACACCGTATCTTCAGGACTCAGCTTATTCAGGACTTCCTTGGGCAACACATTCAGAGATGAACCATTGTCTATCAGCACATGTGACAGGGTAGTGCCCCTGCATTCAATTGAAATATGCAAGGCCCTGTTATGATCCCTCTTGGCAGGGGTCAAATCAGCATCAGAGAATCCTAACCCGTTGTCATAGGTCAGGTGAGCAACACAGTTTTCAAATTGGTCTACAGAAATTGCACTGGGTACATGAGCAGACTTCAGAAACTTGATCAAGGACTTGGCATGAGCCTCAGAACACAGCAACAAGGACAACATAGAGATCTTTGAGGGAGTATGCCCCAACTGATCCACAATGTCATAATCACTCTTGCGAATGATTTTCAATACTTCTTCCATCTGCTTAGAGAGTTCATCAGCAGCTGGCACATCAGTAGATACAGGCTCAATAACAGGACCTTTGCCCCGAGCATCAGTGGTGGAAGTAGCAGCAGGAGTAACTGCACTCTTAGAAGCAACTGGAGGAGAGAAGACTCTTCCACTACGAGTGATCTTGCTAGATTCAGCAATATTATCAATGTCAGCAGGCATATCAGGTAAAGGCTCTTGCTTAACACCATGGATGTAAACATCAGACCCATAGTGCCAAGGCACAGCTTTATCAGATGTATAGGGAATAGGACCAGGAGTAGTGATGATCAGAGGAGCTACTCTGGCTTCAGCAACAACTTTCACAGGACCTTCAGCAGTAATCTTGATTGGGCCCTGACGAGTGATTTTAATAGGACCCTTTGAAGTGATTCTTACTGGTACTTTGTCAACCATGTCAACCTCTTCAATCTTCTTACCCTGAGTCAGATGATCCACCATACTTTCTACAGATGCTGGTCTTCTTTCAAACACTATAGTATACTTATCCATGAGACGTTGAATTCCATCTCTCAGAATGAAGCAACTATCTGGCTTATAGGTACAATACAGACAATCTTCACGACAACCTGGAAAGATCCCAGCTTGTACTAACCTCTTTTTGATAACAGATAATGGTGTGTTCAACTCCATGACTGAATAGACATGCAGGTCTTCCTCAATGTCTTCATCAATGGCGTTGACAGTCTTCTCGTGATTTGGCAGTGGTGCTGTAATCACATTTGGTGGATCAAATTCAATTTCTCCAGCATCAATCATATCTTGAATTTTGTTCTTCAAGACCCAGCAGTTATTGGTATCATGTCCTGGACAGTTTGAATGATATGCACATCGTGCATTGGGATTGTACTTGGGAGAGGTAACATTGGGATTCTGAGGAGCCTCCCTCAGGGTAATAAGTTCAGCCTTCAACAAGTATTGCAATGCCTGAGCCATTGACATGTTGATCTTCGTGAACTGTCTTCTAGCCCTCTGTTGGTTGCCCTGAGGCTGCTCTGTTGTTGCAGGAGTTGGATTTGAAATATGAACCGCACTGACAGACTGATGCCTTCTGTTACGATCAGGCTGACCATAAACAACATTAGATTCTTTCTTCCCTGTGGGAGGCTTCTTTGCAGCACCTGATGAAGAAGTGCCCACATGGATCTTACCATTCTTTATACCATTCTCTACTCGCTCTCCTGTCATGATCAACTCAGTGAAACCAGATGATGAGCTTCCAATGAGATGACTGTAGAACGGACCATTCAGTGTACACATGAACATATCAACCAATTCCCTATCAGTCAAAGGGGGTTGAACTCTTCCAGCTAAATCTCTCCACTTTTGAGCATACTCCTTAAAACTTTCTTTGGCACCCATAGACATGCTCTGAAGCTGCATGCGAGTGGGGGCTAAGTCAGCATTGTATTGATACTGCTTGTAGAAAGCTTCAGCAAGGTCATTCCAATCTCTGATGTTGACACTCTCCAACTGATAATACCACTCCAACTGAGCTCCAGATAAGCTCTCTTGAAAGAAATGGATCCACAATTTCTTGTCAGCAGTGTGAGGTTGAATCCTTCTGACATAAGACCTCAAGTGCAGCTTGGGACAAGAGACCCCATCATAAACAACAAAGGTAGGAACTTTGAAACCAATGGGTATCACAACCCCAGATATCAGACTCAAATCTTCAAAATCCAGCCCAGATGATTTCTGCAATTCCATAGCATCCATCCTATCCACCAGCATCTTGAATTTGTCTTCATTAGGCTCATGGTAGTAATTAGCCTCAGAATCAGAGTCCCCTATAGTGTTGTGGAGACTGCCTCTCTCTTTCTCAGATTCCTCAGATTCATAGTCTTCAACCTGTTCCTTGGTCTTGACAGGACCCTTGAACCTTCTTCCCATGTTGAGCAACCCAGCAGACCTTCTAGTCTTCTTAGTCTTCTTGGCCAGCAGTGCCTTCAAATCATCTTGCCCCTTGGACAGGTTCAAGATCAGCTCTTGGAACTGTGCATTTTGTGCCTGAAGATCTTTAACTGATTGTTCAAGAGCCATTGCTGAAATAAACAGCGAGAAGATGAGAAACCTGTGCACAATAATAAACCTGTGATGCAATGAAATGATATGGGAATGCCTATGCAATGTTTTCAAGGACCGCAGAATTTAAATTTGCTTAAACAAACAAGAAAGTAACTTTTTATTAGTAATTACTTGTTTTGCCTTTTAGGCTTACAAAAAATGAAAGTGAAATAAGTACAAAAGATGGGGTTTTAAGTCTCCCATGGACGTTTCCTCTTTGTGTTGAGGTATGAGTTGAGGTTTCGTTCCTTGTGAAGTTGCTTTGTGAGCTCTAGAATTCTTGCTTGGCTTGCTTTGTAATGAGCCTCGAAAGTATCCCTTTGCTCCTTCAGTTGGATCCATGATCTCTGCAAGTCTTCCTTATCAGTAGGCATGTCTGGGTGAAGGATGGTATAAGATGTGTCTCCTTCAGCAACAGGTTCCATGGTAACTGGTAGGACGGCAGGATATGGCATCATGAGTGTCTGAGCACGAGAGCGTACCCATCTGAGATAGGCCTCCATAGGAATAGTGTACTTAGGCTCCAGTGTCTTGCTGTCAATCCTGTTTACCTTTCCCCAGGCTCGTATGAATCTCTGACGGTAACCCTGAAGATCATTGTCGTAATCAAACACAATGCCCTGAATCAGCATATCATGTGGACCATCACTCCGAGCGTAACCAAACTGTCGCAAAGCTAGAGAGGGGTTGTAGGTAATGCCTCCTCTTATGCCTAGAAGTGGCACATTAGGAAACTCCCCACAACGGTCAATGATAGTGACATTCTCCATAGATCTGGAGCACCAATGGATATCTGAATGCGAGAGTGACATGATCCTCTTGGACCACCTGAACCCTTGCTCATTCTTCATTACTGAGCGAGGAAGGTGAGAAATAAACCACCTAGAAAGCAAAGGTATGCAGCACATCAAAGTTCCTCTTGCCCTTGTAGTACGGGTGTGAAGAGAATGCAGGATGTCTCCAAGCAATGTAGGCACTGGATTGTGACTCAGGAAAATGTTGATGGCATGAACATCTATGAACTGATCTGGATTGGGGAACAATACTAAGCCGTATATCAGCAAGGCTAATATCTCCTCAAAAGCATCATGACTCATGGCCTTCAAGAACATTTGAGCCTTATCCATTAATACCTTGGCAAGAATACCCTTGACTCCACTTCTGGTTTCTAGAACAATGTCAGACTTCTTCAGATGTAGAGCTGCAGCAATAACCTCAGGTTTAAGTTCCTTCTCCAAACCTGTGAAGGGTCTTTGATCAAGAACAGGTATACCCAGAAGCTTAGAGACCTCCTCCATGGTAGGGACCAACTGATAGTCAGGGAATGTAAAGCAATGGTGTTTAGGGTCAAAGAACTGAAACAGGACACTCATCATGTCTTCACTGAACCCTGGAGTGACTAGATCCAATAGGTGACCATGTCTCTTGATGAACCGGGAGTGATCGGACACTTGAGAAACCAACTCTTTAAGCTTGGGAGGTATCCCCACAAAGTTGATCCTGATGGTGTTTCTACGAGCTGAAGCCATGACCTGCAACAAAGAACAAAGATAAATCCTTTGGTCCTTGAAATGGTTAGGGAAAATGGTATGCTCATGATGCATGATGATGTCATGATGTTATGCTCAATCACAAACATGTGGCACACACAAACAAGTCACACCATAGCCCTAGGTTCAAAGGCTTGCATGAGGTTCAAAGGTAAGTACCCTCCCCTGAAGTTAGATGGTTCATCCTGTCCTACAAAAGTAACCAGGTTCTAAGGGATCTCAATATCATTGATCCTTCACAAGGGTGGTTGTTCAGTAGGCAACTTACTTGCCAACCAAAACCCTCCAAGTTTAGGATCTCAATGAGCGTAGTATCGAGTATCAACCAACTTCAGTCTTCACCAAAGCCGGTTATCTCACTACCTTCTAAAGGCCAAGATGGGATGACTAAGGTTCTAAAAGTCAGTTAATGCATTGACAACATATGGCAGCCTCAATATTATCCTCAACTTGACTTAAGGAATATAAGCACCAACCAAGAAGTCGCACTAACTATGGCCACCAGATCAACCGTATCGATATACGTCGTACAGTTTCCTTGGTCTATTGCCATTTACCTAAGGTACACTAGATCCGGGTTAGGATCTTTCACACATAAGAGCACCCCAACAAGTAATATAAAACAAACAAGGCAAACAATTCAAAGTGATCTTAATTCCTAAGGGTACCCCTCTTAAATAGATCCCCAGCAGAGTCGCCAGTTCTGTAACACGGTGGGAGAACTGACTTTAAGGAATGTTGCGGATAGCAAGAGTCGCCACCGAATTTTATTTTATCCGTAAGGAAAGGTTATAAAAGAACAGGAAAGACCTTAGAGAATATTTTGGGTCCGGGGGGTAGGTTATGAAAAGGGAAGGTATTAGCATCCTTTTCATCCATGGTTATCCATGGGCTCTTAGGTACTTAAGCTCACTTTAAATTGATTTTAAAAGTGTAGTGTGTGAATAGAAAAAATCTTCAGAATAGTTTAATAATAACCCTCGTACGGATGTGTAAAAAACTTGTTTGAAAATTTGTTTGAAATTTGTTTAAGTGTGGAAAAGTTTTGAAGTGAGCAAATACCTAGGAGTAACCTACCCTAATGTTTAAGGTCTTTCTTATTCTTTATTCTTTCCTTTGTAAGACTATCCCTACTATTAAGAAGTAGGTAGTCCTTACTTTGGATGTTAAGGGACATGTGAGGGACAATTTGATTTTGAAGGCAATGGTGGGGTGTAATAAGCACATATAAGGGACTATCATCATTTATTCGAAAGGGACTCGATTCGTAAAGGCAACCATAAGGGACTTTGATGATTTTTTATTTCGAGGGACTTGCTTTATACACCCCACTTCACCATTATTCGTAGGCAACTTGAGGGATAACCTTAGGAAGTGAGACGGCGATTAAAATCGACTTACGTGTGTGACGTGTTTAATTTAATTATCTTATGATTAAAAATTATCTAAATTTATTTTAAAATAACAAACATGTCTTTACACTCCCTAAATTACTAACCATGGCAAAATTAATTAAAATAATTACAATATTACAATCGGGAAACAATTACAAAATTATAATAATAATAAATAAAATATTAAATAATAAGCAATAAATAATAAAAGAGAATAAGGGGTTAGTAAGCAAAATTAGTAAAATAATGATAATAAACATAAAAATAAAATTGGGTTAGTGATATTGAATAATATTGAATAATAAGTAAGAAAAATAAAATAAAAGAGGTTAGTGAATAATAATTAATGAAATAATAATAAAAGCAAAGTAAATAATTTGGTTAGTAGTAATAATAATAAATAAATCAAAACATTAAGGAATTAACAATTTTTAGCATAAACAATTATATGAACAAACAATTATTTTACAAGCTATTAAGTTATTTTTAAATATATTATAACTACAAAATTTTAACTTTTAATTATTTACAAGAACATAATTTGAATTAAATATATTCACATCCTAAAAAAAACTTATAATTATATTGACAAAATTAACTATATTAAAAATTATATACATGATAATTATGATGAGAATTTAGAAAATAAAAATCATTTAGAAAATAGAATTAGGTTTTATTTTAGAAAATGTTTTATAGGGTTTTGAAAATTAGGGTTTAGTTAAAAACTAATTATATAGAATTATCTTAATTAATATAAATTATATAAATAAAATTTAAATTTGAAACAAAAAAAATCAAGAGCTTCATATTTTTTTAGAAAAATAACATTAGTAATTGAATACATAATATATACATACTTTATAATATAGAAAATAATAAAATATTATAATTTTAATTTATTTTAATATAAGATATTAATTAATAAAAAAAATAATAAGAAAAATAATGAGAAAAGTAAAAAAACCTGATGGGGCTGGGGTTTGAACCCAGTCCCCTATGCTTGCAACCAAGAGATCACACCACTGGGCCATCCATGCGCAAGCAAGAGATGAGAGAGTGAGATTTGTTTTGTTCCTTGCTTTGAGAAATCCAGAAAATAATGAGAAAACCAAAAAGGCCTGGGGGAGGATTGAACCCAGGACCTTATAGTTACACACGCGCGCGCTTTACCGCCTGGCTGGGAGAGCCCATCTGACTATGGAATGGCAAGAACACATAATATATTATGTTGGCTTTTACCTGGAAAAAATAAGAAAAAAACATGCATGGCCTGGATTCGAACCCAAGCCAATCACCTAAACGCGCAGCAACATTACCACCAGGACAAGCCTTAGCTTGTGATAGTAAACTGAAACGAAATTATATTATTTTTAAACAAAAATTCAAACACAGATTTCGCGCCACCTAGCTTCTTCTTCAACCTTTTACCTGCGAATTTTATTGCCCTTTTTCCTGCAAGTTTTGTTACGAGTTTTTCATGGTTTAAATCCTGCGAAATTCAAACACACACCAAGCAGTAACGATTCATCAAATTGATTATAGTTTTATAATCCTTAGGTCTCATAGAACACTCCCATGTTCTTAGAATTTATTTAAACTCATTGAATCACCAAACCCTAATTTCAAGAGCTAAACCCTAACAATGGCCGAATCTGTTCTAGGCAAGGAAAATCCAATTAATTTGTCCAGAATCGTTCCTTGGATCATCACAAACACAAAAGCACAAACAAAATTCATTAATAATGCACAAATAATTGAAATCGAAAAAATGAAATTTGAGATGAAACTTGATTCGGGTTTAGCAATATGTGATGATATAAGGCAATGTGATGATCAGTTTATGCTCCATGATGATCAAGGAGGCCAACCATGTCCTTAAAATACCTTGTAATGCCTTGAATCTCCAAATCCGAATCTCACTTTTGGAAGGATTTTTTGAATGAAGAACTTACACTATGGCTGCTGGAATTCGTCCTTGAGTGTTAGGTTTGTGTTAAGCATATATACATGAGTGAATTAGGTCAGAAATATGGCTTGGTTGTGTGGATATTTGATCCAAAAAATATTGAAAAAGATCATGTTGTAAATTTCAAATATTTGATCATGAGTGCTTGCTATTTTGGGATAATTCACATGATTTCATTCCTCTT
This sequence comes from Lathyrus aphaca, assembly GCA_963966055.1. Lineage (NCBI taxonomy): Eukaryota > Viridiplantae > Streptophyta > Magnoliopsida > Fabales > Fabaceae > Lathyrus > Lathyrus aphaca. Next base: position 86,503,691 of record OZ014524.1, read on the forward strand.
TGACTCCAATCAATAATTATGAATTTCTAGAAACAATATCTTCACCCAAAAATAGGTTTTCATATTTTTTATTTATTTAAAATGATTTTTATGAATTAAATCAATAATAAATAAATAAAAAATAATAAAAATGATGAATTTCAGTCAATTGGGTCGTGCACCATGTTATGAGATGGATTGGGTCATAAATTAGGCAGCCCATTTGGAAAGAAATACTTCTAAGCCTCCATTTTCAACATAAACCATCACAAAATTGCCCAACTTTGCAAGGACACATCTCCCTCAATTTTAAAGGTATGAGGGTGTTCTTGGACTTTTTGGAAAGATTGAAGAGTCCTCTAAACAACCCCATTGGTTTCAGGTCCATATCATTTACCAATCTCAAGTTATGCCCTTTTGAAGTTGTTGACTTTTTGTTGACTTTTGAAATGACCTATAATGTCTTAGATCATATCTTTCAAATGAAGCATTTTTGGGCTTAATCCTCAACATCAAAGTTGTAGAGAATTCAATTTCCTTCAAAATGAGCTTTGTATGGAGACTTGGTGATGAAGTATGTGAAAGTTATGCCTGGTCAAAGTTCAGTTGACTTTTACTAAGGAAACCCTAATTTAGAAACTCCTGATTATTGATGATCTAGAATCTCCTTGATGAATCATGATCAACCCTTGATCAAATGATGAATTTTACTTCATATACTTGATGTTGGCAAAAAATCATGAAGTTTGACTTTGGTTTGACCACAATTGACCTCAGTTTGACTTTTTAACTGTATTGACTGATTTTGACTTATCTAATCATCTGACTGAGCAAACTTTTAAGAAAAGTCTTAAAACTTGTCATGGGGGTTCTTACACACATATAAGATGTTATGAAACTCACTTGAGGTATTGGAAGTCCATTTAGCCTGATTAAAGTCAAAACCCTAGTTTTGGATGCACTGCTTAGGAGATGCATTGTCTGAGGGAATTGTCAACTTCTTTGACCAATTGTGAACTTTGTGAACCTTGTGAACCTTCATAAAATGTCTTGTGATACTCATGAGAGGTATTGTGAAGCTTGTGAACCTTGTGAACCTTCAAGAAGCACAAAGTCTTGTATTGTGAGGGCAAATTTTGGGGTGCAACAACAGTGATCTCTTCTGGCACGTATGCTGCGTGCAAGACCTTCAGTAATGCATTCCTGTGAGATTCAGAACACATTAGCAGGGATAATATGGAGATCTTTGAAGGAGTTTGGTGAAGCTGATCCACCACCTTGTAATCATTTCTCTTTATAATTCTCATAAACTCGTCTACATCTTGCTCAAAAGATGTCTTCTGAGTTTCTTTGACAGCCGGCTCTTCAAATACCACACTCTTCCCCTTTGCTTTGGCAGCAGCTTCTGCCTCGGCATTAGGTCTTTGCAATTGTGAGGCAAAAAGGCGTCCGCTTCTGGTGAAGCCTCCGCCTCCCCCAACATTATCAATCTGTGGAGAAGAAGTTGAAGAATCCAAGGTGATTTTCTCCCCGTTGCAGTAGAGGTCAGAGCCATAATGCCAAGGGATGGCATTACTGCTTTCATATGGAACGGGTCCAGGCACCGTGATGGTAACTGGACTGACTGCAGCAGAGGAGGGTACTGAAATGGTGTGCGGATCGTAATAAATAGTGACTGGTGACCTGGCAGGAGATGCCACTGTTTGTTGTTGAAAGTTGTTGTTTGGAGGAACAAATGACGGATCATAGTAGATGGTGACGGCTGAGATATCTTCATTATTTTCTGTTGGCGTTGTAGAAGATCCTGCTGAATAAATGGGTGCTGATGTTGTAGAAGAAATGGTTGTTGACATCTGATTTGTTGAAGTGATGGATGGAGCCATTGTTGATGATATTGACGAATTGGTCGGAATGATTGTTGTTGCAGTTGTAGAAGAGTCAGGAATTGTTGTCAAAGGGATTGCTGGATTTGTAGGCGCTGATGTTGTGATCTGAAGTATACCACTTTTGATAAGATCATCTATGCCGCTTCTCAAATTATCACACCCGTTGACCAAAATGTTGCAATAACCACAACCGAGCTCACACCCGGGGAACATCTGGCATTCTATGAGCTGAGCTTTAATTTCTACCAGAGGTGTCCGAATCTGCCCAACACTGGTGATTAAGAAAGATGGCTTGTCTTCCTCAATGGCATTAATTCTGGGTCCTCCATGATTGGGCATGGGATTCTTGTTGACATTCGGCGGGGGTGCAAAGTTGAGGGCTTTAGAATCCACCAGATCTTGTACTTTCATTTGTAAAGCCCTGCATTTTTCAGTACTATGGCCAGGTGCATTGGAATGGAAAGCACATCTGGCGTTGACATCATAGTTTCTTGGCAAATTGGAAGGATCTAGAGGTGCCAATGTCCTTAACTCAACCAAGTTGAGCTTCAGGAGTTGTGGCAATAAGGTAGCATATGGCATAGGAATAGGGTCAATAACCCTATTTGCCTGTGATGGTCTTTGCTGTTGATTGTTGTTGTTGTTGTTGTAGTTTCTCTGTGGCGGATACTGAACTTGCTGCTGATAATGTGGTTGCTGTGGTGGTTGATATGCTGGTTGCTGAGGAATTGGAGCTGGAATAGTGACAGCGGCCACTGATCTGTGGATATGCTGAGGTCTGCCCCTGTTAGCATAAATGGCATTTGTCTCATCGGTTCTTCTAGGTCCCACAAAAGGCTTCCTAGGATTACTTGACGAACTTGCACCATTATCGGAAATCTTACCCATCTTTAGAAGGCTTTCAATTCTTTCTCCAGCTATGACTACGTCAGCGAAGCTGGTGGAAGAAAAGGCAGCTAGCCTATCAATATATGTTCCTTGCAGGGTATTCATAAACATGTCGGCCATTTCTCTTTCCGACATGGGTGGCTGGATAGCAGCAGCAAGCTGTCTCCACCTCTGGGCATATTCCCTGAAGCTTTCCCTGGAAGATTGAGACATTCCCATCAAAAGGGTCCTGTTAGGAGCCATGTCTAGGTTGTATTGGTACTGTCTTATGAAAGCTTCGGCTAAGTCCTTCCAGCATCTGATAGTAGCTCTGGTCAAGTGAGAGTACCACTCCCTTGAAGCCCCAGTCAAACTATCTTCAAAATAGAACATCCACAGTTTCTCATCCATGGTGTATGCCTTAAGTCTTCCCAGAAAAGACTGCAAGTGAGTTCGTGGACAGGAAGTTCCATTGTACTTCTCGAAGCACGGGGGTTTAAACTTATGAGGAATCCTTACCCCGTCCACTAACCCCATATCCATGACATCAAAACCCAAGGAGTTTTGAGACTCCAAAGATCTCAATTTCTCAGCAATTTCATCAAACCTCCTGTCATAAACTTCATCCCCAGCTCCCATCACAGTGAACTGCTCTTCCTGGGGGTCTTCTTGTAAGATTCTTCCTCCAGTAGTATTTCCTTGCACATTACCCGGGATGTTGACTTCCGAATGTAGATGGGGCCCATATACTGGTGGGTTAACATGAGGCTGACCTCTTTCATTGTTACTTGTTCCTCCAGTTCCCAGAGGAGGTTCTTCCGGGGTTTGTCTTTCCACCAATGCCCTCAGCCTTTCTTGACTTTGAGCCAAGCCATTCATTACCTCCATGAACTGGGTCATTTGGTTTCTCATCTCTAGCCTTTCGTTAACCATCTGGGTTCTGACCTCTGTCAGATCTTGCTGTACTTGATCCATTTGGATACCAGGAAGATTGTTGCGAGTAGGATACCTGTGCGGACGGTTGAGAGGGAACACCCGATGGCGAGCAATAATTCCTGAACCACAACAGAGTTAGAAACAAAATAAAGTAAAGACACACCTACAAAACAAAACATCAGTCAATATGCAATGCAGTATGCTTATTTATTTTCCAAGGTATCTGGCTTGGCTCTTGGTTTTGACCTTTCCAGACCCCGAGGAAGATGCTTTGATGTTGCTTGAGAGAAAGAAAACTCAATGAAACAAACTGACAAATACATTACAAATGGTGGATCATACATAATTCGTTTTTACAACATATGCCCCTGAGGGGTCAAAATACAACATAAAAGAAAAGTACATCAAATGGAAATAACAACACGCAAAGTAGTCAAACATCTAAGCCAAACTCATCCTCCTTAACCTCCTTCAAAAGTGCTTCAGTTACAGGACCATCCGGATGCTCTGTGATGTTTCTGATAAGAAGGTTTCTGGTGGCAATAGTAGTGGTCAGCTTCTTGTGCCTGTCCTGGTCTTTTGACCTCTTCACACCATCCCTAAGCTTCAGTTCTGAAATCTCCTTCTGGGCTGCCAGCAAAGCTTCCTGTTGCTTCTTTTCATTGGCCTCCAACTGCTCAATCCTAGTTTGAGTCCTCTTATCTTCTTGAGTGCGAGCTTCAGTGATCCTGACCCACCTAGCTTGACTTTCCTCTAGATAGAGATCAGTCCTAGCCTTCTGAAACTGGGCCTTTTTACAGGCATTCTTCAATATTTGCTCTCCAGCTCTTGATTTCTTGATGTAGTCCTCTGCTTTCCCAATCTTGGCCAGATGCTCCACTTTAAGCTTCTCCAACCTCTCAATGTCTATACGACCATCACTCCTCTCCCAGAGGGTCTTCTTCAGAGCTTGAGACAGATTCTCATTTCTCTCCTTCAGCTTTTCAAATTCCTCCAGGCTGACAGTGGCTGGAGGTGGTACTGTGGAAGGTCCAGGTGTATCCTCAATGGTGAAAGGCATCCCAGAAATATGAGCCCTAGCATAAGACCACTCATAATACTGAGCTGAAGCCACATTGTTGCATCTCCCAAGAATGGCCATCCCTTTGGTCTGGATGTTGTCCCAAGCCCAGGATGATTGTCTGACAACAGCTAGATTAGGCTTTATCTCACAATACAGGGTTTCAGCCAAGTCTTGCACTCTAGGAGGGTGTACCAAAGCATAGCCCATTTGTCTCTTAAACAGCAAAGGGTTGTAGTTGATGCAGCCCTTCACTCCCACTAGAGGTACATTGGGGTACTGTCCACAGCTAGTAATTATGTCCCTGCCTTTGGTGCTCTGGGTGCACCACCTGATGTCATCTGAGGTCAAAGCAATAAGCCTCCTGGCCCAATTCTCCTGTTGGTGAGGGTTCAGGAAGGCATCCGTTTTGGGTAAGTGTTTAAGCAGCCAAGTGTGAAACAAAGGAGCACAACACCTCACCAACCTCCCTCTCTGCTTCTCATTCCTCTGATGAACAGAATAATAGAAATCCCCCAGCAATGTGGGCACTGGGTTCCTCAGAAGGAAGAGATGAATGGCATTCTTGCTGATAAACTTGGGCTCATCTGCAAATAATATAACCCCATATATACTGAGGGCTAACAATGCACAAACTGCCCTCCATTCTCCCAAGGAGGCTTTCAGGATAACCTGAGAAATCAGAAAGTCTAGGTGCAATCCAGGGATCCCAGCCTTTGTGGCCATGTTCTGCTCAATTAAACTAGGCTCCAAGTGCAGTGCTTTTGCCACTTCTCCATTGCTGGGAGAAGTCATCTCAGGGTTGAAGGGAATCCCACCCCTAACAGGTACTCCAATCAATGATGAGAATTCCTCCAGCAGAGGTCTTATCTGAAAGTTCTGGAAAGTGAAGCATCTCAAAGGAGGGTCATAAAACTGTAGGCAAGTGTGGATCAAGCTCCTCTGAGATGGGTCTAAGTCCATAACCATATCAAGGATGCCTCCATAATGCTCTCTGAATAATGGGGTGTGGTCTGGAGTGATAAGTGCCTGGACCTGTCTGATGCCAGCCAGCACAGGCTCAAAGAAATGATATGAAATGTTGCTCTTCTTAGGTGCCATGACTGCTGATGAAGAGCTGAAAACAAATGCTGATGATGAAGACTGATACTGGGGATGAGCCACTGATAGGCTGAGGATGATGATGGAGGTAGCTGAAGCAGGCAACTGATGAAGAGAGCTGAAGCAGATAACTGGTGAACAGGGGTCTATGCAGATGAAGGGGTCAAAACCAAGCCAGATGGAATATGGATACCCTGAAAAACAAATAAACAAATGTTAAATGATGCAAATGATGAGTATGCAAATGATATGCAAGGGTTTGTGATCGAGCTGGATCTTATTACTGCCTTGATATAAGTCCATGTATGTCCAAGAAGTCCGGATGGAGGTTCAGAAGTCCAGTAACCAAGGTGGGGGACTCAAATAAAGAGTCACATGTCCAGGGTTAAGTCACAAGAACTATCCAAAGTGAAGCATTCTTAAACACAATAGGTAACAGGGTATGATGTGGCCAAGGGTTCCTGCAAACCTGTAAACAGCCCAACCCCCCTCACAGGTGATGTTCTAAAACAAGGATCCTCAGACTTGGATCAGTTATGAGAAGTGTAAACACTTCTAACCCGGAGGTACAGTGTTTACAATAACCATAAAAGATCCTCCTCTAATTCACCTCAGTTTCTGAAGGTCATAATAAAGGTCATCCAGACTTAGCAGGCTTCCCAGATAGCACTAGCACTATAGGAAATCTGTAGCACAGAGTTCTCAAGAAGAAACCCACATTTGAACCGTGTTTCATATTCCCACACCAGACCGAAATGGAATGGGAAAGATCATGAACCACTCTAGCCTAGGTGTCACTCAGGTCCCAGGTATAGGACCTCAAACTCTCAATGAACCCCACCCATCAAAACAGAAACCAGATCCAGCCAGATAACAGTATGACAGTATGATGTATATAAAGCTGGAAAGAAAGCACTAAATAACTGTACATAAAGCAATAAATAAAGCAACTATATAAACACAACAGCACATAACACCCCAGTAAACACAAATCAAACAAGCGTTAGGAGGAACCCACAAAAAGAACCAGAAGCCCTGGTTACAGTATAAGGGTCCCCAGCAGAGTCGCCAAGCTGTCGCTCCCACCAGATGACACCTCAGGTCAGAAGGGGTACAGACGCGAACGGTCAGCGAAAGAGGAAGAGAACACACAGGGGTGAACTCAGAAAGACAAGAGTCGCCAGCTAGGCATTTTTATCCCAGAGGAAAGGTAATGCTGCATAGACCTAGAAAAATATATGGATAAGACGGTTGCGAACCAGAGAGACTGAGAAAGGGGGTTGGTTACAACCTGGGAAGGTATTAGCACCCAGATTGTCCGCCGTACTCGACGGGATCCACGCTTACAAGATTTGTGTTTTAAAGGGGTAGTGTCAGTGCAATCTGTGTATCAAAGCTGGAAAGAATGCAAGTGTCAGTGTAATATAAATGTGGAGTGTATAGGAGAAGTGTCAGTGTAGAAACAGGAATGAAATGCCCAAGATAATGAGGCTAAAAGAAAATAATGCTGGAAGGAGGGGGGATATACAGAGACTTTTGTTCGATAACTGTTAAGTTATGCCTACGTATCCTCTCGTGCAATGAGGAAGTCAGAACACCGTAGTTCAACCCAAAGAGACTGAAAGATAAATTGACTTGTGAACTGCTTGCTTGTCTATGCTCAAGTGTATGACCTGTCTGGCTCAGGTGCAAACTGTCTTGCATTAGACGGAAGAAGCAAGTTCTCGTTTGTGAGTGAAGGTGATGAGAAAAGAATCCCGAAGGAGACGATTATTGTTTGTTTTTGAGTTTTCAATCTTTTATTGCTTTTTGAGATTTGTCATAAGTTGATGAGCTTAAGCCTAAACCAATGGGTTAGTAAACTCATCACATCCTCCCTCTGATTAGGGGTAATGAGAATACTTCAAGTGTGAAGTCAACATCTCACACTTAATCACCATGGTGTAGGATTAAGATCATTAACCTACTTGTGATTATTTAGATGTTTTTGTTGTTTTTGTTTAGTGTTGAGTAATGAGATTAAGCCATAATCAGGGATTAAACAGACTCATTACACCATCCTAATAGAAGGATAATAGATGAGAATGTTTAAGCTGAGGAAGACTCCTCAACTTAATCCATGATTAGGGATTAACCTCATGACAAAAAAAAGCCTTTATTAAGTGGATTTTAGTTAATGGTGAGATGAAGAAGTGATTTTTATGATTTGTAAGACAACTTGAGGGGGACTTGTCCATTAACACTAGGGTTAGTCCTTCTTAACCAATTAAGGAAGAATTAGAACCCTAATGCAAGGCCCAAGTTACAAGCTTGATGTCTTGATGATTATTAGATGAGTTGATTAAAGGATTTAAACACATTAAGGGTTTGACACTTAGGATTAAAGTTATACACTCCATCCTAATAGAAGGATGCAGGCATAAGCTTAATCACAAAGCCTTAAAACCTTTAGGGTTTAGTCCTTGATTATGAGGTGAGAAGAGAAGACTCAAAGAGACACAAAGGCAAAAGCTAATTGGGGGACTAATCAAACCCTAATTGTTATCATGCTTGGTCATTCCTAGGGTTTGTGGGGTTTAAGAAGGAAAGAGTCTTCAAAGAGCCACCAAGGAGAGAGACAAATGAAAGGAGGAAGAAGCAAAACAACTTGCTTCACTTAAGAAGACAAGTTACTTGAAGAAAGAAGGTAAGATGAACAAGAATGAGCAAGCTCAATCCAATGCACATACAAAAATGCAGCAATGATGCATAAGAGAGATGAAAAGAGATTGTGAGAAGTGAAGGCAAATTCACTTCTCAAAGCAACTTACCACCTGAAAAGTTAGTAAAGGAATGAAATGCAATGCAAAATGAGATGAAATGTGATGATGCAAACCAAAACCAGAAGCATAAGTATGATGTTGATGATTCTAAGAGATGATGCAAACATGAGGCAAGGCATTATAATGATCATACAAACATATGGATGCAAGAGAAGCATGCTTTGAACCATGAATGTTCATGAAAAGTTATGGAATGCAAAAGACATATAACATGGAAAATGAAAGATGCAATGATCAAACATGATTCTAATATGTCTTAAGATGTATTATGAATCAAATGGATGCACAAAATGTCATGGCAAGTCATGGTATGCAAGCAAATGGAAGATGGATGCAAAGGAAGACATGAATTAGGGTTATATGCAACATACAAAGCAAAAATCCAAAACCAGAAGCAAATGACATGATAAAAATTTGAAAATTCAATCAAAGAAACCCTAAACCTATACAAACTCACTGCCCAAAGGAGGGGATCCAATTCTTATCCTAGTGAAAGTTATGAATTTCCTAAGATTGCTAGGGTTTTAAGGTACCTTGTCAAGAAAAATGCCAAACAAATAGGAAATGCAAGATCAATTCATGCCAATTTTATCCTATAAACTACATGCTATACAAGATGCAATGCAAAAAGAATCATTGTCCAACTCTCAATGGTTAAACAAAACGCTCCACAGCTTCTCCCCCGTCCTGGTCCAGCATTATTTTACCTTCTCCGTCCAGCAAAGGAGTTAGGGTAAACGAGGCTATCAATTTCCTAAAGGCCTCAAAGCTGGCCGCATCATCCTCGTCCAGAGAGTCCCCCGCTTGGAAAAACTTGCTAACCGGTCGCTCTTAGTGAGCGTAACTCCAAGAGAAGGGAAATAGCCAAAGCCTCATCGGAATCACCTGTCCTTGATCGTCAAGGTTGGGCTCCTCATTCTCATCAGTGTCTATCCCCAAGAAACTTAGCGCCCTCACAGCTTCCGCGCTCGCCGGTTTAATCAAAAAATAATCCGTCTTGAAAGCCCGGATAGACTCTGAGTGAGCTTTAAAAATCTTGGTCCGCTGCTTGAAGGAGACAAATCCCTTTCGGTCGGTCCCCCGCCCTACTTGACGCTGCAGCAAAAACAGACGAAAGAACAAAGGAAGCGTGGCTCCAACACCCAGATGGGCACACGTTACCTCAAACGCTTTCAGAAACGTGTAAGAGTTGGGGTGCAGCTGGGACAGGGCAACACACAAGTGCCCGAGCACAGTGCAAACCAGGTCGCTGAAGGGCAAAGTTACCCCCAGGACCGAAGTTGCGTACTCATACATCGAAAAATTTGCGACCACCGAAATCTGAGAAGATACGGCCGTTGTCCCCCGGGCAAGTGACGACCCAATCCTCCGGGTCACCAACAGTGGGCAGTGGCTCCGCGCGAGGCCTCGAAAACGACGATGCTTTGTCGAGCAAATCCTCCACTACCCATTCTTCGGGCGTGGTCCTTATGTCTTCAGGACAACGAGGCGAATTTGTCGTCTCTCCAGAGTCAGGAGCTCCCTCTTCCATTGTGCTCGCGTCTGATTCTCCTGACGAACTCCCAGAGTCGGAGGGAACCGATGCGGAAGAACCAGAATCTTCCGAGGATACCTCTTCCGAGGAGACATCAAGCGGGTCCATGAGCGAATTTTCACCTGAAAAGCTGAGGAAAGGCGTCAGTGAATTCGATTAAGAATATCAAATCCACCCTTCCACCGCTCGACAAGTGAAAGGGCGCACGTCGACCCAGGAATAAGGTCCCGAGCCATAGCCCCCGGCTAACCACCGCTCAAAGCGATGGCTAACGCCCGACATCGAAGATAGGAGAATCTAAACCTAGGTACATGCCAGGTCCCAAGTCAGAGTCGACCAGGACCATCATCGACCACAAACTAGGGTTTGTAGTCGACGAACAACGGTGGCAGAAGATCTTTACCCACTTGTTTAAATCTAAACTACCGAAAACTCTATCCTATGCCGCACACATTGCTAAATATCAAGCCTATGACTAGTATAAACACGAATAAAAGCCGTACCTTGAGTTTGGGAAGCCATTTGCAGAAGAAAGTAACTTTGGAAGCGGTGGTCGACGGTTGGAAGCGGTGGTCGACGGTTGAATGCATCCATTAAGATGTATTATGAATCAAATGGATGCATAAAATGTCATGGCAAGTCATGGTATGCAAGCAAATGGAAGATGGATGCAAAGGAAGGCATGAATTAGGGTTATATGCAACATACAAAGCAAAAATCCAAAACCAGAAGCAAATGACATGATAAAAATTTGAAAATTCAATCAAAGAAACCCTAAACCTATACAAACTCACTGCCCAAAGGAGGGGATCCAATTCTTATCCTAGTGAAAGTTATGAATTTCCTAAGATTGCTAGGGTTTTAAGGTACCTTGTCAAGAAAAATGCCAAACAAATAGGAAATTCAAGATCAATTCATGCCAATTTTATCCTATAAACTACATGCTATACAAGATGCAATGCAAAAAGAATCATTGTCCAACTCTCAATGGTTAAACAGAAATGAATTTTTGAAGTTTGTCACAAAATATTGCCTAATAATGAAATTAATTCCAAAGAAAATTATCAAAAGGCATCAAGATCAAAAAAGAAATTTGGTTTGAGAGTTGGACAATGCTTCTAAATGCTATATGAATTTTTTTGTGATTTTTAAATACCTAAAAGTATTTTTAATTAATTAATTTTCATTAATTAATTAAAAATAAACTTTTAAATGATTTAAAAATAATTTTTAATGCAAAAAAAAATAAAAATATTTTTGGGTTTTAAAAATTTCTGAAAACCTTGACAAAAATTTCCATAATTTTTAAATGATTTTTACTATTTTAATTAATTCGTACAAAATAAATGCAAAATAAATGAATAAAAATTGAATTATGGAAAAGTATGCAAAATGAGAGGATCAGATGCAATCTGGGCTGGGGAGGTTTGACTTGGCGCGCAATCCTACGGCCCAAGTTCAAACTTCTTAAATCCTGATTAATTAATTAAATTAAACCTAATTAGTAATTAATGACATGATCTCAGCCTTCCAAACGCGCGCGGGAAACTTCATCTGATGGCCTACATTCAAACTTGGTGCCCTAACCCTAATTAACACTTAATCACTCTCAGGTCACCAGAGACGAGCTCCGGTCGTCTTCTCCGGTGACCTCCTCACCTGAAAATGGCCAACTTCTTCTCTAGGTTATTTCTGGAGCTCTAAAGCTCCAGATCAAACCTTCTAACCTCCCTGAATCTGAATCCACCCTCAAAAATCATTTCTTTTCACTCAATCCCATGATTCGAAGAAGAACATAAATATGGAAAAAAAAATTCAGACAAGCAATACAGTCTTATTTCTCAACCATTTTCAATAATTCCAAGTCCAGTGTGATCAGTGAAGCATGCTTAATCATTTTGAAACATAAAATAAGAGTTCTGGAAAAATGTTTCAAGGAGGTACCTGAGCTTGAGCTTTCTCAGTTCTGGACTTTCAGACCTCCTTTCTTTGTGCAAACCACTCCCCTTGAGCTCCTGATGAAGTCTTGATGCTTGGAAAGAATTCCTTTTGGCTGATTTGGGAGTTTGATCAAGTTTTGTTCAGGAGAGGTGAGAAATCGTGTTTGGTTTGTGTGAGGTTTTGGGCTGTTTCAATGGTTGGTTTGTGATCAGTGGAGCATGCTGAGATCAATGGTGAAGTTTGTTTTGTGTTTGAAGGTTGTGCTGTGTGTTTCGAATGGTTTTGCATAAGAGGTGGAAAATGAGAATGTTGGCTTGTGTGTGTATTCAGCATGAGTTGTGTTATGAAAATGAATCCTTGGAGTGTGTTTGTAAGGTCTGGATTGGGCAGAGAGTTGTTGTGGACTGTTGTGATTGGTATGGGTGTTTTTGCCAAAAAGTCAAAAGTGTTGTACTTGAGGTATGGGCAATGGTGTAGCTAGCTCATTGGCTTATCCTAGCTCAGCTGAGATTAAGGATGTCCATGGAATTGGTTTTGGGATAATTCAGCAAGTTGAGTGAAGTTTATGAGATGTTTTGCAATTTTCACAAAGTTTGGCCCCTTTGGAATTTCATGAAGTTCAAGGCATCAAAATGCATAATTCTTGGGCCAATTCTGATTTTTAGAAGTCACATGATCATGTTGTAATGAGTTTGTGCACATTTGAAGTCTTTAGAATGCTTGATCATACCATTTTGCAAAATGCCTCTTTGGTGCATAACTTGAAATTATGTGATTTTTATCAACTTTGACAAGCCATAACTTTTGATCTAAAATGAATTAGAATGAGTTCTTGTACTTTTTGAAAAGGGAATGATCCATTCTACAACTTTCATGACCAAAGTTTTCCCATTTGAGTCTTTTTTGAATCAAAAAGCAAGGGTTGAAAAAGTTTCCCAAAATGGCAAGTTTCCATTACAAGTCATTTTCCCAAAAAGTCAACTTTGCAAATGGCTTGAAATTCTTCAATTTTGTGAACTTCTAACATCTTCTATGATCAAATAAAGATCATACACAATCAAAATGATGAAGAACACCCTTCAGTTGGGTCATTGGGGGCCTCAGATGCCCTGATTTTGCACTGACTTGCTCAAAAAGTCAACTCTTGATCAGATGCCTTCCCCATGGAAGTTCTTCATGAAAATTGATATGCATGACCCTTGTGACATATAGAGACCAATAGAAACAATAATGACCAAAAAATTTGGAGTTATGGCCCTTGAAACCAAAACCCTAATTCTAGGTCATCTGTGCAGTCAAACCTGGCTCTGCTTCCATGCCATTCTCAATTCTTGTGATTTTTGACATTCTTTACTTTGTGAGGATACAATATGATGCTTGAACACACATGGACCCCTTTGAAGTGATTGATGACCTTTGGAGTGGCTCAAATGGCTCTTGGATTGCTCAGATCACAAACCCTAGATGCAGATGATTTTGAACCAATGCAGTGAATCAAAAATATGGTATGAGATGCTATAGTTGAGTTTATGCATATGAGAAGATCACAAGCCATGGTGTGAATGGGTGAGGTCAAATTTGGGGTGTTTACAGCTGCCGCTGAGAGGAAGTTGACGGCGGCCTCTGAAGAAGTCACTGCTACTGCTAAAGAGCTGACCGAGCGAGGGGACGTTATTGCTAAGCTGGAGGTCGACAAGAGGAAGGCCTTAGAGCAGAGTAAAAAGATAAAGGATGCTTTCTGCCCAAAGGAGGACGAGGATGCTGAGACTAAGAGCCTGGTGACCAGGGCACAGTTCCTTGCACGGATCGACCAGGATATGGAAGATCTGAACTCGTCGACTGAGCTCAGTTTCCAAAACGTCGTGGATCAGATAAGAGCTCTTCATCCCGAACTGGCTTTGGATACCAGTCGGATTAGCTACCTCTACAAAGTCGAGGATGGCTAGATAGTGGTTCCTTCGGACTTGGTCGTGGAGGATTCTCAGCCCGGGGTGACTGTTCAGCCCGGCCAGTCAGAGGTGCAGTCGAACCAAGGCGAAGGTCAACCTGGTGCTTTGGATAGGGAGGGTAATTAGTTTTGGCCTGCGTGCTGTTATTTTGTTACTTAATGTGTTTCTCTTGGGGGCGTGGTCCCCTTTGTATGTAACCACGAACAAGTCGGCCCTTCGGGGTCGCATTTTTGCAGTAAAATTCTATGTTCTTGATGGTCGTTCATTATTTTACAATGTTTTCTGTTTAACTGTGCGTCCGTCAGAGGACTGCTCTCTTTATGTTTTATAAACGCTAAGTGTTTGATATTTTTGTAATGATCGAATGTAATTGAGTAAATACGGGGTGTGTGTTTGTGATCCGTTGGTTTGGGGGACCAACCAGATTTTGGAGTCTGGCTCCTGGTCGATGCCCGGGCCAAGGTAATGGCTCGGGCTCCGAGGCTTGAATGTCCCATCGCGAGCTGGGGTTCTGCCTGGTCGTGGTACGTAGGCGACGTCGGACTCGTTTGAGTATCCGCTCATGCAACAGTTATCTCCTTCTCTTGAAAGGAGACCCTGACAATCATGTTATTTTGGGCTGTCGTGCTTGTACCTGGGCACGCAGTTCTTATTCGGACCTACCGCTCCTCGCTTGAGAGTTGAGCAAGGTAACTTTGTAAGTTAGTTGTAATATTGCTTGATCTTCTCGGCGTTCCACGGCCGAGCAAGTTCTTCCCCGTGTAGATTTTCTAAATAATAGGCTCCGTTTTCGGTTTTTGCCCGGACGCGGTATGGGCCCTCCCAATTAGGCGTAAGTTTTCCTTCGCGGGGGTCTCTGTGATTTCTCCTTAGAACGAGACTACCCACCTCGAACATTCGTCTTATGACTTTAGAATCGTATCGAGCGGCTATTTTCTGTTTGAGAGTGGCCTCTCGGAGAGCAGCTTCTGATCGGATTTCTTCGACCAGGTCAAGCTCGTCTCTCAAAGCTTCAGAGTTGGTGTCCCTGTCCATTGGGGACTCTGTTCGTCTAGATCGGATGTGCATTTCCACAGGGATTACTGCCTCGGTCCCATATGCCAACCGGAATGGAGATTCATCGGCCGTTGAGTGGGGGGTAGTTCTATATGCCCACAGCACGCTGTGTAACTCCTCGACCCAGTGTTTCTTGTGTTCATCTAGTCTTCGTTTCAGGCCTCTTAGGATTACCCTATTCGTGGCTTCTGCTTGCCCATTAGTTTGGGGGTGTTCCACGGAAGCGAAGTGTTGTTTTGTTCCTACTGACGCAACAAATTCTTTGAAGTGTCTATCTGTAAACTAGGTACCGTTATCGGTTACAATGGCGAGCGGTACTCCGAACCGGGCGAGGATGTTTCTCTTGAAGAAGCGTAGTGTGTTGAGTGCAGTAATTTTGGCCAAGGCCTCAGCTTCTATCCATTTGGTGAAATAATCGACGCCTACAATGAGGTATTTATTTTGGCCGGATCCGACGACGAATGGCCCTAAGATATCCATCCCCCACCATGCGAACGGCCAAGGGGAAGATAGTGATTTTAGCTCGGTAGGGGGTGCTACGTGTACGTCCCCGTGTCGTTGGCATTTGTCACATCTCTTTACGTGTTCTTTCGCGTCGTGCTGGAGTGTAGGCTAATAGTATCCTGCTCGGAGAATCTTCCGGGCTAACGATCGTCCGCCCGGATGTTGTGCATTAATCCCTTCGTGGACCTCTCTTAGTATGTGCGGGACGTTCTCTTCTTCTACGCACCTGAGGAGTGGTGTAGAGAATCCTCGATGATACATACGTCCACCCACCAGGGAGTACGAGAACAACCTTCGACGCACGATGCTGGCCGTTTTCGGGTCTGCCGATAACTCCCCTTTGGTTAGGTAATCAAACACTGGGGTCATCCAGCAGTTCGCGTCGCCTACGAGATTAACGTCTAGGTGGGTTGAAGATTGTCCAATGCTTGGTCGGGGGAGCACTTTTTGTATGATGGATTTGTTGTTTCCTTTCTTTTTAGTGCTTGCCAACTTGGAAAGGACATCAGCCCGGGTATTATTCTCTTGCGGGACGTGTTTGACTTCCACGCTTGTGAATCGTTTTAGTTCGCCTTTTACAAGGGCCAGGTATTCGGCCATATTGTCGTTTATGGCCTGGAAATCTCCTCGGACTTGGCTAGCGACCAGCTGGGAATCTGTGCAAATTGTGATCTCTTCCGCTTCCAGGTCGGTCGCGAGCCGTATGCCTGCCAGGAAGGCTTCGTATTCCGCCTGGTTGTTGGAAGTGGGGAAGGATAAATTTAAGGATACTTCGATGATGTTTCCTTCTTCGTTTTCTAAGATAACTCCAGCTCCACTACCCGACGGGCCAGACGCTCCGTCCACGAAGATAGTCCATTTGGATGGGGATTTCGACTCCTGCTTGGTGAAAGTGAGTTCTACCACAAAGTCGGCCAGTGCTTGAGCTTTGAGAGCTTGTCTCCCCTCGAATTTGATGTCGAATTCGGACAGTTCCAACGACCATTTTAACATTCGCCCGACCATATCTGGTCGACCGATCAATTGTCTTATGGGTTGGTCTGTTCTTACGATGATGGTGTGGGCCAAGAAATAATGTCGTAGCCTTCTGGCTGCAAAAAGGAGGGCCAGGGACACCTTTTCTACTTGGAGGTATCGAATTTCAGGGCCGTGGAGTGCCTTGCTCGTAAAATAGACAGGTTTCTGTCCCTCGGGTAGGTCGCATATGAGGGCCGCACTTACGACCTCGTTTGCCACGGCGAGATAGAGGTAAAGCGTTTCCCCTTCCTTGGGTCTGGACAAAACTGGGGGCTCAGATAGTTCCCTTTTCAAGTGGGACAAGGCTAACTCGCACTCCTCCGTCCATTCAAAAGTAGCCTCTTTGCGGAGGAGCTTGTAAAAGGGGAGGGCGTGCTGATCGGACTTTGCCACAAATCGAGCGAGGGAAGTGAGGACCCCGTTCAACGATTGTATGGATTTTTTAGAATTAGGGGTTGGAAGTTCTGCGAATGCCCGACATTTGTCAGGATTGGCTTTGATACCTCGTTCGGTTAGATAGAATCCGAGGAACTTCTCCGCTCGGACTCCAAACGTGCACTTCTCGGGATTGAAACGCATCTTGCACTTCCGTGTTTGGTCGAATACCTTTCGTAAGTGGGACACGTGGTCTGTCTCTTGCTGAGATTTGACAATCATATCGTCCATGTACACCTCAAGCATGTCCTCGATTTCTGCCCGAAATACTTTATTCATCATGCGTTGATATATCGCGCCTGCGTTTTTTAGACCGAAGGGCATAACGTTATAATAGTAGTTGCCCGATTCGGTCATGAAGGCCATGTATTTTTTGTCGGACACGGCCATGGGTATCTGATTATACCCTAAGTAGGTGTCCATGAAGGACAATAGCTTGAAACCGGACGAATTGTCGACCAATTTATCGATGTTAGGCAAATGATATGCGTCTTTCGGACATGCCCGGTTAAGATCAGTATAATCAACACACATTCTCCATTTTCCATTAGATTTCTTGACAAGTACAACATTTGAGAGCCAGGTTGTGTACCTGGCCTCGGTTACAAATTTTGCCTCTAGGAGGTCTTTAACAGCAGATTCAACCGCTTTGGTTTTCTCGGTCGACTGCTTCCTCCTACGCTGGGCGACCGCTTTGTGTGTTGGGTCGATGGAGAGGTGATGGCAGGCTGTCTCGGGGTCGAGCCCTAGCATTTCTGTGGCGCTCCAAGCAAACAGATCCGTGTTTCCTTTGAGGCAGGCCTCTAACTGTCTTTTTGCCAAGTCGGGCAGATGTGCCCCGATCTTAACGCACCGGGTCGGATCATCTCCCAAAGGAATTAGCTCGAACTCTCCGTCTGGAATTGACCGGGACAGTAAGTTGGTCAACTTTTGAATGCCCTCGTTATCATCTGAGAACCTGCAGTCCAGATCGATCGAGTCTACCTGAGGAAAAGCCCTGGATGTTTATGGAGCATCTGGTGAAGTCAATGCTGAAGGACTCGGTTGGTAAGATATTGAGCTAAGACCTTTAGATGCCGCTTCAAAACATCGGCGGGCAGCATCGACGTCCCCGTGCAGTGTAGCAACCTTTCCCGAAGTAGTATAATAATTCATCTTTAGGTGGACGGTGGATGGAACAGCGATCAGCTCATCCAGTGTCGGTCGTCCCAAAATGCACTAGTATAGCGACGGGCAATCCACGACTAGGAACTGGACGCGAAACATTCTGGATGTCTCGGCTGCTCCGAAGGTGACGAACAGATCGACGTAGCCCCATGGTCGGGAGACCGCTCCGTTGAAACCTTGCAAGTCTGACCTGACGTACGGAGTCAGGTGTGTTTCGTTCAACTGGAATGTTGAAAACAACTAGGAGTACATGATGTCGTAGGAGCTGCCTTGGTCCACTAAGATTCTCCTTACATCAAAATTGGACATTCGCGCCCAGATAAGTAGTGGGATGCTGGTGTTTGGTGCCCCTCCTAAGAGTTCCTCCCGGTAAAAGGCAAGGGGTATTGAGCCTTCCCTTGATGGGTCCAGGGTTGCGTTCTATGCAGGGCCTTTCGCAATCAGCTGGTCGAATTTTCTCTTTACGGATTTGACCGTGATTTTGTTAAAATCTCCCTCTGAGATGACCATTACAGATGGAAAGGTTTCCCATGGGCTATGGGCGGAAAGGTACCCCGGACTCCTCGTGTGATCGGGCAGGAAGAAATCCTTCGGGCGATAGATGCTTAGGGAGACCTGCATGTTCGCGTCCGCTGGAATGGGTACAACCTCCTCGATATTTTGAGTTTCTTGTGCTTCTTGTCGAGGAGTGTCCCTAGATTTGGTAAATTGTTTAAGGTGCCTGTCCTTAATAAGTATTTCGATTGCATCCTTGAGATGGATGCAGTCTTCGGTATTATGGCCGTAACTTTTGTGGAATCTGTAATACTTTGTTTTGTCCGTGCCCGGTTTGCTAGGTTGCTGCTTCGGAAAGCATACCCCTGCTTGCCTGAATTATGAGTTGGCACATTCGGACAAGATCTTCTCCCTAGAGACCAGGAGTGGAGTATATTCGTGAAATCGGCCGACGAGTCCTTTGTGCTCCCGCGGTTCACGGGAGCGGTCATCCTTTCTTTTGTCTCCTCCCCGACGAGATGTCGAGGGTTCATCGACTCGGAGGGGCTTTGCGTCTTCGCGACGTCGAGTGTCTCGTACGGAGCTGGCTGCTTATTTTTCCTCATATTGGATATAAGCTTAGGCTTTCAACAAGAATGCGTCAAGGGTGGTTGGGGTCTCGATGCCGACCGCCCGGTGAAAATCGGTTGATGGGCGCAGTCCCTGTTCCAACAAGTACTTCTTCATGTCGTCTGTTATGGACACCTGGACTGCTTCTTTATTGAACCTTTCGATATAAGGTCGTAAAGGTTCGTCTTTCCCTTGGATGATCGCTTCGAGCGACGCTTCCGTCTTCGGGTGTCGCCTAGAGGCGGTGAAGTGCCTGGAAAACGTGCGTCCGAGCTGTTTCCAGGAAGTGATGGACTCTGCTTCAAGGCTTTTATACCACGTCATCGCTCCTTTCCTCAGAGTTGTAGGAAAGAGGCGACATTTGATCGCTCCCCGTACCCCTCGGTAGTCAAGCAACGCATCAATATTCTTGATATGCTCATTCGGATCTGTGGTCCCATCATATGAGCCTAGTGGTGGAGGTTTTTCTAAACCCCTTGGAAGTTTAGCCGTCATGATTTCCGACGAGAGGGGGCCCCGGGTGTCCTCGTCGTTAATGGAGTTGAATGAAGGGGATCTGGGCGCGTGCTTCTTTGCTCGCCGAGGTGATGCAGATCTTGATATGCTCCTTCTTGATTTTCTTGGAGGGGAAGATCGAGAAGGAGACGGGCGAGGTCGTTTGTCCCTAGTAGATTCGTCGATGCGTCCCTTCCTCTTTCTCTTGGGAGGAGAGGGACTATGCCTTCTTTGGTGTCTCGCGGGAGACCGGGGGTCAACAATTATTGTCCTCGAGACGGGAAATTTTCTCGCCATGGGCGAGGAGCAGCAAATTAGTCTGATTCAGAATTTCGGCCAGTGCGGCAAAGTCAGATCCTGAAGGATTCGGGGGAAAGGGGACTTCCGGGCGACTCTCTAGAGGTTGGTCACGGTCGGGAGAAGGCGAGGCCGTCTTCCCGTCTAGGTGATCTTGCACGGTTTCTTCGTGTGGAGGATGATGAATGTTGCTCTCACGTTGCGTGAGGATCATGCCGTCGTTCGACCGGTTGTCCAGATTGTTGTCTCGAGCAGCCATGGATCTTGGTAAAAACTTTGGTTCTTTGAAGATTTTGAGAGAGAAGAACGGGGAAATTAGTTTCCCACAGTGTTGTTGAAGGACGGTTGACAAGGAGAGGAGGGGGTGTACCTGCAAGGCACTCCGATGCTGAAGTAAGACACTGAGCAAAGAGTGAGCCAGTACAAGAATTAAGGTCAGATAATTGAATACCTGACCCTCTCAAATGAAAGGGTTTATATATTGAGCTAAGTGGAAGATTATTGGTCCACACCGTTGGGCGCGGATTGCGGAATCCATATGGATAGGCAACGGTCAAAACTAGCCATTGGAAGACTTCGTCTTGGTCGGTATGACTTTGGTCGACAAAGACCATTATTCTCAACGTTGCTCGACGTCGAGCGTGCCACAAAGCTGGTTTGTTTGGCCCAATTCTGGGAGTTGGGCCTGCCCAGAACAATTGTGTAGTAAAAGCCTATGAGGAATCTTCTTCGTAGGCCGATACGAAGACCTCACCTAGAAGTGATCGTTTCAAAGATATTATTTTTTATTTGTATGGATCTCCATCAATGCAATAATGTTTTTGATAATGATCCATGATTTTGGGAACCTACCCGTTTAAACCTACCCACGGGGACCTTTGATCAGAGATACATGTTGTTTGACTCCGTTTTACTTGTGATCCTACAGTTTTGTAGCAGCTCTTTGCATTTCATTTGCATAATCATTGCATTCACTCTTGCATTCATGAGCTTATTTCATCTGTTCTCATCTTCAAATTTGTTGAGTCTCCATCAAGCTATTACCTCAATACAAGTTCGGAACTAAAGCCAACATCAGGAGAAGAATGGAAAATCAAGAGCACCATAAGAGAAAGGTTAGAGAAGACCTCAATGAGTTTAAAGGAAACATGAACAGACTCATAGGAATGATGCAAACCTTGATGGCCAGAGAAGCTCCCCTATAAAGGAACGTTGGCCATAATCTGAACCGTAAATTCAGAAATAAGACTATGATCGACCCTATTCCTATGGCGTATTCTAAGTTATACCCTTATTTGGTCTTAAAGGGTTTAATCACAACTAGACCGCTCACTTCTCCAAATCCTCTTCTAGCAGGATTTAGGACTGATCTCCATTGCACATACCATGAAGGAGCAGTAGGTCATGATATTGAACACTGTTATGCCTTCCAGGATTGAGTTCAAGATTTGGTCAGAGGGGATATGCTCACTTTTACATCAAGATGGACTCCCAAGGTTGACAGAGATTCCATGTCAGAGCAAAGTGGCTGAAGACTTGGTCAGAGAATCAAAAGTACTACTTAAAGCCAATGAATCAGACGGGAAAGTTCATCCTTGCTGCTGATTAGACACTAGGTCTTGTTTATTTTTAGTTTTAATTTCCTTGTTTGTATTAAGTGTACTTGATTTAAGACTTGTTTTTCGTTAATGTTAATGAAATGAGCATCACATATTTTGAATCAATTCATTCACTTTCATATTTTTGCATATTCATGCTTTTCCTTTTCAAAAATTCAAAAAATATATATCATTGTTTCTCTTATTCATTTGTTGATTGGAGGGAGGATGACGAAAACGAAATACCCAAGTTGTTGAATGGTAAGCTTTCAAAATAAAACCTTGCTAATGATGTACATGCATTATTTCAACTCCCAAACACCGGAGAAATAAGGATGTTAATCATTTGTCAAACCCTTTTAACCTTGAAGTTGGAGTTTCTTTCTACACGAAAAAACCTGCAATCTTAACCCGGGGCAGGGTAGTTCTCAATTAATTTGAATATGCATTCAATTTCGGGAGAATAATTCCTTACACCTTTCAATAAAGGTTTCAAACCCAAGCTTTCCTTCGCACACATCAAAGAAACTGATGGCAGTCATTGTATTTCCAAAGAAAAAATCTGCCAAGTCAAAATCCAAAAAAGGCGACTTAGGCATACCAATGGACTGAAAATGGCAAAAATACAATTCAAATCAAAAAGAGGTCACCAATAATCCTCAACAAAGACAAATATGAGTTTACCCAAAAAAGAGGTCACCAATATACCATTAATCCACCTGTTTTAACCAATTCTGAACCTGATCACTCTAATCCAACTGTGACACCTATTTGCACACAACTTGATACATCTACACTTGATACAATTATACCTGGTCTGATTGTTTCTTTTAAGCCTGCCCCCATTCTTGAATTTTCTAACAAGACTCTAAACCACCCAACATTACTTCCTAGCACCAGCCACTCCACCAGTCCAACCAAACCCGCAAGACAGAGAAAAACTCCTCCTTATTTGTCAGATTATGTGTGTGATACTCCATCAAGTACTTCAGCTGCTCTTGCCACTTCAGGTAGTTATTATCCTATATCTTCTTTTCACTCACTGACACATATCTCTTATTCACATAAGGCATTCAACATGTCTATCACACACACCATTGAGCCAAAATCTTATTTAGAGGCAAAGAATTCACCTTGCTGGTTAGAGGCTATGAATGTTGAATTAGATACTCTTCACAAAAATGTGACTTGGATTCTTATTGATCTTCCTCATGGAGTGAAACCTATTGGCAACAAATGGGTATACAAGATCAAGTATAAATCAGATGGTTCTATTGAGAGGCATAAGGTGAGACTAGTTATGAAAGGCTATAATCAAGTGGAAGGTCTCGATTTCTTAGACACTTTTTCACCTGTTGCAAAGTTGACCATAATCAGAACCTTGCTTGCAATCGTAGCTATTCATAATTGGTATCTTCAATAATTAGATGTGAATAACGCTTTCCTCCCTGGAGAACTTCAAGAGGATGTTTATATGTCTGTTCCTGAAGGAATGCAGGGGACAAAACCCAATCAGGTATGCAAACTGTTAAAGAGTCTGTATGGACTCAAACAAGTGACTCACAAATGGTATGAAAAGTTGACTTACTTGTTGCTTAAGGAAGGATATACTCAATCCAATTTTGACTATTCTCTCTTTACTTTGAACAAAGATGACTCTTTCAATGCTCTTTTGGTATATGTAGATGATGTGATTCTTGCAATGGTTTCTCTAAATGAATTTGAAAGAATTAAAGTCATTCTTGATAATGCCTTCAAAATAAAATATCTTGGATGATTGAGATATTTTCTTGGATTAGAAGTAGCTCATTCCAAAGCTGGAATCATAATCTCTCAAAGGAAGTACTGCCTTGATCTCCTTAATGATTTTGGTTTGCTTGGCTCTAAACCGGCTTCTACTCCTCTTAGCACCTCAATCAAGTTGCATAATGATAGTTCAGCACCCCTAGAAGATGTTTCTCCCTACAAAATATTAGTTGGCAAACTACTATATTTAAACACAACAAGACCTGACATCACCTTTGCTTCCCAACAACTAAGTCAATTCATGCACTCACCAATTGTAGCTCATTACAAAGAAGCATGCAGAGTGGTTAGGTATCTCAAGAAAAATCATCGCCATGGTATTTTCTTTGATAAAACCTCTGACTTGCAAATTCTTGGCTACTCAGAAGAATATTGGGCTGGATGTTTGGACACACGACGTTCCATCTCTGGACATTGTTTTTTTTCTAGGAAAATCTTTGATATCCTGATGTGCAAAAAAGCAACCCGCTATATCGAAATCCTCGTCTGAGGCAGAATATCGTGCATTATCATCCGCTGCATGTGAAGTACACTGGTTGCTATACTTGTTTAAGGACTTAAATGTATTGTGCACCAAGATCCCCGTGATGTACTATGACAATCAAAGCGCAATTCACATAGCGTCAAATCCGGTTTTTCATGAGAGAACAAAACATTTGGATATAGACTGTCATCTAGTGCGTGAGAATGTGCATAAGGGAATTCTCAAACTTCTTCCTATTTCATCTTCTGAGCAGCTTGCATACTTCATTACAAAAGCATTGCCTCCACCTAAGTTCCATCACTTCATCTCCAAACTTAACATGATAAATATCTACCATGTTGCAGTTTGAGGAAGGCTATCAAAGCATGTACCATTGGATGTATCGTGCGACTTTGGTTTACTTCATATTAGTGGTCATTAAGAATCAATCTTTTATCTCTTTCTGCATAACATGTGGCTGTTATCCACTCACACTTAATTCACGTCACTATTTTTCTTTCTTTTGTTTTTAGCTCTATCAAGATAGTTTGTTAAGATTTGCAATCACCATTTTCTACGTGACCATGATGCTATGTATAATGGCATCTGCACTCTTTTGTAATAATCAATGATTGGAGAATAATATTTAGATTTCCTCTGATATTTTGTTACTCAATAGAGGGCATGTTCATCTTCTCATCCCTATGTTTTAACACCTTTTGTGAGATCAAGCCCATTTTTCTTAATGTTGCTAAAATCCACGATCATTTCACAAATACCTCCTTCATGGTCACATTTGAGTTCTCAAACCTTGAGAAATAACCAACCAATTTCTTATTTTGTTATCTTTAAATCAAACTCTTATAACAAAAGTATTTATCTAAATAACCAAAGCTTATAATTTATACTTTATATAACTATTTATCTAAGTACTTTTGGTGCTAATAATTTGTAATAACTTTGAAATCAAATATATATAAATACAACTTGTCCGATGCGAATATTACTACTAGCAATCCCTTTTCAATTGGAAAGTTGTTAACTTGCTCTCATTGATAACTTTGTAGGGTTGTTCAAAAAATATCATTAACGAAATCAAATCGTTGAACCAAATCGAACTGAAGTTAAAATAGTCTAATTGTTATGTTTGGTTAGTGAACCAAACTATATTGGACAAAACAATTTTAGAAACGGTACTGAAACTGAAACCGAACCCAACCGAGTTTGTAACTGAATCGAACCTTATTGCACAAAACAATTTCAGAATTATACAGAAACTAAAACCGAACTAAAATCGTAACTGACCAAACCAAAATTGAAAATGAAAATACTAAAAGCAAATTTTAAAGAATTTGTTTTCAAAAAATTTATAAATAATTTAATGGTTCGGTTTAGAAAAAATGTCTTCTACCAGTTCAATACGGTTTCAAATTTCTAGACAATATAACAAACCAATAATTTTGATTAAGTTCGGTTATGATAAATTGAAATGACTCGATTTAGTTCAAATGAACTTTTACCGTAGGTTAACTCGGTCCAATTCAATTCGATTTTTCCATTAAAGTGTTTCACGAAGTGCCTTTGACCTTGTGGACGTAATATATGGCATGAAAATTTTGTTAGAACAATAATTGATTATACTCTCTTTAATTAAGTTTTGATGATAACATATAATATGTTTCTTAAAATTATTGATTTTAACGTGCAGAATCTCTGATGAAAAACAAGAAGTTTTTTTAAGATGATAGAAGTTCTGACGCAGCAATAATAAGTTTCTCATATAACAGAAGTTCTACTACAAGAAATATTCTGAAAGTCCTTATGGAATATTTGAATGCGCAACACACGCTCAACACAAGCTACTAAGTTGATCAAACTCTGATACACGCAAACTCTGATTTTGAATAAGCCTTATTAATTGAAGATCAAATGATTAACGACTATCAGACATGAATCTTTATTTTTGGAAACTCTTCAAAGACATTTATCTCCATCCAAAAATAAGTTTAGGTGTCTCCAACGGTTCAAATCTCCACATCTATTTAAAGGAGACAATTGGAAGAAATTTGCAACAACTCTCTTGCGCGCGCATATTCATAGTTAAAATTTCTCTTTTCTCTCAATTTTGAAATAATCTTGTGTAATAATATCACAGTTGTGATAATAGCTTTTTAGAAGAAATTTTCTTTACATACTTGTAATCAAATATTTGATAAACCTTGAGTGACTAAAGTGTTAGTCAGTAGACTCAAGAAGACTTTGACAGTAGGTCATTGTGACTTTGTAATCTTTATTGATTAGTGTATTAAGACCTCATTGAGAGTGGCGAAATCACCTTAGCAAGTGGACTGACTGTAGTTTGAGTTCAAATGAACTAGGATAAATTAATCGTGTTCATTGCCTTATTTTTTTAAAAACCTCAATCCAATCCCCCCCTCTTTCTTGTGTTTTTGCGTCCCTTCAAATTTTTGCCATGTTATTGCCTTAATAATGCTCCAACCGTATAATCAGTAACATCACAAATTAAATTAATTAAAAATTTTCTAACTAAAATAGAAAATCATTTTTTTAAAAGGTTTTGAGGAATGTTTGTTTTAGTTTTAAAAAATAGATTTTATTTTTATTTTTAAAAATAATTGTTATAAAATTGTTTATAAAATATTATAATCTTTTAATATTTATTTTTTTTAAAATTGAAAGATTAATTTTGATATTTTATAAAATAAATATATAATTGAAGATCAAAATATAATTTTTTTTAAAAATTGTATCTTAAAAATCATTTTAAAAAAAAATATTTAAAATTAAATAATTTTTTTGAAATTTTGATATTAAAAAAAATCAATAAAATAATTAAATATCTATAATAATATTTTTAAAATAATTATTTAAACTAAATTTTTATTTGAAATAAAAATTGTAAGTTTTTTTTAAAAATTATATTACTTTATAAAAATCATTTTAAAAAAAAAAGTCTTTTAAGATTGGGAGTTGTCCTCCTTACAATTAGGGGTGAGAATAGGTCAGACCAACAAACAGGGGCCTAAGGCCTAGCCTATATATGCTAAGGTCAGACCAGACTTTTTTTAAACAGAAAAGGCTTGGGCTTTTTTATAAGCCTATAGGCTAAGCCGCAGGCCATAGAAAAATCCTTATAAACCTATCAGGTCGGTCTATTTATTAAATAAGAATGAATTTATTGTTTTTATATTGTATTTTATTCTTTATACTAAAATATAAGAGTAAAACTTAGTTATATTTAAGAACTTATGAAAATAAGTTTAAAGGAATCCTATAAATAATGTTATAAGGTGTTTTCATAAGTTCTCTCAAACAAATCATCTCACAAATTTATGCTACTAGGTAAACTCAAATAAGTCAATAGAAACAAATATTTACTCTCATTATACTTTTGATTCTTTAATTTATTTAAATATTTGTTGAATTTCTTATTTACACATATTTAAATGATACAGACTTTTTAAGTAGGCTAATAGGCCAATCAGACATTCGAAAATGTCAGACTCAGGCAAAAACATAAGCCTTTGATATACTACATACCAGACTTAAACTTGGAATTTTTAGCAACTCAAACTTAGCAACTCAAACTCGTCCTAGCCTATTCTCACCACTACTCAAAATTAGGGGTGGCAAAACGGGCCGCCCGCCCCGCCTAAAGCCTGCCAAAAAATAGCGGGGCGGGCATGCCCGCCAAGTTGAAATGGGCATAAAAGTCTAGCCCGCCCCGCCAAGGTGGCGGGTTGGCGGGCGGCGGGCTTGCTCGCCTTCTTTTTTAATTATTTTTTCTATTTTTTTAAATAAATTAAAAGATTCTTCTTTCTACATTTCAATAAAAATACATCAAACCAACATTTAAAAAGCATAATTTTTATTAGCCTAAAACATCAACTTTTAGTGAAATAATACTCTTATCATATATAATATCACATTTAGTATTTTATATGATCTAAATTCAAATTTCGATCACACTTTTGTCATTTTTCATTAGAAAAATTCAAATACTTGTCCAATAATAAAGAAAGAGAAAGTAGATTAGTCCTAATAATCTAATAACAACTCATGTACATATCACAAACTATTTTCATAGGCTCTTCCAAATACTTAAATAGTGTTATTATATAAGTGTGGCGGACTTTGGCGTGCGGCGGGTTTTGGCGGGGCGGGTTTTGGCGGGTGGCGGGATTTAGCTGGGCGGATTTTAGTGGGCGACGGGTCTAAAATCCCAACCCAACCCGCCACTTTTTGGCAGGTGTGCGGGCCGACCCGGCGAGCCACGATCCGTTTTGCCACCCCTACTCAAAATACCTCTTTAAGGTTCGTAATAAAATTTAATTTTCGAAATAAAGAAAACACTTAAAAAACATTTTTTTTACAGAAACATTATACGAACGCTTTTGTGTGACGAAGGTATATTATCCAGAGAAGCTTTTGTAACTGGTTTCGCAGAGACATGGATTTACAAGCTTGTCTCAACAGAACAACCTTCCAATCTCTCAAACTCACTTCAACTCCCTCTTCCTCTTCTTCTTCTTCTTCTTCTTCACCGTTCCTTTTTCCTTCACTCTACAAAACCAAATCTCCAACCATTCACTCCCCGAAATTTCCATTCCCACGCCTCACCAAACCTCTCTCCACCTCTTCCGCCGCCGTTGTCCAAACATCTCCGGCCACCACTAATGTCCCTTCCGACCAAGGTATTTGGTTTCTCATTCCTTAACAATGAAATTGAAATTGAAGTTAACAAAAATGTTGTTATTGGTATCATGTAGGTGGAAAACCTCAATGGAAAGCCACAATTGACTTCAAGTGGATAAAGGATAACAAAGAAACTGTTGCTGCTAATATAAAGAACCGCAATTCTGTTGCTGATTTGGAACTCATCCTCAACCTTTATGACAAATTGTTTCTTCTTCAGAAGGTTATGCTTCTCTTTTATCTCTTCATAAAGAATATTATATCATACTCTCATAAAAAACTAGGTAATGGCTATGTAACACTGACCCCTCTGAATAAAGGCGTGTTAGTGTCAGTGTCTGTGTCATGTCTAGTGTCTGAGTCTATGCTTCATAGAGTAATGGAGTAGTAATGTAAGAATTTACCAAAATATTTGTTCTTTTAATGGCTTAGCTAATTTGTTTCTTACAGATAGCAGGAAGTTGAGAGGGTGCGTGGAGAGAGAAATGCGGTAGCGAATAAAATGAAAGGGAAATTAGAACCATCGGAACGCCAAATACTAATTGAACAAGGTGATTTTGCTATTGCGCTCGCAAGTTTTGAAATGCATTTGTTAAAACTGTTGCATTATGAATGTAGGGAAGAATTTGAAGGAGGGGCTTATTGCTTTGGAAGAAGACTTGGTGAAGCTTAATGATGAGCTTCAACGGGAGGCGCGGTGTATACCAAACTTGACTCATCCAGATGTTCCAATAGGAGGGGAGGATAGTTCCACTATAAGGAAGATGGTACTTTTGACTATCACAATTCTGTTCATTTTTCGTTTTCTGAGTGAAAAGGTTGATGTTGGTCTCGTTAATACTTCGAGTATTTTGTATTTTTTAGGTTGGCAGCATTCCCAAATTTAGCTTTCCTGTTAAGGATCATCTCCAACTTGGAAAGGAACTTGATCTTTTTGATTTTGATGCTGCTGCAGAGGTATACTGTCTATGATTAATTTAGCACTTAAAACATCATATTTTTAATGTTTGGGTGTTATTAGTGTCAATTTGAGGTGTAGGTTAATAGTATGTGGTAACTAGTAATGGTGAAACAACGCATTGTTAACATGACTCTGTTAGAATTTACTTTCCCGGTGGCAGTGTGCCTTGGATGTAACATATTTTAAACACTATGTGGAAGTTTGGATCTTCAAAAGAGATGATTGATATAATTGGCTTTGACTTCAGCTGTTCTGTCTCATGAATCTAACCTGCTGCTTCACAGGTCAGTGGTTCAAAGTTCTACTACCTGAAAAACGAAGCAGTTTTATTAGAGATGGCTCTTCTCAATTGGGCACTCTCAGAAGTGATGAAGAGAGGCTTTACTCCACTAACAACACCTGAAATTGTACGGTCCTCTGTTGTTGAAAAATGCGGTTTCCAACCTCGTGCGAATAATACCCAGGTTTGTGTGTATACTTATCTCTTTCTCACCATGTAATATTGAACTATTCTCGGACTACAAATTGGTTGGTCTCGTAATGGTACTCATAATGGGGTGAGTAATCATTAGATTTTCCTTATAAAATATTGTAACACCAGTAGATTTTCCTTATAAATACTTCTGTTTCATGTTTTTAGTATGCTGATTGAAAATCATGACGGCAACTACTTATGTTTCATGCCAACATGAAACAGGTTTATTCTATCGATGATAGTGACCAATGCCTTATTGGCACTGCAGAGATTCCAGTTGGGGGCCTTCATATGGATTCTATACTTGCTGACTCAGTGTTACCCTTAAAATATGTCGCACTTTCTCATTGCTTTCGTACGGAGGCAGGTGCGGCTGGCACTGCAACAAGGTAATTATTATTGAGCTTACTCGTTTCTTTCATGTTCCTAGGTATTGATTTGACCACTGGTTCTTATTGTCAATAATATCAAACTTTCCACCGGCCAAAGTTTATGCATTCAGTTAAAGTCATACTCTTAAGTCTCATCCTACACTACATGTCAATGTTGATGTTTACGAGTATATAGATCTTCTAAATTTTCTGATATCAAGTACTAATGAGCAGGGGCCTTTATCGCGTCCACCAGTTCAGCAAAATTGAAATGTTTATTTTCTGCCGTCCAGAAGAGAGTGAGTATTACCACGACGAGCTTATTAAAATAGAAGAAGACATGTTCTCATCCCTAGGATTACATTTTAAGTGAGTGTTACTACTTGGCAAATCCTTTCTTTGTTTTATAACATTAACCCATTATGGTGTTTAATATAACCGAGTATTTTCTGCAGAGCTTTGGATATGGCCTCAGAAGATTTAGGCGCACCTGCTTATCGTAAATTTGACGTGGAAGCATGGATGCCTGGTTTAGAACGATTTGGCGAGGTCAGCATTTTACTCTCCTTGGGCTTACATTGCCTCTTTTAATATATATAACCGGTGGAGTCTTTGTTTACTCTTCATGTTTGATATAACGGCAGATCTCCAGCGCATCAAATTGTACAGACTATCAAAGTCGTCGACTGGGAATCCGGTATCGCCCATCAGAAGCACTTGTTCCAGGTCCAAAAAAATCGAAAGGCAATCTCGCTCCACCACAGTTTGTTCACACGTTAAACGCAACAGCATGTGCTGTACCGCGAATGATTATATGTCTACTTGAAAATTACCAACAAGAAGATGGATCCGTCCTTATTCCGGAGCCATTGAGGCCATTCATGGGAGGGCTTAATATTATCTCAAGAAAATCATGATACAATGTATCATAACATTATTTTGTTTTTCATTTGAAGCATGCTGTTGCAGCATTAGATTTTGTCGTCATCGATGAGTTGAAGCAATTTCATTAAACAAAGTGTCTCTGATTAGCTTGTTGTACAAGTAATCTTGATCATTTCAGGTCAATGAATAAAGAATGTAGAACTATATATTAATCAATCAAAAAGTATAATTACAATAATGCAATTTACTAAAAGAAAATTGCAGCGAAGAATGTGAATGAGTCCTTGACTATATTCAACAGCTCTACCCTTTCTACATAAATAAGTGATGCTCACTCAACACAATAAATCAATGAATGAATGAATTCTCTTTCCAAAAGCCTCCATCGTATAAGAATCTCATGTCCCCTACCAACTTTGTAAAATCTCTCATTTTTTTTCTTTTTCTTCTATCTACTTTTTTTCTTCTCTTCAAGACATACACACTAGGTGACTAGTCCTTATAACACCTTCCATTTTCCAGCTGAACATTGTTTCAGATTCTGTTATGAGTCATTCTTTCACCATTATATGTTCAAGGAAGAAGCTTTTGCTTTATGATGAGTAAGTGTTTTCTGCCCGACATAAACATTCGGGTAAAGGATTTGCATAAAATGTTTCTTCTGACCGAAACCTGTCTACACCCTTTGTTCCAGAAATGGGTCCTTTTCTCTTCCTTAATAAGCCAACCCTGTAAAAACACAAAAACCAAATATCATATAAATTACTTGACATATATATTAGTGCTTTTCTGTTTTCTGTTTTCTGCAATCTCATACCTTCCTTGGTGAAGATCATTCACTTTATTAGACAGCTTTTTCCCCTCAACCATTGATCCTTTTTTTAGTTTATCAAACAAACGAACGAGGGCTTTCCTGTTTAAAACGAAATCCGGGACAATGAAACTACAAAAAATTAACAGATAGATATAAATTTCACCTGCTTAAGCGAGAGAGACTAACCTATCTGGAGATATGGTTCTTCCCTTCCCAAGAAAACGACGATGGCCTTCCACGGCCCTTGCCATGTTTCCAGGGTAAGAATGCACAAACACATCGCTTTCAACAGATACAATATAGTCAAGAGCTGCCATTTGAGATGCGTGGTTTGAAAATGGTTCAAGCTCGTAAATAGAAGCCAACTTTTCCTAATATATATAAAAACCAGTTCAAACAATGTTTTATCAATCTTTATTCACCAAGAATATACAACAAGTATTGTATAGTTTCTAACCTTGCTCATTAAAAACGGATATCGCGACCGCAGTTCAGTCATATGAGACTCACCCCCATATATCTCCCCTGCAGCAATATATATTGGAGCCTTTGTAGGGTATTCAAGAGCACCAAGGAAAATTCCAACTTCTTTAGGAGTTAAGGGACAATTCCCTTTAGACCTCTCTTCTGTAGGATCAATATGCTTTCTTTTCCAATAACTAGTATTCTCTCTGTAAGTTTAGTTCGTCATAGTCATTTTCAGCTGTCAGATATCAGAAAAAGAACACAAGACTCAACAAATTATTTCGAAGCGTCAAAATTCATTACCTGATAATTCGTAGTTCTTCGGCCTCAAAAGTTGATAAATCATGCGTGCATCCGCTAAATGCAAGCATATCCTTCTCGTAACGTAAGTGTAATGCGATATAAGGACCAAATGATCTCATCCTCTCCACCAATAACTGCAAGCAACACAAAAGAGAAGAAAAATTCGAAATGAAAAGGTCGTAGTATAGTAAAAGGAAACAGACAGCCAATAACAGTTAGAATCTATAAATATACTTTTCCCATCTGTTCAATGCGAGGAGAGAAACGAAGAGCTTCAAAACAAGCACGGCAACGAAGCTTCTGAATATCTGGAGGTAGATTGTTATTTGCTAATCGAGAATCGGATTTGGAAGCTTGAATAACCTTTAGAGAATTCCAATAAATAAGATAGTAAGATCAATAAATCAATAGTAAGATAGAAATTCATATACGGACACGTTACATACTTTGAAATCATCCCAAAGTGCTGCAATCTCTTTTTGATAGTAATCCATACCAGACCAGCTTTTGAACTGCTTCACCATTTTGCTTGCATTTGCCAGATCCTTGGGAAGTTTCTTAATGATTTTTATATCATCAGCAAGAGAACTGATAAACCTCTTTTCATCGAAGATATCAGAGAAATTGCTGCAAATCATGCATTGGACTATAAAATATAATATGTAAAATCAAATAACAGAAAAACAAACGAACTCGATAAAATTGAAAAGTTACCTATTATCTTGCCAAAATGACTTTTTATCAAGCTCTGGAATTACAAGGGTGGCATTTATAATGCGAGCTATTGCTACCATATCACATATCTGCAGTAAAAGCATCAAATTTCCAGCTTCTAGCAAAATACAACAACTGAAGAACATTCAAAAGTGAAAAAGCTGAACTAAATCTAAGATATTTCATATGAGTTATTTAAAGAGAGAAAACAGACCCCAGTGCGCATTTGGTTGAGTCCACCATTTGTATGTACTAGAAGGTAACCACGTGAACTTTCAGGAGCTGGATGAACATTTGACACTTTAATTAAGTACAATTAAGTAGAATAAACACACACCGACACACATTACAAATTGTAACACATTCCATCTGGTCCCATGTATAAGTCTGATCTATATACTGTCCAGATACATTAGATTTATTGAATAACCAATGTATCTGATCTATATATTGTCCAGATACATTAATTATTCAATATATCTAAAAAGTACTTTTCTTAAGTTTTAAGTTTCTTACTAGTGTAATTAAGGGTAGGCTTTGTACAAGGTAGAAATCCATGATTTGGTGGAGGCTTCCATAGTTTCTCATAGCTTAGTTCTGTATCCACTCTTGAATCATTCAACTGTCAAAAACTAATGGAGTCAAAATAAATCACAATAGCTTTGTATTACAAACATAATTTTAAAAATACATATCAAACACGACACTGACACAGAGACATAATTCTAATTTTGTTATTTAAATAATTTTTTTTTAAAAAATATCAATTTAAATTTCATTTTCCTTCTCTAAATTGATTGTGTGGGGAGTTATCTTGTTGC
This sequence comes from Lathyrus aphaca, assembly GCA_963966055.1. Taxonomy (NCBI): domain Eukaryota; kingdom Viridiplantae; phylum Streptophyta; class Magnoliopsida; order Fabales; family Fabaceae; genus Lathyrus; species Lathyrus aphaca. Next base: position 86,538,233 of record OZ014524.1, read on the forward strand.
AAAGAGAAAACCTTTGAAGCAGAGAGTTGATCCTTAGATAAGTGTAGCGGAACGAGCTCGTGGGTCCAGCTTTGCAGGTCACGAAACTGTCAAAATTTGAGTACAACACAAATTTTCAATAAATAAATTTCCATAAAAAAACACATAAATTAAAACTACCAAATTTTACTATAACCTATATAAACTCATCAATAAATAATATACTTAAAATTGAAGCTTCTCAACCATAAAAATAATTTTAAAAAAATTACTTGTTTTTTATTTTTTTAAAGTCATAAATAGAAATATTGTTGGAGAAGATCATGGAGTATCCCAAGTCAATAGGAACAAACATGAAAAACTCAAACCAAATAATAACCAAAAAAGAAAAGAAAAAGGAGAATAATATATACTAACCGTGTGAATCTTTTCATTGAACTTTTCAGGATGAATTGGAGTAGTAGTGGATACGTGAACATGATGAACAAAGAAGAAACAAGTGATAGCTATTGAGAAAACGGTTGCACCAAGGAATCTCCATAAAAGAATGCTCAATGGAATTTTTCTACGCTTCTGCATTAATCCTTTTGATGAAAAAACACTGAATTCTCCTAAGTTGATAATGATTTTTCTCCCTACAAAACAAAAATCACGTTATTATTATTATAAAAGAACAAAAACAGATACTAGGTTCGGGAATGTTAATGATGATGAGAACCTGAACCTCGGACTCTGGGAGTAGTCATGTTTTTTTTGTTGTTGTTGAAGTGAATGATGATGATGATGGGTATTTAAGAAAACTGTGTTGGGTGGTTTTGGATTTTTTTGTGTGAATAATGTGATGTTAAGTTGGAATAAATGTGGTGTTTGCTTGATTAGCACCTTGATGTGGACGGTTTTTGAATCACTTCCTAGTTACTCACTTCACTCCACTCCACTCCATTGCATAACTGACTCTCTCTTTAATGCTTCCTACTTCTAAGATTTTATGTGGGCCCATTCCTTCTTTTTCTCTCTATCTCTATCACCCACTCACTCACTTTTTTTTTTTAAATCTAAATTAATTGAATTTGGAATTTAAACTAAGATAATTAAAATATAAGTAACAATGTTAATTGGTAATTTTTTGTTCAAAAAATTTAAGTTAATTTTCACAATGCATGATTGAAGTCAATTATATATATATATATATATATATATATATATATATATATATATATATATATATATATATATATATATATATATATATATATATATTAGTCTTCATGAGGGGTGGACAAGTTGTCATAAACCGACCGAAATTTGAACTATTTGTTCTTTCACCACGCTCTTAGACGGGTTTTAACGGGTTAACAATTTTTTGGTTGCCTGAAACGAATGCTATCAGATATCAACAATTGATAATTTTGTAATTGTCAACTACCTAGCAGCTGGGGTACTTCCACGAGACTTAACGTACCAATAAAAGAAGAAGTTCTTTCATGATCTTAAACACTACTATTGAGATGAACCTCTACTTTTCAAGAGAGGTGTCGATAACATATTTCGTCGAGGTGTCCATGAATCAGAAGTAGCCGGTATCATATCTCATTGTCATTCTGCACCCTATGGAGGGCATGCAAGCATACTTAAGCGAAAATCTTACAATCTGGCCTCTTTTGGCCCAATCTTTTGAAAGATGTCCATATCGCGTTTATAAATTATGATCGGTGTCAACGCACTGGAAATATCTCTAGACGCAATGAGATGCCACTGAAAGGTATCTTGGAAGTGGAAGTCTTTGATGTTTGGGGTACAAATTTCATGGGGCCATTTCCATCTTCTTTTGGTAACAAGTACATACTCATTGCAGTGAATTACATATCAAAATGGATCGAGGCAGTAACTTCTCCTACGAATGATGCACGAGTAGTCGTTAAGCTCTTTAAGAACATAATGTTTCCTAGGTTCGGTGTACTGAGAGTTGTTATTAGTGATGGAGGCTCCCACTTTATTTCAAATGTTTTTGGAAAGTTATTGCTTAAATATGGAGTTCGACACAGAGTATCAACACCCTATCATCCTCAAACCAATGGACAAGTCGAGGTTTCTAATAGGGAGGTTAAACAAATTCTAGAAAAAACCGTTGCGACCTCTAGGAAGGATTGGTCAGCAAAACTTCATGAGGATTTGTGGGCTTATAGAATAGCTTACAAAACTCCAATAAGAACCACTCCATTTACGTTGGTTTATGGTAAATCATGTCATCTGCCTGTAGAACTAGAACACAAAGCTTATTGGGCCATTAAGACCCTAAACATGAACTACACAACAACAGGAGAGAAAAGAGTTTTAGATATTCGTGAACTTGAGGAACTTAGATTAGATGTCTACGAAAATTCCCGAGTCTATAAAGAAAGAACCAAAAAGTGGCATGACAAGCAGATAAAAAGGAGAGAGTTTAATGAGGGGGATATAGTCATTCTTTTCAATTCTCAACTAAAGTTATTTACAGGATTACGTTCTAGATGGTTTGGCGCTTTTGAGGTCGTAAAAGTTTTCCAAAGTGGATCGGTAGAAATTGAGGAAAGTCAAATGAAACATTAATTGTAAATGGGCAGCGACTTAAGCACTACCATATCATAGAAAAAAAGGATTTATTCACAAGCTACAAATTAGAAAAGTTGCACGCTCTTCCTAATGAATGACGCATTAAAGATTAATGTCAAGCTCCCGACATTAAACAAAGTCCTCCTTGGGAGGCAACCCACGATCTTTAGTTGTTACCTTATTTTTATTACTATTTTTGACTTTGCATGTTATAACTATTGATTTTACTTCTTGCTCGCATTATGTTTTTATTTATGTTCTTACTATTATTATTACTATTATAGTTACTATCATTACTATTATTTATTTTTCTAACTTTTGTTTGTGGTACAATTAACAAATAGATAATTCTTGTCTAATTTCGGGCTAAATTAGATTAGGTTAGCTCGTACTAATATAGGAGAATGCAACCTGTCGAGAACTATGGAGTTGTTTTTAGGAATGAAGTCCAAATGCGACTTTTTATGATCCTAGCTCAGAAAGAGTTTGTTGTGTCCATCCACCCTGATAACTTTGATATGAATACCTTAGGTATCTGTGATAGCATGACTTATCTTCTGAACCAATTAAGATGGGATGACTTTGTTGTTAGGAAGATATTCAACACCTATCGTCAGTTGACCCTGGAGTTCTTGAGTTCTCTGTATTATGATCCTACCTATGGGTTCGGTTTTGGACGAGGTTTGGCTACTTTCAGGTTGTTTGGAAACAAGTACTATTTCACTCATCATAAGATGGCTAACTTGTTAGGATTTCATAATAGGTCGGATGATATTACTATGACTCCTGAAGATGCTTTCACTAGCCATGACCTTGATCATTTTTTGGGCACTCTTATCGGAAACTATCACCCTGAGCCTAAGGGTATGTTCTATGAGAGGATACATAATCCTGGTATTAGATATTTCCATAAAACCTTTTCCCACACTCTCTTTGGGAAGGAGGAGAATATACAAATGTTTCTAAAGATGAGTTTTACATTATGTTATGTGCCTCCCAAGGCAAACTAGTTAATGTTTCTACCTTCTTACTAGCCAACTTAGCTAAGATTTCCCATGATATTTTTGGAACCATTATTATTGGATTTTTAGTAACCATGATTGTTGATGTTATTGGTTTGAGGTACCATCTGAATTGTGCTCATGTTTTTGGTGGCATTCGTCCCATGAACATTAATTTTTGCTTCAACTATGGTATAATTGCTAAACTTGGACCTGTTGAGTTTGAGTTTTTGATTGATAATGCGGTTGTTCATAACTTCACCTTTCCAAATCATGAGAAAAATGATGTTCATAATCGAGATAATTGGTTGTATGACTTGGAGGGTCAGAATGAGTCTCTTACTCCACCTGACTCCCTTCAGGCTTATGAGAATCTTGATGCTAATGTCTCTAATGTGGCTACACTTGGCTCAGTTGTCCACCCTTTTAATCCTCCTATTGATGTTGTCACTACTATTCATGCTCTTCAGTCATAAGTGGATTTTCTCATAGGAGGGATGAACTCTCTTCGAGTGGAAGTCCTAGGATTTATGGACGTAGTGAATGAGAAATTTGATCATCTGCTCCAACAAGTCTACTCATTTAGGCGTTTCACTGAGCCTCAGATCAGACACCATAATGGCTAGTTTCACTGATGTACCTTCATTTCCCTGCTTTTCTAGTTAGGATTTGTTTCTATTTGTTAGTGTTTCCTTCATGTTATTATTTTTTCAATTATGTTGTTGTATTGTCGAAGTTTTCGACAAGAACTTATGTTGTTTTTATTTCCTATTAATGTGATTTCCCTTTTGTTGTTAATTATTATTTTTATATTATATTTTCCTTTTTTTTTATGAATTTATGTTTCAAATAAAGGCCAACAGACCTTATGTTTTCAAATGGCAGTAAAATGGCCTCAAAACAATTTCATTTAAGTTTTTCATCAAAAACTTAAAATTTTGTGCATTTAACACTAACGACGTTCACCACTAGGCTAATGACGTTCGCCATTAGTTCAAAACTTTGAAATTTTTAAATTCTCATAGATGGCGTTTGCTTTCTGCTTAATGGCGTTCACCATAGCAGTCTGAAGGTCAAATTTTTCGTTTTTCAAAATCGTTTTTGCGCGTTTTCCAACGATTAATCAATTCAAATCCCATAACTTCCTATCTTAACCTCAACCATTCATATTCATTTCTTTCACTATATAAAGCCATATTCTACTCATTTTACCACACCAAACATTTTCTACCATCTCTCTCACCTCTCACATTCCATTCTTCCAATTCTCTCATTCTCTCATTGTTTCAATAACGCCTCTAAGAGTTGCTAGAGATATCAACTACATGGGCATCAACTTTGCGGACGAGATTGATGGAGAAAGTCAAATGATGGCTTTTAACAACCTTTTGAATAGGCTGATTCTCGCAACTTGATATCCTGATACCAATGATGTTCGAGCCTTAGGCTTAATCAATAGTGTCAATTTGATGGTCGCCAACCTAGGTATGTCATATTTCTATTCTTTAACATTTCCTACCACTATTACAAAATGCTAAAACAACAACCCCAGGCTTACAACACATCCTTTTACACCGTTGTAATAGGTAAAAAATTGCGCCCAAACATAAGCTGGAGGTATAAACAGTCATTTAATTACGATTGAATTGAAACACCGTAGTAATAAATAAAATGTAGCAAGCTTCGATTCCTTGCAACTACATCTTTTCCATTTTTAAGAGTACATTTAGCGTGTCTCACTTAAGTCAATTATTTAAAAAATAAATTGTAAATTATTTACAACGGTTATGCTAAATGGCCGTAGTAATAAATAAAACGGAACAAAGCCTCGATTCCATGCAACTACATTGTTTCCTCTTTTTAGGATACATTTAGCGTGTGTCACTTAATATCATTATTTAAATAATAAATTCTAAATAATTTTACAACGGTTTGTTAATCAACCGTTGTTTTAGGTTTAAGATTCCATTACGGTTTGTTTCCCAATCGAGATTAAAAGCTTTAATGATAAATTAAAATAAAATGTATTATGTATTTCTTTCATAAGACTCCCTAATCGAACAAGCGATCCAGATACGACAACGGTGGCATAACTTTTACCCTATTCGTATCCATTCATTTGGAGCTCAAATATTCACCGTCTTCATTCATTTTCTTCTCCAGCTTCGAAGTAAGGTACTCTTCAACATCTTCATTCCTTTTTTCTTGGTTTATTTTGTACATGATAAAATATTCACTGTCCTCGTTCATTTGACTCTTCAGCTTCGATGTACGGTACTCTTCAACATCTTCATTCCTTACGTTCATTTGATAACAGCTTCGAAGTATTGTATTCTTCAATATCTTCATTTCTTTTTTCTTTTTTCATATTTATATGTTCAAGTCAGAATGAGTTGTTTCATATGTTTTACATTTAGTATGAGAGTACATCTTCATTGATTTTTTTCTTTGTTCATATTGTATATTGAGTTTTTGGATTAGATTTTGGATTGTCATTCACATTATTATACATGTATAAATTTTAGAAGTTGTAATGTATCGTAGTTAGATGAAAGCCAATAGATTAAGTTTGGTTTATGAGAATGAAGTTCGTGAATTCCTTGAATACGCTGATAAACATCTTCCCGACAATAATGGTATCTTTTATTGTCCTTGTGTTGTTTGTGGGAATATCAAAAAAGGTATAGTGAAAGAAATATACAATCACCTTTGTTATGATGGTACATGTCAAAATTATATAATATGGGTGTGGCACGGTGAGGTGGATAACAAGGAAAGTCGGGCGTCACAAAGTCATAGAGTGGATGAAGATGAATGTATGGAAGATCAACTAAAGGATATGTTATGTGATATCGGGGAATCTTCTTTTAAGAATGCTCATATTTATGATACTTTATCTAGTGATAAAGACACCCCTTTATATAAGGGATGTATAAAGTTCTCACGATTGTTGACGGTGTTAAACTTGTTTAATCTGAAGGCAAAAAATGGATGGTCAAATAAAAGTTTCACGGAATTACTTGAATTGCTACAACAAATGCTACCAGAAGATAACAAATTGTTGGATCGTTGCTATGAGGCCAAAAAGATATTGTGTCCAATGGGTCTGGAGTATATCAAGATACATGTTTGACCTAATGATTTCATATTATACCGGAAAGAGTACGAAGACTTGTGTCAATGTCTGAAATGTGGTGTGTTGCGTTACAAGCTGAAGGCCAACAATGGTGATGACAATGACTATGACAATGTTAGTAGTAAGTATCCTCCTGCTAAAGTATTATGGTACTTGCCAATATTTTCATGATTAGAGAGACTTTTTGCTAATTCGAATGACACAAAGAATCTTAGATGGCATGCAGATGAAAGGATTCGTGATGGAAACATTCACCATGTAGCCGATTCGTTGCAATGGAAGAAAATTGATTCTTTGTTTCCAGATTTTGGAGTCGAGCTAAGAAACCTTAGAATTGGGCTTTCCACCGACGGTGAAAGTACCTGATGTTTGACGAAATTTTGGTAAAACATATGAAGAATAAAAATGAAGAATCAACTTAAAATAGAAGATGTCAAAGATGATGTTCTAACAACAAGATACAACATCCTGGACTATATTGCAGGTGTCGCTCCCACCAAATGACGCAGGGCCAAGAGGGGTACAGACGCGAACGGTCGGCGAAAGGGATGAGAACACACAGGGGTGAACTCAGAAGACAAGAGTCGCCAGCTAGGCATTTTTATCCCGAAGGAAAGGTAATGCTGCATAGACCTAGAAAGATATGGATAAGACGGTTGCGAACCAGAGAGACTGAGAAAGAGGGTTAGTTACAACCTGGGAAGGTATTAGCACCCAGATTGTCCGTCGTACTCGACGGGATCCACGCTTAAAAGATTTGTGTTTTAAAGGGGTAGTGTCAGTGCTATCTGTGTATCAAGGCTGGAAAGAATGCAAGTGTCAGTGTAAGAAGAATGTGAAGTGAAATATGTGAAGTGTCAGTGCAAGAACAGAGTGAGAAGCCCAAGACTATGAGGCTAAAGGAATAATACTGGAAGGAGGGGGAATATACAGAGACTTTTGTTCGATAACCGTTAAGTTATGCCTACGTATCCTCTCGTGCAATGAGGAAGTCAGAACACCGTAGTTCGACCCAAAGAGACTGAAAGATAAACTGACCTGTGAACTGCTTGCTTGTCTATGCTCAAATGTATGACCTGTCTGGCTCAGGTGCAAACTGTCTTGCATTAGACGGAAGAAGCGAGTTCTCGTTTATGAGTGAATAAGATGAGAAAAGAATCCCGAAGGAGACGATTATTGTTTGTTTTTGTGTTTTCAGTCTTTTATTGCTTTTTGAGGTTTGTCATAAGTTAATGAGCTTAAGCCTAAACCAATGGGTTAGTAAACTCATCACATCCTCCCTCTGATTAGGGGTAATGAGAATACCTTAAGTATGAGGTAAACACCTCACACTTAATCACCATGATGTAGGATTAAGATCATTAACCTACTTGTATTTATTTAGATGTTTTTGTTGTTTTTGTTTGGTGTTAAGTAATGAGTTTAAGCCATAATCAAGGATTTAATGGACTCATTACACCATCCTAATAGAAGGATAATAGATGAGAACATTTAAGCTGAGAAAGACTCCTCAACTTAATCCATGATTAGGGATTAACCTCATGACAAAACAAAGCCTTTGTTAAATGGTTTTTAATTAATGATAAGATGAAGAAATGATTTTTAGGGTTTGTAAGACAAGTTGAGGGGGACTTGTCCATTAACACTAGGGTTAGTCCTTCTTAACCAATTAAGGAAGAATTAGAACCCTAATGCAAGGCCCAAGTTACAAGCTTGATGTCTTGATGATTATTAAGTGGATTGATTAAAGGAGTTAAACACATTAAGGGTTTAACACTTAGGATTAAAATTATACACTCCATCCTAATAGAAGGATGCAGGCATAAGCTTAATCACAAAGCCTTAAAGCCTTTAGGGTTTAGTCCTTGATTATGAGGTGAGAAGAGAAGACTCAAAGAGACACAAAGGTAAAAGCTAAATGGGGGACTAATCAAACCCTAATTGTTATCATGCTTGGTTATTCCTAGGGTTAATGAGGTTTGCAAGAAGATCTTCAGAGAAACCACCAGGAAGGAAGCAGATGAAAGGAGCAAGAAGCAAAACAACTTGCTTCACTTAAGAAGACAAGTTGCTTGAAGAAAGAAAGTAAGATGAACATGAATGAGCAAGCTCACTCAAAAGAAAAGTTAAAATGCAGCAATGATGCAAGATAGATGAGAAGAGATTGTGAGAAGTGAAGGCAAATTCACTTCTCAAAACAACTTACCACCTGAAAAGTTAGCCAAAAGAAAAGAAATGCAATGCAAATGGGATGAAATGTCATGATGCAAACCAAAGTCAGAAGCATTCACATGATGTTAATGATGCTAAGAGATGATACAAACATGAGGCAAGACATGAGAATGATCATACAAGGATATGGATGCAGATGAAGCATGCTTTGAACCATGAATGTACATGAAAAGTTATGAAATGCAATGGACATATAACATGACAAATGAAATATGCAATGATCAAACATGATTCTAATATGTCCTAAGATGTATTATGAACCATGTGGATACACAAAATGTCATGGCAAGTCATTGAATGCAAACAAATGAAAGATGGATGCAAAGGAAGGCACAAATTAGGGTTACATGCATCATGCAAAGCAAAAATCCAAAACCAGAAGCAAATGACATGATAAAAAAATGAAAATGCAATAAAAGATACCCTAAACCTATACAAGCTCACTGCCCAAAGGAGGGGATCCAACTCTTAACCTAGTGCAAGTTATGAATTTCCTAAGATTACTAGGGTTTTAAGGTACCTCATCAAGAAAAATGCAAATCAAATTGAAAATGCAAGATCAAATCAAACCAATTTTATCCTATAAACTACATTCTATATAGGATGCAATGCAAGAAGAATCATCATCCAACTCTCAATGGTTAGGCAGAATGAATTTTCCAAAGTTTGAACCAAAATATTGCCTTAAAATGAATTTAATTCCAATGAAAATGATCAAAAGGCATCAAGAACAAAAAAGAAATTTGGTTTGAGAGTTGGATAATGTTTCTAAATGTTTCTAAATGCAATGTGAATTTTTTGGTGATTTTTAAATACATAAATGTATTTTTAATTAATTAATTTTCATTAACCAATTAAAAATAAACATTTAAATGATTTATAAAATAATTTTTAATGCAAAAAATTAAAATAAAAATATTTTTGTGTTTTGAAAATTAATAAAAGATGTGATAAAAAATTTCAGAATTTTTTAATGTGTTTTGCTATTTTTTAAAATTTGTACAAATAAATGCAAAACAAATGAAAATAAAATGAAATTAAATAGAAAGTATGCACAATCCATGGCTGAGGTTCAAACTGGGAGATGGAGGGAAGACTGCGCGCATCATCCAACGGCTGTAATTCAAACTGACCCAATTAACATAAAAACCTAATTAATTAAACTAATGACGTGGATTAGGGCTTAATGAAAGGATCCAGGCCATCCATATGCGCGGGAGTCAACAAAAGTCCACCAGATCTAAGGCCCAGATTCAAACTAAACCCTAAACGCAATTAATGACTTAATGACATTCAGGTGGCCGGAAATGACCTCCGGTCATCTTCTTCGGCCACATCTCCCCTGAGAATTTCTCAAATCACTCCCCAGGCCACTTCTGGAGCTCTAAAGCTCCAGATCACTTCCTCTCACCTCCCTAAACTCATCCCTGACCTCAAAAACAATTTATCTCTCACCATTAACAAGATTCGAAGCAAGGTTCAAAAATGGCAGAAATTTCAGACAAGCCATACACACTCATTTCTCAACCATTTTCGAAAATTTAAAGTTCAGCATGACCAGGGAAGCAAGCTTAATCATTTAACAACTTAAAACAAAGCTTCTGGAAAAATGAATTTCAGTGGCTACCTGAGTTGAAGCTTTCAATCCAGGAGCTTTTTGCCTGCTTCTTTGCTTCAAGATGGCTCCAATGATCCTTTTGATGAAGCTTTGAAGCTTGGTTAGAGCTTAGAGTGGCTGGTTTGTGAGTTTGAAGAAGTTCTGTCCAGTGAGGGGTGAGAATCGTATTTCTGTTTATGGTGGTTTTGGGCTGCTTTGATGGGTCATGGATGATCAGTGGAGTGTTTTGAGATGGATGGTGGAAGAAATTTGAGGAATGAATGGCTGAGTTAAGGGATTCGATAGAAAATGCAAGATGGAGGATTTTTTGTGAACTATGGATTATGAGAGAGATCAGGCTTGTGTGTGTTGTGTTGAGTCTCATTTGGTACATGTATCACACTTGGATAGGTCAGAGGAGTTGGTGTGGCACTGCTTGATTGGTATGGGTCTTTTTGCAAAAAGTCAAGTTTTGTGTAAGAGAGGTATGGGTCAAAGGCAGGCAAAGTACAAAGGGGTGTCCTGCGCAGCAAGGATTGAGGAGAGCCATGGAATCAGTCTTGAGGCCAATTAGCAAGTGGATTAGGGTTTATGGGTGATTTTGCAAATTTGTCCAACTTTGGCCCTTTTGGAAATTCATGAAGTTCAAGGCACCAAAATGCATAATTCTTGGGCCAATTCTGATTTTTAGAAGTCATATGAGCATGTTGTGAAGTGTTTGTGCACATTTGAAGCCTCTAGAATGCCTTGTCATACCATTTTGCAAAATGCCTCTTTGGTGTAAAACATGAAATTATGTGATTTTTGCCAACTTTGCCAAGCCATAACTTTTGATCCAAAATGAATTAGAATGAGTTCTTGTACTTTTTGAAAAGGGAATAATCCATTCTACAACTTTCATGACCAAAGTTTTCTCATTTGAAACATTTTTGAATAAAAAAGAAAGGGTTGAAAAACTTTCCTAAAATGGCAAGTTTTCATTACAAGTCACTTTCCCAAAAAGGCAACTTTGCAAATGGCTTGAAATTCTTCAATTTTGTGAACTTACAACATCTTCTATGATCAAATAAAGATCATACACATTCAAAATGATGAAGAACACCCTTTGGTTGGGTCATTGGGGCCTCAGATGCCCTGATTTTACACTGACTTGCTCAAGAAGTCAACTCTTGATCAGATGCCTTCCCCATTGAATTTCTTCATGAAAATTGATATGCATGATCCCTATGACATATAGAGACCAATAGAAACAAGAATGACCAAAAAATTTGGAGTTATGACCTCTGAAACCAAAACCCTAATTTCAAGTCATCTGTGCAGTTAAACCTGGCTCTGCTTCCATGCTCTTCTCAGTTCTTGTGATTCTTTGCCTTCCTTGACTTTGTGAGGATATAATATGATGCTTGAACACACATGGACCCCTTTGAAGTGATTGAAGACCTTTGGAGTGGCTCAGATGGCTCTTGGATGGCTCAGATCACAAACCCTGGATGTAGATGACTTTGAATTAATGCAGTGAAGCACATATGCAATATGAGGTGATATGATTGAACTTATGCACATGAAAAGATCACAAGCCACGGTGAATGGGTGAGGGCAAATTTGGGGTGTTTACAGCTGCCCCTATTCAAGCATGAGTTAGCTGTGCAGGATGTAAGCGACGACTTATCAGGCAAACAAGATAACTTGTGGTTGAATACCAAGGACAGTCCAAAATTTGCACTCACAGAATGAAGAAGAAAAGGGATATAGATTTGTAAAGGGAAAATAAAGTATGAATATAAAGTGCGGGCGACGGAGGACGACCATCGAGCAGAGGACGACTGCTGGGGATAAAGCAATGGCGGGGACGGCCGACATGCTGGGGAAGATGCGGGAAACGAAGCAATGACGGGAACGGCCGACAAGCTGGGGATATAAGAGATTATGATGGGGACTGCCATCATGTAAAGCTACAAGACTTTCTGGGGTTACAGGTAAAATGAATGATGGATATGAATAATAAATGATGAGGTACGGTCATCAGAGGTGAATGACGATCACCTAGCAGGGGACGGCTGCTCTGTTGGGGATAAGATGAGGGACGGTCATCTAGGGCGAAGGACGATCACCTGGCAGGGTACGACTGCCGAAAATATCACGGCATAGGACGAATGCCGGATAGAAAAGGTCGACGATGGGGACGGCCATCGGATAAGCATGATGAAGGACGATCATCGAGAGGTGAAGGACGATCACCTAGAAGGGTACGGCTGCCCTCAGGGTTTATCATGACATAGGACAAATGTCAGATAACAAGATCCACGATGGGGACGACCATCGGATAGAATGATGAAGGACGATCATCAAGAGGTGAAGGACGATCACCTAGCAGGGGACGGCTGCTAAAAGGGTTTATCGTGACATAGGACGAATGTCAGATAACAAGATCCACGATGGTGATGGCCATCGGATAGAATGATGAAGGACGATCATCAAGAGGTGAAGGACGATCATCAAGAGGTGAAGGACGATCACCTAGCAGGGGACGACTGCTAAAAGGGTCACGACATAGGACGAATGTCGGATAGAAGGGGTTCTAATGAATAGAGACTCCACCGAGGGTGATGAAGGACGATCATCGAAAAGGTGAAGGACGATCACTTGGCAGGGTACGACTGCCGAAAGGTATCATGACATAGGACGAATGTCAGATAGAAAGGAGATAATTTAATGGGATTTGCTGGGACTCTTCTGGGGAACAGTAGACACAGACGGGTGTCTAAATTCAAGAGGACATAGGTGCTTGACACGGTGTATAGATTAAAGATGCGGACGAGCATCCTTAGGACTATGATACGAGTATCAGTAGAAACAAACGCTTGACGCATGTTCAGAGATGATGATACGGACGAGTATCAACTGGTTAACAAAGAACACAGACGAGTGTCGGATCTGAGGGGATTTAAGTGGTGTATACAAGATACGGACGAATACCTGTATAAGTGAAAGGTATGAGTGAGACACAGACGGGTACTCAACTTGCTGGAAAGAATATGATACGGACGAGTATCATAAAGGGAAGTGTGTTAAAATTTAAGAGATGTTCTGAAGATTTGTGGGGATAAGATGACACGGACGGGTGTCAGAAAAAGTGTATTATAAACAAATATTCAGGTAACTATGCTGGGGAAGGTGACACGGACGGATGTTAGGGAATTGTATATATGTGTACACATGTGTTGTGAGTGCAGAGGGGACGCTTTGGCTTTCTGCTGGGGATATGATACTGACGGGTGTCAGGAAGTATCTGTATCTTTTAGGGAAAATGTCTTGGCTCTTCGCAGGGGAATTCGGGAAGTCTTCTGTATACCGTTGATGGGTTGCCAGTATTTACAAGTGTTTGATTCAGAACATGGCTTGTGACTATGCAAAATGTTTGATTTTTGCCGTAATGCTCCGTATTAGGCGGAATGCTACGCTCTGGGGGAAAGTATGATGCGAATGCTATGATTATGCAAAGATACCGATCCGGGATCGGATCCCGTTGCTGTGGAGATCTCTGGCTGATCTGCTTGAAGTGGATTTCCCAGCTGGGGATAAGATCATATATGACTCTGCTTGGGAAGTAGGCCACTTGATAAACCTATCTTGATAATGAGGGACCCAACTGGGGTCTGTGGAAGCTTTCTTCACTCTGTTGTGAGATCTTCAGGTATTGCTTTTCTGGATAGAGGTTGAAACTCTGAGGGGAGATGGTTCCCTGTCTATGCACTCGGCTAGGGAAGAAGAAAGATCACTGAAAGATCTTCCTAGAGATTTCCGTGGGGATCCTGCTGAGGATGATACTTGACAACTCAGCTGGGGAATATGAACACCTTCTGGTGCTGCCTTTTGAAGGAAATATTGGGGAAGTGGTGCCTGGCCACTCTGATGGGGAGAAAGCATCTCTGGTGCTGTTTAGAATGCGGACTGAGTATACAATGATTTGGCAGCCTACTGGGGAGGAACTTTCATGCCCCATGTTGTGCTTTGAATTACCTGCAATCCTGTAAAGACAAAGAAACACACAAATTTCCCGAGGTATCCCTTACTGGATTCTGTCATAGGAGTTTAGACACTCCCGGGAGCAAATATATTTCCTGCAAGCACGTATTTTTAGAAGGGAAGCATCTGTATTCATGCAATCAATATCTTAAAGACATCGGACATTTTTTGCAAACAAAAATACAATGTACTAAACGAGACATGACTGAAAATCTGATTTTATTAATTCGTGTGCCCCGAATTGGCAAGATATAGTCAGAGAAACGGATCCCCTGAAATGAGGAGATTGTTACAAAATTGAGAAACAAAAGGTGCTGGCAATGTTGATGACGCTTCAAGGAGCTTCCCTTTTGCTATGACTCGTATGACATTGACGTTCTTCTCATCTTGCTTTCTGTAGAAAGCTGATTCTGACCGATGCTCGAACCTTTCGGAACTTGCCAGGTTGTAAGTGATACACACGAATTCAGAATGCAATTGTTCGCTTATTCCCTTATTTTGCGTGGATCGCCCTTTCGGGTTTTCAATCCACCGGGATACCCATTTTTGCCTGAGCTGTCCACTGTGGCTTTTCAACTCAGTGGGTGTACATTTTTTATTCATTTTCCCTTATTTTTGCCCGAGTCTTTTATTCTGTTTTTGACTCGCCGGGATGCCCTATTTTTGCCTGGACTTACATTCTGTTTTTATGTCCAGCGGGTCATTTTCATGCGAAGTATTTTTTAACTGCATCTGAATTTACAGGGGACAGGAAATCTTCACCATCCATAGTACTGAGCATCAGTGCTCCACCAGAGAATACTTTCTTCACTATGAATGGACCATCGTAATTCGGAGTCCACTTGCCCCTGTGGTCTGTATGAGGAGGGAGGAGTCTTTTTAGCACAAGATCTCCTACTTGGTACTCTCGGAGCCTGACTTTCTGATCGAAGGCCTTCTTCATTCTTTTCTGATATAGCTGCCCATGACAAATTGCAGCCAATCTCTTTTCTTCAATCAGACTAAGTTGTTCGTATCGGGATCGGACCCACTCTGCTTTATTCAGCTTAACATCCATCAATACCCGCAAGGAGGGTAATTCAACTTCGACAGGTAGGACTGCCTCCATACCATACACAAGTTGATACGGTGTTGCCCCGGTGGACGTTCTGATTGACGTACGGTACCCATGCAAGGCAAATGGTAGAATTTCATGCCAATCCTTATAGGTAACCACCATCTTTTGCACAATCTTCTTGATATTCTTATTAGCTGCCTCAACAGCGCCATTCATCTTTGGCCTGTAAGGAGAAGAATTGTGATGTTGGATCTTGAAGTCCCGGCATAGTTCTGCCATCATCTTGTTGTTTAAATTGGAACCATTATCAGTAATGATTCGCTCGGGCACTCCATACCGGCAGATGATGTCTCTCTTCAGGAATCGGGCTACCACTTGCCTTGTAACGTTTGCATATGAAGCTGCTTCAACCCACTTGGTAAAATAGTCAATGGCTACCAGGATGAATCTGTGGCCATTTGAAGCAGTCGGTTCAATCTTGCCAATCATATCAATGCCCCACATGGCAAAGGGCCAGGGTGAAGACATCACATTCAAAGGATTTGGAGGCACATGCACTTTATCTGCATAAATCTGGCATTTATGACATTTTCTGGCATAGGCACAACAGTCTGCATCCATTGTGATCCAGTAGTAGCCCGATCTTAACAACTTTTTAGCCATAGCATGCCCTCCAGCATGGGTACCGAAGGATCCTTCGTGCACTTCGTGCATTAACAAGTCCGCTTCTGCCTTATCAACGCATCTGAGGAGTACCATATCAAAGTTTCTCTTGTACAGGGAACCATCAGCATTCAGGAAGAAACTACCAGTTAGCCTTCTTAATGTCTTCTTATCATTGGAAGATGCCCCTGGTGGGTATGTTTGATCCTCCAAGAAGCATTTAATGTCATGGAACCAAGGCTTATCATCTTTGATAATATCTGCTGAGAACACGTATGCTGGTCGGTCAAGTCTGGATACTGAAATCCGAGGCACAAAATTTGCAGCTTGAACTTTGATCATGGACGAGATGGTAGCCAAAGCATCCGCAAACTGATTTTCATCTCGAGGGATATACTCAAGCTTGACTGTTGTGAAGAAAGTCAGTAACCTCCTTGTATAATCCCGGTAAGGTATCAGATGATCTTGGTGGGTGTACCATTTGCCGTTGGTTTGATTGATTACCAGAGCTGAATCTCCGAACACAGTCAAAGTCTTGATCCTGAGGTCAATGGCTTCCTCAAGACCCATAATACAGGCTTCGTATTCAGCTTCGTTGTTAGTGCAGTTAAAGGTGAGTTTTGCCGAGAAAGGCATGTGGACTCCCTTAGGTGTAATGAGTACTGCACCAACACCACGACCATTCATATTAACAGCCCTGTCAAACATCATAGTCCATTCTTCTTCCGGGTCAGGCCCTTTAGTGTGAACAGGCTCTTCATGATCTTTTGCTTTTATGAACATGATGTCTTCATCTGGGAAGTCAAATCTCATAGGCTGGTAATCATCAATGGGTTGCTCAGCAAGGTAATCAGACAATACACTGCCTTTGATGGCCTTTTGAGATGTGTACTGAATGTCATATTCTGTGAGAATCATTTGCCATCTTGCAACCCGTCCGGTAAGTGCTGGCTTCTCAAAAATGTACTTAACTGGGTCTATCTTGGAAATCAACAAGGTAGTGTGGGTCAACATATACTGCCTTAGTCGGCGAGAAGCCCACGCTAAAGCACAACAAGTTTTCTCGAGCAGTGAATAACGTTGTTCACAGTCGGTAAACTTTTTGCTTAGGTAGTATATTGCATACTCTTTTCGACCAGACTCGTCATGCTGGCCCAGCACACACCCCATTGACTCTTCTAATACTGTCAAATACATGATTAGAGGTCTTCCATCGACTGGAGGCATAAGGATTGGAGGCTCCTGTAAGTATTCCTTAATTTTGTCAAAAGCCTTCTGGCAGTCTTCGTTCCACCTGACCGTTTGTTCTTTTCTTAGCAGCTTGAACAAGGGTTCACAGGTTGTTGTAAGGTGAGATATAAACCGTGAAATGTAGTTCAATCTACCTAGGAACCCCCGAACTTCTTTTTCAGTATTCGGTGCAGGCATTTCTTGAATGGCTTTGACTTTGTTAGGGTCAAATTCAATCCCTTTTCACTTACAATAAATCCCAGCAGCTTACCGGATCGCACCCCGAATGTGCATTTGTTGGGGTTCAACTTCAGTTGGTACTTCCTCAGACGCTTGAATAACTTCAACAGATTTACCAGGTGATCTTCTTCTGTGAGGGACTTGGCAATCATGTCATCCACATAACATTCAATTTCTTTGTGGATCATGTCATGGAATAATGTTACCATAGCCCGTTGATAAGTTGCACCAACATTCTTCAGCCCGAATGGAATCACCTTATAACAGAACGTGCCCCAAGGTGTGATGAAAGTTGTCTTCTCCATGTCTTCAGGTGACATTTTGATCTGATTGTATCCTGAAAATCCGTCCATGAAGGAGAACACCGAGAACTGAGCCGTGTTATCAACCAATACATCAATGTGAGGTAAAGGGAAGTCATCTTTCGGGCTGGCTCTGTTCAGGTCCCGGTAATCCACACACATTCTCACCTTGCCATCTTTCTTAGGTACTGGTACAATGTTAGCAACCCACGGTGGATAGCTAGTTACAGCAAGGAAACCGGTGTCCCACTGCTTTTGTACCTCTTCTTTTATCTTCATTGCCATATCTGGGCGAGTACGGCGCAGTTTCTGTTTTACTGGTGGGCAGTCTTCTTTCAAAGGCAACTTGTGCATAACAATATCGGTGTCCAACCCTGTCATATCCTGATAAGACCAAGCAAAAACATCCACATATTCCCGAAGCATATCAATCAGTTGCTCTTTTACTGAATCTTGTAAGCAGGCCCCGATCTTGACTTCTTTCACTTCTTCTTCTATACCAAGATTAACCGTTTCGACCTCCTCCTGATGAGGGGTGATAACCTTCTCCTCTTGTCTCAACAACCTAGCTAGCTCTTCAGGTAGCTCATAATCTTCCTCAACCCCTTCGTCATCTTGATTGATTGGATTGTCAAAGTCATACGAAGCCATAGCAGTGTTGTTGTCGGTGCAATCTGAAAGGCACTTTCTGCAAGGGTTTAGATTGGTTTATTTTAGTGATCAATTTTAATCTTGTTTAGAAAAGTGAAATGAAGTTATCATTTTGAAAAACATTGCCATTTTATTTTTGTACAAAAAGAAAAATGAAAAACAGTTAGCGGAAAAGGAAAAGACTCATTTGCAAAAGATGTCTGATATTCATTGATTGATCTGTTTGCACAAAATTACAAGATGGCCCGATTACAAAATGAGTCTTGACATCTTGGGCAAGATGCCAGACTTGATGCATGCTTAAAAATACAGGAAATAATAATTACTCTGCATGAGTAACCCTTATAATTTCCTGGGAAGACCAGTTTGAGATATGGCTCCCCGGGGTCCTTGGACGTATCCAGCTCTCCAGGTTGCGCTCATCTTCCGACTCATCTTCCAAGTTGTTCACAGCATCCGGGGTGAGCATTCCCCCACTGACAAAGTTGGGCTTCTTGGCAGCCTCTGATTGATCTTGTTGAGTTGGTTTGTAACCCAACCCAAATCTGTCTTCTTTCTTTTCCACGGGCAACAGCTTGCCCCAGCCTTGGGCAGTACCCTCTTCAACAACCCTCCTGGCTTGCTGATAAGATGTCATGGAAGTTCCCAGTACAGTAGATGCTTCATTAATGTTCAGGGCCTTAAACCCCTGGCTCATAGTTTCATGGATCTCCCCGTCCATTTCTATGTACTTGTACGTAGCCAGATGGCTAACAAAGATGTCCTCTTCCCCACAGATGGTGATGATCTAGCCTTCCCACTCGAATTTCAGCTTCTGGTGAAGGGTAGACGTAACAGCGCCAGCGGCATGAATCCAGGGTCTACCCAACAAACAACTGTAAGCCGGCTGAATGTCCATCACATAGAAGGTAATTTTAAAAGTCTGCGGGCCAATCATCACAGGCAAATCAATCTCTCCAAGCACTGATCTTTTAGAGCCATCAAAAGCTCTTACTACCAAATTACTTGGACGCAGTGCCAAGCCATCATACTCCAGCTTCACTAAGGCCTTCTTTGGTAGAACATTGAGCGATGACCCAGTGTCCACCAGTACATGAGATAAAACAGCACCCTTGCACTCTAGGGTGATGTGTAAAGCCTTGTTGTGGTTACGTCCCTCAATTGTTAAGTCAACATTAGTAAAGCCCAGTCCATGACTGGTGTTGACATTTGCTACCACAGTTTCTAGCTGATTAACGGTAATCTCCTCTGGCACGCATGCTGCGTGCAGGACTTTCAGTAATGCATTCCTGTGAGCTTCAGAACACATCAACAGGGATAATATGGAGATTTTTGAGGGAGTTTGGTGAAGTTGATCCACCACCTTGTAATCACTTCTCTTTATGATCCTCATGAACTCGTCTACATCTTGTTCAAAAGATGTCTTCTGAGTTTCTTTGGCAGCCGGCTCTTCAAGTACCACACTTTTTCCTTTTGCTTTGGCAGCAGCTTCTGCTTCGACATTAGGTCTCTGAGTTTGTGAGGCAAAAAGGCGTCCGCTTCTGGTGAAGCCTCCGCCTCCCCCAACATTATCAATTTGTGGAGAAGAGGTTGAAGAATCCAAAGTGATTTTCTCCCCGTTGCAGTAGAGATCAGAGCCATAATGCCAAGGTATGGCATTACTGCTTTCATATGGAACTGGTCCAGGCACCGTGATGGTAACTGGACTGACTGCAGCAGAGGAGGGTATTGAAATGGTGTGCGGATCGTAGTAAATTGTGACTGGTGACCTGGCAGGAGGTGCCACTGTTTGCTGCTGAAAGTTGCTGTTTGGAGGAACATTTGACGGATCATAGTAGATGGTGACGGCTGAGATATCTTCATTAATTTCTGCTGGCGTTGTAGAAGATTCTGCTGAATAAATGATGTTGATGTTGTAGAAGAAAGGGTTGTTGACATTTGATTTGTTGAAGTGATGGACGGAGCCATTGTTGATGATATTGATGAATCGGTCGGAATGATTGTTGCTGCAGTTGTAGGGAACTCAGGAATTGTTGTCAAAGGAATTGCTGGATTTGTAGGCGCCGTTGTTGAGATCTGAAGTATACCATCTTTGATAAGACCATCTATGCCGCTTCTTAAGTTATCACACCCGTTGACTGCAATGTTGTAATACCCACAACCGAGCTCACACCCGGGGAATATCTGGCACTCTAGAAGCTGAGCTTTAATTTCAACCAGAGGTGTTTGAATCTGTCCAACACTGGTTATCAAGAAAGATGGCTTGTCTTCCTCAATGGCATTGAATATTGGCCCTCCATGATTAGGCATGGGATTCTTGTTGACATTTGGAGGGGGTGCGAAGTTGAGGGCTTTAGAATCCACCAGATCTTGTACTTTCATTTGTAAAGCCCTGCATTTCTCAGTATTGTGGCCAGGCGCATTGGAGTGAAAAGCACATCTGGCGTTGACATCATAATTTCTTGGGAGATTGGAAGGATCTGGTGGTGCCAATGTCCTTAATTAAACCAAGTTGAGTTTCAGGAGTTGCGGCAATAATGCAGCATAAGGCATAGGGATAGGGTCAATCACCCTATTTGCCTGTGACGGTCTTTGCTGAAAAGGTCTTTGTTGTTGATTGCTGTTGTTGTTGTTATTGTAGGTTCTCTGTAGCGGATACTGAACTTGCTGTTGATAATGTGGTTGTTGTTGTGGTTGATATGCTGGTTGCTGAGGGATCGGAGCTGGAATAGTGACAGCTGCCACTGATCTGTGAACATATTGAGGTCTACCCCTGTTGGCATGAATAGCATTTGTCTCACCGGTTCTTCTAGGTCCCACAAAAGGCTTCCTGGGGTTACTGGACGAACTTGCACCGTTATCAGAAATCTTACCCATCTTCAAAAGGCTTTCAATCCTTTCCCCATCTATAACTACGTCAGTAAAACTGGTGGAAGAAAAGGCAGCTAGCCTATCAATATATATCCCTTGCAGAGTATTCATGAACATGCCGACCATTTCTCTTTCCGACATGGGTGGCTGGACAGCAGCAGCAAGCTGTCTCCACCTTTGGGCATATTCCCTGAAGCTTTCTCTGGAAGATTGAGACATTCCCATCAGAAGGGTCCTGTTAGGAGCCATGTCCAGATTGTATTGGTACTGCCTGATGAAAGCTTCAGCTAGGTCCTTCCAGCATCTGATAGTAGCTCTGGTTAAATGTGAGTACCACTCTCTTGAAGCCCCAGTCAAGCTATCTTCAAAATAGAACATCCACAATTTTTCATCCATGGTATATGCTTTAAGTCTTCCCAGGAAGGACTGTAAGTGAGTTCGTGGACAGGAAGTTCCATTGTACTTCTCGAAGCACGGGGGTTTAAACTTGTGGGGAATTCTCACCCCATCCACTAGCCCCATGTCCATTACATCAAATCCCAAGGAGTTTTGAGACTCCAAAGACCTCAACTTTTCAGCAATTTCATCAAACCTCCTATCATAGACTTCATCTCCAGCTCCCATTACAGTAAACTGCTCTTCTTGAGGATCTTCTTGCAAGATCCTGCCTGCAGCAGTGTTGCCTTGTACATTCCTTGGGATGTTGGCCTCCGGATCTAGATGAGGTCCAAATATTGGTGGGTTAACATGAGGCTGACCTCCCTCATTGTTGCTAGTTCCTCCAGTACCAGGATGAGGTTCCTCGGGGGTTTGTCTTTCTACCAATGCCCTTAGCCTTTCCTGACTTTGAGCCAGGTTAGTCATTACAGTCATGAATTGAGCCGTTTGGTTCCTCATCTCCACTCTTTCGTTAGCCATCTGAGTTCTGACCTCAATCAAATCTTGCTGTACTTGGTCCATTTGGATACCAGGAAGGTTGTTGCGAGTAGGATACCGGTGCGGACGGCTGAGAGGGAACACCCGGCGGCGAGCAATAATTCCTGAGTCACAACAGAGTTAGTAACAAACAAACTAATAACAAAAAACCTACAAAACAAAACAAAAGTTAGTATGCAATGCAGTATGCTTATTTGTTTTCCAAGGTATCCGGCTTGGTTCTTGGTTTTGACCTTTCCAGACCCCGAGGAAGATGCTTTGATGTTGTTGAGAAAATAAACCCCAAAATGGAAACAAACTAAAATATATTACAAATACCGAACAATACATAGTTTGTTTTTTACAACACATGCCCTTGGAGGGTCAAAATACAACACAAACGAAAAGTACATTAAATGAAAATAACAACAATCAAAAGGTCAGACATCAAGTCCAAACTCATCTTCCTTAACCTCCTTCAGAAGTGCCTCAGTCACTGGACCAGCAGGATGCTCTGTGATGTTTCTGATGAGGAGGTTCCTGGTGGCAATGGCAGTGGTCAGCTTCTTGTGCCTATCCTGATCCTTGGACCTCTTCAAACCAGCCCTAAGCTTCAACTCCGAAATCTCCTTCTAGGCTGCCAGCAAAGCTTCCTATTGCTTCTTTTCATTGGCCTCTAACTGCTCAATCCTGGCCTGAGTTCTCTTGTCTTCTTGAGTACGGGCTTCAGTGATCCTGACCCACCTAGCCTGACTTTCTTGTAGATAGAGATCAGTCCTAGCCTTCTGAAACTGGGCCTCTTTGCAGGCATTCTTCAATATTTGTTCTCCAACTCTTGCCTTCTTGATATAGTCTTCTGTTTTCTCAATCTTAGCCAGATGCTCCACTTTAAGCTTCTCCAACCTCTCAATGTCCAGACGACCATCACTCCTTTCCCAAAGGGTCTTCTTCAGAGCTTGAGACAGATTCTCATTCCTTTCCTTCAGCTTCTCAAATTCTTCCAGGCTGACAGTGGCTGCTGGCTGTGCTGTGGATGGTCCAAGTATATCCTCAATGGTAAAGGGCATTCCAGTAATCTGAGCCCTAGCATGAGACCAGTCATAGTACTGAGCTGAAGCAACATTATTGCACCTCCCAAGAATAGCCATCCCTTTTGTCTGGATGTTTTCCCAAGCCCAGGATGCTTGTCTGACAGCAGCTAGGTTAGGTTTTATCTCACAATACAAGGTCTCAGCTAAATCTTGCACTCTGGGAGGGTGAACCAAAGCATAGCCCAGTTGTCTTTTAAATAGCAAAGGATTGTAGTTGATACAACCCTTTACTCCTATCAAAGGTACATTTGGGTATTTCCCACAACTGGTGATTATGTCTTTGCCTTTGGTGCTCTGGGTGCACCATCTGATGTCATCTGAAGTCAAAGCAATGAGTCTCTTAGCCCAATTCTTCTGCTGATGAGGATTCAGGAAGGCATCTGTCTTGGGTAGGTGTCTGAGCAGCCAGGTATGAAACAAAGGTGCACAACATCTCACTAACTTCCCCCTTTGTTTCTCATTCCTCTGATGGATGGAGTAATAGAAGTCTCCCAGCAAAGTGGGTACTGGGTTCCTTAAAAGAAACAGATGTATGGCATTCTTGCTGATAAATTTGGGCTCATCTGCAAACAGTATGACCCCATATATGCTGAGAGCTAGTAATGCACAGACTGCCTTCCATTCTCCCAAAGAGGCCTTCAGGATGGCCTGAGAAATCAAGAAGTCTAAGTGTAAACCAGGGATCTCAGCCTTTGTTGTCATATTCTGCTCAATCAAAGTAGGCTCCAGGTATAGTGCTTTTGCCACTTCTCCATTGCTAGGAGAAGTCATCTCTGGGTTGAAGGGAATCACACCCCTGATGGGTACTCCAATCAATAAGGAAAACTCCTCCAGTAAGGGCCCTAGCTGAAAGTCTGGGAATGTGAAACATCTCAGAGGAGGATCATAAAACTGCAGGCATGTGTGGATCATGCTCCTCTGGGAAGGATCCAGGTCCATAACCATGTCAAGGATACCTCCATAATGCTCTCTGAATAATGGGATGTGGTCAGGGGTGATAAGTGACTGGACCTGCCTGATGCCAGTCAGCACAGGCTCAAAGAAATGGTATGAAATGTTGCTCTTCCTGGGAGCCATGACTGCTGATGAAGGGCTGAAGACAAGTGCTGATGAAGATCAAGACTGGTACTGGAGATGGGCCACTGATAGGCTGATGCTGGTGATGATGAAGATGGCTAAAGCAAACAACTGGAGAGAATAGCTGAAGCAGATAGCTGATGAAACAGGAGTCTATGCAGATGAAGGGGTCAAAACCAAGCCAGATACAATGTGGATACCCTGAAAAACAAATAAACAAATGTTAAATGATGCAATGATGATGTATGCAAATGATATGCAAGGGTTTGTGATCAAGCTGGATCTGATTATCTGTCTTGATATATAAGGCCCATGTATGTTCAAGAAATTCAGATGGAGGTTCAGAAATCCAGTAACCAAGGTGGGGGACTCAAATAAAGAGTCACATGTCCAGGGTTAAATCACAAGAACTGTCCAAAGTGAAGCATTCTTAAACATAACAAGTAACAGGGTATGATGTGGCCAATGGTACCTGCAAACCTGTAAACAGCCCAACCCCCTCACAGGTGGTGTTCTAAAACAAGGAATCTCAGACTTGGATCAGTTATGAGAAGTGTAAGCACTTCTAACCCGGAGGTACAGTGTTTACAATAACCATAAAAGATCCTCCTCTAATTCACCTCAGTTTCTGAAGGTCAAAATAAAGGTCATCCAGACTTAGCAGGCTTCCCAGATAGCCCTAGCAATACAGGAAATCTGTAGCACAAAGTTCTCAAGAAGAAACCCACATCTGAACCGTGTTTCATATTCCCGCACCAGACCGAAATGGAATGGGAAAGAACATGAACCACTCTAGCCTAGGTGTCACTCAGGTCCCAGGTATAGGACCTTATACTCTCAATGAAACCCCACCCACCAAGACAGAAGAACAAATCCAGCAATGATAATGACAGTATGAAATATGTAAAACTGTAAAGGAAAGCAATAAATAAAGCTATACATAAAGCAATAAATAAAGCAACTATAAAGACACAATTAGCACATAACACCCCAGTAAACACAAATCAAACAAGCGCTAGGAGGAACCCACAAAAGAACCAGAAGCCCTGGTTACAGTATAAGGTTCCCCAGCAGAGTCGCCAAGCTGTCGCTCCCACCAAATGACGCAGGGCCAAGAGGGGTACAGACGCGAACGGTCGGCGAAAGGGTTGAGAACACACAGGGGTGAACTCAGAAGACAAGAGTCGCCAGCAAGGAATTTTTATCCCGAAGGAAAGGTAATGCTGCATAGACCTAGAAAGATATGGATAAGACGGTTGCGAACCAGAGAGACTGAGAAAGAGGGTTGGTTACAACCTGGGAAGGTATTAGCACCCAGATTGTCCGTCGTACTCGACGGGATCCATGCTTAAAAGATTTGTGTTTTAAAGGGGTAGTGTCAGTGCTATCTGTGTATCAAGGCTGGAAAGAATGCAAGTGTCAGTGTAAGAAGAATGTGAAGTGAAATATGTGAAGTGTCAGTGCAAGAACAGAGTGAGAAGCCCAAGACTATGAGGCTAAAGGAATAATACTGGAAGGAGGGGGAATATACAGAGACTTTTGTTCGATAACCGTTAAGTTATGCCTACGTATCCTCTCGTGCAATGAGGAAGTCAGAACACCGTAGTTCGACCCAAAGAGACTGAAAGATAAACTGACCTGTGAACTGCTTGCTTGTCTATGCTCAAGTGTATGACCTGTCTGGCTCAGGTGCAAACTGTCTTGCATTAGACGGAAGAAGCGAGTTCTCGTTTATGAGTGAATAAGATGAGAAAAGAATCCCGAAGGAGACGATTATTGTTTGTTTTTTGTGTTTTCAGTCTTTTATTGCTTTTTGAGGTTTGTCATAAGTTAATGAGCTTAAGCCTAAACCAATGGGTTAGTAAACTCATCACATCCTCCCTCTGATTAGGGGTAATGAGAATACCTTAAGTATGAGGTAAACACCTCACACTTAATCACCATGATGTAGGATTAAGATTATTAACCTACTTGTATTTATTTAGATGTTTTTGTTGTTTTTGTTTGGTGTTAAGTAATGAGTTTAAGCCATAATCAAGGATTTAATGGACTCATTACACCATCCTAATAGAAGGATAATAGATGAGAACATTTAAGCTGAGAAAGACTCCTCAACTTAATCCATGATTAGGGATTAACCTCATGACAAAACAAAGCCTTTGTTAAATGGTTTTTAATTAATGATAAAATGAAGAAATGATTTTTAGGGTTTGTAAGACAAGTTGAGGGGGACTTGTCCATTAACACTAGGGTTAGTCCTTCTTAACCAATTAAGGAAGAATTAGAACCCTAATGCAAGGCCCAAGTTACAAGCTTGATGTCTTGATGATTATTAAGTGGATTGATTAAAGGAGTTAAACACATTAAGGGTTTAACACTTAGGATTAAAATTATACACTCCATCCTAATAGAAGGATGCAGGCATAAGCTTAATCACAAAGCCTTAAAGCCTTTAGGGTTTAGTCCTTGATTATGAGGTGAGAAGAGAAGACTCAAAGAGACACAAAGGTAAAAGCTAAATGGGGGACTAATCAAACCCTAATTGTTATCATGCTTGGTTATTCCTAGGGTTAATGAGGTTTGCAAGAAGATCTTCAGAGAAACCACCAGGAAGGAAGCAGATGAAAGGAGCAAGAAGCAAAACAACTTGAATGAGCAAGCTCACTCAAAAGCAAAGTTAAAATGCAGCAATGATGCAAGAGAGATGAGAAGAGATTGTGAGAAGTGAAGGCAAATTCACTTCTCAAAACAACTTACCACCTGGAAAGTTAGACAAAAGAAAAGAAATGCAATGCAAATGGGATGAAATGTCATGATGCAAACCAAAGTCAGAAGCATTCACATGATGTTAATGATGCTAAGAGATGATACAAACATGAGGCAAGACATGAGAATGATCATACAAGGATATGAATGCAGATGAAGCATGCTTTGAACCATGAATGTACATGAAAAGTTATGAAATGCAATGGACATATAACATGACAAATGAAATATGCAATGATCAAACATGATTATAATATGTCCTAAGATGTATTATGAACCATGTGGATACACAAAATGTCATGGCAAGTCATTGAATGCAAACAAATGAAAGATGGATGCAAAGGAAGGCACAAATTAGGGTTACATGCATCATGCAAAGCAAAAATCCAAAACCAGAAGCAAATGACATGATAAAAAAATGAAAATGCAATAAAAGATACCCTAAACCTATACAAGCTCACTGCCCAAAGGAGGGGATCCAACTCTTAACCTAGTGCAAGTTATGAATTTCCTAAGATTACTAGGGTTTTAAGGTACCTCATCAAGAAAAATGCAAATCAAATTGAAAATGCAAGATCAAATCAAACCAATTTTATCCTATAAACTACATGCTATAGAGGATGCAATGCAAGAAGAATCATCATCCAACTCTCAATGGTTAGGCAGAATGAATTTTCCAAAGTTTGAACCAAAATATTGCCTTAAAATGAATTTAATTCCAATGAAAATGATCAAAAGGAATCAAGAACAAAAAAGAAATTTCGTTTGAGAGTTGGATAATGTTTCTAAATGTTTCTAAATGCAATGTGAATTTTTTGGTGATTTTTAAATACATAAATGTATTTTTAATTAATTAATTTTCATTAACCAATTAAAAATAAACATTTAAATGATTTATAAAATAATTTTTAATGCAAAAAATTAAAATAAAAATATTTTTGTGTTCTGAAAATTAATAAAAGATGTGATAAAAAATTTCAGAATTTTTTAATGTGTTTTGCTATTTTTTAAAATTCGTACAAATAAATGCAAAACAAATGAAAATAAAATGAAATTAAATAGAAAGTATGCACAATCCATGGCTGAGGTTCAAACTGGGAGATGGAGGGAAGACTGCGCGCATCATCCAACGGCTGTAATTCAAACTGACCCAATTAACATAAAAACCTAATTAATTAAACTAATGACGTGGATTAGGGCTTAATGAAAGGATCCAGGCCATCCATATGCGCGGGAGTCAACAAAAGTCCACCAGATCTAAGGCCCAGATTCAAACTAAACCCTAAACGCAATTAATGACTTAATGACATTCAGGTGGCCGGAAATGACCTCCGGTCATCTTCTCCGGCCACATCTCCCCTGAGAATTTCTCAAATCACTCCCCAGGCCACTTCTGGAGCTCTAAAGCTCCAGATCACTTCCTCTCACCTCCCTAAACTCATCCCTGACCTCAAAAACAATTTATCTCTCACCATTAACAAGATTCGAAGCAAGGTTCAAAAATGGCAGAAATTTCAGACAAGCCATACACACTCATTTCTCAACCATTTTCGAAAATTTAAAGTTCAGCATGACCAGGGAAACAAGCTTAATCATTTAACAACTTAAAACAAAGCTTCTGGAAAAATGAATTTCAGTGGCTACCTGAGTTGAAGCTTTCTATCCAGGAGCTTTTTGCCTGCTTTTTTGCTTCAAGATGGCTCAAATGATCCTTTTGATGAAGCTTTGAAGCTTGGTTGGAGCTTAGAGTGGATGGTTTGTGAGTTTGAAGAAGTTCTGTTCAGTGAGGGGTGAGAATTGTATTTCAGTTTATGGTGGTTTTGGGCTGCTTTGATGGGTCAGGATGATCAGTGGAGTGTTTTGAGATGGATGGTGGAAGAAATTTGAGGAATGAATGGCTGAGTTAAGGGATTCGATAGAAAATGCAAGATGGAGGATTTTTTGTGAACTATGGCTTATGAGAGAGATCAGGCTTGTGTGTGTGTTGTGTTGAGTCTCATTTGGTACATGTATCACACTTGGATAGGTCAGAGGAGTTGGTGTGGCACTGCTTGATTGGTATGGGTCTTTTTGCAAAAAGTCAAGTTTTGTGTAAGAGAGGTATGGGTCAAAGGCAGGCCAAGTACAAAGGGGTGTCCTGCACAACAAGGATTGAGGAGAGCCATGGAATCAGTCTTGAGGCCAATTAGCAAGTGGATTAGGGTTTATGGGTGATTTTGCAAATTTGTCCAACTTTGGCCCTTTTGGAAATTCATGAAGTTCAAGGCACCAAAATGCATAATTCTTGGGCCAATTCTGATTTTAAGAAGTCATATGAGCATGTTGTGAAGTGTTTGTGCACATTTGAAGCCTCTAGAATGCCTTGTCATACCATTTTGCAAAATGCCTCTTTGGTGTAAAACATGAAATTATGTGATTTTTGCCAACTTTGCCAAGCCATAACTTTTGATCCAAAATGAATTAGAATGAGTTCTTGTACTTTTTGAAAAGGTAATGATCCATTCTACAACTTTCATGACCAAAGTTTTCTCATTTGAAACATTTTTGAATCAAAAAGAAAGGGTTGAAAAACTTTCCCAAAATGGCAAGTTTTCATTACAAGTCACTTTCCCCAAAAGGCAACTTTGCAAATGGCTTGAAATTCTTCAATTTTGTGAACTTCCAACATCTTCTATGATCAAATAAAGATCATACACATTCAAAATGATGAATAACACCCTTTGTTTGGGTCATTGGGGCCTCAGATGCCCTGATTTTGCACTGACTTGCTCAAGAAGTCAACTCTTGATCAGATGCCTTCCCCATTGAATTTCTTCATGAAAATTGATATGCATGATCCCTATGACATATAGAGACCAATAGAAACAAGAATGACCAAAAAATTTGGAGTTATGACCTCTGAAACCAAAACCCTAATTTCAAGTCATCTGTGCAGTTAAACTTGGCTCTGCTTCCATGATCTTCTCAGTTCTTGTGATTCTTTGCCTTCCTTGACTTTGTGAGGATATAATATGATGCTTGAACACACATGGACCCCTTTGAAGTGATTGAAGACCTTTGGAGTGGCTCAGATGGCTCTTGGATGGCTCAGATCACAAACCCTGGATGTAGCTGACTTTGAATCAATGCAGTGAAGCACATATGCAATATGAGGTGATATGATTGAACTTATGCACATGAAAAGATCACAAGCCATGGTGAATGGGTGAGGGCAAATTTGGGGTGTTTACAGCAGGATTTAAGTCAATAAAAAAATATGTCCAAGATTTTTTGAGGAATTTAGTACTGGATCAAGACAAAGATAGAAAGCCCAAGACAGGAGACTATATATATGAATACTTAGACCTAGGGTTAAACATGCCTTATGTAACAATTGTAACCTAGTTCGCTTTTGTAAAATAAGGGTTTAGGTTTTGAGAGTCGTTGACATTTAGGGTTGTAGTTTCCCTCTGTAGTTTGGGATGTAGATAGGATGACATATGTACATGTACATAACCAGAAGCCTTTAGGTAATGGTTATTGTATTGTTCTTGGACGAAGCTTTTAATCATGTCCAAGATAACTTCTTGGTCAAGAAAACCGTGACAAGTTCTATGATGCCAAAAGACATATGCAACACATGTTGTGAAGGATGTGATTAGGTTCTCTTATCAAAGTTATAAATGGCGGTGTTTAGCTTTGACAAATATGTCCATTAGGGTAGTGATTAGGATACAAAGTTGTAAATTAGGGAGTTTAGCTTTGTGATAATACTACGACATAGTGGAGTCTTCATCTTGGATTGGTATCCCCCAGACGTAGGTTTGTTAACACCGAACTGGGTCAACATATTTTGTGTTCTTATTATTTTGCAATTTATAGTTTTATGTTATATGTTCTTGACTGAGATGTCCCAACATGATGTCTTAACATTTGTTGGTGATTTTGATGCACTACTTCAAAACAACAACTGTGTATTTATCTTTTTTCCTAAAATTCATTAATCATTGTCTTAACATTAAGATATGACATTGGAGTATCTGCATATCCAGAATCTCAATTGGTATCAGAGCAGACATCCCGGTATGTTTCTAGATGAGATCCATGGAGTAATTTCTGGTGATTAATCAAGGATGAGTTATTGTCTAAAGGGTTCTGCAACAACAAATAAGAGGAGTGGTAGTTCTCTTGGATGGTGTCCTGAAAGATGTCTAGACATCTTGTCTAGGGAAAGTTGAAGTTGTTCTTTAGTGATTCCGCTACATATATTATGTTTGAAGTATTCTAGTAGTATGGGATACTGGAGTAATGATTGAAGAAAGCTTGTAGTTGTCCTTACCTGGTTTTGTTTTTGTAGATGTCAATTGGTTTGAAGACACATATCATTATAAATTCAGGAGCAGATGGATGTTAATGTGATGATTGAATCTTATGTGACTTGGTACATGGTTGAGTGGCATCATCATGCGCTGAAGTCAGACTGGATAGAAGAGGTAATATGAATTATCACACTTATGCTCTAGGAGTTTGATGATTTCTTGTTGGCTAAGTTGTTGAAGACACTTGATATGATGATCAATTTCAATCAAGGCAATTCAGCCGTATTCTGGATTCTGCTAGTTATTCTTCAGACTAGAAGGTGCTTTCTTGGAAGCATGAAAGTGAAGATAGTGGAGGTGATTTATTTTCACTGTACACAAATAGTGTGCAAGGAAGAACTCATACTTTTTAACCCTAAGGATGATGAGTTCACACAGTTGAGGTAATTAGGATTCGTTCAGAGAGAATCTTAAGAGCTTGAGTCAAGAGGGAAGCATTGATATCTCAACAACTTTCCCAACAATAGAATAAGACACCATGAAGAGGAATATCTATGTGATGTTCAGAATATGTTGGAATTGGACAATAACTACAAGGATTAAAAATCAATTTCTTTATGCAAATTTGATTTTCCTTGTGATTCAAGATTGAGGATGTTGTATAAGATGTTCTAACATATTTTCATCAGAGGGTTGAAGAATCATATGAGGGGTTCTAAATTCACTCAGAAGTCTCCCAGGCTTTTGACCTAGGATTATTGGCTTCACATCTTTTCCTGGAAAGCATTGAGACTAGTCCAGATGGTGATGCATTTTTGAAGATGGAGATGAAAGACTATAAAAACATCATAATCTTGATGACTACTTGGGTTGGTTTATTTCTGATCCATGTAATTTTAGGGCATTCCAGAATGCTCATCATGGAGTTCAGGTAGGTGGCAATATCAACAACATCGTGAGGACGTCTTTACTCAAGGAAAGGTGGCACCCTTGGTACAATTATGGGGGTTGGTTTCTAACTAGTCCTTCTGAAGATTCACATAGTGGCAGATTTGAAGTCTTTGAGAAGCACTTACATGTATTCATCAATGTGTAAGATTGTTTGGAATAACTGTATAATCAGCAGAATGGAGGTTGTCTACTCAAACTTGGTTGGTGAATCAATTTTATAAGAGCATGGAACTTTTGTTCTGAAAAGGGAGGAAGTTCTTTCAAGTGGCAGAAGAAGGATCTGAATTCAACATCTAGATATCGAATCATAACATTCTGACATCTAGTTCAACATCAGAATCTCAATTAGTGAAGTGGAACATCAACTTAAGATAGGGTGATCTACAGAAATAAACAATGATACTTCAAAAAGATCGTTCTCATGGCAGTTTGTGGGAGTTGTAGGAAGGAGTAGATATTACATTATCCACGACTTAGGGAGTCTAAGTGTGTTTACTATTGATCAAGTGTGTACATGTAACTTGAAGATCAAGTTTCACTATGTAGATCAAGATATCTTTGTGAGAGTTCTCAAAAACGTGAAGAGGTCAAACTGTGGCATTTGACATTTTCATATGATGATTCTTGAAGGAGGTGATCAAACTGTGGAAATTGGATGATCTCAGAAGTGGATTCAAAAAATCAAGATAATCAGCACGTGGAAGCTGGTTAGTCTTGAGGATTGTTTTGGAACAATTTACTCTTGGGAAGAAGGGTGATGAGTTGAAGACTCAAGGAGATTATTTCTTCTTGAAGGCGGATGAGAGTTTATTACTCTTTTTCTAGAGTTCTTAATCAAGCTGGTGGCGCAATGTTGATTGAAGTTCTTCGGTTCTTTGGATTACTATGCTATAGTAAGTCCAGTTGGTGGAGCATATCAAGAATTTTGTCTTGATGGGTGGAAGATGTTCTAACTTGGTGTTAGGAAATTATCTGGGTTGGATATCCTTGGTGAAGGATAATTGTGCTCTGGTTCTGGAGCTTTTTACCTACATTATTTCCTAAGGAGCGTCTACATAGTCATACAGGAGAATAATGAAGTAGAAGGTTTGCCTTGGAAGGAGAATGTAGAGAAGACTAAAATAGATTAGGTATTGATTGCTTGGAAGTCTGCACGTGGATAATCAACAGCTGAGTAGGAGTATTCCAGATTATCACACGGGAGAATGATAGGGAATGACTTCCTTTGAAGAATTGGGTGACTGTCTATATTTTAAAAATCTTGTGGAAGGACTTTGTCTAGCAAGTCATGATTTTTTAAAGCACGTGTCCAGTATCTGACACTGATGGGAGGAAAACAAACTAATAGGAAGAGGGGGATCAATGGGACTTTAATCTTATTCCAACAGTTTGTTACTATGAGGATGGCGATCCTTATGTGCCTCACGAATATCATGATGGTCTTCATTAGTGAGCGACTACTATTTCTTTTCAGAATGGATAATGGTGCCAAAATGAATATGTGTTAGTAGGTGGCTGGACATAAAGTGAGCTCTTGAAGACATTGAAGATATGTCTTATGTTTTCTATTCATTTCTATGCAAGTGCTCAGAGGGAGCAAAAATTGTCTTAGATAGGGGGAATTGCCTCTTTATCTAAGGATATACTGCAGGGGTGCAGTCTACACAAAGCTTATGTTGAGTGTCAAACAAATCTTTCCATCCATGAGGGATAAAGATGTCAAGTGTGATGTCTTGACATTGTATTGTTGCAAGTTGGGGGATACTTGACAATACATAATATCTGGTTCCTGATGGATGCTTAGGAATTCGTTGGCAAGTTTGGGAGAATTTATTTTTCTCTGCAAATTCCTATGAAGATGCTTTGGTTTTCTCAAATCACCAGAAAAGGCTAGTAAAGAAAAGACATTGTCTGACATGATGTCAGGACATTATCTTGGAACATGTTTAGATGTAACTGGATTTCCTTAGACAATGATCTTAAAAGAAGAAACAATCAATAATCTTGGCCTATGCGCAGTTAGTGGAGTTATTGGCTCTTTGAATTAACTAACGTTTTGATCAATGTTTTGTTACCTTCAAAGAATATTACTCGCTATAAATTGGATTGTTGTGACACTTATTAGTCTCATAATTCCTTTCCTTCAAAAGAAGTACTCGATGGAATTTTTCAAAATCTGGATGGGTTGTTCTTGGATTTGGAGTTGTCTTGGTTACTTTTGCCAAGTTTTGGCTAAAAAGGGGGAGAAGAATAATGTTTTGGTTATTGGGTTCATTCACACAGTGGCAGTGAAAAAATGGTGCAAAGGGAAGATGATGATATATCATCCTAAGTTACATATTTCTATATGTTTGTGTCTTGTGATCTGAGTTGTGAAGCAGGTTGTGTCTTGTGACTTGAGTTACATAATTCTTGTACTCTGTGTTACAAATGCTACAGCTGATGGTTATTTTATGGAGGAGTCTTCTGCAGTTTTTCTGGATCCTTCTTGGAAGGAAAAAGAAATATGTTGAGGGGATATTTCTTCAGGCTCCAATCAATTCTCAAGATGGAAGGGTCTTGTTGAAGAGCAGAATGCAGCAGAAGATGTTTTACCCAAAATTTGTCAAAATGGGGAGATTGAAAGCACATGATGTTTGACGAAATTTTGGTAAAACATATGAAGATTAAAAATAAAGAATCTGCTCAAAATAGAAGATGTCAAAGATGATGTCCTAACAGCAAGATACCACATCCTGGTCTGTATTGCAGGATTTAAGTCAATAACAAATTTGTCCAAGATTTGTTGAGGAATTTAGTACTGGATCAAGACAAAGATAGAAAGCCCAAGACGGAAAACTATATATATGAAGACTTACACCTAGGGTTAAACATGCCTTATGTAAAAAATTTAACCTAGTTCTCTTTTATAAAATAAGGTTTTGATTTTTGAGAATCGCTGGCTCTTAGGGGTTTAGTTCCCCTCTGCAGTATGGGATGCAGAGAGGACGACATAGGTGCATGTACACAACCATAAGCCTTTAGGTAATGGTTGTTGTATTTTTCTTGGACGAAGCTTTTAAGCATGTCCAAGATAACTTCTTGGTCAATAAAATCGTGACATGTTCTGTGATGCCATAAGACAGATGCAATGCAGGTTGTGAAGGATGTAAGTAGGTTCTCTTATCAGAGTTTTACACGGTCGAGTTTAGCTTTGATAAAGATATCCATTAGGTTATTGATTAGGAGACAAAGTTGTAAATGAGGGAGTTTAGCTTTGTGATAATATTACGACATAGTGGAGTCTACATCCTGGATTGATATCCCCCAAATGTAGGCTTGTTAACACCGAACTAGGTCAACATATTATGTGTTCTTATTATTCTGCAATTTACAGTTTTACGTTATATGTTCTCGACTAAGATGTCCCAACATGATGTCTTAACATCTATTCGTGATTGTGCTATATCACTTTAAAACATTAGTTGTGTATTTCTCGTGTTTCCTAAAATGCAGTAATCATTGTCTTAACATTAAGATAGGACATTGGAGTATCTATATAACCAAAATTTCATATGGAATTAAACCCTTTGGTAATCTGAGCATTAATCATGCTTTGTGGCCTGTTCTTCTCACTATTTACAACCTATTTCCTTGGTTGTGCATGAAGCGCAAATATACTGTTAAATATGATGATTTCTAGATAACAACAACCTGGTAATGAAATAAATGTTTATCTAAGTCCATTAATTGATGATTTACGACTCTTGTAGGATGAAGACGTTGAAGTTAATGATGAATATTCTGGTGAAAAGTTTAATATGCATGCAATGTTATTTTGCATAATTAATGACTTTCCGGCTTACAATAACTTGGTTGGATACAATGTTAATGGACATAAAGTGTGTCCTATATGTGAAGATGATACTTGTTTTCACCAACTTGAGTTTGAAAAGAAGACCGTTTACCTTGGGCATCAAAAATTTCTAAAATTGGATCATCCTTATCGTAGATTGCAAAAGGCTTTTAATGGAGAGCAAGAGTTTGGTGAGGCTCCTGAACCTTTAACTGGGGATGAAGTTTGTCAATGACAGGAACACATTAATTTTTTCTTTGGGAAGAGAGAAAAAGAAAAATGTGGGAAGAGAGAAAAAGAAAAAGGTGGGAAAAGAGAAAAAGAAAAAGGGCCAGTTGCGAAAAATATATGGAAAAAGAGGTCCATCTTCTTTGATCTTCTATATTGGTTAAGTCTTAATGTTAGACATTGTCTTGATGTAATGCACATGGAGAAACATGTGTGTGATAGTTTGATTGGCACACTTCTAAACATTTCGGGCAAGACTAAAGATACTAAGACTTTCCGTCTTGATACAGAGAAGATGGGTATATGAAAATAGTTGGCTCCAATAGAGAAAGGAAAAAAGAACTTATCTGCCTCTAGCATGTCACACTCTATCTAAAAAGAAAAAGAAGATGTTTTACGAGTGTTTGCAAGGTATTAAAGTTCTGCAAGGTTACTCATCAAACATCAAGAAACTTGTATCAATGAAGGATCTCAAGTTAATTGGTTTAAAATCTCATGATTGTCATGTATTAATGCAACAACTTCTACCAGTGGCTATCCGTGGGATCCTTCCAAAAAATGTGAGATTAACAATAATGAGACTGTGTTTATTTATCAATGCAATATGTAATAAAGTTCTTGATTTAAAAAAATTGGATGAATTAGAAGATGAGACTGCCATAATCTTGTGTCAATTGGATGTATTTTCCGCCATCATTTTTTGACATTATGGTTCACTTACTTGTTCATCTCATCAGAGAAATCAAAATTTGTGGTCCTGCTTATTTAAGTGGGATGTATCCAACAGAGAGATATATGACGATCTTTAAAGGATATACGAAGAATCACCACCGATCGGAAGCTTTGATTGTTGAAAGGTATATCACAAAAGAAGTTGTTGAGTTTTGTACAAACTATTTGTCAGATTCAGATTCTCTAGGAATTCCAAAGTCTCGTCATACTGATATAGACGGTAGAGGTATTCAAGGTTTAGATGTTAGGTCAATGGCCCGAGATGTAGTTATTCAAGCACATTTATATATAGAATAATATTGATGAGGTTCAACCTTTCATAGATACTCACAAAACTTATGAAGAAAAAATATCCCAGAATGAGTGATAAGTTGTTGTTGATAGAGCATAACTATAGATTCATGGATTGGTTTAATAAAAGTGTATCTAATGGTCGTATTGCATCCGATATACTTAAATGGTTATCGTACGAGCCAAAATTTTGTGTCATTACTTGGAGTGCATACGAAATTGGTCATTATACCTTTTATACAAAATCAAAAGATGATCATAGTATAATGTAAAATAGGGGTTATGGTAAAAGCCAAATCGATGTATTTCTCTAGTTCGAAAGATAAGAATCCGGTATTGGCAACTATCACGTTTTATGGTGTCATTTATGAGATTTGGGAGATTGATTATGTTATTTTCAAAATGGCTTTATTTAAATGCAAGTGGGTTCCAAATAATATCAATGGTGTAGACATTGATGACTTAGGATTCACCCGGGTCTACCTTGGCAAGGAATATTTTAATATCAAACCATTCATCATGGCGTCTCAAGTAAAACAAGTTTTCTATGTTACCGATCCATCAGACATATCGGGGAAATGATCAATTATTCTCCAAGGAAAACACATTCCTCTTAGTGATGAAAGTCTTGATATTCCATCCACCTTCTTACACAACAAAAGTTCATACCTCATATGATGAAGTTGATGGAGATGTTGTGCATGCTGTACGACTCGATCATGAAGAAGACATATGAAAAAATTAACAAGTACATAATTTATTATTTATTAATAATATATTAATTGTATGTTAGTTTAGAAGTATTTTTACCAACAAGTATAATTATTTGAAATCGTAGGTATTTTGAATCCAGACACTAGACCAAGAGACAAGACCCAAGAGACAAGATACCAATATACCAAATTACAATTATGTGAAGTTATGCAATGTGTCTTCTGATAAAATGTAATGTGATATTATGAATATGTAAGTTATGTTCTTTTAAACTGTAATGTGATATTATGAATATATATATATATATATATATATATATATAAGTTGATTGTTATGATTCACTGTAATGTGGTATATTTGATTCACTATTCTTATTAATATTATTATGAAAACGTTATCACAAAATATGAATTGTATTTTTTGTTGTGATGTGATATGGAGAATATTAATACATGTAAAAAAATGCGATTAATTTTAAAAGTAGGATAATATTTGTTAATTTTACAGAAAAATTAACGACAATTGTATTTCAAAACCATTATCATATTTGTTAATTTTGCAGAAAATTAACCACAATTATATTTCATAACCGTTATAATATATGGCGTGTTGTCTAGAAAAAAATAAATATCAAAACAGAGATGCAGGAATCGAACCTAGGACAATTATTATTATTACAATGGTGTATTGTAAAATCCATTGTGATAGGGAGTATGCTTTCCAGTTTATTACAACGCCTACTTGGTCGTGATTGTAAGTATCACATATACAACAATACTCTATATAACAACGCCATCGTCTGTGTCATTGTATGTCATTTCCAACTGTTGTTAAATGTTTTTTTGGTAGTGGTTTACATACACTAGGCTTACTTATGAGTTCCTTAGTTCCTTTAGGTATTCTACCCATATATGAGGACCTCACACCACCGGTACCGTTTATTTTAGAATGTTCAATAGGGATTATACACTTAGTCAAGAGTAAGTAGGCAACATTTTCCAATTCCCTAGCAGAGAGGATTATGCATGCCAAGCCCTTTTGGAAAGCGAGTGGCAAGCTAGTGCTTTAGGCTTTTGGAACCAAATAACTGGAAAAACTACCACCACTTGGGAAGGCCTTAAGGCCACAACCATACATAACCCTATTATTAGGTACATGCATAGGATTTTAGAAAACACTATCTTTGTCCTAGAGAACACCAGAAATGTGAATTCAAAAGACCCGTTATTTATTAACAATTCTTTATCTGAGTCGAAAGTTAACCTAACACCATTCTTACTAGCCCACCTTCAGTCTACCAGCGGTAGAATGGGAGGTCCGTTATGTGTTGGAGGTTTGATCACATCCATAGCCATTTCTTTAGGCTTGAGCACGAAGTTAGCCACCTTAGAGCCCCTTGATTCATTGTTTGCTGACCTGGACTACTATCGTAGTATGCGTTTAATTAAGAATGGTCCAGAAAGGAAATACTATTTAATGATTAGTAACCGAGAGGTTAGGAATGTGACTTTACCGTGTGTCGATCACATTAATGAGCGCATTAGTACTAACTAGGGGTGGAAAAACGGGCCGCCCGCCCCGTGCCCGCCCTGTAACATCCTTTTCTACCCCATCATAATAAAGCAAAATCAAATTAATTATCAGAGTGAAACTCATAAAAGGGCATCACATTTACTTCAAAAAAACAAAAGTCAAAACATCAAACATCACACAGAGTCCTATCCCGTAACACGGGTTCACAAAATCATGATAAACATCATGAATACTTTTCTTCATAACTATGCAGCGGAAAACTAACAAGTCTTAATATCTTCTTTATAACACAAAACTCAACAATCATCTCAAATATCGTTTATCAAAACATTTAAAACAAAACTTAACATCTTAATCCAATTAAACATAAAACATTCAAGCGAAACCCATCCCGATGTTACTGGAGACAGAGTAGGACTCCACTTCTAACTAACTCCACGAATCACTATCTCCAAGCTAAGCACGTACCGAGCTAACCTTGATTATCTGCAGGATGGCATAATAGACCATCACCAGAAAGCAGGCAGGGTGAGTAAATCCACATTTCATAATATAATATAGAAATAAGAATTCAAAACAAATTAACAACAATAGTTCATTTACATCTCATCTATACATATCTCATTGATAAATATTTATCATGTTCTTTTAATACACATCATCAAATACGTCTCATCATTACACAAAACATCTATGCACTCATGCTATGTCATTTAGAATGAAATGCAACCTCTTACTAATGCATATGGTACTGAAACATCCTCATGTAATGGACATTGGGCCATCAACCCTCCCCAAAGGGAGCACATCATAAACATCATATCACTTCAATCCACACAATGGGATTGAAGCTACCAATGGACCGAAGTCCCCTCATAAAAATCAATGCCATGAATGTAATACGCAACATACATACATCATCCTCATAACATCATAATATTGCATCCGCATTCATTATTAACAATCATCTCTCATGGTCATTCATAACCTCAAATACACACTCATAGGACATCATACAACACTCTCATCCTGCATCATACCTTTACATCATGAAATCATACATCATAACTCAAAGAGCATCAATTAATTTACTCATACCTCACTTAATTTCTAACTCTACACACATGGCCCTCAAGACACATCATTTAACCACTTCACAATGTTATTGCAACCTAATATATACTACCATAAAACAATTTTTAAAAACAAAGAACTTTCCCAAGTTTTCTCAAGCTCGCTAAGCAAGACACCACGCTCACTAAGCGCCAGCTTCCCTGACTTTTTTTTGCTAAGCGAGCTTCACGATTCAGCAGAATTTTTCTACGATTTCATCCTGTAGCGGTAAAAAACATGAGTGTAAGCTATTAGTTAACTTAACTCAAAG
Organism: Lathyrus aphaca; assembly: GCA_963966055.1. Classification (NCBI taxonomy): domain Eukaryota; kingdom Viridiplantae; phylum Streptophyta; class Magnoliopsida; order Fabales; family Fabaceae; genus Lathyrus; species Lathyrus aphaca. Next base: position 86,579,625 of record OZ014524.1, read on the forward strand.
TAAACAGAGTCGCCACCGCGCTTTTATTTTATTCCAAAAGGAAAAGGAAAAAAGAGCGAATAAATCCTAATGAATCTAGAAGCAAAAAAAAGCTAAAGAAACACAACAGAGAAACGGGTAAGGGGATAGGTTACACAATGGGAAGGTTTTACGCACCCAAAATGTCCGTGGTACTTGTCACTCCCGGGATTTTCATCCTAGTACAAACGCGAAAGTGGCGCGGAAAAGGTAGAGTCGCCAGCCAGACATTTTTATCCCGAAAGAACGGGAAAGATAATGTTGCACAAACCTAAGGAAGAAGGAAAAGACAAGGTCCTGCGAACCAAAGATCTGGGTTCGGGAGTCGGTTACGACCTGGGAAGGTATTAGCACCCCAGATCATCCGTCGCACCCGACGGGACCCACGCTTGCTTGTTTTGTTTCAAAGGGTGAGAAATAAACTGTTGCTGAACAAATGAACTTTTAACTGGAACTGGAAATGAAATGAGAAAGGGAATAAGAAGAAAGAGAATGAAAATAAAAACGGGGAAATGTAGGGAAAATAAAGAATGCGCTCGAACGGGCCCTACCCCGCTGCCTACGTACCTCATCGGGATAATGAGGATCAGAGTCGACGTAGTTCGCCTAACTAAGGCGGGAACTATTTGTTTGTGTTTTTTATGGCTGGAACTGAGTATGTCTATGCTCAGGTGTTGCAGGCTCGTCTGTTACGATTGCGTTTACCGTCTTGCAAATGAGACAAGTCGTCGCGAGTTCGCGTTATGAGTGAATGAGATGAGAAAAGAAATTCTCGCAGGAAAGTCGCTTATTATTTGTTTTTGTCTTTTAAGAGAGATGTTTTGAATTTGTTTGTGAACATTCTCATACTAAGACCTATCCATCGCGGGAAGTACTTACACCTCGCCCCGAAATAGGACGCGTATAGGCACTCCGCAACAAAGTCTCGTGTCGTATGAGAACATTCAACCTTTATTAGGTATCTTATTATTTTCTTCATGAGGTGAGAAAGAATGACTCAAGTCGGAAAAAGGAAAAAACTAAGGGGGACTAAGACACACCCTAAGTTATTTATTATTCACAAAAGGGAAATCCTAATGGTTAGTGAGGTTTTCTAATCCTAAGGAAGAAAAGGAAAGGAAAGAAGGAAAAAGGATGCAACTTACTTCCTAAGGAAGGTAAGTTGGTCCTAACAAAGGGGGGAATCCTATCAATCACAATTATGAAAGGAAAGGAAATTAAATGCAAACTAAATACATAAAAAAATAAGGGATAAGGTGAGGGAAACTTACCTCAATCTTCCCCTCTACAAAACAAATGTTAATGTGCATTTTATTAAAAAATAATAAGGCAAACACATCACAATTTAATACTAAGGAAACTTGGACTTAAACTAGACTCTATCTTAAGTTTAAGGGTACCTACACTATGCTAAACCAAAATTCAGCAACTATTTACAGCACTCAAACACACAATCAGCTATGAAAACAATGCATAACACAAACAGCATACTACAACTATCATGCAGCATAAAAAAGTAGGTGTAAAATGTCAAATACAACATGCAAACAAACCAACAACACACATTTTACAGCTCCTATATGCAAAAATAGCTATGAAATGCAAAATCCAGAATTGCTTATTTTCATTTTTTAATGCACAAACTCAATAAAAATGCACCAAATTTCTCATGAACATGCTCTTGAAAATGGATCAACGTATATAAATGCAATAACATGAACCTTCTTTAGGATTATTCAAGAATGCATCATATGGATTATGCAACAAGTAATGCACAAAGTAGCACATAAACATGCATATGAACATGGTGATTATTGATTATGATTATGCAACATGATAGCTCCACAAACATACCAAACTAAATGCAAAATTCAGAATTGAATTGATATGGATGATTGATCAAATATGCAAACAAAATGCAATCAAATACACATACATATGATTATGCAAAATGCAACATGCATTGATACAATGAAATGCAAAATGATTCATGCAATATGAAACATGTAAAAACAGAATGCAACATGATTATTATATGCCAAATGATACATGAACATGGCAACAAAAAGCAAGAACTCAAGCTATGCACCAAAGAACACAAAAATACATAATACGTAAGATGAACGGAATCGTGTCAAAACGACTCGAAATGGGGGAATGAGCTACTGGAAATGGACTCAAAAATTCCCTAAAATCACTACCTAAACATGTATGGACCTTAGAGGCACTAGAAAGCAAGAATGAGCAATCAACCAAACCAAAAATCCAAAATTCAACAGCGTTAACCGGTTAACGGACCTGAAACAACAATAATTTGTGGCAAAACGCACGCGTTAACCGGTTAACCAAATGCGTTAACCGGTTAACGCTGAACAGAATTGAAAAAAAGTCTTTGAAATAAGTGCTTTTGGCCACAAACTCACTTCTAATGATCCCTAACATACCTAGGAACATGCTAACACTAATTTATACTTAATTGGAGCTTATTTACACATGATAGAACCTATGATTATCTATACTTTAAATCCAAATCCAACAAAAAGCACAAAATGCAAGCCACACATAAAGAAAATGAAATCGATCGCAAGCAAAACAAAAAAGAAATTAAAGAATGCCGAAATGGCGAGATGAAGAGAATAACTTAAAGAAGAATTGATTTAGGTCACCAACCTACGAAGCGGAGAAGTGCTTCGGTGATTGTTGCAAGAATCGAAGCTTGATCGAAGAGAAAACCGAAAACCGAAAACCGCAAAATAAATGCGTTCTTGACGTTTGGATCTTCGTATGCTTCCGATAATCCGAAATCTTCAACAAAATTCAGTAGCTTCTTCTTCCACAATCCACAATCAATGAAGGTTGGAGGCTTAAGCTTCAAGATCTTCAAGTTTCAATGTGAAACTTGAAGAGCTTATTTGAAAAGCTTTAGTGAAAAGAGGGAAAAAGGAGGAAAAGTGAGAGAGAAAAAGTGATTGTGAAAGAGTGAAAAATTGGAAAATTGTGTGAACCCCTCTCAATGAAGTGATTAATGACTATATAGAGGCTAGGCTAGGAGCTAGGTTTGGGTTTTGGGCCCAAAAATTAGGCTTGGGATCCAAAAATAGGTTTGGTAGTTAGTTAGGGTTAGGGTTGGAAAAGGGAATATTCCTTGGAATATTCCTTGAAATATTCCTTGGAATACTCTAGAAGATGGTAGAACATGGTGGAAGCTTCCAAGGGAAATGGAGTGGAATTGAAATGAAAAAACAAGATGGAAATAATGAAAGGAAGTGTGGAAAGAAAGTGGAAGGAAAAGTGGAGGGAAATGCAAAGTCAACCACTTTTCAAATGATTTTCCCTAGGATTTTTTTATGATTCCTCCATCATTTCTTGACCAAATTTGAACCATAGGATCATTGTAACCCTAATTCATGATCTCGATCTTAAAAGTCCAGAGTCGACCCTTTTTTCCTAGCTCGGTTGCCCTTTCCCCGATTCCTCGATTTTCCATCGTCTGGCCAGTCGAACCCCTTCCAAAATGAATTTGTGGACGAGATTTGAACCCCATGCCTTTGACATCATATATAATACAAAGGAATCCTCTTTGAATCGAAACTTCATGAAGAAGCCCAGTAGAAATGAAACCCTAATTCGGCTTTTTTTCATCAGGAAATATTGCACCGCTTTCCTCCTTTGATTAAACCCCATCTTTCCATGGCTTGTGGCTTCAACTGAAGATTTGTGGGATATTGTGAACCCGTTGCACAAGGTTGGGAAGCTTTGTGGCCCTTCGGTTGCCTTTGTAATGCCTTCAGCTGCTCCGATCATTGACCACATGCCTATGCCTCAGCTATGCTACACATGATGCAATGTTTTTTTGGTTATTTTATGAATTCATGAATGCAAAATGCTATGCAAAATGTGGAGGATATGAGAGGGCAAATTTTGAGGTATTACAATACTCCACGGGAGCCCTTTGAAAAAATTTACTGCTTTTGGTTTGAAAATGGTTTGTAAAATGTGAGTGGAGGGATGAGAAAAGAATTATTTTTTTATATTTTTGTGTTTGGAGAGGTTTACCACCTCATGCCTACGTACCCACAAAGTGCAATGCAAGATCAAAACCCCGTAGTTCGTGCTACAAATAGTAAAAAGGGTGGGTTATGATTGATTTTATTAAGTGAAGAGAATTTGTCATCTTCAAGTGGATAGCCAAACAAATCCACCATGAGAATGAAGGCATGGACTCATACATCATTATGGGGAGGGTGCCAACTCGGATAAAATCAACGAGTATGCCACTAAACCCCCACGAATGACAAGAGACTCAATTACATCAAACTACAACCATGGAGATTGAGGGACTTACACCTGACTAAAGAATAATGACTCGTAATCGACACTCTTTAAAAGAAAATAAACAAAAGTGCACAAAGGCACAAAACAAATTGAATGAGTTTGATTATTTTTTTTTTGAATTAAGGTCAACATGATTAGATTCATTGATTTTTAAAAATAAGAGAAAAAGGTTAAAAAAAACGCTTGATAAAAGTCAATGTTTTTGATTATTAAAGAGGTGATGATTTAAAAAGAAATAATCCTTTGAAAAGGGGGGAAGATTTTGAAAATTGAAGAATGAGAGGAGATGAAGGGACTATCCTAAAAAGAAAATAAAGAGATAAGGGAAGAAAGATCTAACCAAACTTGATGACATTCCAAATTATGAGCATAAGAGTTCCATCCTTATAAGCTAGCAAATGGCCAAATAAAGGCTAAATCCAACTTTATGATGATCAAGGCAAAGGAAGTGTCCTAAGAATCTAAGTCCAAATCTTCACTCCAAATGCTAAGGATAGTAACCAATAGTCCACAAATTAAAGTCACAGGTTTTTTAGAGATTTAATCCTTTATTAATGTTTTTGTGTCCAAATGGACAAGAGGAAAATCAACATCAAAATATTAAGAACAAATAATAAACATGATATGGATGAATAAAACAAAATATAATAAAGGCAATAAAAGTGCAAGAAATTAAATGTTAGTAACAAAAGAAATAAAAATGCAAGAATCTAAAATATTAACAGTAGTAATAGTATAAAAATATTTATATAATAATGGTATGGTGAACTTAATCAACCACAACCAAAAAGGAAAAAGTAACCAAAATCGAAGGCGATCAGATCCGTTTAGCATCTTACACTATAGCGATTAATCAAGGCAAACCGAATCGAATTCAATGAAATTTGAAAGGCGATTGGGAGACCCAAAGCACGTACGCATCAAAAATTCACAAGTCTCGATTCTTGATGCAATATGATTAACCACTTTGGGATTACGCGATCAACAAGAGATCCGGTCCACGAAAGTGTAAGTACCCAATTAGATTTTTATTCCGAATTTGGGACACATTTAGGTCTATGTTAAGCAATCGCCGAGTAATTTACGAAGTAATTACCCTACAAATGAGGCCGACCACCACCAATTAAGGTGAATAATGTTAGTGCTAATGCATGCGAGATAAACGATATGTAAATCGTTTTCCGGACGCGATACCGCACAAAACTAAAGGTGAATACCAAATTGAGCCACACTTATGGTATTCTTCCATCCTTAAGTTCAATCACTCATCTTGGTGGGTTCAAGCATGAAAATGTATCACTAATGCAAAGTACCTTAAATGAATTGAATAATCCACTTTAAGGTAGTTTTAAATTAATGAACATTACTCTAATCTACACCCAAAGTCCATTGAAATTAAAGAGAAATCACTTCCAAAAGTGTTTCCCAAGGTAAAAATAAAAAGGATGAAGAAGAAGAAGAAAAAGGAACCAAAAAGAGGCTTGAAACAAGCCAAAAAAACCATTTTGACTTGTGTTAACCGGTTAACGCAAGCAGATTTTGGACAATTTGCGCCGTTTTTAAACTGGTTAACCGGATGCTAAAAAATGTAGAAAATTCAGCATGATCCATTTTGAAACCTTTTCTCAAACATTGGATGATCATGATCTGAATTTGCACGAATTTTAAAACCAAAACACAGTGGAATCCCTGCAATCAAACAATAAATAAAGATCCAAAGGATCTAGAAACAAAAGCACTAAAGATCTACATCTTGAATGTTGATGGTGAATATGGGTTTATGGAGGAAGATGAATTACCAAAAGCTTTTCTTTAAATTGAACCAACACAAGCTTAGATCTACTGAAATTGATGAGCAAGAGAATGAAAGAATGAAGGTCTAGCTCAAGTTAATCAAGAATTCAATGTGAATTCTTGATAACTTCAAAAGAAAGAAAGATGAGCTTTGGAGAATTTTGGTGTTGGGGGAGTAATTTGCAAGAGGTTTTGTGGCTATAAAAAGCTTGTGGAATGAATGAAATTGTGGTCCTATTTAAATGCCTTAGGTATGGAAATTTTGTGGAATGGAGCTTGCTTTGGTAATTTGAATTTAGGTTTGGTAATTGGAATTTTGGTGGGAAATGGAAAAGAGTGGTGATTAGTGAGGGTTTATGGTAGGAAATGATCAAAGTGATGTAGAGAAATCAGAAACCAATGGATCTAGAATATTCCAATTAAATCAATAATCTAAGGGTGCTGAATTTGAATAAAAAATTCAAATTTCGCACTGGTTAACCGGTTAACCAAGCTGAAATTTGAATTTTTTATTCAATCAAGGTTGCTTGGTTATTTCGGCCTGATTCTTTTGTACGTCGAAGAAATGAACACATGAACCTTGGAAATCCTTTGAATGAATCAATTAACTTGGGAAATCTTTGATCTGATAATTTTGAATTATTTGCGGATCGTCTTCGACTTTTGTCTGTGAAATTTACTCGAGCTGCAGGACTGCCCTTTTTTGACATTTTTATATGGTTCCTCTTCCTGAAAAAGGTTAGCAAAAGGAAACAAAATATTTTTGGATTTTGATTAATGGTTAGTAAACACAAACAAATAAAGCAATTAAAGACAACGCTGATCCCCTGCGAGGCATAAACCTAACCCGAGAGGAACCGTGCAACCAGTGCGATCTTGTTTGTATGCAAGATGCAGATGAGAATGCAAAGAACACTTAGGGCAAAAATTAGGGTGCAACAGCTGCCCCTATTTAAGTTTCTTCAATCTGGAGATATGAAGATTGACATCTTCGTCTCTACAAGATGGGAGAGACTTAAATACAGAAAACCCAATTTTTGTCCTAAGAGACCATGATATGATATGGATATGATATGCAAACCCAAAATATCTGTGGGGAAAATATGACCACCAGAGGAAAGCAAAAGCTTAGGGACACAAAAGAAAATCCAGCCGGGGAAAACAACAGACACCAAAAGAGTTACCAAGAAAATAAATCATTGGATAACCGACTCCACATGGAGAAAAGATATGATATATAATCAAAGTAAAGGGTTCAACAAGGAATAGCGAACGCTCTGCCGGGGAATATCAAACAAACAAGGTGTTCGAGTCTAAAAATGGAGGAATACCGAGTTGGAACAGAAATCATAAACTACCGGTTTACTGGGTAGGAAAACAAGGGAATCGACTATCAATTTACTGGATAGGAGCAAAACAAAGAGGGATAACCTCCGCTACCTTTTTACTGGGTAGAAAAACTATAAACTACCTGATTTACTGGGTAGGAGCTCAAGCAAAGGGAAACAACTTCTATTACCTTTTTACTGGGTAGGAAGAAGAAATCTCGACTACCGAATTTACTGGGTAGGAGTACAAGCAAAAGAGCTTGATTAAATTGGTAATATTACCCACTATTGAAAAAAATTGATAGCTTAATTCCAAAGTAATATACTCAAACCAGAGAAAATGTTGCCCACTATCAAACAACGATAGCTTAATTCCAAAGCAAACATTACTCATAAAGGGGGGCCAAAATTCAATCCAAGAACAAATTGGAGAGAAATGGTCAAACAAGACTCATCCCGAGGATGAAATATCTCAACTGGGGAAGTTCCATCCAAATAATAAACTACGGAGGAAACTGAATCAACATCATCCACGAGAAGCAAACTCAGTGGGGAAATAGAAAGAATAAACACTTTCTGCTTAAGGGTTGACACTCTGAACTTGAGAGGAAAACCACACACACACCTTGTAGGGAAAGACCACACCAAAGAGCGGGGAACAAAGATAAATGCAAGAATGCAAGCAAAAGATGATATGCTTATGCGTATGAATATGCTGACAAAACAGACATAAAGATCAACAACATGTGACATAAAAACCACAACAACCGGATACTCGGCTAATCAGGGCAACAAGGTTGGGGACCATGTCGGAGATTCGATTTGAAATCCTATAGGGGAAAAATCAAAAGCCATCAAAGGAATAAAATCCTACTACAAGGCAAAATTCAGACTGGGGAAACAACTGCTAGGAATCCAATCCACAAAGCATTCTTCCAAAATCCATAAAAGGATATCATCAGAAAATTCCACTCTGAGAAGATAACATATCGGAGATATCTCAACAACTCAAAATCTTCCATACTCTAGGGGAGAAGGGAAATATCCTTGTTAAACTCTGATGGGTACAAATATCTTTACAACTCTGTTTGGGGAAACCAGATAAAAATTAACCAGTGATATAAGTAAAGCATAATCTACTAGAGCATCAAATATTAACTCTGCATAAAGGATATCACCATGCTGAGGAAAAGGTGAAATTTTTTTTTTTGCCGAAGGTGAGAAGAACTTCCACATTTCATGCTGGGGACATAAATGTTATTAATCAAACTCCTGCAGGAACAACCATCATACTATTTCTGCTCTATCGGGGAAAGAGTTATACTACTCTCACACTGCCTGGTGAAAGAGTGCAAAACTTGCCAAAAATAGAAATCTGCTGGAAACCATCACACGCAGACTTACTAGGGATCTATGAAGATCTCTCATCACTAAACGTTTGGACTTTTCAACCCACAGGGGGAATACTAGAAGTTAACATCATAGCAAATCACGATTCCGAGGGATTTTAAATCAATCATTACCAACAGGTGAAAGAAAACCTCTAAACAGATTGATATACTCATACTTCTGCTGAGGGATGCGACCAACTCGTGCGGAGGAGCAAAGACTCGGCCGGGGGCTTCCAAGACTTTTCAAGTCCAGGGTAAACTACTGAGGAAGAGATCAAAACTCAACTGGGGATTTTCCAGGATATACCTTCCAACAACTCTTCCGGGGGAAAGGAACTAAATTGAGAGTTCTTACAATCCTTGCTCATGCTGGTTGCTGGGGAGAAAAATATCATTAATGCCAGGACCAATCAAAAATTCCTCAAAGACACAAACGGATCAAACCCTGCTTTGGGAGCGACAAGTTGCACACATCTGGACTTTACCATCCCTGGAATCACTATTGATATCCTTTCTTTGTTCACAAATCAAGAGAAAATGTTTCTATAAATCTTCAAAAATTAAATTTATTAAATTTGTTTCAAAAATTATCATCAACAATAAATTGAAATTTTGTAAATAGAAACAACATAAGGAGTATCAAACAAATGGATAAAAGCTCAAATTTATTGATAGAATGGTAGTCAACAAATGGCATGGCTCCATGGATCATTACAAGTTGAAAAATGGTAAATACATGGAAAAAGGCTACATTGAAATACAATGATCACTATTCTCCCTATCAACTTTGAACTCCATTGTGCCCGAAACTTCAGTCAAGGATGAGTGAATAAGAATCTTTGATGGGAAATTCTTATGAGGGATAGAATCTAAAATCCTCGGTCGTTACAAGTGATCCAATCTGTCGATGCAGTTACTTGCCATGATCCCTAACTTTTGCCTAGATTGCCCTTTCGGGTTTTCAATCTACCGGGATAATTATTTCTGTTTATGTCTCTAATTTTTGCCTGGACCGCCCTTTCGGGTTTTCAATCCACCGAGACGCTCATTTTTGCCTAAGCCTCCCTTTCGGGTTTTCAACTTAGCGAGCTGTTCTTTTATTATTTTTTAGGCGAAGTATTTCTTGACTGCATCCGCATTTACAGGGAGAGTGATCTCCTCACCATCCATAGTTGCAAGAATTAATGAACCGATAGAGAAGGCTTTCTTGACAACATATGGGCCATCATAGTTCGGAGTCCACTTGCCCCGAGAATCTTTAATGAAAGACTGAATCTTTTTGAGCACGAGGTCGCCTTCTCTGAATACACGAGATTTGACCTTCTTGTCAAAAGCTTTCTTCATTCTTTGCTGGTACAACCTACCATGACACAAAGCTGTTATTCTCTTTTCCTCAATCAAATTCAACTGATCAAATCTACTCTGACACCATTCAGTCTCAGTCAACTTAGCTTCCATCAGAACTCTCATTGATGGGATTTCGACCTCGACGGGGAGCACTGCTTCTGTACCATAAACAAGTGAGAAAGGGGTTGCCCTTGTTGAAGTGCGGACAGATGTTCGATACCCATGAAAAGTAAAAGGGAGCATCTCATGCCAGTCCTTGTATGTCACAACCATCTTCTGAATAATCTTCTTAATGTTCTTATTCGCATTTTCAACAGCCCCATTCATCTTCGGTCTATAAGGAGAGGAATTATGGTGCTGAATCTTGAATTCTTCACAAAGTTCTTTCATCATCTTATTATTCAAGTTCGAACCATTATCATTAATGATTCTATTTGGAACACCATATCTGCAGATAATATTATTCTTGATAAACCGAACCACAACTTGCTTGGTTACATTAGCATATGATGTTGCTTCCACCCACTTGGTGAAGTAGTCAATTGCCACAAGAATAAAACGATGTCCATTCGAAGCCTTGGGTTGAATCATACCAATCATATCAATTCCCCACATAGATAAAGGCCATGGGGAAGAAATCACATTGAGATGGGTTGGTGGCACATGAATCTTATCAACATACACTTGACACTTATGGCACTTTTTCACATACTTGCAACAATCAGATTCCATTGTCAGCCAATAGTAATCTGCTCTCAACATCTTTTTAGCCATTACATTCCCATTAGCATGAGTACCAAAAGATCCTTCATGAATTTCTTTCATTAACATGTCTGCTTCGTGTCTATCCACGCATCTGAGCAAGACCATGTCAAAATTTCTCTTATAAAGCACATTTCCATTCAGGAAGAAATTGCCTGCCAATCTCCTCAAAGTCCTCTTATCTTTATCGGATGCCCCAAGTGGGTATTCCTGACTCTGGAGGAAACATTTAATATCATGATACCAAGGCTTGTCATCATGAACCTCTTCAACTGCAAACACATGAGCTGGTCTTTCAAGTCGCATCACTCTGATCATGGGAACATCATTCCACTGGTGCACCTTTATCAAAGAAGCTATAGTTGCTAAAGCATCTGCCATCTGATTCTCGTCACGAGGAACATAATGAAACTCAACTTTAGTGAAGAAAGTTGATATCTTCCTGGCATAATCTCTATAAGGGATCAAGTGGGGTTGATGGGTTACCCACTTACCCTGGATCTTATTGATTACCAAGGCAGAATCTCCATACACGTCAAGATGCTTAATCCTCAGATCAATAGCTTCCTCAAGACCCATAATACAGGCTTCATACTCAGCTTCATTATTGGTACAAGGAAAAGTCAACCTCACAGCAAAAGGAATATTTGAACCATGGGGAGTAATGATCATTGCCCCAATTCCTCTTCCGCATGCATTTACGGCACCATCAAAAACTAAACCCCATCGAGATCCAGGCTCCGGCCCTTCCTCAATCAAAGGTTCATCACAATCTTTCATTTTCAAGTACATCACATCCTCATCTGGAAAATCAAATTTGATAGGTTGGTAATCATCAATCGATTGATGTGCCAAATGGTCAGCCAAGATACTACCTTTTATAGATTTTTGAGCTCGGTACTCGATATCATATTCTGACAATAACATTTGCCAACGAGCAATCCTCCCAGTCAAAGCAGGCTTTTCAAATATATACTTGATCGGATCCATTTTAGGGATCAACCAAGTTGTATGGTTCATCATATATTGGCGAAGACGCTTTGCAGCCCAAGCTAAGGCACAACAGGTTTTTTCAAGCATGGAGTACCGAGACTCCCAATCAGTGAATTTCTTACTCAAGTAGTAAATTGCATATTCTTTTCTTCCAGATTCATCTTGCTGACCAAGCACACAACCCATGAAATCTTCCAACACAGTCAAGTACATGATCAACGGTCTACCTTCCACCGGAGGAGACAAGATAGGAGGTTCAAGCAGATATTCTTTGATACTTTCAAACGCCTTCTGACAATCATCTGTCCAGACACAACCTTTGTCTTTTTGAAGCAACTTGAAGATCGGGGTACATGTGGTAGTCATGTGAGAGATAAACCTCGAAATATAATTGAAACGGCCCAAGAATCCTCTTACTTGATTTTCAGTTCTTGGAGCAGGCATTTCTTGAATAGCTTTCACTTTATTTGGATAAACTTCAATGCCTCTTTGGCTGACAATGAAACCTAACAACTTTCCAGAACGTACACCAAACATGCACTTGTTCGGATTCAAACGAAGCTTAAACTTCCTTAACCTCTGAAACAACTTCAGCAAATGTTCAACATGATCCTCTTCAGTCCTCGACTTAGCGATCATATCATCAACATATACCTCAATTTCTTTGTGCATCATATCATGGAAAAGTATGGTCATAGCTATTTGATATGTCGCACCAGCATTCTTCAATCCAAAGGGCATAACTCTGTAGCAGAATGTTCCCCATGGTGTAATAAATGTGGTCTTTTCCATGTCCTCGGGTGCCATCTTTATTTGATTATAACCGGAAAATCCGTCCATAAAAGATAACACATCAAACTTAGCCGTATTATCTACCAACATATCAATGTGTGGTAATGGAAAATCATCTTTCGGACTAGCTTTATTCAAATCTCTGTAATCAACACACATTCGGACTTTTCCGTCTTTTTTTAGAATAGGCACAATATTGGCCACCCATTGAGGATAATTAGATGTCACAAGAAAACCTACATCAATCTGCTTTTGAACCTCCTCTTTGATCTTTACTACCATATCAGGATGAGTTCTTCTCAACTTTTGCTTTACAGGTGGACACTCAGGCTTCAACGGTAATCTATGCTCCACAATATCAGTATCAAGACCTGGCATATCTTGATAAGACCAAGAAAATAATCAACATACTCTCTAAGAAGCTCTACAATCCTCTTCTTAACATCAGGACCAAGCAATGCTCCAACTTTGACTTCTTTCTTATCATCTTCAGAACCCAAGTTGACCATCTCTATAGACTCTCCATGAGGCTGAATAACCTTCTCCTCATGCTCAAGCAACCGAGAAATTTCATCAGGAATCTCTTCAATATCCTCTTTCTCAGCTTCAAACACAGGGAATTCAAAGTTGGGAGCGGGCATAGGATCATTGTTTTCAATGGGTTTATCAATCATTCTGCACAATGATTTTATTTTTATTTTAGAGTATGAACAAAAGTGCAAACATTATGCAGATAAACAATTATTATTATTTTGGGTTTTTTATGTTACCATTTTTCAGAATAAAGCAAAAAGGAAAAACACATATGGAAATAACAAAATAGCATTTTATTGATGATGATAAAATTTGAAACAAAGCCCGACAAACATCACTTTCACCGTGGGCAGAGTAAAAGGTTTTTTTGAAAGAAAATAAAACAAATTACTTTGAAGCATGAATAATAAAAGGAACATCAACAACAATCCAGTTCTTGCAAATCTTTCCATGCGTAACAAAGTTAGGCATTTCTTCATCTTCATCATCTTCAATGATGGCAGTAGTGGAATGATCGTTGATAAACCCAACACTTCAGAATCCTTCCTGAATAGTCTTCGGGTCATTGAGAACCACACCTGGTGCAAAGCCGATACCAAATCCTTCCTTGTTGTTGACAGCATCAATAACTCGCCCCCAACCGTCAGATCGACCAGTTTCCAACATACGCAGAGCATCCTTGAAAGAAGACATAGGCATGACATTCTTCTTAGCAGCATTATCAACAACAGAAAGAGCTTGAAATGAAGTTCCCACCTCTTCTTCAGCATCAATATAGGAGAAAGATGATAAATTGCTCACAAGCATCGCCTTTTCACCGCCAATAGTCACTAATTTCCCATCTTTCACAAACTTCAGCTTCTGATGAAGAGTAGATGTCACAGCTCCTGCCTCATGAATCTAGGGTCTTCCAAGGAGACAACTGTAAGCGGGATGTATATCCATTACTTGAAAAGTAATTTGGAATATAAATGGTCCAATCAGAATAGGAAGATCAACTTCACCAATCACAGTCTTCTTCGATCCGTCAAAAGCTTTCACAATAATCCCACTATGCCTCATGGGAACGCCTTGGTACGTAAGCCTTGACAAAGTCGACTTCGACATCACTTTCAGAGAAGACCCAGTATCAACCAGCACCTTAGACATAGCATCTTCCTGACAGTTCACTGAAATATGCAAAGCCAAGTTATGATTCCTTCCTTCTTCAGGCAAATCATCATCACAGAAACTTAAATTGTTGAACGATGTGATATTAGCCACAATACTATCAAACTGATCAACAGTTACATCATGGTCAACATAAGCTTGATCAAGAATCTTCTGCAAAGACTGCCTATGAGCCTCAGAGCACATCAAGAGTGATAAAACTGATATCATCGACGAAGTATGCAACAACTGCTCAGTAACGTTGTACTCACTTTTCTTTATCAATTTTAACACCTCATCTTCACTATCACCAAATTGGCCTGATTGGGCAACAACATCCATAATCTGTTTACTTGCACTTGTATCTTCAACTCTCTTCGGAGGATCTGAAGCATACACTCTACCACTTCGAGTAACCTTAGTCACATCAGCAATGCTAACTACAGACTTTGGAGAAGGAATAGGAACTTCCCTACCATTTTCTATCATCGTAGCATTATACCGGTACGGAACAACTTTATCAGACTCATATGGCATTGGACCAGGCAAATTGATCACCAATGGAGTAACAACATATTTGCGGCTATCAAAAGAAATAACCACCTTCTCAGGAACAACCCTCTCAGGAATATTGAACTGAGGCATAATAACGTTCACTTCATTTTCATACTCATCTCTTTTTGCTGTCACTTCAATCAACTTACCATCCATCATCTTTTGAATGTCTCTCTTAACAATTACACAACCACGAGGATTCACCGAGCAGATGCAACATCCAACATTATCGTGATCAATATCGTGATATTCACTTAAGAAAGCATGCATCTCAACCAAAGACCTTCGAATATGGCAGACCTCATAAATCTTGAATAAACCAGGACAACCATCAACCATATTCACAAACGTATTACCATGCTTTGGCAGCAGATTTGTCTTCACATTTGGAATAACATCATTGAAAAACAGAACATTGTTCCTTATCAATTTCTGTACTTCAAACTTCAATGGATAACAGTTCTCAACATCATGCCCCGGGGCACCTTGATGAAAAGCACAGCGAGCCTCTGGCTTATACCACCATGGGATAGTCTTTGGAACTGGAGGTGGAGAACGTGTTTGCACAAGATTCTTTGCAATCAAAGATGGAAGCAAGTCCACATATAACATTGGAATGGGATCAAAACTTGGCTTAGCCCGAACCTGTTGATTACCACCTTGTTGCACAAAAGGTTGTTGATAACGAGACTGATACTTTGGAGCTGTTGGCACAGTGGGAGTCACATTAATCATCGGAGTTACAGAAGCTACATGCTGCGGATGGTGATTCTCACGACCACGAGGTCTTCTGTAACTTTCACGAGACACAACATTAGTCTCACCTTCTTTCTTTTTACCAAAGTTGAACCTTCTAGAGCTTGAGCCATTACTATTCTCCTGACTCAAACGTCCCTCACGGACACCTTCTTCTAAACGCATCCCCATACTTACCATTTCAGTGAAATCAGAAGGAGCACTTGCTATCATATTCTCATAGTAGAAAGAACCTAAAGTCTTCAAGAATATCTTCATCATTTCTTTCTCTTCCAGAGGAGGAACAATCTGAGCTGCTAGCTCGCGCCATCTCTGCGCATACTCTTTGAAAGTCTCTTTGTCCTTCTGGGACATAGCACGAAGCTGATCTCTATCTGGTGCCATATCAACATTATACTTATATTGCTTAACAAAAGCCTCTCCCAAATCATTGAAAGTCTTGATTTGGCTATTATCCAAACTCATATACCATTTCATGGCTGCACCAGTCAAACTATCCTGGAAATAGTGAATCAGCAGCTTATCATTGCCTGTCTGAGCAGACATCTTTCTAGCATACATAGTCAAATGACTCAGAGGACAAGTGTTGCCTTTATACTTCTCGAACTCAGGTAACCTGAACTTGTACGGAACTTTAACATTAGGGACCAAACAAAGATCATAAGCATCTTTTCTGAACAAATCCTTATGCTTCAAGGCTCTCATCTCCTTCTGTATCTCAGCAAAGCGTCCTTGAAAATCATCGAGTCTTTCAATCACACCAGCGCCTACACTGGGCTCAGCATGGTAAATCATTTCATCATGGTGCGGAATAGTGTGCATCACAGGTGGTGCAGTAGTCATAACTAGAGGAAGAGTAGTCATCACTGGCGGAAGGGTATTAAATGCAGTAGTCTTAGGAGGAGGAGGAGGAGGATAACCAGCAGGAATAAAATCAACTGGCGTGCCCCACGGTGTGCTAGAAGGCATGCGATAGCGAGGAGAAATGAAAGTTTCAACATGAATTGATGCAGTGACAATCTCAGAGATGACTGTATTCTGAACAGGAGAATTAGGAGGAGGTGGCTGATTCTGAGCAGCCACCAAACCTTCCATCATGGCAGAAACTCTTTCCAAGCTTTCCTTCAAATATGTAACCTCTTCACGCAGCTCGCGATTCTCTTGTTGTAGGGTTTCCAACATCTTCTTCCGATTAGCTCGAGTATCAAATCGGTGAGTCAGCTTGACAGGAGAACTGAATAAAGACCAACAAAACAACATAAGATCCCTGGAGAACACTCAAAAAGCAAGACAAATGCGGGTATGATGCATGGTATGCGTATGCAAATGCAAATGCAAAGATTTCAAAGGACTATAAGATAACTTGCAATATTTATAAAGAAACTCTTTTTGAAGTACTTAAAAACTCATTCTCATTAAAATCATAGTAAGGATTACAAGTGAAGTATAAGCCTCAATAATCCTAATACATGAGAGAAAAGTAAACTAGGCCTAGGATATCATATCCGAAGAAGATCCGAATCCTGGCTGGTACGTCATGTGAATCCTCTTAATCTCCTTCTTGTACCGATCTTCCATGTCTTCCTTATCCTTCACCAATTGGTCAACAATGGCCTTCCAAGCACCGGATGTAGGAGGAATGGTAGATGGAGTACTAGAGGAAGATAAATCCTCTCTTGGCCTCTTCGTAACACGCCGCTCAAGTAACTCAATGAGATCATCCTTCTCCTTCAATTGCTCTTGCATCGTAGTCTTCTCAAGTAGCCATTCTTCTTTCTCTTTCTTCATCTTGTCCAACTCTTCTTGAAGAGAAACCTTCTCATCAACGGGAGGAAGACAAGCGGACAATGGTAATATAGGAAACAAAGGCTCCTCGGGTGGATAAGGCATCTTGAGCTTGGAAGCCCTAGATCGAACCCACTGGATGTAACACTCGGAAGGAGCAAGGTGTTGTCTTCCCAATTGACCCTTCTCTTTCCGATGAACCGCATGCCAAGAATGAGCTATCCTTTTCTTCATTTCTACATGATCTGCACCATTAAGAAAGAAGAAACGGGATAAGGAAAGATTGTTTGGTATGTCCTTTAAACAATATCCCAACTGTCGCCTAGCAAGAATAGGGTTGTAACTAATTCCCCCACGTGTACCAAGAAGAGGTACATTAGGAAATTCTCCACAACTATCAATAAGCACTCCAATATCATAATGGAAACAATACCAAGTCATATCCTTATGAGAAAGTGACATAATCCTTTGAGACCATCTTCGCTTCTCTCTATTGTCCTTGAAGACATCAGACTTTGGTAGGTGCGAAATAAACCACCTGTAGAGAAGAGGCGCACAACACACAATCTCCCCATCACCTTTGGAGGTCCTATAATGAAAAGCATGATACATGTCTCCAAGCAAAGTAGGTATCAGATTCCTCTTCAAGAAAATCTGAATGGCATTCTCATCCACAATACCATCTAAGTTAGGAAACAAGACAATCCCATAAATGAGCAAAGAAAGAATAGCCTCAAATGTATCCTTATGACCCAAAGTAAGTGAAGTAGAAGCTTTCCCCATCAAGAACTTAGCATTAATACCACAGGTACTCCCTTTTGGAAGAAATTTCCCATTAAGATCGGACTCCTTGAGAAAAAGGGCTTTGGCAATGACTTTGATAGTAAGCTCCTTCTCTAAACCACTGAAAAGAAATTCCTTGTCCAAAATAGGTAGACCCATCCAATGAGAGTACTCCTCCAAGGTCGGCACAAGCTGATAATCAGGAAAGGTGAAACAATGATGCAATGGATCATAGAACTGAGCTAAGGTAGGGAGAATCCCCTCTGGTACATCGGTATCCAAAATAGACAAGAGCTTTCCATAACATTTTCGGAACTCCTGGGTATCAACCACCAATGCTCCTAGCCTTCTCAACTCTACTATATTAGGATTCTTGAAGGTGTACTTCTTTGTGTTCCTCCTTTCAAAATTCATAACCATAGACATCTGAAATTTTGCAAAAGTTCCTTATGAGTCCCTTGAAATCTCAAAAACAATGCTCATGAATGCATGATGGCGTGTATGCAACAACCACAAACAAGATCACACAAAGCACACGTGTTTAGGTTCCGAGTCATGAGCATGAATTCAAGGTAACAGAACACCAACCCACACAGATAAGTACTAAGGTTTTGTCTTCATTGTACCTGCAGAAAACCAAAAGGGTGCTAACAGAGGTGCCCGGAGTTAACAACCATCTTTAGAATATTATCGGTATGTTGGATTACTCCCCAACCGATAACATTCTTAAAATAGACCTCGTCCGAGTGTAGTATCACGTGACAACCACCTTAGGTTTACACCCAGACAGTTTCCGCACTACATTCCTAAATTGGCTTGGATGGGTTAAAGGTTCTACGGTCCTCAGTATGATCAACTCAAGGTCGGAAAATAATGCCACGTATGATTACTCATCATGACATTGATAATCCAAGAGAGCCTAACCGAGTGGAGATTATCAAATTGATATAGCTTTGGACTACTCCATTGCTTATCGCTTCGAATATTGTCGTCCTATCATAAGTTCAACTCAGATCCGGGTTAGAATCTATCTCACTCACAGAGGATCACCAAAACCGAAACTGAACAAACAAATAACAAACAAATCAAACCAAAGCAGCAAATAAATCAAAGTAGGGCGAATCCACTTAGAGATTATTCCCCAGCAGAGTCGCCACTTTTCTGTAGCGGTAAAAAACATGAGGGTAAGCTATTAGTTAACTTAACTCAAAGTAAACAGATTCGCCACCGCGCTTTTATTTTATTCCAAAAGGAAAAGGAAAAAAGAGCGAATAAATCCTAATGAATCTAGAAGCAAAAAAAAGCTAAAGAAACACAACAGAGAAACGGGTAAGGGGATAGGTTACACAATGGGAAGGTTTTACGCACCCAAAATGTCCGTGGTACTCCACGGGAGCCCTTTGAAAAAATTTACTGCTTTTGGTTTGAAAATGGTTTGTAAAATGTGAGTGGAGGGATGAGAAAAGAATTATTTTTTTTTATATTTTTATGTTTGGAGAGGTTTACCACCTCATGCCTACGTACCCACAAAGTGCAATGCAAGATCAAAACCCCGTAGTTTGTGGTACAAATAGTAAAAAGGGTGGGTTATGATTGATTTTATTAAGTGAAGAGAATTCGTCATCTTCAAGTGGATAGCCAAACAAATCCACCATGAGAATGAAGGCATGGACTCATACATCATTATGGGGAGGGCGCCAACTCGGATAAAATCAACGAGTATGCCACTAAACCCCCACGAATGACAAGAGACTCAATTACATCAAACTACAACCATGGAGATTGAGAGACTTACACCCGACTAAAGAATAATGACTCGTAATCGGCACTCTTTAAAAGAAAATAAACAAAAGTGCACAAAGGCACAAAACAAATTGAATGAGTTTGATTCTTTTTATTTTATTTTTTTGAATTAAGGTCAACATGATTAGATTCATTGATTTTTAAAAAGAATAGAAAAAGGTAAAAAAAAAACGCTTGACAAAAGTCAAGGTTTTTGATTATTAAAGAGGTGATGATTTAAAAAGAAAGAATCCTTTGAAAAAGGGGGAACATTTTGAAAATTGAAGAATGGGAGGAGATGAAGGGACTATCCTAAAAAGAAAATAAAGAGATAAGGGAAGAAATATCTAACCAAACTTGATGACATTCCAAATTATGAGCATAAGAGTTCCATCCTTATAAGCTAGCAAATGGCCAAATAAAGGCTAAATCCAACTTTATGATGATCAAGGCAAAGGAAGTGTCCTAAGAATCTAAGTCCAAATCTTCACTCCAAATGCTAAGGATAGTAACCAATAGTCCACAAATTAAAGTCACAAGTTTTTTAGAGATTTAATCCTTTATTAATTTTTTTGTGTCCAAATGGACAAGAGGAAAATCAACATCAAAATAATAAGAACAAATAATAAACATGATATGGATGAATAAAGCAAAATATAATAAAGGCAATAAAAGTGCAAGAAATTAAATGTTAGTAGCAAAAGAAATAAAAATGCAAGAATCTAAAATATTAATAGTAGTAATAGTATAATAATATTTACATAATAATGGTATGGTGAACTTAATCAACCACAACCAAAAAGGAAAAAGTAACCAAAATCGAAGGCGACCGGATCCGTTTAGCATCTTACACTATAGCGATTAATCAAGGCAAACCGAATCGAATTCAATGAAATTTGAAAGGCGATTGGGAGACCCAAAGCACGCACACATCAAAAATTCACAAGTCTCGATTCTTGATGCAATATGATTAACCACTTTGGGATTACGCGATCAACAAGAGATCCGGTCCACGAAAGTGTAAGTACCCAATTAGATTTTTATTCCGAAGTCGGGACACATTTAGGTCTATGTTAAGCAATCGTCGAGTAATTTACGAAGTAATTACCCTACAAATGAGGCCGGCCACCACCAATTAAGGTGCATAATGTTAGTGCTAATGCATGCGAGATAAACGATATGTAAATCGTTATCCGGACGCGATACCGCACAAAACTAAAGATGAATACCAAATTGAGCCACACTTATGGTATTCTTCCATCCTTAAGTTCAATCACTCATCTTGGTGGGTTCAAGTATGAAAATGTATCACTAATGCAAAGTACCTTAAATGAATTGAATTATCCACTTTAAGGTAGTTTTGAATTAATGAACATTAACTACTTTAATCTACACCCAAAGTCCATTGAAATTAAAGAGAAATCACTTCCAAAAGTGCTTCCCAAGGTAAAAATAAAAAGGATGAAGAAGAAGAAGAAAGAGGAACCAAAAAGAGGCTTGAAACAAGCCAAAAACATCATTCTGACTTGTGTTAACCGGTTAACCAATTGGTTAACCGGTTAACGCAAGCAGATTTTGGATAATTTGTGCTGTTTTTAAACTGGTTAACCGGATGCTAAAAAATGCAGAAAATTCAGCATGATCCATTTTGAAACCTTTTCTCAAACATTGGATGATCATGATCTGAATTTGCACGAATTTTAAAACCAAAACACAGTGGAATCCCTGCAATCAAACAACAAATAAAGATCCAAAGGATCTAGAAACAAAAGCACCAAAGATCTACATCTTGAATGTTGATGGTGAATATGGGTTTATGGAGGAAGATGAATTACCAAAAGCTTTTCTTCAAATTGAACCAACACACGCTTAGATCTACTGAAATTGATGAGCAAGAGAATGAAAGAATGAAGGTCTAGCTCAAGTTAATCAAGAATTCAATGTGAATTCTTGATAACTTCAAAAGAAAGAAAGATGAGCTTTGGAGAATTTTGGTGTTGGGGGAGTAATTTGTAAGAGGTTTTGTGGCTATCAAAAGCTTGTGGAATGAATGAAATTATGGTCCTATTTAAATGCCTTAGGTATGGAAATTTTGTGGAATGGAGCTTGCTTTGGTAATTTGAATTTAGGTTTGGTAATTGGAATTTTGGTGGGAAATGGAAAAGAGTGGTGATTAGTGAGGGTTTATGGTAGGAAATGATCAAAGTGATGTAGAGAAATCAGAAACCAATGGATCTAGAATATTCCAATTAAATCAATAATCTAAGGGTGCTGAATTTGAATAAAAAATTCAAATTTCGCACTGGTTAACCGGTTAACCATTTGGTTAACCGGTTAACCAAGCTGAAATTTGAATTTTTTATTCAATCATGGTTGCTTGGTTATTTCGGCCCGATTCTTTTGTATGTCGAAGAAATGAACACATGAACCTTGGAAATCCTTTGAATGAATCAATTAACTTGGGAAATCTTTGATCTGATAATTTTGAATTATTTGCGGATCGTCTTCGACTTTTGTCTGTGAAATTTACTCGAGCTGTGGGACTGCCCTTTTTTGACATTTTTATATGGTTCCTCTTCCTGAAAAAGGTTAGCAAAAGGAAAATAAATATTTTTGGATTTTGATTAATGGTTAGTAAACACAAACAAATAAAGCAATTAAAGACAACGATGATCCCCTACGAGGCATAAACCTAACCCGAGAGGAACCGTGCAACTAGTGCGATCTTGTTTGTATGCAAGATGCAGATGAGAATGCAAAGAACACTTAGGGAAAAAATTAGGGTATGAAGATTGACATCTTCGTCTCTACAAGATGGGAGAGACTTAAATACAGAAAACCCAATTTTTGTCCTAAGAGACCATGATATGATATGGATATGAGATGCAAACCCAAAATCTCTGTGGGGAAAATATGACCACCAGAGGAAAGCAAACGCTTAGGGACACAAAAGAAAATCCCGCCGGGGAAAACAACAGACACCAAAAGAGTTACCAGGAAAATAAATCACTGGATAACCGACTCCACATGGAGAAAAGATATGATATATAATCAAAGTAAAGGGTTCAACAAGGAATAGCGAACGCTCTGCCGGGGAATATCAAACAAACAAGGTGTTCGAGTCCAAAAATGGAGGAATACCGAGTTGGAACAGAAATCATAAACTATCGGTTTACTGGGTAGGAAAACAAGGGAATCGACTATCAATTTACTGGATAGGAGCAAAACAAAGAGGGATAACCTCCGCTACCTTTTTACTAGGTAGAAAAACTATAAACTACCTGATTTACTGGGTAGGAGCTCAAGCAAAGGGAAAAAACTTCTATTACCTTTTTACTGGGTAGGAAGAAGAAATCTCGACTACCGAATTTACTGGGTAGGAGTACAAGCAAAAGAGCTTGATTAAATTGGTAATATTACCCACTATCGAAAAAAATTGATAGCTTAATTCCAAAGAAATATACTCAAACCAGAGAAAATGTTGCCCACTATCAAACAACGATAACTTAATTCCAAAGCAAACATTACTCACAAATGGGGGGCCAAAATTCAATCCAAGAACAAATTGGAGAGAAACGGTCAAACAAGACTCATCCCGAGGAGGAAATATCTCAACTGGGGAAGTTCCCTCCAGATAATAAACTGGGGAGGAAACTGAATCAACATCATCCACGAGAAGCAAACTCAGTGGGGAAATAGAAAGAATAAACACTTTCTGCTTAAGGGTTGACACTCTAAACTTGAGAGGAAAACCACACACACACCTTGTAGGGAAAGACCACACCAAAGAGCGGGGAACAAAGATAAATGTAAGAATGCAAGCAAAATATGCTATGCTTATGCGTATGAATATGCTGACAAAACAGAAATAAAGATCAGTAACAGGTGACATAAAAACCACAACAACCGGATACTCGGCTAATCAGGGCAACAAGGTCGGGGACCATGCCGGAGATTTGATTTGAAATCCTGCAGGGGAAAAATCAAAAGCCATCAAAGGAATAAAATCCTACTACAAGGCAAAATTCAGACTGGGGAAACAACTGCTAGGAATCCAATCCACAAAGCATTCTTCCAAAATCCATAAAAGGATATCATCAGAAAATTCCACTCTGAGAAGATAACATATCGGAGATATCTCAACAACTCAAAATCTTCCATACTCTGGGGGAGAAGGGAAATATCCCTGTTAAACTCTGATGGGTACAAATATCTTTACAACTCTGTTTGAGGAAACCAGATAAAAATTAACCAGTGATGCAAATAAAGCATAATCTACTAGAGCATCAAATATCAACTCTGCATAAAGGATATCTTCATCCTTTCCTGAATCATCTTAATCTTTTCTGACGTCTCTTGCACAATCTCAGGTCCGAGCACAACACTCTCGCCTGACACATACCAACACAATGGAGTCCTACACCGCCTCCCATACAATGCTTTATACGGAGTCATACCAATGCTCGCATGAAAACTATTATTGTAAGTAAACTCAATCAAAGGTAAATGCTCATCCCACGCATCTCCATGATCCAATATACAAGCCCTCAGCAAATCTTCTAAGGATTGGATAGTCTGTTCTGTCTAACCGTCCATCTGTGGGTGGTAAGCAGATCTCATCCTCAACTTAGATCCCAAAGCATCTTGCAAACTCTTCCAAAATCTAGATGTAAACCGAAGATCTCTATCCGACACGATACTCGACGATATCCCACGCAACTTCACAATCTCCTCAATATACATCTCTGCTAGTTTCGACATAGAATGATTAATCTTCATTGACAAGAAATGCGCCGACTTAGTTAATCGATCCACAATCACCCAAATGGAATCATTCCCCTTCACCGTCTTCAGCAAACCCGTCACAAAATCCATAGATATGTTATCCCATTTCCATTCCGGAATACTCAACGGTTGTATCATACCTAAAGGCTTTTAATGTTCAACCTTTGATTTCTGATACACCAAACACGCGTATACAAACTCTGCAACATCCCTCTTCATACCCGGCCACAAAAACAGTTTTTTCAAATCATGATACATCTTAGTGCACCAGGATGAATACTCTACCTACTTCGGTGCCCTTCCTCTAGAATACTCTTTTTCAATTCTGGAATATCAAGAATACACACACGATCTCGAAACTTCATCATACCATTCTCATATAAACGGAACTCTTCACCGTTACCTTGGTTAATCAAAGACATCTGATCAACCAACTTTAAGTCTGATTGTTTTCCTAAACGGATTTCTTCCATTGTATCATTAGTCAATTTCAGCATACCTAGCTTCACGCTCTCAGACGTAGTCTCACATAAAAAACTCATGTCTTTGAATTGTTCAATCATCTCAAGTTCTTTCACCATCATTATCGACATGTGAAAAGTCTTTCTACTCAAGGCATCTGCGACTACATTAGCTTTACCAGGGTGGTAACTTAATTCAAAATCAAATTCCTTCAATATTTCCAACCATCTTCTCCGCCTCATGTTTATTTCCTTCTGATCAAATAAGTATTTCAAACTCTTATGATCGTTGAACACCTCAAACCTCGATCCAAACAAATAGTGCCTCCAGATCTTTAACACAAAAACTACAGCTGTTAATTCTAATTCATGGGTAGGATAGTTCCTCTCATGAACATTCTGCATCAAAACACCACCAAGACCCATCTTAGAAGCATCATAGTACACCACAAAAGATTCGCTCGGATTCGGAAAAATTAAAACTGGGGCAATAGTCAACCTCTTCTTTAGCTACACAAAACTCTTCTCGCAAGCAACATCCCATACATAAGCTTGACCCTTCCGAGTCAACTGCATTAGTGGCAATGCCAACTTAGAAAAACCTTCTATAATCTTCCGGTAATAACCGACCAAACCAAGAAAACTTCAAATCTCCGTAGCAGACTTCGGAGTTTCCCAATTCAACACAGTATCAATCTTCGAAGGATCCACAGAAATTCCTCCACTATAAATCACATGGCCAAGGAAACTCACTTCACTTAACCAAAAATCACACTTCGAAAACTTAGCATAAAGCTTCTTCTCTCTCAACACCTGCAATACAATCCTCAGATGTCCTTCATTTTCCTCTTTTGACTTCGAATAAATCAGGATATCATCAATAAAAACCACCACAAACTTATACAAATACTCATGAAAAGTCCAGTTCATATATTCCATGAATACACTAGGTGCATTGGATACACCAAAAGGCATCACCATATATTCATAGTGACCATACCTCGTCCGGAAAGCTATCTTCGGAATATCATCTGCTTTAACTCGAATCTGATGATAACCCGACCTCAAATCAATCTTGCTAAAAATACAAGCTCCCACTAACTGATCCATCAAATTATCAATCCTCATAAGTGGATATTTATTCTTAATAGTCACCTTATTCAGTTGTCGATAATCGACGCACAACCTCATACTACCATCCTTCTTCTTAACCACTAACACAGGAGCACCCCACGGAGATACACTTGGACGGACAAACTTCTTCTTAAGAAGTTCTTCAACTTGTTTCTTCAACTCACTCAATTCATAAGCTGACATCCTATAAGGGGCCATCGACATTGGACTAATACCAGGTACTAAATCCATAGAAAACTCTACTTCACGCTCCGACGGTAAATCACTAATGTCCTCCGGAAACATATCAAGAAACTCTCGGACAATAGGTAATTCAACACTCACCTGTTTATGGTCAACTTGTAACGCCACAAACAAGGCAAACATTTGGGCTTCATCTGCTAGGAGTTCATCCACTTGCTTCGCAGATAGAAACATCATCTCTCTACAATCACTCAACTCTGGAAACTCTACCGTCTTTGTATAGTAGTTGATATGCACAAAGTTAAATTCCAACCAATTCATTGCCATCACAACATCCATATGGCGCAAAGGCAAACACACTAAATCCATCAAGAAATCCTTAACCTAAATGGTCAAAGGACACTTCAAACACACATGGTCAGTCGTAACTGAACCGTCAGCAGGCATTTCAATCAACATATTACCATTTATAATAGTCAAAGGCAAATTTAACCTGGTCGTGCACTCAATCTAAATAAACGAGTGAGTAGCTCCAGTATTAATTATAACAACCAATTCAATATCATTAATAAAACAAGTACCTCTAATCATGTTGTCTTTCTTCTAAGTATCTGAGCCACTCAAGGCAAATACTCTACCAGTAGTCTGAGCCGCAGTAGCAACTTTCTTTGGATTCTGGCACTGAGTACTGATATGTCCTTCTTCGTCGTAATTAAAACAAGTTGGTTCAGCACTCGTACACTCATTCTTCATATGGCCCTTCTTTCCACATTTATAACAACTTATCACAGTAGCAGTGCACACATCAGATTTGTGACCTGCTTCACCACACTTATAGCACTTGAGAGGAGTAGAACATGCTCCCCCACTTGACTTCTTACCATCATTACCCTTCTGCTTCCCTTTATCATTCGGAGTCGCATAAGGCTTCCCTCGAAATTGTCCTTTGTCTCTCTTCTCACTCACCTGCTTATAGTGAGCAGATCGAGCTCGGCTATCCTCATCATATATTCTACTCTTATCCACAAGTTCAACATACCTACAGATCTGTTGACAACCATTCGCTTGTTTGATTTCTGGTCTCAGCCTATTCTCAAACTTCAAACACTTGGACAACTCAGCATCATCACGGTTGTAGTGAGGACAGAACTTCACCAACCTCTCGAACTTGGTGGCATACTCTACCATCATCATGATCCCCTGCTTCAATTCTAATAACTCTACCTCTTTCTTGCCACGGGCGTCTTCAGGAAAATACTTACTCAAAAATTCTCTCCTGAACACATTCCAAGTTATCACAACCCCAACCCCTTCCAATCTCTGACGGGTATTATCCCACTAATCCTCAGCTTCCTCATCCAGCATATGGGTGCCGAACTGCACCTTCTGAATATCGGAGCACGCCATAGTCCTGAAAAATATTCTCAATTTCCTTTAGCCACTTATGTGCGTTCTCCGGTTCATGAGAACCCTCGAACTTAGGCGGGTTATTCCTCTGAAAAACCCCTAAAGCATGAAACTCGCTCCGAACGTTGTTCTGCACCGTAGCATGAGCAAGTGCAGCTACCGTATCCGCAAGAGCACGATTTGAAGTCATTCTACAAATCACCAACAACATCAGAAAACAACTCAATCCTCAAAACACTCAAACTCAATAACCGACACGACTAACAATGACACGACACGAACGACAAACTGACCTGCTCTGATACCACTAATGTAACACCCTTTTCTAACCCATCATAATTAAACAAAATCAAATCAATTATCAGAGTGAAACTCATAAAAGGGCATCACATTTACTTCAAAAAAAAAACAAAAGTCAAAACATCAAACATCACACAGAGTCTTGTCCCATAACACGGGTTCACAAAATCATGATAAACATCGTGAATAATTTTCTTCATAATTATGCAGCAGAAAACTAACAAGTCTTAATATCTTCTTTATAACACAAAACTCAACAATCATCTCAAATATCGTTTATCAAAACATTTAAAACAAAACTTAACATCTTAATCCAATTAAACATAAAACATTCAAGCGAAACCCATCTCGATGTTACTGGACACAGAGCAGGACTCCACTTCTAACTAACTCGACGACTCACTATCTCCGAGCTAAGCACGCACCGAACTAACCTTGATTATCTACAGGATGGCATAATAGACCATCACCAGAAAGCAGTCAGGGTGAGTAAATCCAAATTCCATAATATAATATAGAAATAAGAATTCAAAACAAATTAACAACAACAGTTCAATTACATCTCATCTATACATATCTCAACGATAAATATTCATCATGTTCATTTAATACACATCATCAAATACGTCTCATCGTTACACAAAACATAAATGCACTCATGTTATGTCATTTAGAATGAAATGCAACCTCTTACTAATGCATGTGGTACCGAAACATCCTCATGTAATGGACACTGGGCCATTAACCCTCCCCAAAGGGAGCACATCATAAACATCATATCACTTCAATCCACATAATGGGATTGAATCTACAAATGGACCGAAGTCCCCTCATAAAAATCAATGCCATGAATGCAAGACGCAACATACATACATCATCCTCATAACATCATAATATTACATCCGCATTCATTATTAACAATCATCTTTCATGGTCATTCATAACCTCAAATACATATTCATAGGACATCATACAACACTTTCATCCTACATCATACCTCTACGTCATGAAATCATACATCATAACTCAAAGAGCATCAATTAATTTAATCATGCCTCACTTAATTTCTAACTCTACACACATGGCCCTCAAGACATATTATTTACTACTTCACAGAGTCATAGCAACCTAATATATACTACCATAAAACAGTTTTTAAAAACAAAGCATTTTTCCAAGTTTTCTCAAGCTCGCTAAGCGAGACACCACGCTCGCTAAGCGCCAGCTTCCCTAACTATTTTCGCTAAGCGAGCTTCACGATTCAGTAAAAAATTTCTACGATTTCATCCTTCTTCCTTCTGTGATAAAACCCACTCAAAACCCCAAATTCAGCTGCATTACACCAGAAAACCTTTTTAACGTCAATATTGATCCTAACAACATCATCTACATCATCTACATCATCTACATCATCATATTCCTCTAATTTATCACAAAATCATCATAATCAATGCAAAATTCAGAAAATCACAACCCTAAACCACAACCCAAAACCTCCAATCCCATTTCCACATTATATTATCGAAAAGAAATTACTCTCCATACCTTAATTCCGTGAATTCTCGCTAAACTCTTCGCAATTCTCCCAATTCTTCAAGCTCTAACTTCTTCCCTCTTCTCCAGAGCTCTTTTCCAATTATGCGATCGTTCCAAATGATCGTTCTCTCCAACTTTTCCCTCTTTTGTCACTCTTGCCCTTAGGACCTCTTTTAGTCATTCCCCATAAAACCCTCACTTATCCTCAACCAAAAGACCATAATGCCCTCATCTTCTAATTCCTTTTATTTTATTTAATTAACTCTCAAATAATTCATTAAACCCCATATACTTAATTATTCTAATTATTATTAAAATATTAACTACCCCAAACTTCACAAAATATCAAATAACCTCATAAACATCAAAATTCACAAGAAAACACATCAACATAATTAAAATCGACTTTGGGGTATTACACGCCCCGCCTAAAGCCCGCCAAAAAATTGTGGGGCGGGCATGCCCACAAAGTTGAAATGGGCCTAAAAGTCTAGCCTGCCCCTCCAAGGTGGCGGGTTTGCGGGCGGCGGGATTGCCTGCCTTCTTTTTCTATTATTTTGTTTCTATTTTTATATATAAATTAAAAGGTTCTTTTTTCTACATTTCAATAAAAAAAACATCAAACCAACATTTAAAAATCATAATTTTTATTAGCCTAAAACATCAACTTTTGGTGAAATAATAATATTATCATATATAGCATTACTTTTAGTATTTTATATTATTTAAATTCAAATTTCGATCCCACTTTTGCCATTTTTCTTTAGTAAAATTCCAAATACTTGCCCAACAATAGGGTCAGAGAAAGTAGATTAGTCCTAATAGTCTAAAAACAACTTATGTACATATCACAAACTATTTTCATAAGCTCTTCCAAATACTTAAATAGTGTTATTATATAGGTGCGGCGAGCTTTAGCGGGCGACGGGTTTTGGCGGGGCGGACTTTGGTGGATGACGGGCTTTAGCGGGACGGGTTTTGGTGGGCGGATGGCCTAAAATCCCAACCAAAACCGCCACTTTTTGGCGGGTGTGCGGGCCGGTCTGGCGGGCCATGACCCATTTTGCCACCCCTAGTACTAACTGGCTTTTTGATATTGGCACACCTAATGTAGATTAGGATATGATTGACCAGGCTTACGATGATCTCATGGGGAAGAATGTTGCCCACACTAGCACTCATGCATACATTGCACCTCCTACTACTAACCATTTTGCAGGTACTTCAATTGGGCATCAATCCCGAGAAGAATATGACTATACAACTATCAGGACCTTGATGGATGACATTCTTACTGAGCTTAGGCATCAGAATGACCGAGAGGAAGAGCGTGACATGTTGTTGAGGGGTATTCATGCATAATAGGAAGAGTTGAGGGTCGCCATGGACCAGATGCGAGAGTAGAAAATTAATTATGCAAACAGGAACGAGTACAAGATGGCTGATCTCATCGAGCAGATGATCGAGTTGCGCTTTGAGGTGACAGATTTGAGGGACTTAATTCTACATGTGTCACCACATATGTAGGGTAGAGGAGGGAATTTCAGAGGCCGAGACCGCTAGCCATGAGCTTCACACCAAGTTTCACCACTCCTTCTTTCACCTTGTACTGAAACATTAAGGATAATATTTGGTTCAAGTGTGGGGGGAGGATTTTTACTACTTTGTTTTTATTTTATTTTTCCCTTTCAGCTTTTCATTTTCTAGTTAAGTTTTTCTGGTTTGTGTTTTTTTATTGAGTCATATGCGTTGTTGAGTCCTATTGTATGCTACTTTTTATCTTATACATTTCCCTTAAATTTGACCCCAAATAAAAAAATATTTTGATTTAATGGCATGACCCTCTGTGTATAGGTTGTTTTTCACTTTTTAAGCTATGTTAGG
Source organism: Lathyrus aphaca (assembly GCA_963966055.1). NCBI lineage: Eukaryota > Viridiplantae > Streptophyta > Magnoliopsida > Fabales > Fabaceae > Lathyrus > Lathyrus aphaca. The sequence goes on from OZ014524.1 coordinate 86,611,419, forward strand.
TAGACTTGGGAAAATTTTGTTAATATCGGTATCGTCCTAACACCCTAGGCTCCCTAAGTATGTGGCATCGATTTGAATCGCCATTATGCTGAGACCTTAATTTCTATTTTTTTTAAAGTAACCTCTTGAGTAGTTTATACTGCTAACATCATCCTAATGCACACACTAAGTAATGAACTGATGCAAATATGTGTTGGATCTAAAAAATTTGAATTAAATTGAATAATTTTTATAGCGAATGAAATAATTAGTTTCCCTCTAAGTTAGGTGTTCTTCACCCGACCATTTAGCCTAACAAAACTGATTCTTGAAATTCGAAAGCAAAAAGAAACAAAGAAAGAAAAATAATGCAATTGTTTGATATTGAGATCTTTAACACTAATAGGTTCACTTACCATGTGTGTTCGGGGATAACGAACTTAATGTGATTGTGCGAGAATAAAAAATAGGTGAAAAATAATGAAGAATGTAGGTCAAGTAATAATGTAATGATTTAGATTGGTATCACATAGAAGGGAGTCTTTATCCGTAAATGTGGATATCTAGTACTGATCTATTTAGCAGTAGCCTAGCAGCCTTGTACCATTTAGAGTCTTGTCATGCCTATGTTTCAGATATTATACTTACTGTTTTTCATTGTGTTGGGAGTTTGCTTAAGGACAAACAATAGTCTAAGTGTGGGGGGAGTTTGATAACGAGAAATCGTATCGTAATTTTAGGCTCTGTGTGCATACTTTTTATTCGTAGTATATTTATTTTTGGCTTAATTGCAACTTTAGTTCCCATATTTTTCCTTTTTTGGGTTTTGATCACCTTATTTTAAAAAACACGATTTTGGTCCTTTTTTTTTAAGTTTTGTTATGGATTTTAGTCCCCTCTCCAATTTGAAACTCATTTTTAATGATGTGGCGCTTTGTCTGTCAGCGTGTCAATGCCATGTCATTTTCGTTAATAATAATAATTATGCCACATCATGTATAATTATTTTTATTTTAATAATATATTATTATTATAAATTTTTAAAAATTTATTTTACCTGAATTACATGAAATAACAGTGAATCAAAATAATTTTTCATCTCTTCTATTCAAACCTAATCAAAATAAAACCCTCAAACACATGTAGATATGTAGAATCAATCCTTTTTTCAATTTAAACCTAATCAAAATAAAGCCCTCCAACACCTATAGATCTGTAGAAAAAATTCATCAATTTCTTTTCATCCTAATTCACCCATTTTTTGGAGATTCTTGTAATTGTATGATTCTTGGTTGTATTTAGCTTCTTGTTTCCATTGTCTGAAGTGAAGAAGAAAGGAAAAGGAGGTTATCACGGTGGAATTACAATTATGTGGGCAGTTCTGAAAAACGTAAGGAAAATCAAAATCTAAAAATCCTTCCTCCGTTTCAGATTGAAAAACACCCACTAAATGTCTGGTTTCACAGAGTTGTTATATGGTTGTGCAGCAGTCCAATTTTGTGGTGGTGTTATGCGGCTGTGCGGTTGTCTGTTTTTGCGGTGGTGTTGTTGTATGTTTTTTTAGTCTAATTTTGTTGTTATATGTTTCTTCAGATTTTGCGGTGGTGCTATATGTTTCTTCAGATTTTGCAATGGCGTTGTATGTTTCTTCAGATTTTGTTGTTGTAAGGTTGTTATTGTTGTTGTATATTGTTTCTTAAAGTGTTTTTTTATTTATCTTCTCTTGTTTTCCTCTTCTCTATACTTGGTTTTAGATGGTGTGTGTTGTTGGTTTAAGATTTTTCGATTTTTTTTAGATGAGGAAGAGGAGAGTAACAATGGAATTGTTATTGTATCAATATTGTGTGTTTTCTTTGTAGCAACATTGATAGCAAGAATGTACCCCTTTTTTTTCTTGATATCCCTCTTTGTGAAAAAATCAAAGGATTGAAGATTTGAGTTGATTTATGAAGATTTGTGAAAAAAAATTGGAAAAATATAGATAAGAAGATGAAGATATCAAGAGATGAAGATTTATTTATGAAGATTTAATTTTTTTATTTAATATTTTTATGTATTATTTAAATAAAAAATAATTATGAATGATGTGAAAATTGTTTTTTTTCTTCTATTAAGCCATGCCATATCATTAATTCATCTGTCATGTAATTCAAATTGACACTTAAATGAGGTGGGGACTAAAATCGAAAAAAAATACTTAAAAAAGAGACTAAAATTCCGGATTTTAAAATAGGAGGATCAAAACTCAAAAACAGATAAAATAGGGTGACTAGAATGGCAATTAAGCCTTTATTTTTATTGCATTTTACTATGTTTTCTTGTGTTTTACAAATGTCAGGTTTATCCATTGCGGATTCAGAAACAAATTGGAAGAGGAGCGAAAGGAGAGCTAAAGTGCAACAAAAATTGAAGTTCTGCCTCTGTTGTTGATATGGTGTTCTCCATAGCTAGATGGAATTTACCATCTACTTGGATGCCACATATTTTAATAAGGAGAGGCAATGACATTCGCCATTGGATCGCAGCACACAATTTTTCCAACAACAACAATTTTGAGCAGTTATTTGATAATTGCTTTTCCCGCAACTTTGAGACACGACCCAGGAGCACTTACCAGTCACTTTTCTCTATTTATAGGACCTATAGGTCAGTTCCCGATCATCCAGGGTCTCGCGGAAGTGCTGTCGAATTTCCGTTTTAGTATTAAGCTGATATTTACCTATAAAAGCAACAATTACTCACATCGAGGTATTGTTGCAACTGTTTTTCTTTTCCATTACTATATTATACTCTTGGATCATAAGTTTGTCAACATTATTTCCTTTCAATCAAACTTTTCAGTTTGTTTGTTTCAGGTTTAATTTACTGCTTTATTTTATTTTCATTGTTACTATTTATTTGAATTTTACATCATGTTAGTTTTAAGGTTTATAATTATGATCATGTTAATGTTAATATATATTATGTCTAAGTAAATTGTTTGAGCTTCGGCATATGAGGACCGTTGTCACCGAAGATAATCTGTAGAAAAACATAGGTGTGAAATTATGTTTAACTGTTATTTTGGTTTTAATTTTTAAGTTGACATTCCATTGTTTTGACACGAGAGTGTAAAACATATTAAGGTTTAGGCCGATAGAGCGAGCGCGTGAGGAATAAACTGGATAATAGAAACTAGGCATCAATCCTAAAAATAGCGAGAGTGCTTTAAGTATTGATTAGAATTTAATTGGTTTTCAAAATACGCTTTTTAATTGAAACGGGCGAGCGAGAGCAAAACCCAATGGTTAGAAGGTGTGGTCCTGGTCAATAGCGCAAGAGTGTGAGACATAGTCTTTAGATCAATACTTTCTATAGAATAATAATTAATAGTAATTAGCACCCGAATTCTACAAGTCCCTTAGGAACACGTAATCCATATCCCAAACTCATTTTATCGCATTATCAACCCTTTAGAAATTAGTTTTTATTTCAGTTTCTTATCATGTAAACCTTTAGCCTTAGCTTTGCACTGCAACAATATATAACTCTAGATTGATTATTAGTCTATGTGGATTCGACAATCTTTTAAAACTACAGGATAAACTATATACTTGCGGTTGTAATCCGACATACACGCAAAGTCGCGATCAGATGCAATCAAGGTTGGTCGGCATTTGAGTTAGATGTGAAATCAATTTTTTTGATTGGTCCCTTAGACAAAGAAGTCTATGTCACACAACCTCATGGGTTTGATACAAAAGGAATAAAGGAAAGTGTATAAGTTGCACACAACTCTTTGTGGCCTTAAGAAGGCACCTAGGGCATGGAATAAGAAAATCGACTCATACTTAGTTGAATTAAGATTCGTGAAATGCAAGTCTGAGTATGGTGTCTATGTTTAGGTTGTGGCACAAGATATAATAATCATCAGCTTATATGTTGATGATTTGTTAGTAACTAGAAATAGCTTGGAGAAGTTGTTAGACATGGGAAACTTGTCTTATTTCCTAGGCATGGAATTTCAAATTTCGAAGCAAGGTATGATGCCACATCAAAGAAAGTATGTCAAAGAGATACTCTAGAGATTCAGGATGGATGATTCTACTCTTGCATATTCTCCTGTCGAACCAAATTTGAAGTTTGACAATTGTAACACTTGTATTTAATTAATTAATTAAATTAAATATTATTGCGTATTTTCCCGATTAATTGTTGTTGTTAGGGTGTTGTTTTTTCGTTTGTGTCGTTAAGTTGTTTAAGTTGATATTATGTTGCGGGTTAAGTTGTGTTTGGGTATTTAATTTAATTAAGTCAAATAAATAAAATAAGTGTTAATGAAATGATGTTAAGTTGGGCTTGTTTGTGGTGTAAGAGTAGTAAGTTGGGGTGCTATTTTAGGCCCATTAGTAATTTAGTTGATTAGTGAGAGTTTAGTAAAAACAAGCTGAAAACCTAATTAGGGATAATCAGAATTTTTGGTGAGAAGAACAAGTCTAGAGGAAGAACAAGGAGAGGCTAAGTTGGATTTTAACGAATATTTTTACGGTGAATTCGAGCTGCCTTCAATCCAAGGTAAGGGTGGGGTTCAAATTCCATAACCAGGACTAGATAATTCATATGTAGGTTGGGTTTTCATGTGATTTTCATTGATGTGTTTTGTGTGAATTGTTGTGTAAATTTTCTTACTGATATGTTATGAAGGTTTATGTTGTTCCTGTTGAAATTGTTGTTATACAAGTTGTGTTGTTGTTGAAATCGTTGTTGTTTTTGTTGTAGTATGTGTTGTTACACTGATTGATGCAGAATAATCGTGTAGAAAAGGAGATAGGACTCGTAAAATTAGTCATAGAGATTAGTAGATGAATAGATATAGAATATTTAGAGTGTAAAATTGATGTAGAAACCCAATTAGGCTTGAATGTAATGATGATGTTGTGTAAATCATAGCAGACGTAGGATTGTATGCATTCTGGTGGAATTCGTAACAGATCTGGTAGTACACGTAACACACAAGGGAATTACGCGTAACACATCCTAGTACGCATGCCTTACGTGTAACAGGTTAAAGCATTACGCGTAACAGGTTAGGCATTACGCGTATGGGTAGAGTGAGTGCAGAAAATGTAGTTTTCAGCGATTTGTCCTATTTTCGCATCTATTTCGAGTTGGGTTGGTTCTAGGTTGTAAGTAGAGATAAAATAAGTTGATTATAGTAGGTTTGAGGATTAAAAGTAATTAGTTTAGTAATCTAATCAATTAAGACGTAAATTGTCGTTTTCCACGATGAAGTTGTTATAAGTTATTGTAAGTTGTGTTGTCCTGATCTTTGGGAAGATTATTAAGTTGCGGGTCTTATGACCAATGTTGAATTATGTTGTTAAGTTGTCAAGTTGTTACGTTGTTGGTCATGTTATTATTGTATGCCATTCATAGTTGCATACATTGCATATTTTTAAGTTGGAGCGAATGCTCGATTCAAGTTGGCTTGGATTGGCAAATAAGTTGTTGATACCTCGATAAACTAGCAAGATTTCAAGTTGGGAGTTTACTCTAAATGGTACCACATACATATATAAGTTGAGTCACATTGATTCACATTTTTATCTATGTTGCTATTGGTTGTTGGTTGCAAGTTGTATGTTGATGTTGCTGGTTGTGTGAAGTGGGTGATTGTATGAATACTTGCTTATATATTGATTATCATATTCATGTTTATGTTATTCGATATCTCACCCCTTCTGTTTGAATGTTGCCCTCTGTTGATAACATGCAGGTAATCAGGATTTGAGTACCTAGTCGTTTCAAGTTGGTGTTTGTCGCTCTGATACACATCACTTCGGGGGGGATGAACACATGTTTTATTTTGTGGATTTTATTTGGTTTATGAACTCGTTTCAGTTAGTTTATATTGAAAACCATGTTGAAGTAATTTAAAGTTGCAAGCATTGATGTTATTTTAAAGTTGTAATATGTGAATCTGCTGCATTGTTTTAGAAGTATTTTATTAATAAAGTTTTGTTATTTGATTATTTAAGTTGAAAAATGTGATATCCTATGTCATGGAAAGGAAGACAATGTTGATGCAACTTTGTTCAAACAAATCATCGTATCTTTGAGATATGTATGCAACAATCGGCCCAATATAGGATTCTCAGTCGGATTAGTGAGCAGATGCATGAGTGGACCAAATGTGTCACACATGAAGGTTGCAAGAAGAATCTTGAGATACTTAAAAGGATCAATAAATCATATAATTCTATTTCGATGAGACTCTGAAATAAAAGAAGTGGGGATTACTTTCTATTCAAATGTTGATTGGTGTGGAAATAAGGAAGATTGAAAAAGCACAAATGATTATTTCTTTCAATTATTTGGTGCCCCAATATCATGGTGCTCGAGAAATCAACTTGTGGTGGCATTGTCATTGTGTGATACTGAATATATAGTATCATCTTATGTTGCTTGTCAAGAAATCTAGATCAGACATATGTTGTAAAATATTGAGGACAAGGTGAAGAAACCTCTGGGGTTGTAGATCAACAACAAGTCCGCCATAAATCTTGCGAAGAATCCAATTTTGCATGGAATGAGTAAGCACATCAAAGTTAGATTTCACTTCTTAAGGGAGAAGGTAAATCAATGTGAACTTGAAGTAAGACATTGCTTAAGTGAAGTACGGTTGGCCAACATTTTGACCAAAGAATTGAAGATCGACAAATTTCTGAATTTGAGAAAGAAATTATGAATAGTTCAGATCGACTATGACTAGTGTATGTCCGACAACTTGGATTATAGAGGGGTATGTTGTGATATAATCCAAGTTGTGTAGCCCAAGTCCAAAGTTAATTAGAGTATATAGTTTGTTACTTAGTATACAAGTTGGTTATATATAAATAGACATATTTTGTAATTTAGGTTGTGCAAACACATTCAATAATAATATTTTTTATTCTCCATTCTCTCTCTCTCTCTCTATTCTCCATTCTCTCTCTCTCTCTCTCTCTCTCTCTCTCTCTCTCTCTCTCCCCTAAAAGTGCCTCACGCATAAACAAAAGAGAATGATCAAAATAATTATTTTAAACTATTTGAATATTGAAAATTTTGATGACCAAAACCATCATGAACATAAATGAAGTATTATTAAAATAATAAATTTATTGCAAATGATTAATTAATTTCTACATTTTTTTTAGTTTTTAAATTTTTCATTAGTAATTTGATTACAAAATTATTAGCCAAGCTCTGTTTCGTCAGTTGATGAATGAACCATCTGTGAATAATACCTAATCAAGTGTTGGTTGTGTTGTCTAAGGTCGTTTACGCTATGGAATCTATGAACAATTGTGCCTTTCATGCTTTTATGGATTCACAGGAACACATCAAACTCGGACATCCCAGTGGATTATTTTATCAATCCCTTGGCTAGATCTGGATGATGAGAGACTTACTTTAATGGCATATCAGTCCTGATGACAATATTGTGGATAAGAATAGAGTTACAGCTTCCTAGATGTCGTCACTAATTCCAATGCCACCTTTTCTATCTTTTTTTACCACGACACTTGCCCAACTAAGGCTTTGTAGATGAAATAATCGAATCATTGCTAACCACTTTGATCTCTTACTAGGACATCGTTAACTTTCTCCTTGTATACAACCAAATAAAGGTACAAAGGTTCCCCCAACATAGGTCGATATAAGATGAGTTGAGTAGATAAGGCCATCTTAAGGCACGTGAACTCCAATTGAAACTCATGGGTTCATTCTAAAAGTTCCTCTTTTTCTAACAACTTGTAAAAAGGGAGGTGTTTCGGACTGGGCCTCGAGGACACTACTGGCCCATAGCCCAACATGTCGGACAGAGGCCCATCCAGTCGGCCACATCTCTTGAATCGTCGGGAAGACTTACAACTGCCCGAGAAGGTGCTTGGCGCGTCGAGAAAGCACCCTATCTACTGGACTGATGGCGGGGAGACCATGTCTCCCCATCATCTTCCACATCACCCAATTGTCCACCATTATCTCCTGAAAGATAGGGGCAGTTGGATCAAGGGCGAGACCACGTGCTAGGTCTTACACGCTCATACGCATACCTTGGCAGTTCTTCCTTGGGCCTAGCTAATCCAGCCCAAAGAAGAACCTTGGCCCATCACTGGGGGCTCACTATAAATACCTTTTTTCACTAAAGGGTCAGGTATTCTGAAACACTTTCTCTCTTACCATTATGTATCATATACTTACTTTGGCATCAGAGTTCCTTACAAGTACACCCCCTCCTCGCTTGTCAACCCCTATATTGTTCGTGTTCGACCACTGGAAGGCCCTCCTGATTAGGTAAGATCAGGAGGGCATGTTGTGCCAATTTTGAAATGAATCTATTTAAAGTCGTCATCATCCCGGTCAACTCCATGTCTTCATTCTTTCTCGTATGTGTCACCATATAAATGACTACTTCAGTCTTGTCTGAATTCTCTTCTATGCCTCTCTTCATCAAATAAAAACCTATACAATTGTAAGCTCTCACTCTAAAGGTGCATTTCTCTGGATTGAACCTCATATTGTATTGTAAAATTCTTCAAAACACTTTGGCGAGGTATTGGTCGTGTGCCTATTCTTTGTCATACTTGACAACCAAGTCATGAGTCATCCATATATCCCTCTAGTGTTTCACTTATTTCTTCATTGATAATCTTATTCATCATTCTTTATTATGTTTTTCCCGCATTCTTCAAACCAAAAGGCTTTATGTTATATTGGTAGTTCACGTGTTTGGTCATGAAAGCAATTTTTCCTCTTTCTGACTCGTACATGGGTATCTAATTGTATCTAGAGTATGCATCCATAAATGACAAAAGCTTGTACTCGACTGAGCTATCATACAACTTATATATACTCAATAATGGATACGAGTCTTTAAGAAACACATTGTATAGATAGGTATAGCCGACACACATTTTCCGTTTTCTTGAGGATTTCTTAACCATTACTACATTAGATAGCCATTCAGTGTATTTTTCTTTGAAGATGAAATGAGCATCTAACAGTAATTGGAATGTCTTTATAGTTGCCTCCGCTTTCTCAAGAGACTACCATATTCTCTTTTGTGATACATATCAGGAGTCATGATCAACATTAACCTGGTGGAATGTCATATTAGGATCTATTCCTAAAATCTCGTGAGGAGAGACGTAAAAGATATCAGAGTTAGCTCTTAAACATCAAACAAATATTATTTTACCTTAGTAAGTAGCCATGCTCACATCCTTACTGACCTCATTGGGTTATCATCTAACTGGACAGTCTCAAAGTCTCTATTCGCAACTGGCCTTTAGATATTCACTTTTATCTTGATCGAGGGTCCCAACTTGTCTCCCAACAATATTTCATCTTTGCGAGTGTCGATGTCGGTGACATTTAATGCTCAACTAGCTACCTAAATTCGTCTTTCAGGTATGGTGATAGTTGTTAAGGTACTTTTCTGTAATTATTTTTGTATTTGGAAAATTCCACAAAGGTCGGCTTTGATTACCACATCTTGTCAAAAATTGTTGTGGTATTTGAAATTCAGATGCACAACGGATACCATAACTTATAGGGTTTCCATGTATGGTCATGCGAAAAGGCCATTGCAGATGCTTTCACACAAAATCACGAACATCCATTTTTCTCTTGTTGTTCCTTTCTCCTATGGATACTGGCAAGAAACCTTGTCCTCAAGGAGGAGCAAAGGAATCATTGAATGCTAGGAAGACACGCCTTTTGCATGATCTTAGATTTTGTTTTCTCAAGTCGAGTTCACGGATAATTCTGAAGTAGATTAGATTTCAGGAATTTCCATGATCTACAAAGATCTAATTAATAATCGTGTCTACCTTTATCTAAACTTCCAACCCTAGGATTGACTTATCCTCACCTTGCTTTTTGCTTAGAGAGGAAGATTCACCTAACCCTAAAAGAAGGGGCTCAGTTTGTCAAAACAAACCTTGGTTGAGTGTGTCAATGGAAAGGATTGACAAAGAATTCAATTTGGGAGATTTTAAAAGGTCTTATGAAAAGGGAATCATAATTACTTCCATCTTAGCGTGAACCTGTCGAGTTAGTTAATATTTGAATTAGAAGATATCTAATTAAATCGAGAGAAATTTGATTGAATCAGAGATCTAATCATGAAATTTTTTAGGAATCTTCAGTTGATTCTAATCATTGTGAAACCAAAATTATTCGCACATGTCTTTAAGGTTATGGTGCATATTTCTCTAGTGCGGTTGTAGTGGGGGGTATGGAAGCTTAACACTCCAAATACTCAAGTTAATTTTTAAATAAAAGGGATAAAATTGGTTATAGATTAATAATTGATCGTAACAATGATCAGAGTCTCCAAAGGATACTGATGCTGACGTGATCCTTGAAGTCTTTGCTCGGTCGTTGAGGAGAACCACGGGGGAGGGGGGTGTACCTACAAGGTACTCTGATGCCAAAGTAAGAACAAGAAAGAGAATGAGCAAGTACAAGTAAATTGTTTAGAGAGTCAATATTTGATACCTGGCCCTCTCAAGTGAGAGGGTTTATATAGAGATCCCCCAGCGCGTGGCTAACGGTTCCTATTTTTGGGCCTGGATTGCGGATCCCCCAAAAATAGGTATCTTCTAGAAATTAACCATTGGACGGAAAACCCTGGTCGGGATAAGGGCATATTGAGCACAGATATATCTGATCAGGATACGTCTTAGCCGAATCTGGGTGACTTTTGATGGTGTCGAGGAGAGGTCAGGAATGAGCATAAAGGACCGACCACGGGCAGATGTGGTCGACGAGTCTAGGCCATTTAAGGAGCACATATCTGGTGGGTCCCTTTGACGTTTGGGCTATTGGGCCGTCCCTTGAGCAGGAGAGGATTGGGCCAGTCCAGAATAGGAGCCCCTCAAGTTGTTGCTTCTGGTCATATAAGTGATGACTTAAGGGTGGCCGGCTATGTACGGGTTGAAGTTGAGATTAAAGATGTTTTCATTCCCCATCTCGGTGCGGTTGAACCCGTATCTATTTGGTCATTAAAATGTGACAGTTAGACGAGGATATCAATCGTTATGCTGAGATGTTGCGTCACGACTGCGTCTAGGGAAGCGTGTGCATTTAATGTGTAATGATGGCTACTATACGACCGTCCCTAGGTAATGAGTGCATCGTCTATAGGTCATAGGTCTCACATGCTGGTGGAGGCTATAAATAGGGCGTTGAGTTTCAGTTTTATACTTTTCGCTCTTTGTTTTACTGCCCGTTTTAATCAAGTCTCTGTATTCCACCGTTAACTGTCGTATGTTCCGAGGATGATTAATTGAGCATGCAGAACTCTTCTAAAACTCGTAAGTTTCTCCATTTCTTGCTTGTTTGAGATTATGATTCTTGTTAATAATGTGGTTAGGATTGCATTTAGGGTCAATAGGACCCATAGTTTGAAATTTTAGTATTTTGAAGCGGCATTTTCGCCTATGTATGGTGGTTGTTGTGTCCATGTCATCGCCATTACGGTGTTTAGGGTCTAGGTTTGTCGCCCGTTGCGATTATACACAGTGGCTCTGGTTGAACTTCAACCAGAGTTCTGGGCTATAGCGTGGCCACTCTTGTGAATTGATAGTTCTGCTATGTTAGTGTTTCTCTCTTCCCCGTGTAACTGCCTGGTCGTTATGACGATTGTGGCCTATCTTTGAATAAGGGCTTAAATCAAGGATAACGTCCTCGTTCCTTAGTGCGTCCTTTCACTTGATCAGTGGTGGAAGGGTGGATTTGATTTAACTTATCGAATTCACATTAACATTCAGTCTCTCTATTCCAAGCCTCTAGAGGGTCCATACCTCATGGTCGGGGAAGCTGATGAATGGATTGTGAAGTAACTGGGAGTGGATGACCGTATATGTTGGTCATACGAGCCCAACAGATTCCCAATGTATGACATCTTGTTCAAAGAGCTTAAGTTCAGGTATCCATTCTCGAATTTCCAGCAATCTGTGTTTGTACACCTGGAGCTTTCCCCTTCTCAATCACATCCGAACTTGTTCGCCTTCATTCGGACATTCGAGATGATGTGCGGGTACTTGAAGATAGGGGTGACACTCCCTTTATTCTTCCATATCTTCCACCTCCAGCGACAGGTGGTACATGGGAGGTTAGGTTGGGTCTCTCTTAAGCAAAAGAATAAAATCTTTAAGGCGTACTCCAAATCGATTAGAGATTTCAAAGATCGCTACTATCTGGTCGAGCCAATCTCCGAACGCACTCTGAACTCTTGCAAATTTTAGGGAGTGGACACATACGATGAAGGGAGCGTCTTGTTGGAAAAGGATGAGAAAGAGGTCCCTCGCTTGATGTTAAGGTTTCACTTTTCCTAGTCTCATTTTCTGTGCGGGACGGACGAGTTCCTTGAAATTTCTTCCGATCTGAGAGAGGGCGATCAAAGTAGCTATAACGCCCTTATAAATTATGTTTCAAGGTTCACCATTACCGTGATGTCGATGAACATGGTCATGTTATCCTGGACAAGGAAGGGGGCGCTAAAGTGACCCCTAGATTCATAGAGGTGTCCAAACTCCTCGCTTGTGAAACAGACGAGGATGTTACCGTGTATCTTGGTAGTTTTTGCATTTGTTCGCCCGTATTTACTTTATGCTCCTTTATCTTCTATGCTCTGACCATTTTAATTTTTCTGTCTTTTTCAGATTCAATGGTGGATGTGCAAGATAAGCTGATGGCCAATGCTGGAAAACGACGAGGACCCAAAAAGCTGAAACAAACTCGTCTAGGTGATCGGTTGACATCCGTGACTACGGGCTTAGGCACTTCCTCTCCAGCCTCTCATTGTTCGTCGGGGGTTGCTTCTTAGACGGGGAAAAGGCCCAGGGCTGAAGATATTATAAATCTAGAAAATTCCCCTTCGAATCCTTCATTTGAGCTCCCTACTTGCTTCTTGAAGTCGGGTTTCTTCGAGGAAACTTCCCTCCGGATCCATAGAGTGGAAAACCTTAAGTTAGAGGAGTTGAGTCGACCGGACAAGCGGTTGAGGCTAACTCGAGATGCGAGCTCGGTGATGCGGATCCTCACTATGGCCTCCATGTTTGTTGAGGGCACTGCTACTCAGGAGCAGGAGATCCAGCGGCTGAAGGCTCAACTATCTATTTCTGAGGATGTGACCAAGGCTTTTGAAAAATCGCTGAAGGAGGCTTCCAAGAAAATCAAAGAGTTAGAGGATTCTTCAGCCGATGAGAGGAAGTCGACCAAGGAGGAGATAGATCATCTGAAGGACACTATGGCTCCTTCCGAGGATGAGCCTGAAGAGCTGAAGTCTTTGAAAACCTGGGCCGAATAGATTTCGAAAATTGAGGAGCGGAGGAAGACCTCGAGGAAATGGCGGGTGCAATGTTCCAAAATGTTGTGGATCAACCGAAGATTGTTAACCCTGGGCTGGCGTTTAACGAAGAGGGCATCAATTTTCTGTATAAGTCCAAAGGCGGGGAGATCATCGTCCCTGATTTCCTTAAACAGCCAGAGCAAGGCGACGTAGCCATGGAGGAGCACCAAGGGACCCCTGTTGATACTCAGACAACTGTTAATGCCAACCCGTGAAGATTTAGTCCATTTTTGACTTTGTTAGCCGGCCTGTGTGCCATGGGTTTTTAATTTGTGATAGGGGGTTTGTCCCCCTTTTATGTAATATGAGAACAAGTCGGTCCTTGTGGCCGCATATTTTAATTTTAAATGTTTTGCGACCTTGTTGGTCGTTTCTTTACTTTCATTGTTGTGCATGTGCACATGTCCGTAGGAGGACATACTTTAATTAATATTTTCACTAACTATTTTTGTGACGTTCTTTACACGTGTCCGCGTGGGACTTGGGTTACATTTATACGATTGGGAGAGTGTGCTCGATTTGTGTGTCTGTCAGTTTGGAGAACCGTCATGATGCCAAAATGTATTTGGTAGGGGCGTAGTGCTCAAATCATGGTAATGATCTATGCTCTGTGGTGTGAACGTCTCATCGCGAACTGGGTGTTCTTCCTTGTTGTGGTACGAATATGACGATGGACTTTATTGAGGATCCAATAGTGTGATGGTGATCTTCCTCGTTCTCAAGGGGGATCCCATCGAAAGATAATTTTGGTATACAATACTTGTACCTAGATATGCATGTTAGGTCGGCACTGATGCTTCGTCGTTTGAATCCGAGCATGTCGACGGACGCCTCAACTGTAGTATTGTTTAAGTTTCTTGACGTTCCAAGGACGAGCAAGTTCTTCCCCGTTTAGGTTTTCTAAGTAATAGGCCCCATTTTCCGTTTTTGCTTGGACACGGTATAGACCTTCCCACTTTGCAGCTAGATTTCCCTCTTTGGAGTCTTTGTGGTTTCTCCTGAGGACGAGGCTGTCGACCTCGAACACCCGTTTAATGACCTTAGAGTCATGTCTGATGGTGATTTTCTGTTTAAGCGAGGCCTCTCGTAGGGCTTCCCCTGATCTAAATTCCTCGACCAATTCGAGCTTTTCGTGTAACGTTTCAGAATTGGTATCCTCATCCATCGGGGATTCTGTCTGTCTGGATGGTATATGCATTTTTATGGGAATAACGATCTCTATTTCATACACTAGTCGGAAGGGGGTTTCCTCGGTCGTAGAACGGGGTGTAGTTCGGTATGCTCACAAAACGCTGTGTAATTCTAATACCCTTCGTTTCTTGATTTCATCCAGTCTTCGTTTGAGTCCTTGGAGGATTACCCTGTTCGCGGTTTCGTCTTATCCGTTGGTTTGTTGATGTTTGACTGACACAAAGTGTTGTTTGGTTCCAACGTGGGCGACAAATTCTTGGAAGTTTTTGTCTGTGAATTGGGTGCCATTGTCAGTAACAATGGCTCGAGGTACTCCAAAACGAGCAAGGATGTTACGTTTGAAGAAACACAGTATGTTGAGGGCTGTGATTTTGGCTAGAGGCTCAACTTCTATCCATTTCGTGAAGTAGTTTATCTCGACTATTAGATATTTATTTTGGTTCGAACCGACGATAAAAGGATCGAGGATATCTAGGCCCCACCATGCGAATGGCCACGGGGAGGAAATTGTCTTAAGCTTATTCGAGGGTGCCAAGTGTATGTCCCTGTGTCGTTGGTATTTATCGCACCTTTTCACGTGTTCTTTGGCGTCGTTCTGCATTATTGGCCAATAATATCCTGTTCGAAGGGCTTTCCTTGCCAGGAATCTTCCACAAAAATTTTAAGTGTTGATGCCTTTGTGGATCTCACGTAGGATATATGGAACCAATTCCTCATTGACGCATTTGAGGAGGGGAATCAAAAATCCCCTCCGATAGAGTTTTCCTTCGACCAATACGTACGAAGAGGCTCGTCGCTTGATTATACTGGCTTCCTTTGAGTCTTCGGGCAACTCGTCGTTGGTCAAGTATTTGTAGACCGGGGTCATCCAATAATTGGCGTTGCCGATGACGTTTATGTTTATTATCGAGGATATTTTTTCGATGCTAGGCCGAGGAAGTATCTCTTGAATGACAGATTTATTCTCGCCTTTCTTTTTTGTGCTCGCGAGTTTTGATAGCACATCCGCTCGTACATTATGTTCACGAGGAACGTGTTTGACTTCTACGGATGTGAACTTTGCAATCTTCGCTTTGACCAAGGTCAAGTATTCCGACATGTTGTCATTTTTGACTTGGTATTCACTTCTGACTTGCAGAGCTACGAGTTGGGAATCTGTGCAGATGGTTATCTCCTCAGCTCCAAGGTTGTCGGCGAGTCTTAATCCAACAAGGAAAGCCTCGTATTCGGCTTGGTTATTAGAAGTGGGGAAATATAGTGTGAGGGATACTTCTATTAGGATGCCCTTCTCTTTTTCTAAGATGATCCCTTCCCCGCTTCCCATTGAGCTCGAAGCTCAGTCCACAAAAATGGTCCATTTTCTGGACGCACATATTTGGTTTTCCGGGGTGGTCATTCCGGCCACAAAGTCAGCCAAGGCTTGCGCCTTGAGGGCGGTTCTAACTTCATATCAAATGTCAAATTCTGATAACTCTAATGACCACTTGAGCATTCTTCCGGCCATGTTGGGTCGACCTAGGAGTTGCCTAATGGGTTGGTCAGTGCATACTACGATCGTATGTGCAAGGAAGTAATACCTAAGTCTCCTTGTTGCATGGAGGAGTGCTAGGGCGACCTTTTCATTATGTTGGTATCTAAGCTCGGGCCCTTACAGGGCTTTGCTCGTGAAATAAATTGGTCTTTGTCCATCAGGTATTTCTCGTATGAGGGCAGTGCTTACGGCCTCATTGGCGATGACCAGATATAGAAATAAGGTTTCCATGGTCTCTGGTCGGGAGAGAACTGGGGGTTATGATAGCACCTTCTTGAGGTGTGTCAGGGCTTGCTCGAAATCTTCCATCCATTCGAAAGCGGCCTTCTTGCGGAGGAGCTTGAAGAGAAAGAGTGTGTGCTGAGCGGATTTTTCCACAAAGCGGAATAGCGACGTGAGTACCCCGTTCAGCGATTGGATGGATTTTTTGGATTTTGGTGTGGACGTTTCGGCGAAAGTCGGACACTTGTCGGGGTTAACTTCTATTCCTCTTTCGGTTATATAAAAACCGAGGAACTTGCCCGCTTGTACCCCAAACATGCATTTTTCAGGGTTGAATCGCATTTTGCACTTGCTCACCTGATCGAAAGTTTTCTTTAGGTGGAGAGCATGATCGATTCCCTCGTGGGATTTAATGATCATGTCGTCCATTAAAACTTTGAGCATGCTTCCGATTTCTGCTCCAAAGACTTTTTTCGTCATTTGCTGGTAGATAGCTGTAACACGGTGGGAGAACTGACTTTTAGTCATGTTGCGGATAGCAAAAGTCGCCACCGACTTTTATTTTATCCAAGTGGAAAGGACATAAAAGAACAGGAAAGACCTATTTTTAAAAGACTTTGAGTTCGGGGGTAGGTTATATAAAGGGAAGGTGTTAGCACCCTTTATATCCATGGTTATCCATGGGCTCTTAGTTACTTAGCTCACTTAAATTGTTTTTGAAGAGTGTAGTGTGTGATTAGAAAATTTTCTAAGTACTTTGTAATGATCCTCGTATGGATGTATACAAAGCCTTGTTTTGAAAAATGTTTAAGAAAGTGAGGTGTAAAAAAGTAATTTTAAGAAGTGAGCAAGTAACTATGAGGTACCTACCCTAGACTAAGTCATTCATGTTCTTAAATGTTCTTTCAAGGGTAAGACTGTCCCTATTATTAAGGAATAGGTAGTCATTATCTTGGATTTGTTAAGGGACAAGCGTAGGGTCATCGTATGGTCATAGAAGGAAACTTAATGGGTGTCTTTAGCAATTCGTAGGGACTATCATCATTTATTCGAAGGGACAAGATCATTATTCCGTAGGCAGCCTCGAAGGGACTTGATCTTTTAAATCTGTAGGGACTTGATGATTTATACGTGAAGGGACTTTGCTTAAGACACCCCTATATTCGAGGGACTTGACCATTTTAAATAAGGCAACCAAGAGGGATACCCTAGGAAGTGCAGACGGCGATCTTAGATCGACTTACGTGTGTGAGTATTGTTTTCAGATATTTATCTTGATTATTAATTTTCTAAGTCCATGGTTCATTTATTTCTTGGCACTCCCTATGTTACTAACCACACAATTAATATGAAAAATAAATGGCAGAAATTAAAAGGCAAAAAATTAAATTCCTACACTATTACATGGCTTAGGGGCAGTTACATAATAATAATAATGGCGGAAAATAATAAAAACCAACTATACAAAGGCGAAGCAGTTACATAATCAGGCAAACAATGAATAACATAAAAATGAGTGAATAAATTAGAGAAAAAAAAGTTTGCAAACTAGGTTAAGAAAACAATTAGGGTTAAGGTTTGAGAAAAATTTTAAGGTTTAAAAAATATTTAAGGTTTAGGAAAAATTTTAGGGTAAAAATTAGGGCGAAATCTGGGTTTTAAGATAAAGATTAGGGCTAAATTTTTAGGGTTTAAAATTTATGAAAACAATTAAGACGTAGGTTTAAAGTTAAGGTTTAGGGAAACAAATTAAGGTTTATGAAAAAAAATTAAGATTTATGAAAAAATTAAGGTTTATGAAAAAAAAATTAAGTTATAAAAATAAAATTTTGTTTTATCTTTTAGAAATTAGTTTAAGAATAATAATAAGGAAATTCAAAGAAAATACATAATTTGATGAAAAAGGGAAAAATAAAGTTAGAGATACCCAAAATATTGGGGGTTGGTGTTGAACCCCTGACTTTGTCTTTGCCAACAAAAACCTTCAGTCACTACGTTGCGCCACGTTTCTTTGCCAAAATGTTGGGAATGAGTATTGAACCCACGTTTCTTTGCCAAAATATTGGGAATGAGTGTTGAACCCACATCCTCATACTTTCAACCTTAGGTCTTTGTCACTAGGCAAATCAGCGCATGCCACACACCATCTTCTTCCTCCCACCTGCATATTTTTGGTATATACTATTGGAAGAATAAAAAAAGAAATAAACAGGATCAAATAAAATCGCTGCAGATTTTAAAATAATGAAAAATAAGAAAAACAATTAAAATAAAATCTAAAAAATATTAAAACGGTGCTAAAAATCTAATAAAATCAAATAAAGAACGCACAAATTTTTTTAGAATTTTTTGAGAATATGAAAATAGAAAATAAATCAAATAAAATAGAAAAAAGAGGAATTTGCGATTTTGAGGGTCGAAATCTTTTAGAATTGTATTCTAAAAGAGTATTGTTTGTCGATTTTTTTCTGAACTTCTGGAAAAAATTCGGAGTAAATCGAAACAGTAGTACTTACCTGACTTACCTGTCAGCCTGAAATGCTTATCACTACTGCAGCCTTCGAAGTATCGACGAAAACAGATTACAGCAGATTAACCAATAGTTTAGTTCTCCATGGTGCCCTATGATTCCTGCATTGAAACTTAAATTCAACTATCCAAAAACCATCTACACAATTAAACAAACATATTATGTAATCAAAATCAATTAATCATGCATAAATCATTGAAATTGAAAAAAAAATCAAAAGAAAAGCAAGAATATGAATTTGGTTTGTATGATTTGGCATGAATTTGATGATGAGGATGATTGGAATAGGTTCAAGAAACCTCAAGGATTCATTTGCAGCCTTTAGTCCACTTGTAAAAGTGGTGGATTGTGGAAACCTAATTTTGAATTATGTGAACTTTTAAAGTACGAATATCATCCTCTTGCTCTCCGTCCTTTTTTTTTGTCTTGTGATGTTGTTGTGGTTATATAGTAATGTAATTAGGTTAAGAATTTGGGCCTTGGTTGGAGTTGTATGGGTTGCTTGAAGGTGAAGAAATATCTTTCATAATTTGTCCAAAAATCACATCATATCTTACCAAATAGCCTTAGCACGAAATTTGATGATATCCAATCACCTTGAATGTCATTTAAGAGCTTCTAGAAGAAGAATCAAATCAAATATTTTTATTTTCATATTTTATTTTGATTTAAAATGAATTTTAATGAATAAAATCCAAATAAATAATAATAAAAATATAAAAATCAGAAATTGGTTGAATTGGGTCGTGCATGATGTCATCTTTGAGTTTAGGTTGGAATTTGGTGGGCCCATTTGGAAATATTTGGATTTGAGACCTCATTTGCTTCATACACTCCTCAAACATTTCCCAACTTTAACAAGGCACATCTCCCTCAATTTTAAGGCTATGAAGGTGTTCTTGGACTTTTTAGAAAGCTTAGAGAGTCCTATAACAAACCCCTTTGGTATCATGTCCATATCCTTTACCATTTTCATGTTATGCCCTTTGGAAGATGTTGACTTTTTATTGACTTTTGAAATGACCTGTAATGTTTTGGCTCATACCTTTCAAATGAAGCATTTTTAGGTTTGGCTTGTGAGACACAAAGTTGTATAGAATTCAATTTCCTTCAAAATGAGCTTTGTATGGGAAATTTTTGATAAAGCATGTGAAAGTTATGGCTGGTCAAAGTTCAGTTGACTTTTCCTTTGAAAACCCTAATTTAGAAACTCCTGATTCTTGATGATATGAAATCTCCTTGATGAATCATGATCAACCCTTGATCAAAAGATGAATTTTACTTCATAAACTTGATGTTGGCAAAAAAATCTTGAAGTTTGACTTTGGTTTGACCACAATTGACCTCAGTTTGACTTTTTAACCACTTTGACTGATTTTTGCATATCTGATCATCTGACTGAGCAAACTTTTTGGGAAAGCCTTGAAACTTGACATAGGGATTCTTGAAGACATGTGTGATGTTATGAAGCTCACTTGAAGCCTTGAAAGTACATTTAGCCTGATGAAATTCAAAACCCTAGTTTAGGGTGCATTGCTTAGGAGGAGGCTTTGTCTGAGGGAATTTCCAAACTTTATGACTAATTGTGAACCTTGTGAACCTCTTGGGATACCTTGTGAACCTTGAGAGGATCCTTGGTAAATAATGCCTTGACTAGGGGAGGGCAAATTTTGGGGTGCAACAGCTTCCCCTGTTCAATTTTCTGAAACCTGAGGAGTTAGATTGGCTTGTGTGCCATTCGTGACTTGGAAGGTTGAAGGGGATTGAACATAAAAGCCCAAAAATTTGCACTTGCTGGTGCGTAAAGTAACATTGTTGATTGGTTGTATATGCTTTAATGGGCTTAAAGATGCCACTCAGAGGAGATGGAGATGGGCTCATAGATGCCATCCATAATATCAATAGGTGATAGTATCAAAAGGTTGTCATTGGATATCAGTACTAGGTCTTCGTATGGGCCATATCTGAATCATTCCTGTAACATGGTTTGAGTTGAATGTCAGTACTAGATCTTCGTATAGATCGTCTCTGCATTATCTCTGGGGGAAAAGAATATCCTTCATTAGGTGTCAGTACTTAGATCTTCGTATAGATCGGCTCTGAACCATCTTTAGGAACACACTTTAATTTAAGCATCCGAATCAGATCTTCGTGGCGATCTTTTCTGAATTGCTTTTGGTAACATCTTGGGCTAAGTACAAGATCTTCGTATCAATCATTTATGTACCATCCCACAGATAAACGGTTGCATAGACCATTAGAAATAAATCTTCGTAGCGATTATCTCTTCTGGAAATATCCCGGATTAGGTAATAGATCTTCGTATAGACCAATTACATACCTTCCCAAGAACAAAAAGAATATCAGGATTAAATCTTCGTGGCGATTATCCCTGAACTTATTTTGAAAGAATCTCTTGGATTAAGTGCTAGATCTTCGTATAGATCATTTACACACTATCCCAAAGATAGTTGACCATCAGAAATAAATCTTCGTAACGATTATCTCCTCTGGAAATATCCTGGATTAAGCACTAGATCTTCGTATATACCATTTACGTGTCCTTCCACAGATAAACTGTTGCATTGACCATTAGAAATAAATCTTCGTAGCGATTATCTCTTCTGGAAATATCCCGGATTAGGTAATAGATCTTCATATAGACCATTTACATACCTTCCCAAGAACAAAAAGAATATCAGGATTAAATCTTCGTGGCAATTACTCCTGAATTGCTTCTGGTAATATCCTGGACTGAACACTAGGTTTTCGTATAGACCATTTATGTGCCATCTCAAGGACAACTTGTATTGATCATTAGAAATGAATCTTCGTAGTGATTATCTCTGAATTGTGTGATAGTGTTTATCTGCCTGTAACTATCCTGAAAAGAAAAAGTTAGTTTATGCAAGATTTTTTTATGTATGCATGTATAGCACGATGCTCTTAAGTAAAAATGTCATATGTATTATGGATGTGTATGCTGTGATATGGTGTAAATGATGTATGTATGAATCATGTAGCTAGAAGCGTCTGGGTATCTCTGTATAACAACTACTGGCTAGGGAAAATAAATCCTGGTTCGTTGCTGAGAAACATGAAGATTTCGTTCCCGTCTTGTTTAAGAATATCGTACTTAGAACTTCCCGTTTTCGTTCATCGTACTTCTTATTGAAGGATTAAGTTCCTGAATATGCTGACTGAGGATAAAAGAGATGGACATAGATCCGGGAGACCTATGTAGTTAAGTATCAATTCTTCGGAGGATATGAAACTGCTTGGAGACTTCGTAGAGTTGGAAGTATAAGATATTACTTGAAGTATTTCGTAAGGATATCTGTAAAGATTACTCTGTGGGGATGAACCGACGAAGCTTCGTTGAATTCCTATCTTTGTTCGTTCTTAGTAAATGCCATTATTGTATTTTATGCATTTCTGGTAAACA
Organism: Lathyrus aphaca; assembly: GCA_963966055.1. Lineage (NCBI taxonomy): Eukaryota > Viridiplantae > Streptophyta > Magnoliopsida > Fabales > Fabaceae > Lathyrus > Lathyrus aphaca. Next base: position 86,633,698 of record OZ014524.1, read on the forward strand.
TCAATCATATTCAAAGGCATATATACATTTAAACATAGCCAACATACGTTTCTCGCTTTAGTAAAAAGGGAAAGTAAACCTGAATAAAGAGGGAAAAGTAAAGCTGAACTTGAAAATAGAATCATTTCAACTTTGAGAGTGTATAACCAATTGGATTTAGAGCTCTTGAGATTCTTAACTTTCCTGAATACCTTCCCAGAAATCCTCATAGCTGGATCTGAAGACATGATACTGACACCATCTGATACTACTGGCATAAACCGTTAATTTCCATAATGGCTTCTGCTGAGAATCCAATATCAAGGTAATACAATGAGAGGAATGTACCTTCAAATTGTGATGGACCATATACGCTCTGGGTATTAGATTTGGAAAGAGAGTGTTGCCTTTGGTTGAGGATGAATTGTTCCATAATGGGAGTATCTGAAAGGAGCTACCCCGAGAGAAATAACCAGAATGCCCCACAATAATATGCCCCTGGCATCATGAACTTTGTAATGTTACCTTTGGTAATTCAGATAGATGGAGAGATCTGCCTCTGGCTAGCATTAAGCATTGTTGAATCTTGACCTGATTGCCCCAAATGAATTGGGCAGTATCATGGCATGCCCCCTTGATTGGGAGACAATGACTATGCCCCTTTGTATACGTGGGCTTTGATCCAGGAAGCAACTTTGTTTATCGGAAGGACTTTGGTTTATTGAACATTCATCCTGTAAGTTTCTCTGTTTGTCAAACACTCAGGTATATGGAACCAACGATATTCAAAAATGCAATGCTTATGTCTGTCTTGAAGTTTTGAAAAAGAGTTATTTTAGAAAAACAATTTTTGTGAAAAATGTGATATTAACTCAAGTTTTATAATAAGCCCTAAAGGAGTCAGGATACCTTTCTGTAGCTGTACACTTTCGAACTAACCATGCTTCTGTTAGGACTTTTAAAGGGTTATAACATGGCCTGGTTCACGGTTTAAGAAACAAAGGATAAAGGCTCAAATTTATTTGCACCCAACCTATTATTCGTGATGTTCTTAAGTCCTATGTTCGGTTAGCTTATGCATTGAGGTTCCAAAGTAGTTTGGAATTGTAACACTGACATTTGTGATGATTCAGGAATCAAAAAATTTATTTGAAAATTCAGTCATCTTTCTTTATCTAGGATCTATAATGACCTCCTTTTTTATTTTGACTTTGTTATCCCTTCTTTTTGCTTGAACTGTTTATTTCAAGGTTACAGTCAGTGGGATGTCTTAATTTTTTTACTAAGTCTCCTTCATAGGTTTTGACTTAGTGAGCTTTTCTTTTGCTAGATATTGACTTGTAGTCTTTAGTGATTACAGGGAAACATCATTAATTGTGTACAACACAAACAATTGGCATAGTTGAGTTAACCGAGTAACTACCCTGCCCCAGGTTATGAATAAGGGTTTTAATTTGTATGAGAATGAAAAACTCCTACTTCATAGGCTCAAAAGGGTTGACTAGGGATTAACTTCCTTATATCTCCACTGTTTAGGAATTGAAACAATGCATGTACATCATCAGCATAGTCTGTTCAAAAGCATATTGCATAAGATTATGGTATTGTTTTAGTCATCTGATAACGAGAAAAAGTATCGTTTTATTACTATGTTTCAATGACGTTTTATCACACATTTATCGTATTAACACCCGATTCCTCGAGTTTTCTTTGTCATTTTGCAGGTATATCAATTATAGAGCTAAATCATAAGCCAAAAGTGAAATGAGAAAAAACAAGCATGAAAAGAAGAAGAAGAGAGGAATTCTGCATAATTTGCAATGATCACGACCGTCACCATAGAGTCACGACCGTGACACGCTAAAAGGAGCAGTCACGGTCGTCACCAATCCCTCAGACCGTGACGCGCTAAATACAAGGATAACGAACGTGACACCCTTGTCACGAACGTGACAAGGGGAAACTAGGTTTACTTGCTATGAATTGGTCATGTACGTGCTACGTGAAGTCAATACTTTCCTATTCTTCCGCAGACCCAGTAACACAAGTTCTCCCTGGATTTTCTCAGCAACAACGAAGCCCAAGCATTATTCCAACTGCCAAGCCCAAATTATGATCTCTATAAATAGCTTTATTTCAAAGTAGAAACTACAGAGTTTTATTTTTAATTTTTCTTGCGGAAGCTCTGCCGTATTTCCATTGCACCCTATTTCATTTATTTTTCCAGCAATTATTTCTGTTCTTGTTTTAATTTTTTATATCCCAACCAAATCAAATAACAATTTCCAACATTAGGAAATTGTTATTATTTAATTTCTTTCAAGCCTTCAGCATTTCGTTTTTGTAATTTTATTTCCGATTCCGGTCCGCACTCCGAGCTTGCCAGATTGTGGAAGAAGGAGTTCGACATTATATTTGTTATTCAGGTTTTTAATTAATTCGCATTTATATTAATGTTAAGAATTTATTTTTATTTCTTTATAATGCATATTTTAATTAGTGTTCCTCTGTTTCTGCATCTGTCTGGTACAACAATTATGAGTAGCTAAACACTTTAGGCGGTATGTAATTAATATACACTAAATCGGTAAAATCAATTCTAGGCTAAAAATAATTAAGAACTTAAAATTATGGTTGTGACTTTTTATTATAAAATTAATCTTTTTGTTACGAGAGTAAGGAAAGTGTAATAGGTTAGGTCGAGACCACGAGAGTGTGAGATTTTAACCAGATAGCTAAAGTTAGGCATTTAATTTAAACACAGCGAGAGCGCTTTAAAATGAATTAGACTTATTTAGTTTCCAAAAATTATTTCTAAACACTTATGGGCTAGCGAGAGCAGGCATAAGGCTTTAGGAGTAAGATCTGAGATAAGACCACGAGAGTGTGAGTTAAAGATATTTAAACTGATAACCTCTACAGAATAAATTAAGTGAACTATCCTTATAAGCCTAGGGTAGATTGACCCGCCTAAGTTAACATAATTACATACCGACCGCCTTATTATTATTTTATTAAACTAAAATTTAATTCCCGCCTTTAATCCTAAAAAACAACCAAAAATCGTGACAACCATTCACCTTAGCTAAACTAGTAAACCCTCTAGCACTAAGTAATCATAAAGTCCCTGTGGGATCGATAATCTTAAATATTACTTCGATAGGCTGTGAACTTGCAGTTAAGATACCGCTAGACACATATTAGATTACGTCTTTAGCCCATCAAATTTTTGGCGCCGTTGCCGGGGACCTTAATTTAGTTACTAGTGCACTTTAGAGTAGCATTGTCTAGACTAAGGTAACAACTATTTATTTTCTTAATCTAATTTCCCGAGTGTATGCCAAGTACTCGCTCTCAAGGCGAAGACTTGCAACCTCTAATCCCAGAATCGGAACGCTTCTTACACGTAAGAAGACGGATATTCGATTACGAATGAAATTACAACATTCCAGATCTTCAAATAGATCCACCCAAACCAGTCGGAACATCAAAGGACGCAGAGATGGCTGAAGAACCGAATCATCCACTCAAATATTACGCTAGTCCTTCGCAAGCTGAACCGCATTCCAGCATTGCCGCACCGGCTATCAACCAAAACGATTTCGAGCTGAAACCTTCGCTGATATCAGCCGTGCAACAAAATCAATTCGCCGGAAATCCTACTGAGGATCCGAACCTTCATCTTTCGATATTTGTGCAGTATGCAGATACCGTAAAAGCCAATGGAGTTACCTAAGAAGCTATCAGACTACGTCTTTTTCCTTTTTCACTTCGAGACAGAGCGAGAGCCTGGCTTCAATCTCTACCCTCGAATTCAGTAACTACATGGGAGGAACTAAAGAGAGTCTTCTTGACCAGATATTTCCCACCTAGCAAGACAGCTATGCTAAGAGCTCAGATCAACGGATTTAAGCAAAAGGAAAACGAATCACTTTTCGAAGCTTGGGAACGCTATAAAAATATGCTGAGACTTTGTCCACATCACGGATTAGTAGAATGGATGGTCATCCATACCTTCTACAATGGACTCTTGTACAATACAAGAATGACAATTGACGCTGCCGCAGGCGGTGCACTAATGGACAAAGAATATAACGATGCTTATGCGCTTATCGAGAGTATGGCTCAAAACCATTACCAATGGGGAAGCGAGAGAGTCGCAACTGAGAAACCAACAAAAGGAGGTATGTACGAAGTAAGTAGTATGGACCAAGTCAATGCAAAGTTTGACCAACTAAACCAAAAGATCGACAACTTGGCCATAACACCAACAGCCACCGTGGCTGCAGTAACACCTAATTGTGAGTTATGTGGAGTTCCAGGACATGATGTCCTTGATTGTCAACTATTAGCAGGAATTCCCACAGATCAAGTGAATTATGCTCAAGGAAACCCATACTCAAACACATACAACCCAGGTTGGAAGAATCATCCGAACTTCTCCTATAAGAACAACAATGCTTTATACGCACCAGGTCAAGCACCAGCTACACCACCAGGATATCAAAAGACTACTCCTAATGTCCCTAGAAAATCGAACCTTGAGTTGATGATGGAGAACTTCATAGCTAACCAATCTCAAACAAACAAGGACTTCTTAAAACAAAACATACACACTAGTGAGCAGATTAAGCAATTAGTGAGCAAGGTAGATGCATTAGCTACACATAACAAAATGCTTGAAACTCAGATTTCACAAGTAGCTCAACAACAAGCACCTACCGCTGCACCAGCTGGAGTATTTCCTGGACAACCTCAACCTAATCCGAAAGGACGGGCCAATGCTGTGATATTAAGAAGTGGCAAGGAACTTGACGGACCTACCGATCCGAGACTTGACAATCCAGCCATGTACCAAAAACCGGATAAACCGACTGAAATGGTGAATGAACCAGAAGAAAAGGAAGATAATAATCAAGAGGCAGTGGAGAAAGAAAAGCCTTATGTGCTTCCACCACCTTATAAACCACCAATTTCGTACCCTCAGAGATTAACCAATTCCAAGACGGTGGGCCAGTTTAAGAAATTTGTTGAACTTTTGAAACAATTGAATATTACTATTCCATTTATAGAAGCTATCACTCAAATGCCCTCGTACGCTAAGTTTTTAAAGGAAATCTTATCCAATAAGAAAAAGATAGAGGATAACGGAACCGTTACACTTACTGCTGAGTGTAGCGCAATAATTCAGAATAATATGCCTCCTAAGCTAAAAGATCCAGGAAGTTTCTCTATACCCTGTGTAATAGGAAAATTCGTCATTGACAAAGCTCTATGCGATTTAGGAGCCAGTATCAGTGTTATGCCCTTAACAATTTGCAAAAAGCTAGACATGGGAGAACTAAGACCAACTAAAATGTTTGTTCAACTAGTCGATCGCTCTATTAAATATCCTGTAGGCATACTAGAAAACGTCCCAGTACGTATAGGACAATTCTATATTCCTACTGATTTCATAATCATGGACATCTCTGAAGACTCCACTACACCTATCATACTAGGAAGACCATTCTTAGCTACCGCCGGAGCTATAATAGACGTAAAGAAAGGAAAGCTAACCTTTGAAGTAGGTGAAGAGAAAGTTGAATTTATTTTAACACAATTCTTACAATCACCAGCTATAGAGGATACATGCTATCTATTGGACGTAATTGACGAATGTGTAAGAGAAATGGAAATGAAAGAAACTACCTATTCTGAAATTATGAAAATTCAAATACCTCCGATTTTCGAAGATGATAATTGGCGTGAACCATATCAGGATGATAGTCTAAGCGAAAGTTTAGCACTTACATCGGATCCCATGCCAAGTAAGAATAAACCTACATTAGGGTTAAAAACTTCACCTAAGAACCTAAGATACGAATTCTTAGACGCCGAATGTACAAGACCAGTTATAATCAATTCCAGTTTAGGAACAATTGAAACAAAGAAACTTTTAGATGTCTTAAAGAAATATCCAACTGCATTAGGATATAACATATATGATCTCAAAGGAATATGCCCTTCAATCTGTATGCATCGTATTCTTCTAGAAGAAGATTGCAAAACCTCCAGAGAATCTAAAAGAAGAATTAACTCAATCCTTAGCACTGTAGTAAAGGAAGAAGTTAAGAAACTACTAAATGCTGGAATAATTTATCCAATCTCTGATAGTAAATGGGTTAGTCCAGTACATGTAGTACCAAAGAAAGGAGGTATCACTGTTGTGAAAAACGCTAAAGGCGAATCGATATCACAAAGAGTAGTGATAGGACATAGAGTGTGCATCGATTATCGTAAACTAAACAAAGCCACTCGAAAAGATCATTTTCCGCTACCTTTTATAGATCAAATGTTAGAACGATTAGCCAAGCATTCATATTTCTGTTATCTTGATGAATACTCAGGATTTTTTCAAATCCCTATCCACCCAGATGATCAAGAGAAGACTACATTCACATGCCCTTATGGAACATTCGCTTATAGACGAATGCCCTTTGGATTATGCAACGCTCCTGCAACCTTTCAAAGATGTATGATGTCAATCTTTGCAGATTTCATAGACAACATCATGGAAGTGTTCATGGACGACTTCTCTGTATGCGGGCAAAGTTTTGAAGGATGTCTATCAAATTTAGAAATGGTGTTAGAAAGATGTGTAAAAGTAAACCTCGTGCTTAACTGGGAGAAATGTCATTTTATGGTCAGAGAAGGAATCGTACTAGGACACGTTTGTCGCTCCCGAAGATTTGCATCCAGGTACAAGCGCGAACGGTCGGCGAAAGGGACAATGAGAACACACAGCCGTGAACTCACTGGAGAATGAATAGAGTCGCCAGCTAGGCATTTTTATCCCGGAGGAAAGGCAATGCTGCATAGACCTAGAAAGATAATGGATAAGACGGTTGCGAACCAGAGAGACTGAGAAAGGGAGTTGGTTACAACCTGGGAAGGTATTAGCACCCAGATTGTCCGCCGTACTCGACGGGATCCACGCTTAAAAGATTTGTGTCTTAAAGGGGTAGTGTCAGTGCAATTTGTGTGTAAAATAGCTGGAAAAGATGTACAGGTGTCAGTGTAAAGAAATGTGATGTGTATAAATGTACAGTGTCAGTGTGAGATCAGGAATGAAATGCTCATGACCATGAGGCTTAAAGAATAAAGCTAGAAAGAGGGGGAATGGACAGAGACTTTTGTTCGATAACCGTTAAGTTATGCCTACGTATCCTCTCGTGCAATGAGGAAGTCAGAACACCGTAGTTCGACCCAAAGAGACTGAAAGGTGAATTGACTTGTGAACTGCTTGCTTGCCTATGCTCAAGTGTATGACCTGTCTGGCTCAGGTGCTGACTGTCTTGCATTAGACGGAAGAAGCAAGTTCTCGATTGTGAGTGAAGATGATGAGAAAAGAATCCCGGAGGAGACGATTATTGTTTGTTTTTTGAGTTTTCAGTCTTTTATTGCTTTTTGAAGTTTGTCATAAGATAATGAGTTTAAGCCTAAACCAATGGGTTAGTAAACCCATCACATCTTCCCTCTGATTAGGGGTAATGAGAGTACCTTAAGTGTGAAGTCAGATTCTCACACTTAATCACCTTTGGTGTAGGATCAAGATCATTAACCTACTTGTGATTATTTAGATGTTTTTGGTGTTTTTGTTTAGTGTTAAGTAATGAGGTTAAGCCATAATCATGGATTAAACAGACTCATTACACCATCCTAAAAGAAGGATGATAGATGAGAATGTTTAAGCTGAGGAAAGCTCCTCAACTTAATCCATGATTAGGGATTAAACCCATGACAAAACAAGCCTTTGATTAAGTGGATTTTATTTAATGACATGGTGATGAAGTGATTTTTTATGATTTGTAAGACAACTTGAGGGGGACTTGTCCATTAACACTAGGGTTAGTCCTTCTTAACCACTTAAGGAAGAATTAGAACCCTAATGCAAGGCCCAAGTTACAAGTGTGATGTCTTGATGATTATTAAGTGGATTGATTAAGAGATTTAAACACCTTAAGGGTTCAAGACTTAGGATTAAAGTTATACACTCCATCCTAAGAGAAGGATGCAGGCATAAGCGTAATCACAAAGCCTTAAAGCCTTTAGGGTTTAGTCCCTGATTATGAGATGAGAAGAGAAGACTCAAAGAGAGACACAAAGGTAAAACTAATGGGGGGAGACTAATCAAAACCCTAATTCATTATCATGCTTGGTTGTTCCTAAGGTTTGTGAGGTTTGCAAGAACAATCTTCAAAGGAGCCACCAGGAAGCAGATGAATAAGATCAAGAGAAGCAAAGTGACTTGCTTCATTCAAGAAGTCAAGTCACTTGAAGAAAGAAAGTGGGAGAAAGAAGAATGAGCAAGCTCAATCTCAAACACAAATAGAAATGCAGCAATGGATGCAAGAGGGATGAAAAGAAAAGTTATGAGAAGTGAAGGCAAATTCACTTCCCAAGTTTACTTACCACCTGAAATGTTATAAAGAAATGCAATGCAATGCTAAATGAGATGAAATGGTATGATGCTAGACCAAACCAGAAGCATGTTGATGATGAAAATGATGCTATGAAATGCTGCAAACATGAGGCAAGGCATGGAGATGTTCATACAAGAGCATGGATGCAAATGATGCAAGTTAAGGAGCATGAACAAGCATGAAATGTTATGAAGCATACAAGACAAATGACATGGCAAATATGTAATGCAATGATCAAACATGCTTCCTAAATGTCTTAAGATGTCAAATGAATCATAAACATGCACAAAATGCAAAGACAAGTCATGTTATGCAAGAGAATGCAAGAGGGATGCAAATGAAAGCCCAAATTAGGGTTTATGGATCAAACATCAAACAAAAACCCAAAACAGAAGCAAACCTTAAGATAAAAAATGGAAAATGCTACCCAAAGAAACCCTAAACCCATAATGAACCACTGTCCAAAGGGGAGCTCTCAACTCTCAACCAAACTCAAGTTATGATTTTTCTAAGTTATTAGGGTTTTTTAGGGTTCTTAACAAAAGAAATGCCAAACAATTGGGAAATGAGAAAACAAATCATGGCCATTTTACCCTAGAAACTACATGCTAAACATAACACAATGCAAGAAGAATCAATGTCTCAACCTTCTCCAATAGGCAGAAATGAATTTTTGAACTTATGATCAAAATAATGCACAAAATATGATTTAATTCAATGAAAAATTCTTAAAATGCATCAAGATCAAAAAAGAAATTTGGTTTGAAGGTTGGACAATGTTTCTAAATGTCTTAGAACATTTCATGAATTTTTTTGTAATTTTTAAATACCTAAAAGTATTTTTAATTAATTAATCCCCATTAATCAATTAAAAATAATCTTTTAAATATTTAAAAATACTTTTTTAATGATAAAAAATAAAATAAAAATATTTTTGGGTCTTAAAAATTATTAAAACTTTTAAGAAAAAGTTTCATAATTTTTATGTATTTTTTGCTATTTTTAAATAATTATGCAAGTTAATTGAAATAAAAATGAATAAAAATTAAATAAAAGTGAAAGTAATCAGAATGAGAGGCTGAGATGCAATCTGGGAAAGGGATAGTTGACTTGGCGCGTGATCCAACGGCTGAAGTTCAAACTCCTTAAATCCAATTAATTAAACTAATTAAACCTAATTATGAATTAATGACATGATCTGGACCATACATGCGCGCGCGGGAAGCCAGATCCAAGGGTCCACATTTGAACTTTGCCCTAACCCTAATTAACCTCACTAATTACTTTCAGGCTGCCGGAGAAGACTTCCGGTCGTCTTCTCCGGCCAGCTCTCACCTGAGAAACCTCAAAACCCCTCGAAACGTAACAAAAACAAAATCTATGAATTGGGAAATGATCTCCAGCCTCTCACGAATCAAACCCCTCTCTCAAAACAAATTTATTCTTCCTAAACAAGCTGAATCGAAAGAAAGAAAAACTAGGGCACGCAAGCTTCAGAGACAAATTAAACTCTCAAATCAAAACCATTTCAAAAACTAAGAACATCAGGATGATCAGTGAATCACATAGAACAAGTTTGTAACAAGAAAAATGATTTCTGGAAAAATAATTTTCGAGCTACCTGAGATTTGGAGCTTTCAGTTTGAAGACTTTCTGGCCACTTCCTTCAGTGCAAACTACTCCACTTGGTCCCCAGAAGATGTTTGAATGCTCAAAGAGAGTTTAAGCTGGCTGGATAGTGAGATTCGAAAGCTTCTGCTCAAGCTTGGTCAGAAATGGCAATGGAGTTTCTGGAGGTTTCAGGCCATTGTGAATGATGGTTTGTGATCCTGAGGATGAATGGAGAAGGTCTGGAGTGTTTGTTGGTGTGTTTGTGGTTTGTGGAAGGAGATTCGATTGAAACTGCAAAATGAAGTGAGAAATGGCAGTGAGATGTTCAGGCTGTTTCAGGCTTGTGTTCTTGGTGCTGGGTGGTCTATGGAGCAAGGTGAGTTGAATGGTGAAGATGGTTGAAGTGTTTTCAGGCTGTGGAGAGAGATTCGAAGCAACTTGCAAATGGGAGTGTTTTTGTGAATGTGTGGAATGTATGTCTTTCAGCCTTGCCTTGTGTTATGTTTAGCTTGCAAATTGTCCACATAACTCTCTCTCATTGGTCAGTTGATTGGACATGTGCTTTATTGATTGGTAAGTTGCCTTTTGCAAAAAGTCAAAAATTGTGTAAGAGAAGTATGGCTCATGATCTAGGCAAGTACATGGGCATGGGCTGGCGCAGCAAGGTGAGGTGAGAGGCTAGCAAAGCTCAGCATCCAAGGCTGCAAGTGGTAGGAAGCATGATCATGAGTTTTGCAACTTGTTGTAACTTTGGTTCACATGTGATTCCTTTGCCTAACCAAACATAAACCATAGGCATTCTTGGTCCAAATCTGATTTTCATGACTTAGAGAAAGTTTGTGTGCTGGTTTGAAGTGAATTAGAAGTCACATAATGCATTGGTTCATGACTTTGCAAAATTTTCACTTAGGGCATGCCTTGAAAATCAATGATTTTAGCCAACTTTGCATTGCCATAACTTTTGATCCAAAAAGAGTTTGATCATGTTCTTGTACTTTTTGAAAAGGGAAAAATGAGATCTACAACTTTCATGACCAAAGTTTTTCCATTTGAAGCATTTTTGGATCAAGAATCATGGCTTGAAAAATGACCTAAAATGATGCATTCTTGAAAAGTCAACTATGCCCAAAAAGTCAACATTTGCAAAAACCCTAAATTCTTGATTTCTATGAACTTCAACCTTCTTCCATGATCAAATAAAGATCATATACACTCAAAATGATGAAGATCACCCATTGGTTGGGTCATTGGGGGCCTCAGATGCCCTGATTTTACACTGACTTGTCTGAAAAGTCAACCCTTGATCAGATGACTTCCCCATGGAATTTCTTCATGAAAATTGATATGCATACTCCCTATACCATATAGAGACCAATGGAAACAAGAATGACCAAAAAATTTGGGGTTATGGCCTCTGAAACCAAAACCCTAATTTTAGGTCAACTGTGCAGTTCACCCTGGCCCTGCATCCACTCAAACCCTAGTTCTTGTGATTCCTCTGCAATTTTGGCTTTGAGGAGATGGAATATGACATAAGAACACACATGGACCCCTTTGAGTTGATTGGTGGCCTTTGGAATGGCTCAAGAAGCTTTGGGATTGCTCAGATCACAAACCCTAGGTGCAGATGCCTTAGAAACTATGCAGTGAAACAAAAGTGAGATGTGAGATGATATGTTTGTATTTATGCATATGAGGATGATCACAAGCCATGGTGTGAATGGGTGAGGGCAAATTTGGGGTGTTTACAGCTGCCCCTATTCAAACATGAGTTAGCTGTGCAGGTTGTAAGCGACGGCTTAACAGACAAACAAGATAACTTGTGGTTGAATACCAAAGACAGTCCAAAATTTGCACTCACAGAATGAAGAAGAAAAGGGATATAGATTGTAAAAGAAAATTAAAGTGTATTGTAAAGTGGGCGACGGAGGACGACCGTCGAGCAGAGGACGACTGCTGGGTAAATAGCGATGACGGGGACGGCCGACATGCTGGGAAAGTGGTAAAGCTAAGACGGGGACGGCCGACTAGCTGGGGAAAGAAAAGAAATTATGATGGGGACGGCCATCAAGATAAAGTTGCAAGATTCTCTGGGGATTAATGAAACATGACGGGGACGGCCATCAAGTTCATAAAGGTAAATTAACCAACGATGGGGACGGCCATCGGGCTAAAAGGAAAAGGGACCACGACGGGGACGGCCATCGGGTTAAAGAATAAATGAAATAAACAGATGATGGGGGACGGCCATCAAAGGTGAAGGACGATCACCTAGCAGGGTACGGCTGCTCTGTTGGGTAATAAAGGAATTATGATGGGGACGGCCATCAAAGGTGGAGGACGACCACCTGGCAGGGTACGGCTGCCGAAAATATCAACGATGGGGACGGCCATCGGATAGAAAAGGTCAACGATGGGGACGGCCATCGGATGAGCATGATGGAGGACGACCATCAAGAAGTGGAGGACGACCACTCAGCAGGGGACGGCTGCTCTCGAGGTTTGTCATGACATAGGACGAATGTCAGATAACCAAAGTCAACAATGGGGACGGCCATTGGATAAAGTTGATGAAGGACGATCATCAAGAGGTGGAGGACGACCACCTAGCAGGGGACGGCTGCTAAAAAATATCAACGATGGGGACGGCCATCGGATGAGCATGATGGAGGACGACCATCAAGAAGTGGAGGACGACCACTCAGCAGGGTACGGCTGCTCTCAAAGGTATCATAACACAGGACGAGTGTTAGATAAAAAGAAAATTTGTTGGTGATCTACTGGGGATAATGTAAACACGGACGAGCGTTTACATCCAAGAAACAAAAGGTATAAGTGTTTGGTATTGTGTATAGATTAAAGATGCGGACGAGCATCCTTAAGACCATGATACGGACGAGTACCATGTAGAAACAAACTGACACATGTTCAGAGATGATGATACGGACGAGTATCAACTGGTTAACAAAGAACACGGACGAGTGTTGCATCTGAAAGTATCCTTCTGGGGAACAATAGACACGGACGAGTATCTATATTCAAGAAGACACAAGTGTTTGACACGGTGTATGGGTTAAAGATGCGGACGAGCATCCCTAAGACTATGATACGGACGAGTATCATGTAGAAACAAACACTAGACGCACTGTTCTGAGATGATGGTACGGACGAGTACCAACTGGTTAACAAAGAACAAGGACTACTGTCGAATCTGTGGGGATATGAGTGATGATGTATACAAGATACGGACGAGTATCTGTGTAAGTGTACCATGAGTGGTGAGTATTGTATTGTATAGATGAGTGTTTTAACTGCTGGGGAGAGTGACACGGGCGGGTGTCAAAAGAGAAAAGTATAATATTAACAAGTATATGGGTTGATGAAAGTGTAAGCGACTGCGCTGGGGATATGACACGGACGGGTGCCAAGGAAGGTGTATATACAAGTATATGTGAGTGCAAAGAGGATGTCTTTGGCTTTCTGTTGGTAATATGACACGGACGGGTGTCATGAAGTATGAAGTATCTGTAATACGGGTGATTTTGTTTGTAGAGAGTGTTCTGGCGACTTTACTGGGGAATGATGACACGGACGGGTGCCAAAAGGTGTATATACTGGTGTTTGTGATTTGAGAGGCAACTGCTTTTGCTGGGACTCTGGTGAGGATGTTTGTACAACAATGATGAACGGTTATTATTCACAAGTGTTCAATTTACAACATGACTTATGATTATGCTATGCATTTGATTTTTGCCGTAATGCTCCGTTTTGGACGGAATGCTACGCTCTGAGGGGATAATATGATGCGAATGCTATGATTATGCAAAGAGGCACAGATCCAGGATTCGGATCCCGTTGCTGCGAAGATCTCTGGTTGGTCTGCTTGAAGTGAACATCCCAGCTGGGGAAGAGATCATTGGTAGATCTAATGATGTATCTGCTTGGGGATATAGGTCACTGGTTGACATATTCTTATAATGGGACCCAGCTGGGGTTTGTAGAAGCTTTCTTCACTCTGTTGTGATCTCTTCATGCGTTGCTCTTCTGGATAGAGGCTGAAGATTCTGTGGGGATACGATCCCCTGACTTCTGTACTCAACTGAGGATGAAATGGCAACTCGGCTGGGGAATTATGAGAGGCACTTCAGCTGGGGAGAGCAACAAGAGGCTACTCGGCTGGGGAATTATGAGAGGCACTTCAGCTGGGGAGAGCAACAAGAGGCTACTCGGCTGGGGATAGAGCATTTCGGATGCCGAGATTGAGTGTATGTCGATTTGGCAACTTTGCTCGGGAAATGGGCACTCTCCAGTGCCACGTGGAAGATAGACCGAGTTGATAACGATTCGCCATCTTGCTAAGACGTAACTTGCATGCCCCAGGTTGCGTTCTGGATACCTGCAAACCTGCAAAGGTAAGGAAACGTACAAAAGGTCCCGAGGTATCCCTTACCGGATTCCGTCATAGGAGTTAAGTACTTTCGAGAATAATCACATTCCCTGTAAGCATGTGTTTCATTTTCTTTCTTTTTAGTGAAAAACATCTGTACTTATGCAATTAGTTTTTTAGAGACATCAGACATTCTTTGCAAATAAAATGTACAAAACGAAACATGACTGAAAAATCTGATTTTATTAATTCATGTGCCCTGAATTGGCAAGATACAGTCAAGGAAACATATCTCCTGAAATGAAGAGACTGTTACAAATTGAGAAACAAAATGCTGGCGATGTTGACGAGGTTTTCAAGGAGCTTCCTCTTCTGCTATGACTCGTATGACAATGACGTTCTTCTCGTCTTGCTTTCTGGAGAGAGTTGATTCTGATTGAAGCTTGATCCTTCGAAGCTTTCCAAGTTGTAGACAATACAGACGAATTCAGAATGCAGTTGTTCGCTTATTCCCTTATTTTGCATGGATCGCCCTTTCGGGTTTTCAATCCATCGGGATACCCATTTTTGCCTGAGCTGTCCAATGCGGCTTTTCAACTCAGCGGGTGTACATTTTTCATTTATTTCCCTTATTTTTGCCCGAGTCTTTTGTTCTGTTTTTGACTCGCCGGGATGCCCTATTTTTGCCTGGACTTACATTCTGTTTTTATGTCCAGCGGGTCATTTTATGCGAAGTATTTTTTAACTGCATCTGAATTCACGGGGGATGGGAAATTCTCACCATCCATGGTGCTGAGCATCAGTGCTCCACCGGAGAAAACTTTCTTTATGACGAATGGTCCTTCATAATTTGGAGTCCATTTGCCCCTGTGGTCTGTATGAGGAGGGAGGATTCTTTTCAACACAAGATCTCCTACTTGGTACTCTCGGTGCCTGACTTTCTGATCGAAGGCTTTCTTCATTCTTTTCTGATACAACTGCCCGTGGCAGATTGCAGCCAATCTTTTCTCTTCGATCAGACTCAGTTGTTCGAATCGGGATCGGACCCATTCTGCTTCGTTCAGTTTAACATCCATTAGTACCCGTAGAGAGGGTAATTCAACTTCAACAGGTAGGACTGCTTCCATACCATATACAAGCTGATACGGTGTTGCCCCAGTGGATGTCCTGATTGACGTGCGGTACCCGTGCAAGGCAAACGGTAGCATTTCATGCCAATCTTTGTATGTGACTACCATCTTCTGCACAATCTTCTTGATATTCTTATTTGCCGCCTCAACAGCGCCATTCATCTTTAGCCTGTAAGGAGAAGAATTGTGATGTTGGATTTTGAAGTCCCGGCACAGCTCTGCCATCATTTTGTTGTTTAAATTGGAACCATTATCAGTAATGATTCGCTCGGGAACTCCATATCGACAGATGATGTCTCTCTTCAGGAATCGGGCTACCACTTGCCTAGTAACATTTGCATAGGAAGCTGCTTCGACCCACTTGGTGAAATAGTCGATGGCGACCAGGATGAATCTGTGACCATTCGAAGCAGTTGGCTCAATCTTGCCAATCATATCAATGCCCCACATGGCAAAGGGCCACGGTGAAGACATTATGTTCAAAGGATTGGGAGGAACATGCACCTTATCTGCGTAGATCTGGCATTTGTGGCATTTCCTGGCGTAGGCACAACAGTCTGCATCCATTGTGATCCAGTAATAGCCTGATCTTAACAACTTCTTAGCCATAGCATGTCCTCCAGCATGGGTACCAAAAGATCCTTCGTGCACTTCATGCATCAACAAATCTGCTTCTGTCTTGTCAACACATCTGAGGAGTACCATGTCAAAGTTCCTTTTGTATAAAGACCCATCAGTGTTCAGAAAGAAACTTCCAGCAAGCCTTCTTAAAGTCTTCTTATCATTGGAAGATGCCCCAGGTGGGTATGTTTGATCCTCCAAGAAGCACTTAATGTCATGGAACCAAGGCTTATCATCTTTTACAACATCCGCTGCAAATACATATGCTGGTCTATCAAGTCTTGATACTGAAATCTGAGGTACAAAGTTAGCAGCTTGAACTTTGATCATGGATGAAATGGTAGCAAGAGCATCTGCAAACTGATTCTCGTCTCGAGGTATATACTCAAGCTTGACTGTTGTGAAGAAAGTCAATAACCTCCTTGTATAATCCCTGTAAGGTATCAGATGATCCTGGTGGGTGTACCATTTCCCGTTGGTTTGATTGACTACTAAAGCTGAATCTCCGAATACAGTCAATGTTTTGATCCTGAGGTCAATGGCTTCCTCAAGACCCATAATGCAAGCTTCGTATTCAGCTTCATTGTTAGTGCAGTTGAAAGTGAGTTTTGCCGAGAAAGGCATGTGAACTCCTTTAGGTGTAATGAGTACTGCGCCAACACCACGACCGTTCATGTTAACAGCCCCATCAAACATCATAGTCCATTCTTCCTCCGGGTTAGGCCCTTCAGTGTGAATAGGCTCTTCGTGATCTTTTGCTTTAATGAACATGATGTCTTCATCAGGGAAGTCAAACCTCATAGGCTGGTAGTCATCAATGGGTTGCTCAGCAAGATATTCAGATAGCACACTGCCTTTGATGGCTTTCTGAGAAGTGTACTGTATGTCGTATTCTGTGAGAATCATCTGCCATCTTGCAACCCGTCCGGTAAGAGCCGGCTTCTCGAAAATGTACTTAACTGGATCCATTTTTGAGATTAATAAGGTAGTGTGGGTCAACATATACTGTCTCAGTCGGCGAGCAGCCCACGCTAAAGCACAGCAAGTTTTCTCGAGCAGTGAATAACATTGTTCACAGTCGGTAAACTTTTTGCTTAGGTAGTATATTGCATACTCTTTTCGACCAGACTCGTCATGCTGGCCCAGCACACACCCCATCGACTCTTCTAACACTGTCAAGTACATAATCAGAGGTCTTCCTTCTACTGGAGGCATGAGGATTGGAGGTTCTTGTAAGTACTCTTTGATCTTGTCAAAAGCCTTCTGGCAATCTTCGTTCCACCTGACCGTCTGTTCTTTTCTTAACAGCTTGAACAAGGGTTCACAGGTTGCTGTAAGGTGAGATATGAACCGTGAAATGTAGTTCAATCGACCTAAGAACCCTCGAACTTCTTTCTCAGTTTTCGGTGCAGGCATCTCTTGGATGGCTTTGACTTTATCAGGGTCAACCTCAATCCCTTTCTCGCTTACAATAAAGCCCAGCAATTTACCAGATCGCACCCCGAATGTGCATTTGTTGGGGTTCAACTTCAGTTGGTACTTCCTCAGACGCTTGAATAACTTGAGCAGATTTACCAGGTGATCTTCCTCTGTAAGGGACTTGGCGATCATATCATCCACATAACACTCGATTTCCTTATGGATCATATCGTGGAATAATGTCACCATAGCCCGTTGATACGTTGCACCAGCATTCTTCAGTCCAAATGGCATCACTTTGTAACAGAACGTGCCCCAAGGTGTAATGAATGTTGTCTTCTCCATGTCTTCAGGTGACATCTTGATCTGATTATATCCTGAAAATCCATCCATGAAGGAGAATACCGAGAACTGAGCCGTGTTATCCACCAATACATCAATGTGAGGTAATGGGAAGTCATCTTTCGGGCTGGCTCTGTTCAGATCCCGGTAGTCCACACACATTCTTACTTTGCCATCTTTCTTAGGCACAGGTACTATATTAGCAACCCACGGCGGATAGCTAGTTACAGCAAGGAACCCGGCGTCCCATTGCTTTTGTACCTCTTCCTTGATTTTCATAGCCATGTCTGGGCGAGTTTGGCGCAGCTTCTGTTTGACCGGTGGGCATTCTTCCCTCAAAGGCAGCTTGTGCACAACTATATCGGTGTCCAACCCTGGCATATCTTGATACGACCAAGCAAACACATCAACATACTCTTGAAGCAGAACTATCAGATGTCTCTTTACTGAGTCTTGCAGGCAGGCCCCAATTTTAATCTCTTTCACGTCTTCATCTGTACCAAGATTAATCACTTCAATCTCCTCCTGGTGAGGAGTAATAACCTTTTCCTCCTGTCTCAACAACCTGGCTAGCTCTTCAGGAAGCTCATATTCTTCATCAACCCCTTCATCAGCTTGATTGATTGGATTGTCAAAGTCATACGAAGTCATAGCCGTGCTGTTGTCGGTGCTGTCTGGAAGGCACTCTCTGCAAGGGTTAAGTTTGTTCATTTTAGTGATTGATTTTAATCTTGCTTTAGAAAAAAGTGAAATGAAGTTATCATTTTGAAAACACCGCCATTTATTTTTGTACAAAAAGAAAGATGGAAAAACAGTGAGCAGAAAAGAAAAAGACTTGTTTGCAAAAAGATGTCTGATATTTCATTAATTTAATCTTGTTTGCACAAAAGTACAGATGGCCCTGATTACAAAATGAGTCTTGTCATCTTGGGCAAGATGCAAGACTTTGATGCATGCTATAAAAATGCAGGAAATAATAATTACTCTGCATGAGTAACTCTTATAATTTCCTGGGAAGACCAGTTTGAGACACTGCTCCCCGGGATCTTTGGACGAATCCAATCCTCCAGATTGCGCTCCTCTTCCAGCTCGTCTTCCAGACAGTTGATAGCATCGGGGGTAAGCATCCCCCCACTGACGAAACCAGGCTCTGCAGCAGCCTTTGCTTGATGTTGAGTTGGTCTGTAACCCAACCCAAATTTGTCCTTCTTCTCCTCCACAGCTAATACCTTGCCCCAGCCTAGGGCAGTTCCTTCTTCAACAACCTTCCGGGCTTGTTAGTATGATGACATTGGAGTACCAGATATAGCAGATGCTTCATTCACATTCAAAGCTTCAAACCCCTGGCTCATTGTTTCATGGATCTCTCCATCCATTTCAATGTACTTATACGTAGCCAGATGGCTAACGAAAATATCCTCTTCCCCACAGATTGTGACAACTTGACCTTCCCACTCAAATTTTAACTTTTGGTGAAGGGTAGACGTTATTGCGCCGGCGGCGTGAATCCAGGGTCTACCCAACAAACAGCTGTAGGCGGGCTGAATGTCCATCACATAAAAGATAGTTTTAAAAGTCTGCGGGCCAATTGTCACAGGCAGCTCAATCTCTCCCAGAACCGATCTCTTCGAACCATCAAAGGCTCTCACCACCAGGTTGCTGGGTCTCAATGCCAATCCATCATATTCTAACTTCACCAAAGCCTTCTTTGGTAAGACATTCAGGGAAGAACCTGTGTCCACCAACACATGAGAAAGGACAGCTCCTTTGCATTCCATGGTTATGTGCAAGGCTTTGTTGTGGTTGCGGCCATCCGCTGTCAAGTCAGTATTGGTGAACCCTAGCCCATTGCTAGCAGTAACATTTCCAACCACGGTTTCCAACTGGTTGACAGTAATCTCTTCAGGCACGTAAGCTGCGTGCAACACTTTGAGTAGTGCATTCCGATGGGCTTCGGAGCACATAAGCAGTGAAAGGATAGAGATTTTGGATGGCGTTTGGTGAAGCTGATCCACAATTTTATAATCACTCTTTTTGATGATTCGCATAAACTCATCAACTTCTTGATCGAACGGGGTCTTCAAGGCTTCTTTAACAGCTTGATCTTCCTGCACCGGGCTCTTTCCCTTTGCCTTGGCAGCAGCTTCTGCTTCGGCAGTAGGTCTTTGAATTTGTGAGGCGAAGAGACGTCCGCTTCGAGTGAAGCCTCCGCCTCCCCCCACATTATCTACTTGTGGTGCAGGTGTGGATGTTTCAAGAGTGATTCTTTTTCCTTCGCAGTACACGTCAGAGCCATAGTGCCAAGGGATGGCCCTATTGCTTTCATATGGCACTGGTCCAGGCACCGTGACAGTGACTGGACTGATTGCTGCTGCTGAAGGGACTGTTATTGTCTGTGGATCATAAAAGATTGTAACTGGTGCTCTGGTGGGAGCAGCACCTTCTGAATGGTAGGCGGAATTATTTTCAGGATCGTAGAATATGGTAACAGTGGAGACATCTTCATGATTGATTGCTGGTGTTGTAGGAGGTACTGTTGAAAGGACTGTTGTTGCTGTTGATGGAGATTCGAAATGGAATGAAGCTGAAGTTGTAGCAGGAGAAACTGTTGAAAACTGATCATTTGGGAGGACAGATGAAGTACTTGTCGGTGTTGCTGGTGAATTGTCGGGAACAATAGTTGCTGCATTTGTAGGAGGTTCTGGAACCGTTGCTGATGAAGTTGTTGGGTTTGTCGGGAATGATGTAGTGATCTGTAGCAGGCCACTCTGAATAAGGCTGTCAATGCCATTCCTCAGGTCCTCACACCCATTCCATGAAATATTACAATAGGGACACCCTAGTTCACACCCTGGAAATATTTGGTTTTCACGGAGTTGAGCTTTGATTTCCACCAATGGTGTCCGGATCTGATCCACACTAGTTATTAAATAAGACGGTCTGTCTTCTTCAATAGCATTAATTCGGGGACCACCATGGTTTGGCATTGGGTTTTTATTGACATTGGGCGGAGGTGCAAAATTCAGAGCCTTGGAGTCTACCAAGTCTTGTACCTTCATATGCAGAGCCCTGCATTTTTCTGTACTGTGACCAGGTGCGTTTGAGTGAAAAGCACACCTAGCATTGGAGTCATAGTTTCTTGGTAAACTGTTGGGATCCGGAGGTGCCAACGTTCTTAGCTCAACTAGGTTGAGTTTCAGAAGTTGTGGCAGCAAGGCAGCATACGGCATTGGGATCGGGTCGATCACTCGGTTAGCTTGGGATGGCCTCTGTTGGAATGGCCTCTGTTGATTGTTGTTGTTGGAGTTGTTGTTGTTGTTTCTTGGAGGATACTGATTCTGATGATACTGAGGTTGTTGTTGGAAGTTTTGTTGAGGAGGTTGATAGACTGGCTGAGGATGAGCTGGAGCAGGGATAGTGACTGCTGCTATTGTCCTTTGAACATATTGGGGCCTACCCCTGTTGGTGTGAATGGCATTGGTCTCGCCAGTTCTTCTCGGGCCTGCAAAAGGCTTTCTTGTACCACTGGACGAACTGGCACCATTATCAGAGATCTTACCCATTTTTAACAGGCTTTCAATTCTCTCCCCAGCTATAACAACATCTGCGAAGCTAGTGGAAGAGAAAGCAGCCAACCTGTCAATATACGTTCCCTGGAGAGTGTTCATAAACATGTCTACCATTTCTCTCTCAGACATTGGTGGCTGGACAGCAGCAGCAAGCTGTCTCCATCTTTGAGCATATTCTCTGAAGCTTTCCCTAGATGACTGTGACATTCCCATTAGGAGGGTCCTGTTGGGTGCCATATCTAGATTATACTGATACTGTCTGATGAAGGCCTCTGCCAGGTCCTTCCAGCATCTTATAGTTGCTCTTGTCAGATGGGAATACCATTCCCTAGAAGCTCCAGTCAAGCTATCTTCGAAGTAGAACATCCAAAGTTTCTCATCCATTGTATAGGCCTTCAGCCTTCCCAGAAATGATTGTAGATGAGTCCGGGGGCATGAAGTCCCATTATACTTTTCGAAACAAGGAGGTTTGAACTTATGGGGGATCCTGACCCCTTCTACCAAACCCATGTCCATGACGTCGAACCCCAAAGAATTTTGAGACTCTAAGGACCTCAACTTCTCAGCTATTTCTTCCAACCGTCTATCATAAGTTTCCTCTCCAGCACCCATTACTGTAAATTGGTCCTCCTGAGGATCTTCTTGAAGTACTCTGGCTGCAGTGGCTGTTCCTTGAACATTTGCAGGAATGTTAATCTCAGGATGTAGATGTGGGCCAAACACAGGAGGGTTAACATGGGGTTGCACCCGTTCATTGTTACTTGTGCCGGCAGTCCCCACATGGGGCTCATCTTGATTCCTCCCTTCTACCAAAGTTCTGAGCCTCTCCTGGCTTTGAGCTAAGTTGTTCATCACTTCCATGAACTGTGTTATCTGGGTTCTCATCTCCAGCCTTTCGTTGGCCATCTGGTTTCTGACCTCCGTAAGGTCTTGTTGCATCTGGTCCATCTGGATTCCCGGAAGGTTGTTTCTAGTTGGGTACCTGTGTGGCCTGTTGAGAGGAAATACCCGGCGGCGAGCAATAATTCCTGAGCATCACAACAGAGGTTAGCAACAACAAAACAAAAACCTACAAAACAAACAAAAGGGTTAGCATGCAATGCAGTTATGCTTATTTGCTCTCAAGGTATCCGGTTTGGCCTTCAGTTTTGACCCTTCCAGACCCTTGAAGATGATGTTGTTGAAGTTGCTTTTGAAGTAACCCAGATGGAAACTAACACAAATATATTACAAAAGGCGAAGTAATACAATTTGTTCTTTTTACAACACCAGCCCTCTAAGGGGTCAAAATACATCACAAAAACAAAAGTACATGAAAAGGAATAACAACAAGCAAATGATCAAACCCCAAGGCCAAACTCATCCTCACGAACTTCCTTAAGAAGTGCTTCGGTCACAGGATCAGCCGGATGCTCCGTGAGACCTCTGATGAGAAGGTTTCTTGTTGCAACAGCTGCGGTCAACTTCTTGTTCTGACTTTGGTCCTTAGACCTCTTCACTCCAGCTCTGATTTCTAGCTCTGATATTTCCTTCTGGGCTGCTGCCAGGGCTTTTTCCATCTGCTCCATCTTGTCCTGGACTCTCTTGTCTTCTAGAGTACGGGCCTCAGTGATCCGGACCCACCTGGCCTGACTCTCTTTCAGGTACAAGTCTGTCCTTGCTCTCTGGAACTGGGCTTCTTTACAAGCATTCTTCAGAATCTGCTCACCAGCTTTAGACTTGTTGATATAATCTCCAGACTTCTCAATTTTAGTCAAGTGTTCCACCCTCAACTTCTCCAATCTCTCAATCTCCCTCACACCTTCACTCCTCTCCCGGAGGGTCTTCTGCAAAGCCTGGGTTAACTTCTCATTTCTTTCCTTCAAGCTCTCAAACTCTTCCAAACTGATAGTGGCAGGGGGTGGTGCTGAAGATGACTCAGGCATGTCTTCTATGGTGAAGGGCATTCCAGAGAATTGGGCCCTAGCATGGGACCACTCATAATATTGTGCTGATGCCACATTATTGCACTTCCCCAGAATGGTGATTCCCTTGGTTTGAACATGATCCCAGGCCCAGGCAGCCTGTCTAACAGTTGCCAGACTAATCTTGTTCTCACAGTAGAGGGTCTCCACCAAGTCTTGCTCCCTAGGAGTATGGACCAGTGCATAGCCTAATTGCCTCCTGAACAGCAGAGGGTTGTAATTGATACTTCCCTTGACCCCTATTAAAGGCACATTGGGAAAGTGCCCACAGCTGGCGATTATATCTCTGCCCTTGGTGCTTTGAGCACACCATCTGATGTCTGCTGAAGTTAGGACAGTGAGTCTCTTAGCCCAGTTGCTTTGCTGATGAGGATTTAGAAATGCATCTGTCCTGGGTAGATGCCTGAGAAGCCAAGCATGGAATAATGGAGCACAACACCTTACTAACCTCCCCCTCTGCTTCTCATTCTTCTGATGCACTGAGTAATAAAGATCACCCAATAAAGTTGGCACTGGGTTCTTCAGGATGAACAGATGGATGGCATTCTTGCTAATGAATCGAGGCTCATCTGCAAACAACACAATTCCATATACACTTAAGGCCAACAGAGCACAAACAGCTCTCCACTCCCCCAGGGAGGCCTTCAGACTAGCTTGGGAAATCAGGAAGTCAAGATGAAAACCAGGGATCCCAGCTTTAGAGGTCATATGTTGCTCAATTAGGACAGGCTCCAGATGTAAAGCTCCTGCTACCTCTCCATTGCTGGGAAAGACCATTTCAGGGTTGAAAGGGATTTCTCTCTTGATAGGCAAACCAATCAAAGATGAGTATTCTTCTAATAGAGGCCCCAACTGAAAGTCTTGAAAGGTGAAACATCTCAATGGGGGGTCATAAAACTGAATACAGGTATGGATCAGACTTCTCTGTGATGGGTCCAAATCCATAACCAAGTCAAGTATATCCCCATAATGCTCCCTGAACAAAGGTATGTGATCTGGGGTGATCAGGGTTTGGATCCTCCTGATGTCTGATAAGTCTGGTTGGAAGAAATGATAGGTGATGTTGCTTTTCTTCGGAGCCATGATGCTGAGACTGAGTAGAATAAGTGTTGATGAAGAGGTTGAGAAGTGGGCCACTGGCTGGCTAGTGCAAGTAACTGAAGTATATGGCTGACAGGCTGAAGCAAATGCTGGTGGAGATAGGTCAATGATGCAGATGGGGTCAAAACCGAAACCAGATGAAGGTGGATACCCTGAAACACAAATAAGCAAATGTTAATATGATGCAATGGGTATGTATGCAGATGAAATGCAAGGGTTTGTGACTGAGCTGGATCTGATTAACTGCCTTGGTATAGATCCATGTGTGTTCAAGAATCCCAGATGGAGGTCTATAAATCCAGTAACCAAGGTAGGGGGACTCAAATAAAGAGCCACATGTCCAGGGTTTTAGAATCACAAGAACTATCCAACATGGAGCATTCTTAACAAAGTCAAAGTAACAGGGTATTCTGAGGTCAAGGTACCTGCAAACCTGTAAACAGCCCAACCCCCTCACAGGTGGTGATCTAGAACAAAGATCCTCAGACTTGGATCAGTTATGAGAAGTGTAAAAACTTCTAACCCGGAGGTACAGTGTTTACAATAACCATAACAATTCCTCCTCTAATTCACCTCAGTTTCTGAAGGTCAATACTAAAAGGTCATCCAGACTTAGCAGGCTTCCCAGATAGCCCTAGCATTGCAGGAAATCTGCAACACAGAGTTCTCAAGAAGAAACCCATATCTGAACCGTGTTTCATATTCCCGCACCAGACCGAAATGGAATGGGAAAGAATATGATTCACTCTAACCTAGGTGTCACTCAGATCCCAGGTATAGGATCTTAACTCTCAATGAAACACCCACCCACCAAAACAAAAAAACCAGATCTGACCAGCAGTACAGTATGACAATTATGATATAATGCAAAAGCAATAAAGAAAGTAGTAAAGCAAACTGTACATAAATCAAAATAAATACAAATATACAAACACAAATAAGCACATAACACCCCAGTAAACACAAATCAAACAAGCGCTAGGAGGAACCCACAAAAAGAACCAGAAGCCCTGGTTGCAGTATAAGGGTCCCCAGCAGAGTCGCCAAGCTGTCGCTCCCGAAGATTTGCATCCAGGTACAAGCGCGAACGGTCGGCGAAAGGGACAATGAGAACACACAGCCGTGAACTCACTGGAGAATGAATAGAGTCGCCAGTTAGGCATTTTTATCCCGGAGGAAAGGCAATGCTGCATAGACCTAGAAAGATAATGGATAAGACGGTTGCGAACCAGAGAGACTGAGAAAGGGAGTTGGTTACAACCTGGGAAGGTATTAGCACCCAGATTGTCCGCCGTACTCGACGGGATCCACGCTTAAAAGATTTGTGTCTTAAAGGGGTAATGTCAGTGCAATTTGTGTGTAAAATAGCTGGAAAAGATGTACAGGTGTCAGTGTAAAGAAATGTGATGTGTATAAATGTACAGTGTCAGTGTGAGATCAGGAATGAAATGCTCATGACCATGAGGCTTAAAGAATAAAGCTAGAAAGAGGGGGAATGGACAGAGACTTTTGTTCGATAACCGTTAAGTTATGCCTACGTATCCTCTCGTGCAATGAGGAAGTCAGAACACCGTAGTTTGACCCAAAGAGACTGAAAGGTGAATTGACTTGTGAACTGCTTGCTTGCCTATGCTCAAGTGTATGACCTGTCTGGCTCAGGTGCTGACTGTCTTGCATTAGACGGAAGAAGCAAGTTCTCGATTGTGAGTGAAGATGATGAGAAAAGAATCCCGGAGGAGACGATTATTGTTTGTTTTTTGAGTTTTCAGTCTTTTATTGCTTTTTGAAGTTTGTCATAAGATAATGAGTTTAAGCCTAAACCAATGGGTTAGTAAACCCATCACATCTTCCCTCTGATTAGGGGTAATGAGAGTACCTTAAGTGTGAAGTCAGATTCTCACACTTAATCACCTTTGGTGTAGGATCAAGATCATTAACCTACTTGTGATTATTTAGATGTTTTTGGTGTTTTTGTTTAGTGTTAAGTAATGAGGTTAAGCCATAATCATGGATTAAACAGACTCATTACACCATCCTAAAAGAAGGATGATAGATGAGAATGTTTAAGCTGAGGAAAGCTCCTCAACTTAATCCATGATTAGGGATTAAACCCATGACAAAACAAGCCTTTGATTAAGTGGATTTTATTTAATGACATGGTGATGAAGTGATTTTTTATGATTTGTAAGACAACTTGAGGGGGACTTGTCCATTAACACTAGGGTTAGTCCTTCTTAACCACTTAAGGAAGAATTAGAACCCTAATGCAAGGCCCAAGTTACAAGTGTGATGTCTTGATGATTATTAAGTGGATTGATTAAGAGATTTAAACACCTTAAGGGTTCAAGACTTAGGATTAAAGTTATACACTCCATCCTAAGAGAAGGATGCAGGCATAAGCGTAATCACAAAGCCTTAAAGCCTTTAGGGTTTAGTCCCTGATTATGAGATGAGAAGAGAAGACTCAAAGAGAGACACAAAGGTAAAACTAATGGGGGGAGACTAATCAAAACCCTAATTCATTATCATGCTTGGTTGTTCCTAAGGTTTGTGAGGTTTGCAAGAACAATCTTCAAAGGAGCCACCAGGAAGCAGATGAATAAGATCAAGAGAAGCAAAGTGACTTGCTTCATTCAAGAAGTCAAGTCACTTGAAGAAAGAAAGTGGGAGAAAGAAGAATGAGCAAGCTCAATCTCAAACACAAATAGAAATGCAGCAATGGATGCAAGAGGGATGAAAAGAAAAGTTATGAGAAGTGAAGGCAAATTCACTTCCCAAGTTTACTTACCACCTGAAATGTTATAAAGAAATGCAATGCAATGCTAAATGAGATGAAATGGTATGATGCTAGACCAAACCAGAAGCATGTTGATGATGAAAATGATGCTATGAGATGCTGCAAACATGAGGCAAGGCATGGAGATGTTCATACAAGAGCATGGATGCAAATGATGCAAGTTAAGGAGCATGAACAAGCATGAAATGTTATGAAGCATACAAGACAAATGACATGGCAAATATGTAATGCAATGATCAAACATGCTTCCTAAATGTCTTAAGATGTCAAATGAATCATAAACATGCACAAAATGCAAAGACAAGTCATGTTATGCAAGAGAATGCAAGAGGGATGCAAATGAAAGCCCAAATTAGGGTTTATGGATCAAACATCAAACAAAAACCCAAAACAGAAGCAAACCTTAAGATAAAAAATGGAAAATGCTACCCAAAGAAACCCTAAACCCATAATGAACCACTGTCCAAAGGGGAGCTCTCAACTCTCAACCAAACTCAAGTTATGATTTTTCTAAGTTATTAGGGTTTTTTAGGGTTCTTAACAAAAGAAATGCCAAACAATTGGGAAATGAGAAAACAAATCATGGCCATTTTACCCTAGAAACTACATGCTAAACATAACACAATGCAAGAAGAATCAATGTCTCAACCTTCTCCAATAGGCAGAAATGAATTTTTGAACTTATGATCAAAATAATGCACAAAATATGATTTAATTCAATGAAAAATTCTTAAAATGCATCAAGATCAAAAAAGAAATTTGGTTTGAAGGTTGGACAATGTTTCTAAATGTCTTAGAACATTTCATGAATTTTTTTGTAATTTTTAAATACCTAAAAGTATTTTTAATTAATTAATCCCCATTAATCAATTAAAAATAATCTTTTAAATATTTAAAAATACTTTTTTAATGATAAAAAATAAAATAAAAATATTTTTGGGTCTTAAAAATTATTAAAACTTTTAAGAAAAAGTTTCATAATTTTTATGTATTTTTTGCTATTTTTAAATAATTATGCAAGTTAATTGAAATAAAAATGAATAAAAATTAAATAAAAGTGAAAGTAATCAGAATGAGAGGCTGAGATGCAATCTGGGAAAGGGATAGTTGACTTGGCGCGTGATCCAACGGCTGAAGTTCAAACTCCTTAAATCCAATTAATTAAACTAATTAAACCTAATTATGAATTAATGACATGATCTGGACCATACATGCGCGCGCGGGAAGCCAGATCCAAGGGTCCACATTTGAACTTTGCCCTAACCCTAATTAACCTCACTAATTACTTTCAGGCTGCCGGAGAAGACTTCCGGTCGTCTTCTCCGGCCAGCTCTCACCTGAGAAACCTCAAAACCCCTCGAAACGTAACAAAAACAAAATCTATGAATTGGGAAATGATCTCCAGCCTCTCACGAATCAAACCCCTCTCTCAAAACAAATTTATTCTTCCTAAACAAGCTGAATCGAAAGAAAGAAAAACTAGGGCACGCAAGCTTCAGAGACAAATTAAACTCTCAAATCAAAACCATTTCAAAAACTAAGAACATCAGGATGATCAGTGAATCACATAGAACAAGTTTGTAACAAGAAAAATGATTTCTGGAAAAATAATTTTCGAGCTACCTGAGATTTGGAGCTTTCAGTTTGAAGACTTTCTGGCCACTTCCTTCAGTGCAAACTACTCCACTTGGTCCCCAGAAGATGTTTGAATGCTCAAAGAGAGTTTAAGCTGGCTGGATAGTGAGATTCGAAAGCTTCTGCTCAAGCTTGGTCAGAAATGGCAATGGAGTTTCTGGAGGTTTCAGGCCATTGTGAATGATGGTTTGTGATCCTGAGGATGAATGGAGAAGGTCTGGAGTGTTTGTTGGTGTGTTTGTGGTTTATGGAAGGAGATTCGATTGAAACTGCAAAATGAAGTGAGAAATGGCAGTGAGATGTTCAGGCTGTTTCAGGCTTGTGTTCTTGGTGCTGGGTGGTCTATGGAGCAAGGTGAGTTGAATGGTGAAGATGGTTGAAGTGTTTTCAGGCTGTGGAGAGAGATTCGAAGCAACTTGCAAATGGGAGTGTTTTTGTGAATGTGTGGAATGTATGTCTTTCAGCCTTGCCTTGTGTTATGTTTAGCTTGCAAATTGTCCACATAACTCTCTCTCATTGGTCAGTTGATTGGACATGTGCTTTATTGATTGGTAAGTTGCCTTTTGCAAAAAGTCAAAAATTGTGTAAGAGAAGTATGGCTCATGATCTAGGCAAGTACATGGGCATGGGCTGGCGCAGCAAGGTGAGGTGAGAGGCTAGCAAAGCTCAGCATCCAAGGCTGCAAGTGGTAGGAAGCATGATCATGAGTTTTGCAACTTGTTGTAACTTTGGTTCACATGTGATTCCTTTGCCTAACCAAACATAAACCATAGGCATTCTTGGTCCAAATATGATTTTCATGACTTAGAGAAAGTTTGTGTGCTGGTTTGAAGTGAATTAGAAGTCACATAATGCATTGGTTCATGACTTTGCAAAATTTTCACTTAGGGCATGCCTTGAAAATCAATGATTTTAGCCAACTTTGCATTGCCATAACTTTTGATCCAAAAAGAGTTTGATCATGTTCTTGTACTTTTTGAAAAGGGAAAAATGAGATCTACAACTTTCATGACCAAAGTTTTTCCATTTGAAGCATTTTTGGATCAAGAATCATGGCTTGAAAAATGACCTAAAATGATGCATTCTTGAAAAGTCAACTATGCCCAAAAAGTCAACATTTGCAAAAACCCTAAATTCTTGATTTCTATGAACTTCAACCTTCTTCCATGATCAAATAAAGATCATATACACTCAAAATGATGAAGATCACCCATTGGTTGGGTCATTGGGGGCCTCAGATGCCCTGATTTTACACTGACTTGTCTGAAAAGTCAACCCTTGATCAGATGACTTCCCCATGGAATTTCTTCATGAAAATTGATATGCATACTCCCTATACCATATAGAGACCAATGGAAACAAGAATGACCAAAAAATTTGGGGTTATGGCCTCTGAAACCAAAACCCTAATTTTAGGTCAACTGTGCAGTTCACCCTGGCCCTGCATCCACTCAAACCCTAGTTCTTGTGATTCCTCTGCAATTTTGGCTTTGAGGAGATGGAATATGACATAAGAACACACATGGACCCCTTTGAGTTGATTGGTGGCCTTTGGAATGGCTCAAGAAGCTTTGGGATTGCTCAGATCACAAACCCTAGGTGCAGATGCCTTAGAAACTATGCAGTGAAACAAAAGTGAGATGTGAGATGATATGTTTGTATTTATGCATATGAGGATGATCACAAGCCATGGTGTGAATGGGTGAGGGAAAATTTGGGGTGTTTACAACGTTATATCTGACAAGGGAATTGAAGTTGATAAAGCTAAGATAGAAGTCATAAAAGATCTTCAACCCCTAAAACCGTTCGAGAAATACGAAGCTTTTTAGGAAACGCCGGTTTCTACCGACGATTCATCAAAGATTTCTCGAAAATCACTAAACCTCTTACCGGTTTATTAATGAAAGACGTTGAGTTCATATTCACTGAAGATTGTCTTAAAGCATTCGAAACTCTAAAAACAACCCTCATCACCGCACCAATCATGCAACCCCCTGACTGGAGATTACCTTTCGAAATCATGTGCGATGCGAGTGACTATGCTGTAGGCGCAGTTCTAGGACAGAGGAAGGACAAGAAACTTCACGCAATTTACTATGCCAGTAGAACCTTAGATTCTGCTCAGATGAACTACGCCACTACTGAAAAAGAATTGTTAGCAGTTGTCTTTGCGCTTGACAAATTCCGTTCTTACCTAGTGGGAGCGAAAATAATCGTTTACACAGACCACGCTGCTATCAGATATCTATTAACTAAGGAAGATGCTAAACCAAGACTCTTGAGATGGATTTTACTCTTACAAGAGTTTGATCTTGAAATAAAAGATAAGAAAGGTACTGAAAACGTCGTAGCGGACCATTTATCTAGAATAGAAGGTATTAAACCCGAACAAGTGTCTTTTAACGATGATTTTCCGTATGAACAGCTGATAGCACAAATAGGAAGCGACCCAGTTCAGTTAGACATAGATGAACCAGAACCCGTGGAAACAATCCAAACAACTGTAGGACTGCCATGGTACGCTGACATTGTCAACTACCTAGCTGCAGGAGCTCTTCCACCTGACTTAATCTATCAACAAAAAAAGAAATTCTTTCACAATCTCAAACATTACTATTGGGATGAACCATTATTGTTCAAAAGAGGACCCGACGAAATCTTTCGTCGATGTATTCCCGAAGAAGAAATAGAAGATGTCATTGCTCATTGCCATTCATCTCCTTATGGTGGACATGCAAGCACTTCCAAGACTTGTGCAAAAATCTTACAAGCCGGCTTATTCTGGCCTAATTTATGGAAAGATGTCCACATCGCTGTTATAAATTGCGATCGGTGTCAACGCACCGGTAATATTTCAAGAAGAGATGAAATGCCTCAAAAAGGAATATTAGAAGTAGAAGTCTTTGACGTCTGGGGAATAGATTTCATGGGATCATTCCCATCATCTTTCGGTAATAATTACATACTCGTAGCTGTCGATTACGTTTCAAAATGGATTGAGGCTATAGATTCTCCTACAAATGACACATGGGTAGTAATAAAGCTTTTCAAAAATATAATCTTTCCCAGATTTGGTGTGCCTAGACTCGTCATAAGTGACGGTGGCTCGCACTTCATTTCAAAAATCTTTGACAAATTACTATCTAAGTATGGAGTCAGACACCGTGTAGCAACACCATATCATCCACAAACAAGTGGACAGGTCGAAGTCTCAAACAGAGAAATTAAACAAATCTTAGAAAAGACTGTCGCCATATCTCGGAAAGATTGGTCATCTAAACTTAATGAAGCTTTATGGGCTTATAGGACAGCTTACAAGACACCCATAGGAACTACACCTTTCAAATTAGTATATGGAAAGTCTTGTCATCTCCCGGTAGAACTAGAACACAAAGCATATTGGGCGATCAAAACTCTCAATATAAACTATAATGTTGCAGGAGAAAAGCGAATCCTCGATATTAACGAATTAGAAGAGTTAAGGTTAGATGCTTATGAGAATGCTAAGATATATAAAGAAAGAACTATGTGATGGTGTTGCACCCCAAAATTTTCCCTCACAATACAAGACTTTGTGTGCTAAGAAGGTTCACAAGGTTCACAAGACCTTTCATGAGGTTCATGAAGCTTACAAGATACTTTATGAGGTTCACAAGGTTCACAAGACCTTTCATGGGGTTCATGAAGTTTACAAGACACTTTATGAGGTTCACAAGGTTCACAAGACATCTTACAAGGTTCACAAGGTTCACAAAGTTCACAAATAGTCAGAAAATTTAACAATTCCCTCAGACAATGCATCCTACTAAGCAGTGCATCCAAAACTAGGGTTTTGACTTTAATCAGGCTAAATGGATTTCCAAGACTTTAAGTGAGCTTCATAACATCTTATATGTGTTTAAGAATCCCCATGACAATTTTCAATACTTTTCTCAAAGGTTTGCTCAGTCAGATGATCAGATAAGTCAAAACTAGTCAAAGCAGTTAAAAAGTCAAACAGAGGTCAACTGTGGTCAAACCAAAGTCAAACTTCATGATTTTTGCCAACATAAAGTATATGAAGTAAAATTCATCATTTTATCAAGGGTTGATCATGATTCATCAAGGATATTTCAGATCATCAAGAATCAGAGGTTTCTAAATTAGGGTTTCCTAAGGAAAAGTCAACTGAACTTTGACCAGCCATAACTTTCACATGCTTCATCCAATTTTTCCCATCCAAAGCTCATTTTGAAGGAAATTGAATTCTCTACAACTTTGTGTCTCACAATCCAAGCCCAAAAATGCTTCATTTGGAAGGTATGAGCTAAGACATTATAGGTCCTTTTGAAAGTCAACAAAAAGTCAACAACTTCAAAAGGGCATAACTTGAGAATGGTAAATGATATGGACATGAAACCAGTGGGGTTGGTTAGAGGACTCTTCAGCTTTCCAAAATGTCCAAGAACACCCTCATATCATTAAAATTGAAGGTTGTGTGCCCTTGCAAAGTTGGGAAATTTTTGGTTGGTTTATGAAGAAAATGGAGGTTTAAAACTAATTTTTTCTAAATGGGCTTGCCATATGATGACCCAATCCACACCAAGACCTCATGCACGACCCAAGTCTCTAAAAATCATATTTTTTATGATTTTATTTTATTTATTTTGATTTAATTCATTTAAAATCATTTTAAATTAAAATAAAATATAAAAGTCAAATATTTAAAAGAGATTGAGTTTCTAGAAATTCATAAAAGTGATTTGGATTAAAGTGGTAAGAAAATCATGGTGATTGGCTTGAAATAGAAGGTGTTCATGCAAGAATATTTGAATTTTAAAGCCTAATCTTTTTGAATCTTTTCTAATCAAATCTTTCACATAATGATCAATTGTTTTGACCTAGAATCATCACACTATAAGTACATAACTTAAACCTAATCATAGAACAGGAAATTCAGCCTCCAAAGAGTAAGTTCAAGTTTTCAAAATTCATCAAAAATCCAATTTTCGGTTTCTTCATTACAAAGCATTTGAAGGTATTTTAAAGACATAGCAATGATCCCTGGACTTCACTGATCATGTACCAATGATTATATGCATCCATAACCTCATGAACATCTCAAACCGAATCAAAACATTGACATCTTTAAGATTTTTTCGTTTTCATATATACATGTAATATAAATTGAATTTGATTGTGGATTTGTGTTTGTGACAAGCTTGTGAATGTTTCTGGGCAACTCAATTTGGTTTTCGATGCAGGATTAAAAAACCACCATTGTTAGGGTTTCGGCCATGGATTTGGGGTTTTGTGTTAAACCTAATATAAATAAGTTCTAAGAACATAGAACAGTTCCATGGACCTTGGGGATTATGAAACACTGATTATTGTTGAGAAATTTCACTGTCTTGATGCTTTTCCAATTTCGTAGGTTCTTGTGTTTTGAAATTCGTAGGAAACATTGCAGCAAAATTCGTATGAAATTTCGTAGGTAATTTGGAGAAGAAGACCTGCGCGCGTTTTTCTGATTTTTGAATTGTTATGATATATTATAATGTTTTGTTTCTGTTTTGTATCACAAGCGTTGTGCTTGTCCCAGTGGTGAAGGGTGCGCGTATGATGCTTATAGGCCTGGGTTCGAATCCTGGCTTCCCAATTTTTTCTTATTTTTCAGTTTATTCATTAGACATAATATATTATGTATTATTGCTATTATACTAACAGGCGCGCTCTCCCAGCTGGAATGGTTAATGTGTTTGTGTGATGTTTGAAGGTCCTGGGTTCGATCCCCCCAGGCCTTTTGTTTTGTTTTATTTTTCTTTGATTTTCAGGAACAAGGCACAAAACCAATTTCTCTCCTTTCCTTGGCATCAGGCGCGCGTTGGCCTAGTGGTTGTTGTTGCTGGCTGGAGTTCTTGGAGGCAAAGGGGCTGGGTTCAATCCCCAGCCCAGGTAAGTTTTTTTTAATTCTGTTTTATTTATTTTGTTAATTGTTTATTATTGAATATTATTTATATGATTAATATGTAAATAGATTTAAATTAATATATGTTCTAAAAAAAATTCCTAAAAAAATAATAATAATATTTTCTAAAACTAATTTCTTTTATTAATATTTATATATTATTATTATATATAATTTATTTGTATAATTGAGTTAATATTTAATATTTAACATTTTTGCATATAAAACCTAATTTATTTTTTATAAACCCTAAAAAACATATTTTTCTCAAATCCTAATTTTTCTTATTCTATTTGTTTAATATTATTATTTGTATATATTATATTCATGACTTAATTAAAATTCTTAATTTAATTTTTGTTAATGTATAAATTGTTTATAATTTAAATTTTTGTATGTAAATATGATTAAAAATTAAAATTCTTAATATGATAATATGACATAATTTATTTATAATTTAATTTTGCATGTAAATAATTTTTATGATATGTTTAAAAATTGCTAATTTAATTTTTGTAATTATAATTTATTTTCATAATATTTTCATAATTAATTTAATTTTATAATTTACATATAACTTCAAATTTTATAATAATTAGTATAATTGCTCATATTTTCTTATTAATCTTAAGTAATTGTTTATATAAAAAATTGATTTTTTTTAATTATTATAATATTCTTGCTTATTTCATTATTATTATTATTAATCATGTTTATATGATATTTTATTATTACTAACCACATTGTGATTATTTTTATTATTATTATTTCACTAACCCAATTATTATTATTATCATTTAATATTTTGCTTATTTATTTAAATTGCTTTTATCATTATTATGTAATTGTTCCTTGGTGTAATATTTATTAATAATGTTATTATTTATATTTTATGCTATGGTTAGTAAATAGGGAGTGTAAACATACTTGTAATGTAAAATTGAATTTAGATCATTTAAATTTAAAGATAAATATTAAAAATTGTACACTCACACACGTAAGTCGATCTTTGATCGCCATCTCACTTCCTTAGGGATACCTCTCATGTTGCCTAATCAAAAAGGTCAAGTAGGGTGTATAAAACAAAAGTCCCTCAAATTCACATCATCTAGTCCCTTAACAAATAAAAGATCAAGTCCCTTTCGAATGTTGCCTTTCGTAATGATCTTGTCCCTTTCGAATAAAGATGATAGTCCCTTCGAATTGCTTATACACCCCACAGTTGCCTACATAAACATATGTCCCTTCACTTGTCCCTCACATCCAAGGTAATGACTACATATTCCTTAATAATAGGGATAGTCTTACCACTTAAGGGATTCAAGAACAGAAAAGACTCAAACTTAGGGTAGTTTCCTCATAGTTACTTGCTCACTCTTCAAAACTTTTCAAACACTTCACAATTTCAAACTAAAATTTTCAAAACAAAGGTTTATACGCATCCGTACATGGGTCATTATAAACACTTAAGAAAATTTCTATTCACACACTTCACATTTTCAAAAACATTTTAAAGTGAGCTAAGTAACTAAGAGCCCACGGATAACCATGGATGTAAAGGGTGCTAACACCTTCCCTTTACATAACCTACCCCCCGGAC
This sequence comes from Lathyrus aphaca, assembly GCA_963966055.1. NCBI lineage: Eukaryota > Viridiplantae > Streptophyta > Magnoliopsida > Fabales > Fabaceae > Lathyrus > Lathyrus aphaca. The sequence goes on from OZ014524.1 coordinate 86,670,265, forward strand.
CCAAAAATCTTTTTAAGGTCTTTCCTGTTCTTTTATGCCTTTCCTTTGGATAAAATAAAAGTCGGTGGCGACTCTTGCTATCCGCAACATAACTAAAGTCAGTTCTCCCACCGTGTTACAGAACTGGCGACTCTGCTGGGGATTTAATAAAAGAGGGGTACCCTTAGGAATTAGATCACTTTAAATTGTTTGCTTTGTTTGCTTTATACTTACTTGTTGGGCTCTTATGTGTGAAAGATCCTAACCCGGATCTAGTGTACCTTAGGTAAATGGCAATAGACCAGGGAAACTGTACGGCGTATACCGATATGGTTGATCTGGTGGCCATAGTTAATGTGACCTATTGGTTGGTGCTTATGTTCCTTAAGTCAAGTTGAGGATAATATGAGGCTGCCATATGTTGTCAATGCACTAACTAACTTTTAGAACCCTAGTTATCCCATCTTGGCCTTTAGCAAAGTAGTGAGATAACCGGCTTTGGTGCAGACTGAAGTTGGTTGATACTCGATGCTACACTCATTGAGATTCTAAACTTGGAGGGTTTTGGTTGGCAAGTAAGTTGCCTACTGAACAACCACCCTTGTGAAGGATCAATGATATTGAGATCCCTTAGAACCTGGTTACTTTTGTAGGACAGGATGAACCACCTAACTTCAGGGGAGGGTACTTACCTTTGAACCTCATGCAAGCCTTTAAACCTAGGGCTATTGTGTGACTTGTTTGTGTGTGCCACATGTTTGTGATTGAACATAACATCATTGTAGACACCCCAAATTTGCCCTCTGGTTTTCTGGCTTTTCATTTTGCATTCATACGCATTTCGCATACCACTTGCATAAGCTCCTGAGACATGGGATCGTTATTGTCTGAAGATTAGGGTTTCATGTCCCTATTTGTGGATTATCAGAGGAATTCAAGGTCTTGGCTATGCCGCTTCATTGGTATCATTCTCTTATTGTTCCTGTCACTAAGTTAGGGTTTATTTCCCTGATTTAGCGGTAGTCAAGGATTTCACGTCTGAAAGGACTATTTGCTATGCATCCGGGCCGTCATCAATTCAGTGGTTGATTTCTCAAACAGTGCATGTTCAAGTCAAGTTGTGTTGTGTGCTGAATTTATCAAATTATCAAATTGTGATTCATGAGAAGTTTGGTTCAGGAAATTAGACTGTCAGTTATTCTATGCTTCTTCTGTGAATTTATTTTTCAAGAGGTTAATTCAGATTATTCAAAGTGATCCAAGAATTATTTTGTCAGAGGACGATTAATTCAGAGAGTTATTCGTTTCAGTGGTGGGCTTCTTGGGTAGTGCGTATCCAAGGTTGTGATGTGAGATTCTTCAGGTTATCAAAGCAGTGGTTTGTGCGAAGTTTTGGTTCAGAAAAAAAATCAAGTTCATATGGGGATATACAAGAATTCCAAGTAATTCAAGAATGTCAGATTCAAGATTTGTGCAAATCAAGAAGTGTGAATACTAGTTTGGGCTCATTTACATTCTTTGTTTGATTAACCCATTTCCGTGTCCATACATTCATAATTCATTTTTTATCCATTAACCCCATTTCTTTATTGTTTCTAAACCATATATCTTCTCTCATTTTATTTCCATTAAAATCCTATCCAATAACCATTTTCCATCTTAGTCACCAAAATAATAATCCATTTCATAAATCATTTTAACACCTTAAGCCCTTAAACCAAACTTTCATTTTTTAGACTATTTCCATTCATTACACAAATTACCATTTAAATATGAGCCACTTTTATCATTTCTAGTTCAAAAGCCCATTTCTCTTTTATTATTACAAAAAAAATAATATACAAAATATATTATTACAAAAAAATCACAAAAGTAATGAAGCCCATTACAAATTCCATTACAACAAAATTCAAAAAAAAAGAAAGAAAGAACTTGCAGCATTTTTTTTTATTATCTCATGGCCCCATTTCCTGCACACATCACACACATATACTCCAACATCATTTCAAACCTGCACCAAAAAGAAAAAAAGTCAATAGAGAGGCAGGAAAAGGACTTTTTCAAGTAACCTTTTCTGCAAAAAAAAGGGGGCGGGCAGTACCATCAAAAACAGGACTTTTTTTTCTACACCAGAACCTTGCCATCAACTCACAGAAAAAAAGGGGGGGGACTTTCGGCTGATGGACTTTTCCTTCATCATCACCTGCAACGGGAAAAGGAGGAGGGGCCACAATCAAGAAGAAAAGCATTTCTACCCCAGAAGACAGAAAAGAAAATGATTCTGATTCATCCAAAAAAAAAGAACTTGACCTGCAATAACAAAAACAACACGCCAGCTCCAAGCCAATACTCCCAGGCCCACACGAACGTATCCCACCGCAACAGCATCAACACCAAACGCACCATCGTTTCCTCTTCACCGAACCAACACTTAGCCCACCCTTCACCTACATCACGTAACAACAATCTTCTTCCCTTAACCTCACACCTTCAAACAACCAAAAGCAAACATCACCACCAAAACCTTCCCTCACTCTTCTTCGTCACGCAAACAACATCAACACTTCAACAACACCAACAGACCGATATCACAACCTCACCACCAACCAACACTCATCTTCAATCGCCCTCGTCATCACCCTTTCAACCTTGATTCAAACCCTTCAACCACCCCTGTTCCGCACCTGCCTCTTTTTCTCAACCCCTTCTGTCAACAGCCACACTTCATTCTCACCTTCAATAAACAACACATTATCAAATCAACAGCAGAAATAACAACGGAATAAAGAAGAATAAGAGATGAAAGGAAAGCCAATTGGAAGCTGAGAACAGAAAAAGAGCAAGGCCAACGATGAGATAACGCCGTCGTGTTTCCGGCAAGCTCCGCGGGTGACGAAGGAGGTCATGACGCTTGCGGCGGCGCGATTTGTCGCCTTGACATTTTGAAGAAGAAAAGGAAGCCGAGCGACGGCGAGCGCACGAAGAAGGAGACCATGGCTAGACTTGAGCCGCGATCTGAAATCGCGAACGGAGAGGGTTGCCGCCGTTCATTTGGGCGAAAGGGGGCTATATCGCAAGGATGTGGTGGGGTCTGTTATGATATATTATAATGTTTTGTTTCTGTTTTGTATCACAAGCGTTGTGCTTGTCCCAGTGGTGAAGGGTGCGCGTATGATGCTTATAGGCCTGGGTTCGAATCCTGGCTTCCCAATTTTTTCTTATTTTTTAGTTTATTCATTAGACATAATATATTATGTATTATTGCTATTATACTAACAGGCGCGCTCTCCCAGCTGGAATGGTTAATGTGTTTGTGTGATGTTTGAAGGTCCTGGGTTCGATCCCCCCAGGCCTTTTGTTTTGTTTTATTTTTCTTTGATTTTCAGGAACAAGGCACAAAACCAATTTCTCTCCTTTCCTTGACATCAGGCGCGCGTTGGCCTAGTGGTTGTTGTTGCTGGCTGGAGTTCTTCGAGGCAAAGGGGCTGGGTTCAATCCCCAGCCCAGGTAAGTTTTTTTTTTTAATTCTGTTTTATTTATTTTGTTAATTGTTTATTATTGAATATTATTTATATGATTAATATGTAAATAGATTTAAATTAATATATGTTCTAAAAAAAATTCCTAAAAAAATAATAATAATATTTTCTAAAACTAATTTCTTTTATTAATATTTATATATTATTATTATATATAATTTATTTGTATAATTGAGTTAATATTTAATATTTAACATTTTTGCATATAAAACCTAATTTATTTTTTATAAACCCTAAAAAACATATTTTTCTCAAACCCTAATTTTTCTTCTTCTATTTGTTTAATATTATTATTTGTATATATTATATTCATGACTTAATTAAAATTCTTAATTTAATTTTATGTATAAATTGTTTATAATTTAAATTTTTGTATGTAAATATGATTAAAAATTAAAATTCTTAATATGATAATATGACATAATTTATTTATGATTTAATTTTGCATGTAAATAATTTTTATGATATGTTTAAAAATTGCTAATTTAATTTTTGTAATTATAATTTATTTTCATAATATGTTCATAATTAATTTAATTTTATAATTTACATATAACTTCAAATTTTATAATAATTAGTATAATTGCTCATATTTTCTTATTAATCTTAAGTAATTGTTTATATAAAAAATTGATTTTTTTTTAATTATTATAATATTCTTGCTTATTTCATTATTATTATTATTAATCATGTTTATATGATATTTTATTATTACTAACCACATTGTGATTATTTTTATTATTATTATTTCACTAACCCAATTATTATTATTATCATTTAATATTTTGCTTATTTATTTAAATTGCTTTTATCATTATTATGTAATTGTTCCTTGGTGTAATATTTATTAATAATGTTATTATTTATATTTTATGCTATGGTTAGTAAATAGGGAGTGTAAACATACTTGTAATGTAAAATTGAATTTAGATCATTTAAATTTAAAGATAAATATTAAGAATTGTACACTCACACACGTAAGTTGATCTTTGATCGCCATCTCACTTCCTTAGGGATACCTCTCATGTTGCCTAATCAAAAAGGTCAAGTAGGGTGTATAAAGCAAAAGTCCCTCAAATTCACATCATCTAGTCCCTTAACAAATAAAAGATCAAGTCCCTTTCGAATGTTGCCTTTCGTAATGATCTTGTCCCTTTCGAATAAAGATGATAGTCCCTTCGAATTGCTTATACACCCCACAGTTGCCTACATAAACATATGTCCCTTCACTTGTCCCTCACATCCAAGGTAATGACTACCTATTCTTTAATAATAGGGATAGTCTTACCACTTAAGGGATTCAAGAACAGAAAAGACTCAAACTTAGGGTAGTTTCCTCATAGTTACTTGCTCACTCTTCAAAACTTTTCAAACACTTCACAATTTCAAACTAAAATTTTCAAAACAAAGGTTTATACGCATCCGTACATGGGTCATTATAAACACTTAAGAAAATTTTTATTCACACACTTCACATTTTCAAAAACATTTTAAAGTGAGCTAAGTAACTAAGAGCCCATGGATAACCATGGATGTAAAGGGTGCTAACACCTTCCCTTTACATAACCTACCCCCCGGACCCAAAAATCTTTTTAAGGTCTTTCCTGTTCTTTTATGCCTTTCCTTTGGATAAAATAAAAGTCGGTGGCGACTCTTGCTATCCGCAACATAACTAAAGTCAGTTCTCCCACCGTGTTACAGATGGCACGATAAACGCCTATCTAGGAAAGAATTTAGTATGGGAGACGTTGTACTCCTCTTTAATTCAAGACTTAGGCTCTTTCCTGGAAAACTAAAATCTAGATGGTCAGGACCCTTTGAAATAACTAGAGTGTTCCCGAGCGGAGCAATAGAAATTAAGGGTAGGAATAGTGAACCGTTCACAGTAAACGGACAACGTTTAAAACATTACCATAAAGTTGAAAATAGAGATTATGCAAATAGTCTAAGGCTTTTAGAGTTGTCCACTAATTTCCCTGATTAATCTACACCTAAGCATTACGTCAGGCTTTTGACGATAAAAACAACGCTTAGTGGGAGGCAACCCATTTTATCATTTTGTCATTTATCATTTATCGTTATATTGTTTTATCATTTTATTGTTTTATTGTTTTATTTCATTATTATTATTATTGCTTTTATTTATGCATTTATTTTCTTATTTCCCTTATTTTAATTTTTAAATCACTTTTACAGATTTTCTAAAGTCTTTTCCACTTTCCTTCTCCCCCTGATTTGTTTCCTCCATATTTACACTAACTATGGCTAACCAACCGAGAAACATTATGGAAACCAAATTTAGAGGTAGGAACCAAAGAATGAAATTTGAAGAGTTATCACAGAGACCAATGGATTTGACTTTGTACCCGGGTGATATGACTATGGAAACCTTAGGTATACATGATAGCATCCTATACTTGTTTAACCAACTTGGATGGGAGAATGCACTGATAAAACAAAAGTTTGTGACTTACCGCGAGCTCACCCTTGAGTTCCTAAGCTCCTTAATTTACTTACCCGAGCGCGGTTTTGGATTCAGGAAAGGATTTATCAGTTTCCGACTATTCGGAATAGAATATGACTTTAACCATAAAGAACTAGCTGACTTATTAGGATTCCCTAGTGGACCCTTTGCTTTTACTACCACACAGGTGTAAACACCCCAAATTTGCCCTCACCCATTCACACCATAGCTTGTTATCATCTCATATGCATAAACACAATCATATCACCTCATATCTCACTTTTGAGTCATTGCATTGGTTCTAAGTCATCTGCACCTAGGGTTTGTGACCTGAGCAATCCAAGAACCTCTTGAGCCACTCCAAAGGCAACCAATCACTTCAAAGGGATCCATATGTGTTTAAGTATCATATTACATCTCCTCAAAGTCAAAAATTCCAAAGAATCACAAGAACTAGGGTTTGAATGGATGCAGAGCCAAGTTTGACTGCACAGTTGACCTAAAAATTAGGGTTTTGGTTTCAGAGGCCATAACTCCAAATTTTTTGGCCATTCTTGTTTCCATTGGTCTCTATATGGTATAGGGAGTATGCATATCAATTTTCATGAAGAAATTCCATGGGGAAGTCATCTGATCAAGGGTTGACTTTTCAGGCAAGTCAGTGTAAAATCAGGGCATCTGAGGCCCCCAATGACCCAACCAATGGGTGATCTTCATCATTTTGAGTGTATATGATCTTTATTTGATCATGTAAGAAGGTTGAAGTTCATAGAAATCAAGAATTTGGAAGTTTTGCAAATGTTGACTTTTTGGGCATAGTTGACTTTTCAAGAATGCTTCATTTTAGGTCATTTTTCAAGCCTTGATTCTTGATCCAAAAATGCTTCAAATGGAAAAACTTTGGTCATGAAAGTTGTAGATCACATTTTTCCCTTTTCAAAAAGTACAAGAACATGATCAAACTCCTCTTGGATCAAAAGTTATGGTGTGGCAAAGTTGGCTAAAATCATTGATTTTCAAGGCATGCTTCAAATGAGAATTTTGCAAAATCATGATCCAAAGCCAATTGTAACCTCTAATTCACTTCAAACCAGTATGCAAACATTCTACATGTCCTAAAAGTCAGAATTGGATCAAGGTTTCTCATGTTTTGGTTCATGTAACAAGACTTTTCTTCATGAAGTTCAAAAAGCAAGCAATTTGCAAAATCATCATGATCACTTCCTACAACTTGCTGCATTGGTTACTGCACTTTGCTAGCCTCTCACCTCATCTTGCTGCACCAGAGCCATGCTTTGTACTAGTTGTAGATCAAGCCATACTTTCTCTTACAAAGAAGTTGACATTTTGCAAAAAGGTGACCTACCTATCACAGCAGGCCATGTCACATCCCCTGACCTATGGGATTAAAATATACTTTCCATATGCTGGCCATAACACTCATCTAGCAAGGCTGAAACTCTCTCATCCATGATATACACCAAAAACACTCCATCTTGCATCTCCCTTCGAATTTGTCTTCTGAGCTTGCAAACATAAAAAACATTTCCATAGATCAACTCACCACACTTCATAGACCTCAAACCACTAAGAGCCAGGCCTGAAACAAGCAAGAACACCCCATTGCCATTTCTCACCTCAACTTGCAGTTTCATTCGAATCTTTCTCCCCAGTACACAAACACCCAAACAAACACCACAGACCTTCTCCATTCATTGTCCTGATCACAAAGAACCATTCACAATGACCTGAAACTGCCTGAAACCCCATTGCCATTTTCAACTGAGTTGAAGCAGAAGCTGTCTAAACTCATCAACCAGCCAACATAAATTCCTCTTGAGCATTCAAACATCATTTGGGGATCAAGTGGAGTGGATTGCACAAGGAGAAGTGGCCAGAAAGTCATCAGAGTGAAAGCTTCGAATCTCAGGTAGCTTGAAAAATATTTTTCCAGAAATCATTTCTCTTGTTCTAAACTTGCTCTTTGTGCCTTCCTGATCATGAATATGCTTTCAGTTTTTGAAATGGTGATGAAATGAACATTTAATTGCTCTCTGAAACTTGCGTGCCCTAGTTCTTATTTTCTTCGATTCAGCTTAGTTAGGAAGTATAAATTTGTTTTGAGAGAGGGTTTTGATTCGTGAGTGGTTGGAGATCATTTCCCAATTCTTAGATTTCATTTTAGTTAGCTTTTTGGGGTTTTGGGGATTTTTCAGGGGAGATGCTGGCCGGAGAAGACGACCGGAAGTTTTCTCCGGCAGCCTGAAAGTGATTATGCCCTAATCTCAGTAATTAAGACCATTTGAATTTGGACCATTGGATGCGTCGAAAGTGTTGACCTCCCGCGTGAGTGTGTGGCCTGGATCTCTCTGATTAGCCCTAATCCACGTGTTTAATATAATTAATTCATAATTTAATTAATTAAGTCAGAAACAACCTGGACCCTTGGATGACGCGCGTGGTCAACAGATTCAAATCCAGACTCAATCTCATCCCTCCATTCTGATTACTTTCCCTTTTATTTAATTTTAATTCATTTTCTTTTCATTTTATTTGCATAATTTATTAAAAATAGCAAAAATGTCTTAAAAATTATGAAACTTTTTCTTAAAAGTTTTATTAATTTTTAAGACCCAAAAATATTTTTATTTTATTTTTTATCATTAAAAAAGTATTTTTAAATATTTAAAATATTTATTTTTAATTGATTAATGGAAATTAATTAATTAAAAATACTTTTAGGTATTTAAAAATCACCAAAAAATTCATAAAATGTTCTAAGACATTTAGAAACATTGTCCAACCTTCAAACCAAATTTCTTTTTTGATCTTGATGCATTTTAAGAATTTCTCATTGAATAAAAATCATTTTTATGCATTAATTTGATCCAAAATTCAAAAATTCATTTCTGCCTATCTAAGAAGAGTTGGACATTGATTCTTTTTGCATTGCATTGTGTTTAGCATGTAGTTTCTAGGATTAAATGGCCATGATTTGATTCTTCATTTTCAATTTGTTTGGCATTTCTTTTGTTTAGGAACCCTAAAAACCCTAATAACTTGTAAAAATCATAACTTGAGTTTGGTTAAGAGTTGAGACCTCCCCTTTGGACATTGGTTTAGTATAGGTTTAGGGTTTCTTTGGGTGGCATTTTCCATTTTTTACCCTAAGGTTTGCTTCTGTTTTTGTTTTTTTATTTGTTGATTGTTTCATAAACCCTAATTTGGGCTTTCTTTTGCATCCTTCTTGCATTCTCTTGCATAACATGACTTGCCATACCATTCCATGCTTTCATTTGATTCATTTGACATCATAAGACATGTAGAAAGTATGTTTGATCATTGCATTACATATTTGCCATGTTGTATGCTTTGTGTGCTTCCTGACTTTTCATGTGTATCCATGCTTCTAAGCTTGCATCATTTGCATCCATGATCTTGTATGAACATCTCCATGCCTTGCCTCATGTTTGTAGCATCTTCATAGCATCATTATCATCATCAACATTGCTTCTGGTTTTGTTTTTCATCATACCATTTCATCCCCTTTGGCATTGCATTGCATTTCTTTCTAACTTTTCAGGTGGTAAGTAAACTTGAGAAGTGAATTTGCCTTCACTTCTCATAACTTTTCTTTTCATCTCTCTTGCATCCATTGCTGCATTTATGTTTGTGTTTGAGATTGAGCTTGCTCATTCTTGTTCTTCTTACTTTCTTTCTTCAAGTGACTTGACTTCTTGAATGAAGCAAGTCACTTTGCTTCTCTTGATCCTGTTCCTCTGCATCCTGGTGGTTCTCTTTGAAGTTTTGTTCTTGCAAACCTCATAAACCTTAGGAACAACCAAGCATGACAATGATTAGGGTTTTGATTAGTCTCCCCACTTAGTTTTACCTTTGTGTCTCTTTGAGTCTTCTCCTCTCATCTCATAATCAAGGACTAAACCCTAAAGGTTTTAAGGCTTTGTGATTAAGCTTATGCCTGCATCCTTCTCTTAGGATGGAGTGTATAACTTTAATCCTAAGTGTTAAACCCTAAATGTGTTTAACTCCTTTAATCAATTCACTTAATAATCATCAAGACATCACACTTGTAACTTGGGCCTTGCATTAGGTTTCTAATTCTTCCTTAAGTGGTTGAGAAGGACTAACCCTAGTGTTAATGGACAAGTCCCCCTCAAGTTGTCTTACAAATCATAAAATCCACTTCATCATCTTACCATTAATTAAAATCCACTTAATCAAAGGCTTGTTTTGTCATGAGTTTAATCCCTAATCATGGATTAAGTTGGGGAGCTTTCCTCAGCTTAAACACCCTCATCTATTATCCTTCTATTAGGATGGTGTAATGAGTCTGTTTAATCCCTGATTATGGCTTAATCTCATTACTTAACACTAAACAAAACCACAAAAACATCTAAATAATCACAAGTAGGTTAATGATCTTAATCCTGCATCAAAGGTAATTAAGTGTGAGAATCTGACTTCACACTTAAGGTATTCTCATTACCCCCAAACAGAGGGAAGATGTGATGAGTTTACTAAACCCATTGGTTTAGGCTTAAGCCCATTAACTTATGACAAACTTTCAAAAGCAATAAAAGACTGAAAACACAAAAACAAACAATAATCGTCTCCTTCGGGATTCTTTTCTCATCTCATTCACTCATAAACGAGAACTTGCTTCTTCCGTCTAATGCAAGACAGCTTGCACCTGAGCCAGACAGGTCATACACTTGAGCATAGATAAGTAAGCAGTTCACAAGTCAATTTATCTTTCAGTCTCCTTGGGTCGAACTACGGTGTTCTGACTTCCTCATTGCACGAGAGGATACGTAGGCATAACTTGACAGTTATCGAACAAAAGTCTCTGTATATTCCCCCTCCTTCTAGCTTCATCCTTTTAGCCTCATGATCATGAGCATACTCTTTCCTTACACTGACACTTCCATACTTCACATCACTTATACACTTTACACTGACACCTGTACATCTTTTTCCAGCTCTTTTACACACAAATTGCACTGACACTACCCCTTTAAAACACAAATCTTTTAAGCGTGGATCCCGTCGAGTACGGCGGACAATCTGGGTGCTAATACCTTCCCAGGTTGTAACCAACCCCCTTTCTCAGTCTCTCTGGTCCGCAACCGTCTTATCCATATCTTTCTAGGTCTATGCAGCATTACCTTTCCTCCGGGATAAAAATGCCTAGCTGGTGACTCTATTCATCCTCCAGTGAGTTCACGGCTGTGTGTTCTCATTATCCCTTTCGCCGACCGTTCGCGTCTGTACCTTTATTTGACCCTGTTTCACTTATCGGGAGCGACAGCTTGGCGACTCTGCTGGGGACCCTTATAATGCAACCAGGGCTTCTGGTTCTTTTTATGGGTTCCTCCTAGCGCTTGATTGATTTGTGTTTACTGGGGTGTTATGTGCTTATTTGTGCTTGTATTTATTTTGCTTTATGTACAATTGTTTACTGCTTTCTTTATAGCTTTGCATATTATCATACTGTTGTACTGTACTGCTGGCTGGATCTGTTGTTTGCCTTGGTGGGTGGGTGATTCATTCAGAGTTAAGGTCCTATACCTGGGACCTGAGTGACACCTAGGCTAGAGTGAATCATATTCTTTCCCATTCCATTTCGGTCTGGTGTGGGAATATGAAACACGGTTCAGATATGGGTTTCTTCTTGAGAACTCTGTGTTGCAGATTTCCTGCAATACTAGGGCTATCTGGGAAGCCTGCTAAGTCTGGATGACCTTTAGTATTGACCTTCAGAAACTGAGGTGAATTAGAGGAGGAACTTTTATGGTTATTGTAAACACTGTACCTCCGGGTTAGAAGTGTTTACACTTCTCATAATTGATCCGAGTCTGAGGATCCTTGTTTTAGAACACCATCTGTGAGAGGGTTGGGCTGTTTACAGGTTTGCAGGTTCCTTGACCTCAGAATACCTTGTTACTTTGATTGTTTAAGAATACTCCAATTTGGGACAGTTCTTGTGATTCTAAAACCCTGGACATGTGGCTCTTTATTTGAGTCCCCCACCTTGGTTACTGGATTTATAGACCTCCATCTGGAATTCTTGAACATACTTGGACCTATATCAGGGCATTTTGATCAGATCCAGCTCAGTCACAGACCCTTGCATTTCATTTGCATACATAATCATTGCATCATATTGACATTTGCTTATTTGTTTCAGGGTATTCATCTTCATTTGGTTTTGGTTTTGACCCCATCTTCAGTTTTGACTTGTCTTCATCAGCCATCTGCTTCAGTTATCACCTGCACCAGCCAGTCAGTGGCCCACTTCTTCAGTATTATCATCAGCACCTGTCTCTACTCAGTCTCAGCATCATGGCTCCTAAAAAGAGCAACATCACCTATCACTTCTTCCAGCCAGAGCTATCAGATATCAGGAGGGTTCAGACCCTGATCACTCCAGATCACATACCTTTGTTCAGGGAGAATTATGGAGATATACTTGACATGGTTATGGATCTGGACCCATCACAAAGAAGCCTGATCCACACCTGCATTCAGTTTTATGATCCTCCACTAAGATGTTTTACTTTTCAAGACTTTCAATTGGGCCCTCTTTTAGAAGAATACTCAGCATTGGTTGGTTTTCCCATCAGGGGTGGAATCCCTTTCAACCCTGAGATGGTCTTTCCTGCTAATGGAGAAGTAGCAAAAGCTTTGCATCTGGAACCTGTTTTGATTGAGCAGCATATGACCTCTAAAGCTGGAATCCCTGGCTTTCATCTGGACTTCTTAATTTCTCAAGCTACCCTGAAAGCTTCTTTAGGAGAGTGGAAGGCTGTCTGTGCCTTGTTGGCTTTGAGTATATATGGAATTGTATTGTTTGCAGATGAGCCTCGATTCATTAGCAAGAATGCAATCCATCTGTTCATCTTGAAGAACCCAGTGCCAACTTTATTGGGGGACCTTTACTATTCAGTGCATCAGAGGAATGAAAAGCAGAGGGGAAGGTTAGTGAGGTGTTGTGCTCCATTGTTTCACACTTGGCTTCTCAAGCATCTACCCAGGACAGATGCATTTCTGAACCCTCATCAGCAGAGTAACTGGGCTAAAAGACTCAATGTTCTAACTTCAGCTGACATCAGATGGTGCACTCAGAGCACCAAGGGCAGGGATATCATCACCAGCTGTGGGCATTTTCCCAATGTGCCTTTGATAGGAGTTAAGGGTAGTATTAATTATAACCCTCTGTTGTTCAGGAGACAATTGGGCTATGCACTGGTCCATACTCCTAAGGCACAGGACTTGGTGGAAACTCTCTATTGTGAGAACAAGGTTAGTTTGGTTGTTGTTAGGCAGGCTGCCTGGGCCTGGGATAATATTCAAACCAAGGGAGTCACTATTCTGGGGAAGTGTAATAATGTGGCATCAGCACAATGTTATGAGTGGTCCCGTGCCAGGGCTCAATTCTCTGGAATGCCCTTTACCATAGAAGACATGCCCGAGTCATCTTCAGCACCACCCCCTGCCACCATCAGTTTGGAGGAGTTTGAGGGCTTGAAAGAAAGAAATGAGAAGTTAACCCAGGCTTTGCAGAAGACCCTCCGGGAGAGGAGTGAGGGTATAAGGGAGATTGAGAGGCTGGAGAAGTTGAGAGCGGAGCATTTGACTAAGATTGAGAAGTCTGGGGATTATATCAAAAAGTCTAAGGCTGGAGAACAAATCCTGAAGAATGCTTGCAAAGAAGCCCAGTTCCAGAGAGCAAGGACAGACTTGTATTTGAAGGAGAGTCAAGCCCGGTGGGTCAGGATTGTCGCTCCCAAAGATTTGCATCCAGGTACAAGCGCGAACGGTCGGCGAGAGGGACAATGAGAACACACAGCCGTGAACTCACTGGAGATGAATAGAGTCGCCAGCTAGGCATTTTTATCCCGGAGGAAAGGCAATGCTGCATAGGCCTAAAAAAAGATGGATAAGACGGTCGCGAACCAGAGAGACTGAGAAAGGGGGTTGGTTACAACCTGGGAAGGTATTAGCACCCAGATTGTCCGTCGTACTCGACGGGATCCACGCTTAAAAGATTTGTGTTTTAAAGGGGTAGTGTCAGTGCAATCTGTGTATAAAATAGCTGGAAAAGGATGTACAGGTGTCAGTGTAAAAGAAGTGTGAAGTGTAATATGTACAGTGTCAGTGTAAGGACAGGAGTGAAATGCTCATGATAATGAGGCTAAAGAATAAAGCTAGAAAGAGGGGGAATATACAGAGACTTTTGTTCGATAACTGTTAAGTTATGCCTACGTATCCTCTCGTGCAATGAGGAAGTCAGAACACCGTAGTTCGACCCAAAGAGACTGAAAGATGAATTGACTTGTGAACTGCTTGCTTGTCTATGCTCAAGTGTGTGACCTGTCTGGCTCAGGTGCAAACTGTCTTGCATTAGACGGAAGAAGCAAGTTCTCGTTTGTGAGTGAAGGTGATGAGAAAAGAATCCCGGAGGAGACGATTATTGTTTGTTTTTGAGTTTTCAGTCTTTTATTGCTTTTGAGAGTTTGTCATAAGTTAATGAGCTTAAGCCTAAACCAATGGATTTAGTAAACTCATCACATCTTCCCTCTGATTAGGGGTAATGAGAATACCTTAAGTGTGAAGTCAGATTCTCACACTTAATCACCTTTGATATAGGATTAAGATCATTAACCTACTTGTGATTATTTAGATGTTTTTGTTGTTTTTGTTTAGTGTTAAGTAATGAGATTAAGCCATAATCAGGGATTAAACAGACTCATTACACCATCCTAATAGAAGGATAATAGATGAGAATGTTTAAGCTGAGGAAAGCTCCTCAACTTAATCCATGATTAGGGATTAAACTCATGACAAAACTGGCCTTTGATTAAGTGGATTTTATAAGATGATGAAGTGTTTTTTAGGGTTTGTAAGACAACTTGAGGGGGACTTGTCCATTAACACTAGGGTTAGTCCTTCTTAACCAATTAAGGAAGAATTAGAACCCTAATGCAAGGCCCAAGTTACAAGTGTGATGTCTTGATGATTATTATGTGAATTGATTAAGAGATTTAAACACATTAAGGGTTTAACACTTAGGATTAAAGTTATACACTCCATCCTAATAGAAGGATGCAGGCATAAGCTTAATCACAAAGCCTTAAAGCCTTTAGGGTTTAGTCCCTGATTATGAGGTGAGAAGAGAAGACTCAAAGAGATGACACAAAGGTAAAATCTAAGTGGGGGACTAATCAATATTCACATGCTCGGATGGTCCTAAGTTAGTGTGGTCTACTATCCTAAAGGAGGAGAAGAAAAAGAGAAGGATGAAAGGAGAACCTCCATGGTGGCCTAAGCACACCTCAAATTAATAAAAGAAGATGAGAAAGAAGAATTGATATGAATAAGAAGAAATGGATGAATAAGATAAGGAGAAAAGAATGCGGATGGAATAAATGAACAATGCACAAACAGAGCCTACACCAGTAGGACTTCCAGATGCAACAGCATGCTATAAGATAAAATTGGGCCTCAGTGATACCTAACGGAGAAGGTCCGTTGCCTCTTTTATACGCATAAGAGAAACTCAGGAAGAACTTTCAAGTCTAAAGCGGATTCAACATTTTAAGCACAAATTGTCAGATATCAGGGCATCAGACCAAAACCAAGAATTGGTCCGCGCAAACCAAAGTCTAAGCTCAAATGGTATTCAGAGGTCTCATTAATCCATAAAATTACGAAACAAATTAGTTCGCAAAGTCATCCACGCTACAATCTCCATCATTCAAACCAAACCTACAACAAGAAAATCAAACACAAACTAGAACCAAGGTTAAACCAAAATCTTATTCAATCAAAATAAATGAAATAAAAAGCTAAACTATATTAAAGTTACTAATCAGAGTTAAACAATTATATCTAAATTCTAATGGTAAAAGAAAAAATTAAGAAAAGTAACGAAGATCTAAATTAAATCTTGAATATATAAAAATTAGTTAACAAAAACAAGGAGACAAATCAAATTAGAGATAACAACAAAAAGAAAAGTAAACAAAAGGAAGGGGGGTCATGCGCAGGAAATGGGGCGTTGAGAAAGAAACTCAAACGGGCTTAGCCCACCATCATCCCTAAACACATAAGGAACATTCACTGTAAAAAGAAATATATATATAAAACAAGCTAAAACAAAATATCAAAAAATAAAAATAAAAAAACTAAACAAAATGAATCTCAGAAGGGAGAAACGCAGGAGAGGCGAAGAGGAGCCAGCTGTCAAAAACCCCACAGCGAACGGCGCGAGCGGCGGAGGATTTCACGGCGGATCCACCTCGTCGATCTTTCACCGAACAACAACAACGATGTGATTTCTTTGCATTCACGGCTTCGAAATCTCACCGTCAAAACCAATACCAAACGCCGATGCAACTTCGCCACTACTTCCTTCGTCTCTCATCTCTTTCGCCGTTGTTCCGATTAGGTGAGATTTTGCGGCTTCCTCTTCCACTTACGATTTGGCCTTGAAATCATTTAACTCTTTTCATCTCAGTTCTTCTTTTTTCTTTTGATTTTTGCGACTGTTTGTTGTTGATTTCAGTTGAGGTTAGCGATTGGGTTTTTTGAAAGGAGATGATGGATGGAGGTCACGGACGAGATTCGGGAGGGTGATGAAGAAAAGTGTTGTGTGAAGTTGCTTTGTGTGAGGTTTGGAGGTTAGTTGAAGGTGAGGTTCTGAAATTTGCAGCAAGGTTCATGAGTTATGCGGTTTATGATGGTTAAAAGTGATGAAGGTGTGTAGTTTTGAATGATGATTGTTGTTGGGAGGTTTACAGTTTGTGTTTGAGGATGAGATGGTTGGAGATGAAGGAGGTGGGGTTTGAAAAGGTTTGTTTGGGGTTTTGACAGGTTCTGTCAAGGACGGTTTTTTTGCTGTTATTGTCTTGGTTTCGCGGTGGTCTTACGACATGGTGGCTGTTGGTGATGAAGGAGGTTATGGCTTGGTTTCAGCCTCAGTTTTTTAAGTGGTTTGTGGTGAAGGTCCTCCCCCCTTTCTGGTTTTCGTTTTTGTTTGAGTTAAAGTCAGAAAAATAGAAATCGTGATGAATCTTCTTTTTTGCAGGGATTGTGATCCCGGATTTTGAAGGAGAGGGTTCAAGATGGATCGTTTGGAATAGTTTTCGGAGGGAGGTCCCAAGAGTTATCAAAGAGTTTTTTTGGTTGTAGTTGTTTTTTGATGAAAAGGATGGATTAAGGTTATGTGAAAAATGGTGGTGATTGCTGCTTGTTGTTGTGATGCAGGGTGATTAGAAGAAAAGAGGAAAATGTTTTTTTTGTTGCTGTAATGCCGCGGTACAGAGTGATGAAAATGAGTGTGTTGATGGGAGTTGAGATTGATTTGTGTGGGCTAGCAGGATTTGTTCAGGGATTTTGGCTGAAGGTTTTTTCTTTTGCGGCTACCTGCTGTACTCTTTCTGCATCAAAAACTCTTTTGCCCACTTTATGAAACTTTTCAATTCTGTCCCCTCTGCTGCCAGCATTTTTGTGTGTTTGTATCTTGCTAATGTACTAACCTTGACTTGGTTCCAAATGAATTAAACAAGTTGGGTTTAGATTAAACAAAAATAATAGAAACAAAACTAACTAAGAGTGACAAAACTAATGAAATTATGAATTTAAATTAAATTTAAACTAACTAATAAAAACTTAAAACAAAAATTGAAAATCATATTAAAAATAAATAAATTTAAATGAATAATAACTAATTAAAAGAATATTCTAAGTTTAAAACAAATAAAATTTCTAAGAAAATTCTACACTAAGAACAATAATCAAATTAACGATTAATTAACTAATTTAAAATTCTAAATCAAAAATTAACAAATTATAAACTAAAACTCTTCACTAAATTAAACTAAATCAATGAGAAATTAAAGTCAAAGCTAAATCAAGATTAAATACTAAACAAAATTAATCGAAACTAGATAAAGTTATACTAAAATTGATTAACAAAATTCACAAAATTATGTCAAAATCTAGTAAAGTTTTAAACTAAAACTTCTAACAAATGTTAATAATAACAAATGCAAATGATGTGCAAAATGCGTATGATATGCAAACGAGCAACGAAAAAAGATGCAAAAACCAGAGGGCAAATTTGGGGTGTCTACAAGGATCACCGAGACTCGTACCCTGGAGGACAAGAGAGTTCAAGACAAGATGGAGCAACTAGAAGCTAGTGCAAAAGAACAACAAGAAGCCTTGGCAGCAGCCCAGAGGGAGGTGTCAGAGCTGAAAATTAAAGCAGGGGTGAAGAGGTCCAAGGACCAAACTCAGCACAAGAAACTAGCAGCAGCTATTGCAACCCGGAATCTCCTCATCAGGAATCTCACGGAGCGTCCGGCTGATCCTGTGACCGAAGCACTTCTCAAGGAAGTTCGTGAGGATGAGTTTGGTCTTGGTGTTTGACCATTTGTTTGTTGTTGCTTTCTTTCCATGTACTTTTATTTTCTTGTACTGTATTTTGACCCCTTAGAGGGCTTGTGTTGTAAAATGAACAAGTTGTATTATTTCACCTTCTGTAATATATTGGTGTTAGTTTGCTTCATCTGAGTTTTCTTCAAGCAACAACAACGTCTTCAAGGGTCTGGAAGGGTCAAAACTGAATGCCAAACCGGATACCTTGAGAGCAAATAAGCATAACTGCATTGCATGTTA
Organism: Lathyrus aphaca; assembly: GCA_963966055.1. Taxonomy (NCBI): domain Eukaryota; kingdom Viridiplantae; phylum Streptophyta; class Magnoliopsida; order Fabales; family Fabaceae; genus Lathyrus; species Lathyrus aphaca. The sequence continues at coordinate 86,688,952 of OZ014524.1, forward strand.
ACCCTTTGTTTGTTTTGTAGGTTTTGTTTTATTGTTGCTAACCTCTGTTGTGATGTTCAGGAACTATTGCTAGGCGCCGAGTTTTTCCCCTCAACCGTCTGCACCGTTATCCAACCCGAAATAACCTTCCGGGCATTCAAATGGATCAGATGCAGCAGGACCTTACTGAGGTCAGAAATCAAATGGCAAACGAAAGGCTAGAAATGAGGAATCAAATGACTCAGTTTATGGAAGTGATGAACAACATGGCTCAGAGCCAGGAAAGATTGAGGGCCATGGTGGAAAGGCAGAATCAAGAAGATCCACATATAGGGACTGCCGGCACCAGCAACAATGAAAGGGTCCAACCTCATGTAAATCCCCCTGTATTTGGACCACACCTCCATCCTGAGGTCAACATTCCTGCAAATGTTCAAGGGACTGCCACTGCGGCCAGGGTACTTCAAGAAGACCCCCAAGAGGACCAATTCACAGTAATGGGTGCTGGGGAAGAAGCTTATGATAGAAGATTGGATGAGATAGCTGAGAAGTTGAGGTCCTTAGAATCTCAAAACTCTTTGGGTTTCGACGTCATGGATATGGGCTTGGTAGACGGGGTCAGGATCCCCCATAAGTTCAAGCCTCCCTGTTTTGAAAAATACAACGGGACTTCATGCCCCCAGACTCATTTACAATCTTTTCTGGGAAGGCTGAAGGCCTATACTACGGATGAGAAGCTCTGGATGTTCTATTTCGAGGATAGCTTGACTGGAGCGTCAAGAGAATGGTACTCTCACTTGACAAGGGCAACCATTAGATGCTGGAAGGACCTGGCAGAGGCCTTCATCAGACAGTATCAGTACAACTTAGACATGGCACCCAACAGGACTCTCCTAATGGGAATGTCACAGTCGTCAAGGGAGAGTTTCCGAGAATATGCCCAGAGATGGAGGCAATTGGCTGCTGCTGTTCAGCCACCTATGTCTGAAAGGGAAATGGCAGATATGTTCATGAACACCCTTCAGGGGACTTATATTGACAGGCTGGCTGCTTTCTCTTCCACTAGCTTTGCGGATGTTGTCATAGCCGGGGAGAGAATTGAAAGCCTATTGAAAATGGGTAAGATATCTGACAACGGAGCAAGCTCGTCCAGCAGTACAAGAAAGCCTTTTGTAGGCCCGAGAAGAACTGGCGAGACCAATGCCATCCATTCAAACAGGGGCAGGCCCCAGTATGTTCATAGGTCAATAGCAGCAGCCACCATTCCTGCTCCAGCTCATCCTCAGCCAGTCTATCAACCTCCTTAGCAAAACTATCAGCCGCAACCTCAGTACCACCAGCAAAGTCAGTATCCTCCAAGGAATTACAACAACAACAACACCAACAACAACAGTCAACAGAGGCCATTTCAGCAGAGGCCTTCTCAAGCTAACAGGGTGATCGATCCGATCCCTATGCCATATGCTACCCTGCTGCCACAACTCCTGAAACTCAACCTAGTTGAGCTAAGGATGCTGGCACCTCCAGATCCCCACAGTCTACCCAGGAACTATGACTCCAATGCTAGGTGTGCTTTTCATTCAAACGCGCCTGGCCACAGTACAGAAAAATGCAGGGCTCTGCATATGAAGGTACAAGATCTGGTAGACTCCAAGGCTCTGAATTTCGCACCACCACCCAATGTCAATAAGAACCCGATGCCAAACCATGGTGGTCCCCGGATTAACGCTATTGAAGAAGACAAGCCGTCTTATTTAATAACCAGTGTGGGACAGATCAGGACACCGTTGGTGGAAATCAAAGCTCAGCTCTTGGAATGTCAAATGTTCCCGGGGTGTGAATTGGGTTGTGCTTACTGCAATATCTCGGTAAATGGGTGCGATAATTTGAGGAATGACATAGATGGCCTTATTCAGAGTGGCCAACTTCAGATCACCACATCATTTCCAACAAATCCAATAATATCATCAGCAACGGTTTCAGAACCTCCTACAACTGCAGCAACTATTGTTCCTGACAATTCTTCGGCTTCATCAACAAGTACTTCATCCATTACCTCAGCTGATCAGTTCTCAACAAATTTCCCTGCTACAACTTCAGCTTCACTCCATTTCGAACCTCCTACAACGACAACATCCATTCTTCCAACAATGTCTCCTACAACACCAGCAACAAACCATGAAGATGTCTCTACTGTCACAATCTTTTATGATCCTGAGAACAACTCTGCCTACCATTCAGAAGGTGCTGCTCCCACCAGAGCACCAGTTACAATCTTTTATGATCCACAAACAATTACAGTCCCTTCAGCAGCAACAATCAGCCCAGTCACTGTCACGGTGCCTGGACCAGTACCATATGAAAGCAATAGGGCCATCCCTTGGCACTATGGCTCAGACGTGTACTGCGAAGGAAAAAGAATCACTCTTGAAACATCAACACCTGCACCACAAGTAGATAATGTGGGGGGAGGCGGAGGCTTCACTCGAAGCGGACGTCTCTTTGCTCCACCAATGCAAAGACCTACTGCCGAAGCAGAAGCTGCTGCCAAGGCAAAAGGAAAGAGCCCGGTGCAGGAAGATCAAGCTGTTAAGGAAGCCTTGAAGACTCCGTTCGATCAAGAAGTTGATGAGTTTATGAGAATCATCAAAAAGAGTGATTACAAAATTGTGGATCAACTTCACCAAACGCCATCCAAAATCTCTATCCTCTCACTGCTTATGTGCTCCGAAGCCCATCGGAATGCACTACTCAAAGTCTTGCACGCAGCTTACGTGCCTGAAGAGATTACTGTCAACCAGTTGGAAACCGTGGTTGGAAATGTTACTGCTAGCAATGGGCTAGGGTTCACCAATACTGACTTGACAGCGGATGGCCGCAACCACAACAAAGCCTTGCACATAACCATGGAATGCAAAGGAGCAGTCCTTTCTCATGTGCTGGTAGACACGGGGTCATCCCTTAATGTCTTACCAAAGAAGGCTCTGGTGAAGTTGGAATATGATGGACTGGCATTGAGACCCAGCAACCTGGTGGTAAGAGCCTTTGATGGTTCTAAGAGATCGGTTCTGGGAGAGATTGAGCTGCCTGTGACAATTGGCCCACAGACCTTTAAAACTATCTTTTATGTGATGGACATTCAGCCCGCCTACAGCTGTTTGTTGGGTAGACCCTGGATTCACGCCGCCGGCGCAATAACATCTACCCTTCACCAAAAGTTAAAATATGAGTGGGAAGGCCAAGTTGTTACAATCTGTGGGGAGGAGGATATATTTGTTAGCCATCTGGCTACTTATAAGTATATTGAAATGGATGGGGAGATCCATGAAACAATGAGCCAAGGATTTGAAGCCTTGAATGTCAATGAAGCATCTGCTGTATCTGGGATCTCCATGTCATCATACCAACAAGCCCGGAAGGTTGTTGAGGAAGGAACTGCCCTAGGCTGGGGCAAGGTTTTAGCTGTGGAGGAGAAGAAGGACAAGTTTGGGTTGGGTTACAAACCAACTCAACATCAAGCAAAGGCTGCTGGAGAGCCTGGTTTTGTCAGTGGGGGGATGCTTACCCCTGATGCTATCAACTGTCTGGAAGACGAGCTGGAAGAGGAGCGCAACCTGGAAAGCTGGATTCGTCCACAGATCCCGGGGAGCAGTGTCTCGAACTGGTCTTCCCAGGAAATTATAAGAGTTACTCATGCAGAGTAATTATTATTTCCCGTATTTTTATAAGCATGCATCAAAGTCTTGCATCTTGCCCAAGATGACAAGACTCATTTTGTAATCGGGCCATCTGTACTTTTTTGTGCAAACAAGATTAAATTAATGAAATATCAGACATCTTTTTTTGCAAATGAGTCTTTTTCTTTTCTGCTCACTGTTTTTTCCATTTTTCTTTTTTGTACAAAAAATAAATGGCAGTGTTTTCAAAATGATAACTTTATTTCACTTTTCTAAAACAAGATTAAAATCAAATCACTAAAATAAACAAACTGAACCCTTGCAGAGAGTGCCTTCCTGACAGCACCGACAACAGCACGGCTATGACTTCGTATGACTTTGACAATCCGATCAATCAAGCGGATGAAGAGGTTGAAGAAGAATATGAGCTTCCTGAAGAGCTAGCCAGGTTGTTGAGACAAGAGGAAAAAGTTATCACTCCTCACCAGGAGGAGGTTGAAGTGATTAATCTTGGTACAGATGAAGACGTGAAAGAGGTTAAAATCGGGGCCTGCCTGCAAGACTCAGTAAAAAGACAACTGATCGATCTGCTTCAAGAATATGTGGACGTGTTTGCTTGGTCGTATCAAGACATGCCAGGGTTGGACACCGACATTGTCATGCACAAGCTGCCTTTAAGAGAAGAGTGCCCTCCGGTCAAACAGAAATTGCGCCGTACTCGCCCAGACATGGCTATGAAGATCAAGGAGGAGGTACAAAAGCAATGGGACGCCGGGTTCCTTGCTGTAACTAGCTATCCGCCGTGGGTTGCTAATATAGTACCTGTGCCTAAGAAGGATGGCAAAGTAAGAATGTGTGTTGACTACCGGGATCTGAACAGAGCTAGCCCGAAAGATGATTTCCCATTACCTCACATCGATGTATTGGTTGATAATACGGCTCAGTTCTCGGTATTCTCCTTCATGGATGGGTTTTCAGGATACAATCAGATAAAAATGTCACCTGAAGACATGGAGAAGACAACATTCATCACACCCTGGGGCATGTTCTGTTACAAAGTGATGCCATTTGGGCTCAAGAATGCCGGTGCGACGTATCAACGGGCTATGGTGACATTATTTCATGACATGATCCACAAAGAGATAGAATGTTATGTGGATGACATGATTGCCAAGTCCCTTACTGAAGAAGACCATCTGGTGAATCTGCTCAAGTTGTTCAAGCGTCTGAGAAAGTATCAACTGAAGTTGAACCCCAACAAATGCACATTCGGGGTGAGATCTGGTAAGCTGTTGGGCTTTATTGTAAGCGAGAAAGGGATTGAAGTTGACCCTGATAAAGTCAAAGCCATCCAAGAGATGCCTGCACCGGAAACTGAGAAAGAGGTTCGAGGGTTCTTAGGTCGATTGAACTATATCTCACGGTTCATATCTCACCTCACAGCAACCTGTGAACCCTTGTTCAAGCTGTTAAGAAAAGAACAGACGGTCAGGTGGAACGAAGATTGCCAGAAGGCTTTTGACAAGATCAAGGAGTATCTGCAGGAACCTCCAATCCTTATGCCGCCAGTTGAAGGAAGACCTCTGATTATGTACTTGACAGTATTAGAAGAGTCAATGGGGTGTGTGCTGGGCCAGCATGACGAGTCTGGTCGAAAAGAGTATGCAATATACTACCTAAGCAAAAAGTTTACCGACTGTGAACAATGTTATTCACTGCTCGAGAAAACTTGCTGTGCTTTAGCGTGGGCTGCTCGCCGACTGAGACAGTATATGTTGACCCACACTACTTTATTGATCTCAAAGATGGACCCAGTTAAGTACATATTTGAGAAGCCAGCTCTTACCGGACGAGTTGCAAGATGGCAAATGATTCTCACAGAATACGACATCCAATACACTTCTCAGAAAGCCATCAAGGGCAGTGTATTGTCTGAATATCTTGCTGAGCAACCTATTGATGATTACCAGCCTATGAGATTTGACTTCCCTGATGAAGACATCATGTTCATAAAATCAAAAGATCATGAGGAGCCTGTTCACACTGAAGGGCCCGACCCGGAAGAAGAATGGACTATGATGTTTGATGGGGCAGTTAACATGAATGGTCGTGGTGTTGGTGCAGTGCTCATTACACCCAAAGGAGTTCACATGCCTTTCTCGGCAAAACTCACTTTCAACTGCACTAACAACGAAGCTGAATACAAAGCTTGCATTATGGGTCTTGAGGAAGCCATTGACCTCAGGATCAAGACATTGACCGTATTCGGAGATTCAGCTTTGGTAGTCAATCAGACCAACGGAAAATGGTACACCCACCAGGATCATCTGATACCTTACAGGGATTATACAAGAAGGTTATTGACTTTCTTCACAACAGTCAAGCTTGAGTATATCCCACGGGACGAGAATCAGTTTGCAGATGCTCTCGCTACCATTTCATCCATGATCAAAGTTCAAGTTGCTAACTTTGTACCTCAGATTTCAGTGTCGAGACTTGATAGACCAGCATATGTATTTGCAGCAGATGTTGTCAAAGACGATAAGCCTTGGTTCCATGACATTAAATGCTTCTTGGAGGATCAAACATACCCACCTGGGGCATCTTCCAATGATAAGAAGACTTTGAGAAGGCTAGCTGGTAGTTTCTTTCTGAGCACTGATGGGTCTTTATACAAAAGGAACTTTGATATGGTACTCCTCAGATGTGTTGACAGGACAGAAGCAGACTTGTTGATGCATGAAGTGCACGAAGGATCCTTTGGTACCCATGCAGGAGGGCATGCCATGGCTAAGAAATTGCTAAGGTCAGGTTATTACTGGATCACGATGGATGCTGACTGTTGTGCCTATGCCAGAAAATGCCATAAATGCCAGATTTATGCGGATAAGGTGCATGTGCCTCCCAATCCTTTGAATATAATGTCTTCACCCTGGCCCTTTGCTATGTGGGGCATCGACATGATTGGTAAGATTGAGCCAACTGCTTCAAATGGCCACAGATTCATCCTGGTCGCCATTGATTATTTCACCAAGTGGGTTGAAGCAGCCTCATATGCAAACGTCACAAGACAAGTGGTAGCCAGATTTCTGAAAAGAGATATCATCTGTCGGTATGGAGTGCCCGAGCGAATCATTACTGATAATGGTTCCAACTTGAATAACAAAATGATGGCAGAGCTGTGCCGGGACTTCAAGATCCAACATCACAATTCCTCTCCTTACAGGCCAAAGATGAATGGCGCTGTTGAGGCAGCGAACAAGAATATCAAGAAGATTGTGCAGAAGATGGTAGTTACCTACAAAGATTGGCATGAAATGCTACCATTTGCCTTACATGGGTACCGCACGTCAATCAGAACATCCACTGGAGCAACGCCGTATCAGCTTGTGTATGGAATGGAGGCAGTCCTACCTGTTGAAGTGGAATTACCCTCCTTGCGAGTACTTATGGATGTTAAACTGAACGAAGCAGAATGGGTCCGGGCCCGATACGAGCAACTAAGTCTGATCGAAGAAAAGAGATTGGCTGCAATCTGTCATGGGCAGTTATATCAGAAAAGAATGAAGAGGGCCTTCGATCAGAAAGTCAGGCACCGAGAGTACCAAGTAGGAGATCTTGTGCTGAAGAGGATCCTCCCTCCTCATACAGACCACAGGGGCAAATGGACTCCAAATTATGAAGGAACGTTTGTGGTAAAGAAAGTTTTTTCCGGTGGAGCACTAATGCTCAGCACCATGGATGGTGAAGATTTCCCATCCCCTGTGAATTCAGATGCAGTTAAAAAATACTTCGCATAAAAATGACCCGCTGGACACAAAAACAGAATGTAAGTCCAGGCAAAAATAGGGCATCCCGGCGAGTCAAAAACAGAATAAAAGACTCGGGCAAAAATAGGGGAAATAAATAAAAAAATGTACACCCGCTGAGTTGAAAAGCCGCATTGGACAACTCAGGCAAAAATGGGTATCCCAATGGATTGAAAACCCGAAAGGGCGATCCATGCAAAATAAGGGAATAAGCGAACAACTGCATTCTGAATTCGTCTGTATTGTCAAGCAACTTGGTTAAGGCTCCAAAGGATCAAGCTTCAATCAGAATCAACTTTCTCCAGAAAGCAAGACGAGAAGAAAGTCAAAAGTCATACGAGTCATAGCAGAAGAGGAAGCTCCTCAAAGCGTCATCAACACCGCCAGCACTTTGTTTCTCAATTTGTAACAATCTCCTCATTTCAGGAGATATGTTTCTTTGACTGTATCTTGCCAATTCAGGGCACATGAATTAATAAAATCAGATTTTTCAGTCATGTTTCGTTTTTACTTGCAAAGGATGTCTGATGTCTCTAAAAAAATCAATTGCATAAGTACAGATGCTTTGCTCCCAAAAATAATAATAAAACACATGCTTACAGGGAATATACTTGCTCTCGAAAGTACTTAACTCCTATGACGGAATCCAGTAAAAGATACCTCGGGACCTTTTGTGCGTTTCCTTATCTTTGCAGGATTGCAGGTATCCAGAACGCCACTCGGGGCATACGAGCTACATCTCAGCAGGCTGGCAAATCAACAAAAGATCTCAGCATCCGAAATGCTCTGTCCCTAGTTGAGTTGCCTCTTGTTGCTCTCCCCAGCTGAGTTGCCTCTCATAATTCCCCAGCCGGGTTTCCACAACATTCCCCAGCTGTATTACCAGTCATTCTTCCTCATTAAATACAGGAGTCAGGGAATCATCTCCCCACAGAGTTCCAGCCTCTATCCAGAAGAGCAATGCATGAAGATCACAACAGAGTGAAGAAGGCTTCTACAAACCCCAGCTGGGTCCCGCATTATAAGGATATGTCAACCAGGTGGCATATATCCCCAAGTGGATACATCTCCCCAAGTCTACCAATGATCTCATCCCCAGCTGGGAGGTCCATTTCAAACAGATCAGCCAGAGATCTTCGCAGCAACGGGATCCGAATCCCGGTTTGATATCTTTGCATAATCATGGCATTTGCATCATATTTTCCCCTCAGAGCGTAGCATTCCGTCTAATGCGGAGCATTACGGCAAAAATCAAATACATAGCATAATTATAAGTCATGTTGTGAATCGAACACTTGTGAATAATAACCGTTCATCATAATTGTACAGAAATCCCCACCAGAGTTCCCAGCAAAAGCAGTGGCCTCGCAACTCCCAAACACCAGTATATTTCCTTTTGACACCCGTCCGTGTCATCATTCCCCAGTAAAGTCGCCTGAACACTCTTTACAAACAAAATCACCCGTACTACAGATACTTTCTGGCACCCGTCCGTGTCATAACTCCCAGCAGAAAGCCAAAGACATCCCCTTTGCATTCACATATACTTGTGTATACACTTTCCTGACACTCGTCCGTGTCATATCCCCAGCGCGGTCGCCTAAACTTTGTATATCAGACACTTGTTTATATTACACTCTTCTCCTTTTGACACTCGTCCGGGTCTCCCTCCCCAGCGGATAAACACTCATCCCTACACCACTCGCTCTTATACAGATACTCGTCCGTATCTTGTATATACCAGTTATATACCCACAGATTCAACAGTAGTCTTTGTTCTTTGTTAACCAGTTGGTACTCGTCCGTACCATTATCTCAGAACATTGCGTCTAGTGTTTGTTTCTACATGATACTCGTCCGTATCATAGTCTTAAGGATGCTCGTCCGCATCTTTAACCCATACAACATGTCAAACACTTGTGTCTTCTTGGATATAGATACTCGTCTGTATCTACTATCCCCAGAAGAATTCTTTCAGATTCAACACTCGTACGTGTTCTCTGTTAACCAGTTGATACTCGTCCGTATCATCATCTCTGAACATGTGTCAGTTTGTTTCTACCCGATACTCGTCCGTATCGTAGTCTTAGGGATGCTCGTCCGCGTCTTTAATCTATACACAACATCTAAACACTTATACTTTCTTTTCTTGGTTGTAAACACTCGTCCGTGTTTACTATTCCCCAGTAGATCGTAAACAAATTTTCCTTTTTTATCTAACACTCGTCCTGTGTTATGATAAGCCTTGAGAGCAGCCGTACCCTGCTGAGTGGTCGTCCTCCACTTCTTGATGGTCGTCCTCCATCATGCTCGTCCGATGGCCGTCCCCATCGTTGTTTTTAGCAGCCGTCCCCTGCTAGGTGTTCGTCCTCCACCTTTTGATGATCGTCCTTCATCACTTTATCCAATGGCCGTCCCCATTGTTGATTTTGGTTATCCGACACTCGTCCTGTGTTATGATAAGCCTTGAGAGCAGCCGTACCCTGCTGAGTGGTCGTCCTCCACTTCTTGATGGTCGTCCTCCATCATGCTCGTCCGATGGCCGTCCCCATCGTGGATATTTTCGACAGCCGTACCCTGCCAGGTGGTCGTCCTCCACCTTTGATGGCCGTCCCCATCATACTTCCTTTATTCCCCAACAGAGCAGCCGTCCCCTGCTAGGTGATCGTCCTTCACCTTTGATGGCCGTACCCCATCATCTGTTTATTTCATTTATCCTTTAACCCGATGGCCGTACCCGTCGTGGTCCCTTTTCCTTTTCTTTTAGCCCGATGGCCGTCCCCATCGTCGGTTACCTTGCTTTATGAACTTGATGGCCGTCCCCGTCATGTTTCATTAACTCCCAGAAAATTTTACGGTTTTATCCTGATGGCCGTCCCCATCATATTTTGACATTCCCCAGCTAGTCGGCCGTCCCCGTCTTGGCTTTACCTTTTATCCCCAGCATGTCGGCCGTCCCCGTCATTGCGTTGTTTCCCGCTTTACAATATACTTTATTTTTCTTTTACAATCTATATCCCTTTTCTTCTTCATTCTGTGAGTGCAAATTTTGGACTGTCTTTGGTATTCAAACACAAGTTATCTTGTTTGCCTGTTAAGCCGTTGCTTACATCCTGCACAGCTAACTCACGTTTGAATAGGGGCAGCTGTAAACACCCCAAATTTGCCCTCACCCATTCACACCATGGCTTGTTATCATCTCATATTCATAAACACAATCATATCACCTCATATCTCACTTTTGAGTCATTGCATTGGTTCTAAGTCATCTGCACCTAGGGTTTGTGACCTGAGCAATCCAAGAACCTCTTGAGCCACTCCAAAGGCAACCAATCACTTCAAAGGGATCCATATGTGTTTAAGTATCATATTACATCTCCTCAAAGTCAAAAATTCCAAAGAATCACAAGAACTAGGGTTTGAATGGATGCAGAGCCAAGTTTGACTGCACAGTTGACCTAAAAATTAGGGTTTTGGTTTCAGAGGCCATAACTCCAAATTTTTTGGCCATTCTTGTTTCCATTGGTCTCTATATGGTATAGGGAGTATGCATATCAATTTTCATGAAGAAATTCCATGGGGAAGTCATCTGATCAAGGGTTGACTTTTCAGGCAAGTCAGTGTAAAATCAGGGCATCTGAGGCCCCCAATGACCCAACCAATGGGTGATCTTCATCATTTTGAGTGTATATGATCTTTATTTGATCATGGAAGAAGGTTGAAGTTCATAGAAATCAAGAATTTGGAAGTTTTGCAAATGTTGACTTTTTGGGCATAGTTGACTTTTCAAGAATGCTTCATTTTAGGTCATTTTTCAAGCCTTGATTCTTGATCCAAAAATGCTTCAAATGGAAAAACTTTGGTCATGAAAGTTGTAGATAACATTTTTCCCTTTTCAAAAAGTACAAGAACATGATCAAACTCCTCTTGGATCAAAAGTTATGGTGTGGCAAAGTTGGCTAAAATCATTGATTTTCAAGGCATGCTTCAAATGAGAATTTTGCAAAATCATGATCCAAAGCCAATTGTAACCTCTAATTCACTTCAAACCAGTATGCAAACATTCTACATGTCCTAAAAGTCAGAATTGGATCAAGGTTTCTCATGTTTTGGTTCATGTAACAAGACTTTTCTTCATGAAGTTCAAAAAGCAAGCAATTTGCAAAATCATCATGATCACTTCCTACAACTTGCTGCATTGGTTACTGCACTTTGCTAGCCTCTCACCTCATCTTGCTGCACCAGAGCCATGCTTTGTACTAGTTGTAGATCAAGCCATACTTTCTCTTACAAAGAAGTTGACATTTTGCAAAAAGGTGACCTACCTATCACAGCAGGCCATGTCACATCCCCTGACCTATGGGATTAAAATATACTTTCCATATGCTGGCCATAACACTCATCTAGCAAGGCTGAAACTCTCTCATCCATGATATACACCAAAAACACTCCATCTTGCATCTCCCTTCGAATTTGTCTTCTGAGCTTGCAAACATAAAAAACATTTCCATAGATCAACTCACCACACTTCATAGACCTCAAACCACCAAGAGCCAGGCCTGAAACAAGCAAGAACACCCCATTGCCATTTCTCACCTCAACTTGCAGTTTCATTCGAATCTTTCTCCCCAGTACACAAACACCCAAACAAACACCACAGACCTTCTCCATTCATTGTCCTGATCACAAAGAACCATTCACAATGACCTGAAACTGCCTGAAACCCCATTGCCATTTTCAACTGAGTTGAAGCAGAAGCTGTCTAAACTCATCAACCAGACAACATAAATTCCTCTTGAGCATTCAAACATCATCTGGGGATCAAGTGGAGTGGATTGCACAAGGAGAAGTGGCCAGAAAGTCATCAGAGTGAAAGCTTCGAATCTCAGGTAGCTTGAAAAATATTTTTCCAGAAATCATTTCTCTTGTTCTAAACTTGCTCTTTGTGCCTTCCTGATCATGAATATGCTTTCAGTTTTTGAAATGGTGATGAAATGAACATTTAATTGCTCTCTGAAACTTGCGTGCCCTAGTTCTTATTTTCTTCGATTCAGCTTAGTTAGGAAGTATAAATTTGTTTTGAGAGAGGGTTTTGATTCGTGAGTGGTTGGAGATCATTTCCCAATTCTTAGATTTCATTTTAGTTAGCTTTTTGGGGTTTTGGGGATTTTTCAGGGGAGATGCTGGCCGGAGAAGACGACCGGAAGTTTTCTCCGGCAGCCTGAAAGTGATTATGCCCTAATCTCAGTAATTAAGACCATTTGAATTTGGACCATTGGATGCGTCGAAAGTGTTGACCTCCCGCGTGAGTGTGTGGCCTGGATCTCTCTGATTAGCCCTAATCCACGTGTTTAATATAATTAATTCATAATTTAATTAATTAAGTCAGAAACAACCTGGACCCTTGGATGACGCGCGTGGTCAACAGATTCAAATCCAGACTCAATCTCATCCCTCCATTCTGATTACTTTCCCTTTTATTTAATTTTAATTCATTTTCTTTTCATTTTATTTGCATAATTTATTAAAAATAGCAAAAATGTCTTAAAAATTATGAAACTTTTTCTTAAAAGTTTTATTAATTTTTAAGACCCAAAAATATTTTTATTTTATTTTTTATCATTAAAAAAGTATTTTTAAATATTTAAAAGATTTATTTTTAATTGATTAATGGAAATTAATTAATTAAAAATACTTTTAGGTATTTAAAAATCACCAAAAAATTCATAAAATGTTCTAAGACATTTAGAAACATTGTCCAACCTTCAAACCAAATTTCTTTTTTGATCTTGATGCATTTTAAGAATTTCTCATTGAATAAAAATCATTTTTATGCATTAATTTGATCCAAAATTCAAAAATTCATTTCTGCCTATCTAAGAAGAGTTGGACATTGATTCTTTTTGCATTGCATTGTGTTTAGCATGTAGTTTCTAGGATTAAATGGCCATGATTTGATTCTTCATTTTCAATTTGTTTGGCATTTCTTTTGTTTAGGAACCCTAAAAACCCTAATAACTTGTAAAAATCATAACTTGAGTTTGGTTAAGAGTTGAGACCTCCCCTTTGGACATTGGTTTAGTATAGGTTTAGGGTTTCTTTGGGTGGCATTTTCCATTTTTTACCCTAAGGTTTGCTTCTGTTTTTGTTTTTTTGTTTGTTGATTGTTTCATAAACCCTAATTTGGGCTTTCTTTTGCATCCTTCTTGCATTCTCTTGCATAACATGACTTGCCATACCATTCCATGCTTTCATTTGATTCATTTGACATCATAAGACATGTAGAAAGTATGTTTGATCATTGCATTACATATTTGCCATGTTGTATGCTTTGTGTGCTTCCTGACTTTTCATGTGTATCCATGCTTCTAAGCTTGCATCATTTGCATCCATGATCTTGTATGAACATCTCCATGCCTTGCCTCATGTTTGTAGCATCTTCATAGCATCATTATCATCATCAACATTGCTTCTGGTTTTGTTTTTCATCATACCATTTCATCCCCTTTGGCATTGCATTGCATTTCTTTCTAACTTTTCAGGTGGTAAGTAAACTTGAGAAGTGAATTTGCCTTCACTTCTCATAACTTTTCTTTTCATCTCTCTTGCATCCATTGCTGCATTTATGTTTGTGTTTGAGATTGAACTTGCTCATTCTTGTTCTTCTTACTTTCTTTCTTCAAGTGACTTGACTTCTTGAATGAAGCAAGTCACTTTGCTTCTCTTGATCCTGTTCCTCTGCATCCTGGTGGTTCTCTTTGAAGTTTTGTTCTTGCAAACCTCATAAACCTTAGGAACAACCAAGCATGACAATGATTAGGGTTTTGATTAGTCTCCCCACTTAGTTTTACCTTTGTGTCTCTTTGAGTCTTCTCCTCTCATCTCATAATCAAGGACTAAACCCTAAAGGTTTTAAGGCTTTGTGATTAAGCTTATGCCTGCATCCTTCTCTTAGGATGGAGTGTATAACTTTAATCCTAAGTGTTAAACCCTAAATGTGTTTAACTCCTTTAATCAATTCACTTAATAATCATCAAGACATCACACTTGTAACTTGGGCCTTGCATTAGGTTTCTAATTCTTCCTTAAGTGGTTGAGAAGGACTAACCCTAGTGTTAATGGACAAGTCCCCCTCAAGTTGTCTTACAAATCATAAAATCCACTTCATCATCTTACCATTAATTAAAATCCACTTAATCAAAGGCTTGTTTTGTCATGAGTTTAATCCCTAATCATGGATTAAGTTGGGGAGCTTTCCTCAGCTTAAACACCCTCATCTATTATCCTTCTATTAGGATGGTGTAATGAGTCTGTTTAATCCCTGATTATGGCTTAATCTCATTACTTAACACTAAACAAAACCACAAAAACATCTAAATAATCACAAGTAGGTTAATGATCTTAATCCTGCATCAAAGGTAATTAAGTGTGAGAATCTGACTTCACACTTAAGGTATTCTCATTACCCCCAAACAGAGGGAAGATGTGATGAGTTTACTAAACCCATTGGTTTAGGCTTAAGCCCATTAACTTATGACAAACTTTCAAAAGCAATAAAAGACTGAAAACACAAAAAAAAACAATAATCGTCTCCTTCGGGATTCTTTTCTCATCTCATTCACTCATAAACGAGAACTTGCTTCTTCCGTCTAATGCAAGACAGCTTGCACCTGAGCCAGACAGGTCATACACTTGAGCATAGATAAGTAAGCAGTTCACAAGTCAATTTATCTTTCAGTCTCCTTGGGTCGAACTACGGTGTTCTGACTTCCTCATTGCACGAGAGGATACGTAGGCATAACTTGACAGTTATCGAACAAAAGTCTCTGTATATTCCCCCTCCTTCTAGCTTCATCCTTTTAGCCTCATGATCATGAGCATACTCTTTCCTTACACTGACACTTCCATACTTCACATCACTTATACACTTTACACTGACACCTGTACATCCTTTTCCAGCTCTTTTACACACAAATTGCACTGACACTACCCCTTTAAAACACAAATCTTTTAAGCGTGGATCCCGTCGAGTACGGCGGACAATCTGGGTGCTAATACCTTCCCAGGTTGTAACCAACCCCCTTTCTCAGTCTCTCTGGTCCGCAACCGTCTTATCCATATCTTTCTAGGTCTATGCAGCATTACCTTTCCTCCGGGATAAAAATGCCTAGCTGGCGACTCTATTCATCCTCCAGTGAGTTCACGGCTGTGTGTTCTCATTGTCCCTTTCGCCGACCGTTCGCGTCTGTACCTTTATTTGACCCTGTTTCACTTATCGGGAGCGACAACAGGTAGAATTGATGGACATTGAGCTGGACTTCTTTTGGGGAACCTTAACCGGAAATTACCATCCTGAGTCAAATAACATGAACAATGATGAGATACATAACCCTGCTATCCGTTATTTCCATAAGATCCTTGCCCACACCTTCTTTGGAAAAGAAGAAAACCTTATTGGAGTATCTAAAGATGAAATATTCATTATGTCATGTCTGACTAATGGACATCCAGTTAATGGTGTGCCTTTCATGATGCAAACCTTCACCCGAATCCAAGAAGAACCTGGTCTACCCATATTGGTAGGAGCCCTTGTCACCATGATTGCTGATGCCTTAGGACTTAGATACCAATTACACAGGTGTAACCATTTAGGTACCATCCGTCCTATAAATCTGAACTTTTGCTTTAACCGCCATATCATAAGAAATTTAGGACAACCACCTTACGAGTACCTAATCAGGAATGAAGTAGTAACCCTGTTCACACTACCAAACCATGTTAGAGTCAGTGTTCATAATAAAGATAATTGGCTTTATGAGCTTACCCCTCCTGACTATCCATCCACTCCCGAAACACCACAATCTTACAAGATAAGGGATGATATAATGACCGATGTAGAAAGTGACCCTGAGACACCTCCTGGTTACCATGACATTGCACACACTGATGAAGTGATTGAAACCCCTGAAGTAAATCAAGTAGAATATGCTGACAACTTGAAGAAAATTATGAATACTCTTGAAGTTTACCAAGCCGATATTAATACTATTAAAGATGAGATTAAAAGCATGCGATTGGACGTTATAGGTTTAACTGACATAACGTGTGAGCAATTCTACCACCTAAACTCCGCAATTGAAGATTTGAAGAAGCACTTTTGAAAAATGTTGTAGTGATTTAACTTATTTTACTTCTTGTTTTTGTTTCTAGTTAGTTTTAACATTTCGCAAACATTTTCGTACCTTGTTTTTATTAATGTAATTTTCCTTCAATTATATCAAAAGCAAAGCACTTCTAGTTTTACCATTTTCCAATTTAATCAATTTCTATGATTTCCATTAGTTACTGTTATATTTAAATTGATTAATATTTTTATTTCTCGTGTGATAAAAATTTGCTCTAATTTATGTTGATCTAATAAAATAATATATATTGTTTGTGTTGGATTAAAATGAGAAGTGATAATAAAAAGAAAAATTGCATTGAACGTGTGAGATAATGCATTCTGTGAAGAAAATATTATAAGATTTTAATCCCCCACGGTCGTCATCATTCTCTCACGATCGTGACCAGCTAATTAGCGTGTCACGACCGTAACTCACCCATCACGACCGTGACGACCCTGTTATACGAATTCTGAGAAACAGAACCGTTCTTCTTCGCAAAAACCACTTTTCCACTTCCACAAAAATTAGAAACCCCCCATTATCTCCTCACTATCCCGTAACCTCCCATTACCCTAAATAAATTCCATTAACCTCTCCATTTATTCCAAACCTCTCACATTCACTTCTTTCACTATAATTAGAACCAAATTCTTCACGTTTTTCATTTTTCTCACAAAACTCAAAAACCTCTCATCTCTCATTCCCGTACTTGCATGCAATGGAAGAAATTTAATTTAGAGATGGTGAACATGGAGAAACTCAAAGACAAAAGTTCATCAGGTTTCAGAACCGTGGCATCCAACCCACTCGATATGTCGACATTGACTGCTTGAGGGAGTTGGGACTGCTCAATGGCGTGAAGCTCCTGCTTAGGCATGTTGGTTTGTGGCACTTGTGCAGTCAACCACAGCCGACATTTGAACTCCTTACATTGGAATTTCTGAGTTCGTTTCAATATGTTACACCTCTCGGTTCATCAAGTCAACTCACCGGCATTGCTAAGTTCAGAATGCTCGGCCGAGAGTTCGAAATTACACAAACAAGGATCGCCGATCTGTTAGGTTTCGATCACGGCGACGATGCTCATCTCCGCGTGCCGGACAACTTCAGCGAAACCGCTTTCACCTTATGGTACGACATCACCAACACCCATGCTACTGCCTTTCAGAGTCTCAACGCTACCCACATCCATAACCCGGCGATCCGATACTTTCATCGCATCATCTACAATACTATTTTTGCAAGAGAGAGCAATCACAAGCTTAACTCCAAGGAGCTCTTGTTCTTACATTGTGCCTTAAATAACGAGCGCATCAATGCTGCCCCATTCCTTTTATCCCATATCGAGTCTGTAGCACAACGAGGCGCAACCCCCTTCTACATAGGCGGGATTGTCACCACCCTTGCCATTCAGCTGGAGCTTGGTGACCTGATTATTCACTTGCCTCGCAGAGCCGCAGAGTTGCTTACAAAGAACTATTGCAGGTCCGCCCACTTGATATCTCAGAGAGAGGATGGCAGGTTCAGCCCTGTTATCCAAGGCATCGTTTATCACCACATCACCTTGTCGTGTCGTGACCGCATCGATCCGTCCAACCGAGCCAACTAGCTATTTGCTTTACCGGATGCTGCCGGCCATGTCCCCATTATTGATGAACAGGTCGATCCACCAGTGGACGAGATGCAGAATACCATGGATGCCGCTGAACCAGTACAGGACATTCCTGAGTCCTCCACAAGACATCCACCTTTACCCGACATCACACTTGAAGACGTCCTCCGTGCGATTCATCAGCAGAACCAGATGAATGCCGCACTAGAGAGAAGGCAAAAAGAGCAACATGATGCATTACTTTTAGCTGTTGCCACCAACCAGAGGACGACCGATGAGAAGCTTGGAGAGATCTTTAGCGAGCTAGAGGCTTTGCGAATTGATATCACTGCTCTCACTGGCACCGGTTCTGATCCTGAAGCGACTCCGACCAGACGCTCCCGCACCAGAAGCCGAGGCCGTGGTCGTCAGCAGCCTTAGTTTATGTTTTTGTTTATGTTTTTCCATTTCCGTTGTTTGTATTGTATTTTACCCGCTATTATATCACAACATTGAGGACAATGTCTGATATAGTGTGGGAGAGATACCTTTCCTTTTTCCGCATTTCCCTTTCCGCACTTTCCATTCCGTTGTATTTCCTTTTCGTATTTTAATGAAACAAAGTAATATTTGTGCTATTTCTTTAGTTTCGAATTTTCCCCGTTTATTTAGCCATACCGAAAAAAATTTTCATTTTTATCTTCGCATTACCCGACTTACCTATGAAATCATAGCTAGGAAGCTGAGAACGATTCAACAAGATCAATACAGTCTTGACACCTTAGACTTCCTACTTAAGCATTCCGTTCCGATAATTGTTACGACTACACCTTAAGTTTCAGTTCAAAAGTAACCCCTAATAGTTTATACTAGCAGTCAGCACCGTCTGAACACAAACCACGTGGGGAGCCGATGAACATAAGTGTTTGATGCCTAAATCTATAATGATCCTTCATATCTCGATGCCAATAAAAAGAAATTGCACCAAAGTACACGGTCGCATATAAGAAACGAGAAATATGAGAAGGAGTCCATTGTGGGTTGGTTCAGAGGTACCTGGTTCTGAACTTGGTAGGGCGTGCTATGGCTCGATCCCCCATAACCTCCAAATCGGATAATATATATAGGGTTGCCACATTCGTGTACCAGACCCCGTGCTTATAAAGGATCAAAGTCACTAACCGGCTACTCCATTACGTGCGTGCTAAGGCAAAGGGCTTAATGTGATTGCGCTAGAATGAAACCGGGTGAAATAAAGATTGAAAGACTCTAGGTAAAATCGCAACGCAATTACCGAATGTTTCGTTTAACGGGAAGTCGACGACTTAGCTTGTTGCTTGTGTCATTAGTGTATCGTTAGTGTTTTATTCTAGTACCTGTTTATCTAGCAAAACGATTCATCATATGGTTTGTTATATGTATGCGTCGATGGAAACTTGTCCGATCAATTTTTCAACCGACTATTTGCTTGAGGACAAGCAAAGGTTTAAGTTTGGGGAAGTTTGATAACGAGAAAAAGTATCGTTTTATTACTATGTTTCAATGACATTTTATCACACATTTATCGTATTAACACCCGATTCCTCGAGTTTTCTTTGTCATTTTGCAAGTATATCAATTATAGAGCTAAATTATAAGCCAAAAGTGAAATGAGAAAATACAAGCATGAAAAGAAGAAGAAGAGAGGAATTCTGCATAATCTGCATAATTTGCAATGATCACGACCGTCACCATGGAGTCACGACCGTGACACGCTAAAAGGAGCAGTCACGGTCGTCACCAATCCCTCACGACCGTGACGCGCTAAATACAAGGATAACGAACGTGACACCCTTGTCACGAACGTGACAAGGGGAAACTAGGTTTACTTGCTATGAATTGGTCATGTACGTGCTACGTGAAGTCAATACTTTCCTATTCTTCCGCATACCCAGTAAAACAAGTTCTCCCTGGATTTTCTCAGCAACAACGAAGCCCAAGCATTATTCCAACTGCCAAGCCCAAATTATGATCTCTATAAATAGCTTTATTTCAAAGTAGAAACTACAGAGTTTTATTTTTAATTTTTCTTGCGGAAGCTCTGCCGTATTTCCATTGCACCCTATTTCATTTATTTTTCCAGCAATTATTTATGTTCTTGTTTTAATTTTTTATATCCCAACCAAATCAAATAACAATTTCCAACATTAGGAAATTGTTATTATTTAATTTCTTTCAAGCCTTCAGCATTTCGTTTTTGTAATTTTATTTCCGATTCCGGTCCGCACTCCGAGCTTGCCAGATTGTGGAAGAAGGAGTTCGACATTATATTTGTTATTCAGGTTTTTAATTAATTCGCATTTATATTAATGTTAAGAATTTATTTTTATTTCTTTATAATGCATATTTTAATTAGTGTTCCTCTGTTTCTGCATCTGTCTGGTACAACAATTATGAGTAGCTAAACACTTTAGGCGGTATGTAATTAATATACACTAAATCGGTAAAATCAATTCTAGGCTAAAATTAATTAAGAACTTAAAATTATGGCTGTGACTTTTTATTATAAAATTAATCTTTTTGTTACGAGAGTAAGGAAAGTGTAATAGGTTAGGTCGAGACCACGAGAGTGTGAGATTTTAACCAGATAGCTAAAGTTAGGCATTTAATTTAAACACAGCGAGAGCGCTTTAAAATGAATTAGACTTATTTAGTTTCCAAAAATTATTTCTAAACACTTATGGGCTAGCGAGATCAGGCATAGGGCTTTAGGAGTAAGATCTGAGATAAGACCACGAGAGTGTGAGTTAAAGATATTTAAACTGATAACCTCTACAGAATAAATTAAGTGAACTATCCTTATAAGCCTAGGGTAGATTGACCCGCCTAAGTTAACATAATTACATACCGACCGCCTTATTATTATTTTATTAAACTAAAATTTAATTCCCGCCTTTAATCCTAAAAAACAACCAAAAATCGTGACAACCATTCACCTTAGCTAAACTAGTAAACCCTCTAGCACTAAGTAATCATAAAGTCCCTGTGGGATCGATAATCTTAAATATTACTTCGATAGGCTGTGCGCTTGCAGTTAAGATACCGCTAGACACATATTAGATTACGTCTTTAGCCCATCATCATCCTCCCTCTACAGGCTTATAGCTTTATCAGGAGTTAAATATCACAAGATAGAAATAAGAAGCATAGTTTTAAATATAGTGAGACGAATGGATTAACTCAAGACAAACATATGCAATGCATTAGTGAAAATAAAGTCTAATATAATAGTAAGTTTTTAGGCAAACAAAAGAAATTACAAACGAAAATTCAAATATTCTCAAAGCCTCTTCCTCTAAACTCGTCACTCCAGTTATCTGGAAACTTTGATGCTTGATGGACGATAAAAGAACTCAACCTGGCCTTATGGCATAACCTCGAGTATTCCTTCGTCAATTAGGTCTTGAATCTTATTCTTCAATGCCCAACAGTTATTAGTGTCGTGTCCGGGACTGTCAGAGTGGTACATATACCTTGCTTTGGGATTATAGCAAGGAGAAGAGGTATTAGGATTTTTAGGAGAATTTTCCAAGGAAATTAACTTCATTTCCAACAAGCATTGCATCATTTGTGGCATTGGCGTGTTGAATTTGATGAATTGTCTTTTATATTCCTTGTGTCGAAGTGGATTAATCTTACATGATCTTCCTTCTTCCATTGAAGAACAATCAGTGGTAGCCTGTCTCTTTCCTTCTCTTATCCTTACTTTCCTTTCAGCCAAGTCGGCTTGTTTCAACGGAGGTTGACTGATGATTAGATTCCCAACTCCGTTATATCGAAGCTTATTGACAAAGCTTCTCAACTCTTCTTGCCCCTGGGCCAAACTCTGGATAAGAGCCATTTGGCCATTCATCTGGATCCTCATCTCTGCCATCTCAGCTTGTAGTTGTTTCAGCTGATCATCCTTGTTGTCCTCAGGATTCTTCTTCTTCATGTCCTTAGAGAGGAGTGCTTTCAACTCTTCTTGCCCCTTGGACAAATTCAGAATCACTTCTTGAAACTGAGCATTCTGAGCTTGAAGATCTTTGACAGATTGTTCGAGAGCCATTTCTGCTGAAATAAACAGCGAGAAGATGAGAAACCTGTTGTGACAACCTGTCATGCGATGATATGGTATGTAGATGCATATGCAATGTTTTCAATGACCGCAGGATTTAAATTTGTGTAAACAACTAGAAATGAAACTTTTATTAGTAAGCAATAAACTTGTTTGCCTCTTGGGCTTACAATAAAATGAAATAAATGCAAAGATGGGGTTTTAAGTCTCCCATGGACGTTTCCTCTTTGTATGGAGGTATGTGTTGAGATTCCGCTCTTCGTGAAGTTGTCTTGTCAGCTCCAGGATTCTTTCTTGACTAGCTTTGAAATGAGTCTCAAAAGTATCCCTTTGTTCCTTCAACTGGATCCAGGATCTCTGCAATTCTTCCATGTCAGTGGGCATGTCTGGATGAAGAATGATATAAGGAGTATCTCCTTTAGCTACAGGCTCCATGGTAACTGGCAGGATAGCAGGATATGGCATCATAAGAGTCTGAGCACGTGCTCGTACCTATCTGAGATAAGGTTCCATAGGAATGGAGTACTTTGGTTCCAGAGTCTTGTTGTCAACCTTGTTCACTTTACCCCAAGCTCGTATGAACCTTTGACGGTAACCTTGCAGATCGTTGTCGTAGTCGAACACAATACCCTGAATAAGCATGTCATGAGGACCATTACTCCGAGCATAACCAAACTGGCGTAGAGCTAAAGATGGGTTGTAATTAATGCCCCATCTTATGCCAAGGAGTGGCACATTGGGGAATTCCCCACAACAGTCAATGATAGTAACATTCTCCATGGATCTAGAGCACCAATGAATGTCTGAATGAGAAAGTGACATGATCCTCTTGGACCACCTTAACCCTTGTTCATTCTTCATCACTGATCGAGGAAGGTGAGAAATAAACCACCTAGACAATAGAGGTATGCAACACATCTGAGTTCCTCGTGCCTTCGTAGTACGGGTGTGGAGAGAATGTAAGATGTCTCCAAGTAATGTAGGCACTGGGTTACGAGTCAGAAATATGTTGATGGTGTGTACGTCTATGAACTGGTCCGGATTAGGGAACAACACTAAGCCATAGATCAATAGGGCCAGGATCTCCTCAAAAGCATCATAACTCATAGCCTTCAAGAACACTTGAGCTTTCTCCATTAATACCTTAGCAAGGATACCCTTAACTCCACTTCTTGTTTTTAGGACAATGTCTGATTTCTTCAGATGTAAGGCTGCAGCAATAACTTTAGGTTTAGGCTCTTTTTTTTAAGCCTGTGAAGAGTCTCTGATCAAGGATAGGTATACCCAATAGTTTGGAGAATTCTTCCATTGTAGGAACCAGCTGATAATCGGGGAATGTGAAGCAATGATGTTTAGGATCAAAGAACTGGAATAGGACACTCATCATGTCTTCATTGAAACTTGAAGTGACTAGATCCAGTAGGTGACCATGCCTCTTGATGAATTGGGAGTTTTCAGAAACTTGAGAGACCAATTCCTTAAGCTTAGGAGGTATTCCTACAAAGTTGATTCGGATAGTATTCCTACGAGCAGAAGCCATGACCTACAAAAAAGAACAAAGATAAATCCTTTGGTCCTTGAAATGGTTAGTGAAAATGCTATGCTTATGATGCATGATGTCATGATGTTATTCTCAATCACAAACATGTGGCACACACAAACAAGTCACACAATAGCCCTAGGTTTAGAGGCTTGCATGAGGTTTAAAGGTAAGTACCTTCCCCTGAAGTTAGTTGGTTCATCCTGTCCTACAAAAGTAACCGGGTTCTAAGGGATCTCAATATCACTGATCCTTCCCAAGGGTGGTTGTTCAGTAGGCAACTTACTTGCCAACCAAAACCCTCCAAGTTTAGGATCTCAATGAGTGTAGCATCGAGTATCAACCAACTTCAGTCTTCACCAAAGCCAGCTATCTCACTACTTTCTAAAGGCCAAGATGGGATGACTAGGGTTCTAAAAGTCAGTTAGTGTATTGACAACATATGGCAGCCTCGTATTATCCTTAACTTACTTAAGGAACATAAGCACCAACCAAGAAGTCACACTAACTATGGCCACCAGATCAACCATATCGGTATACGATGTACAGTTTCCTTGGTCTATTGCCATTTACCTAAGGTACACTAGATCCGGGTTAGGATCTTTCACACATAAAGCCCAACAAGTAATATAAAGCAAACAAGGCAAACAATTTAAGTGATCTAATTCCTAAGGGTACCCCTCTTTTATTAAGTCCCCAGCAGAGTCGCCAGTTCTATAACACGGTGGGAGAACTAACTTTTAGTCATGTTGCGGATAGCAAAAGTCGCCACCGACTTTTATTTTATCCAAGTGGAAAGGACATAAAAGAACAGGAAATACCTATTTTTAAAAGACTTTGAGTTCGGGGGTAGGTTATATAAAGGGAAGGTGTTAGCACCCTTTATATCCATGGTTATCCATGGGCTCTTAGTTACTTAGCTCACTTAAATTGTTTTTGAAGAGTGTAGTGTGTGATTAGAAAATTTTCTAAGTACTTTGTAATGATCCTCGTATGGATGTATACAAAGCCTTGTTTTGAAAAATGTTTAAGAAAGTGAGGTGTAAAAAAGTAATTTTAAGAAGTGAGCAAGTAACTATGAGGTACCTACCCTAGACTAAGTCATTCATGTTCTTATATGTTCTTTCAAGGGTAAGACTATCCCTATTATTAAGGAATAGGTAGTCATTACCTTGGATTTGTTAAGGGATAAGCGTAGGGTCATCGTATGGTCATAGAAGGCAACTTAAGGGGTGTCTTTAGCAATTCGTAGGGACTATCATCATTTATTCGAAGGGACAAGATCATTATTCCGTAGGCAACCTCGAAGGGACTTGATCTTTTAAATTTGTAGGGACTTGATGATTTATACGTGAAGGGACTTTGCTTAAGACACCCCTATATTCGAGGGACTTGACCATTTTAAATAAGGCAACCAAGAGGGATACCCTAGGAAGTACAGACGACAATCTTAGATCGACTTACCTGTGTGAGTATTGTTTTCAGATATTTATCTTGATTATTTATTTTCTAAGTCCATGGTTCATTTATTTCTTGGCACTCCCTATGTTACTAACCACACAGTTAATATGAAAAATAAATGGCAGAAATTAAAAGGCAAAAAAAAAATTCCTACACTATTACATGGCTTAGGGGCAGTTACATAATAATAATAATGGCGGAAAATAATAAAAACCAATTATTACAAAGGCGAAACAGTTGCATAATCAGGCAAACAATGAATAACATAAAAATGAGTGAATAAATTAGAGAAAAAAAAGTTGGCAAACTAGGTTAAGAAAACAATTAGGGTTAGGGTTTGAGAAAAATTTTAAGGTTTAAAAAATAATTAAGGTTTAGGAAAAAATTTAGTGTAAAAATTAGGGCGAAATCTGGGTTTTAAGATAAAGATTAGGGTAAAATTTTTAGGGTTTAAAATTTATGAAAAAAATTAAGACGTAGGTTTAAAGTTAAGGTTTAGGGAAACAAATTAAGGTTTATGAAAAAAAAATTAAGATTTATGAAAAAATTAAGGTTTATGAAAAAAATTAAGTTATAAAAATAAAATTTTGTTTTATCTTTTAGAAATTAGTTTAATAATAATAATAAGGAAATTCAAAGAAAATACATAATTTGATGAAAAAGGGAAAAATAAAGTTAGAGATACCCAAAATATTGGGGGTTGGTGTTGAACCCCTGACTTTGTCTTTGCCAACAAAAACCTTCAGTCACTACGCTGCGCCACGTTTCTTTGCCAAAATGTTGGGAATGAGTATTGAACCCACATTTCTTTGCCAAAATGTTGGGAATGAGTGTTGAACCCACACCCTCATACTTTCAACCTTAGGTCTTTGTCACTAGGCCAACCAGCGCATGCCACACACCATCTTCTTCCTCCCACCTGCATATTTTTGGTATATACTATTGGAATATTAAAAAAAGAAATAAACAGGATCAAATAAAATCGCTGCAGATTTTAAAATAATGAAAAATAAGAAAAGCGATTAAAATAAAATCTAAAAAATATTAATACGATGCTAAAAATCTAATAAAATCAAATAAAGAACGCACAATTTTTTTTTGAATTTTTTGAGAATATGAAAATAGAAAATAAATCAAATAAAATCGAAACAGTAGTACTTACCTGACTTACCTGTCCGCCTGGAATGCTTATCACTACTGCAGCCTTCGAAGTATCAATGAAAACAGATTACAGCAGATTAACCAATAGTTTAGTTCTCCATGATGCCCTATGATTCCTGCATCGAAACTTAAATCCAACTATCCAAAAACCATCTACATAATTAAACAAACATATTATGTAATCAAAATCAATTAATCATGCATAAATCATTGAAATTGAAAAAAATCAAAAGAAAAGCAAGAATATGAATTTGGTTTGTATGATTTGGCATGAATTTGATGATGAGGATGATTGGAATAGGTTCAGGAAACCTCAAGGATTCATTTGCAGCCTTTAGTTCACTTGTAAAAGTGGTGGATTGTGGAAACCTAATTTTGAATTATGTGAACTTTTAAAGTACGAATATCATCCTCTTGCTCTCCATCCTTTTTTTTTTTGTCTTGTGATGTTGTTGTGGTTATATAGTAATGTAATTAGGTTAAGAATTTGGGCCTTGGTTGGAGTTGTATGGGTTGCTTGAAGGTGAAGAAATATATTTCATAATTTGTCCAAAAATCACATCATATCTTACCAAATAGCCTTAGCACGAAATTTGATGATATTCAATCACCTTGAATGTCATTTAAGAGCTTCTAGAAGAAGAATCAAATCAAATATTTTTATTTTCATATTTTATTTTGATTTAAAATGAATTTTAATGAATAAAATCCAAATAAATAATAATAAAAATATAAAAATCAGAAATTGGTTGAATTGGGTCGTGCATGATGTCATCTTTGAGTTTGGGTTGGAATTTGGTGGGCCCATTTGGAAATATTTGGATTTGAGACCTCATTTGCTTCATACACTCCTCAAAATTTTCCCAACTTTAACAAGGCATATCTCACTCAATTTTAAGGCTATGAAGGTGTTCTTGGACTTTTTAGAAATCTTAGATATTCCTATAACAAACCCCTTTGGTCTCATGTCCATATCCTTTACCATTTTCATGTTATGCCCTTTGGAAGATGTTGACTTTTTATTGACTTTTGAAATGACCTGTAATGTTTTGGCTCATACCTTTCAAATGAAGCATTTTTAGGCTTGGCTTGTGAGACACAAAGTTGTAGAGAATTCAATTTCCTTCAAAATGATATTTGGATGGGAAATTTTGATGAAGCATGTGAAAGTTATGGATGGTCAAAGTTTAGTTGACTTTTCCTATGAAAACCCTAATTTAGAAACTCCTGATTCTTGATTATCTGAAATATCCTTGATGAATCATGATCAACCCTTGATCAAATGATAAATTTTACTCCATAAACTTGATGTTGGCAAAAAATCATGAAGTTTGACTTTGGTTTGACCACAGTTGACCTCAGTTTGACTTTTTAACCAATTTGATTGATTTTTGCATATCTGATCATCTGACTGAGCAAACTTTTTGGGAAAGCCTTGAAACTTGACATAGGGATTCTTGAAGACATGTGTGATGTTATGAAGCTCACTTGAAGCCTTGAAAGTCCATTTAGCCTGATGAAATTCAAAACCCTAGTTTAGGGTGCATTGCTTAGGAGGAGGCTTTGTCTGAGAGAATTTCCAAACTTTCTGACTAATTGTGAACCTTGTGAACCTCTTGGGATACCTTGTGATCCTTATGAACCTTGTGAAACTTTAGAGGATACTTGGTACACAATGCCTTGACTAGGGGAGGGCGAATTTTGGGGTGCAACAGTAGCGCCCGTGTTTTTCAAGCCGAATAGCATTATGTTGTAGTAATAGTTGCCCGATTCGGTCATGAAAGCGGTGTATTTCTTGTCAGTCACGACCATGGGTATTTGATTGTACCCGGAATAGGCATCGAGGAACGACAATAATTTATAACCTGCATAGTTATCGACCAGTTTATCAATGTTAGGAAAATGGTATGCGTTTTTCGGGAAATGCCCGATTGAGATCAGTGTAGTCAACGCACATTCACCATTTTCCATTAATCTTTTTTACTAGTACAACGTTTGAGAGCCA
Organism: Lathyrus aphaca; assembly: GCA_963966055.1. Lineage (NCBI taxonomy): Eukaryota > Viridiplantae > Streptophyta > Magnoliopsida > Fabales > Fabaceae > Lathyrus > Lathyrus aphaca. The sequence continues at coordinate 86,717,438 of OZ014524.1, forward strand.
GGTGGTATACCTGGCCTCTGTTATAAAATGCGCCTCTAGGAGGTCTTTCACAGCTTGTTCGGTGGCCTCTACCTTTTCTTGGGATTGCTTCCTCCTCCATTGTGCGATTGCTCGGACCGAGGGATCTATGAACAGGTGGTGGGACTCCATTTTTGGGTCCAAGCTTGGCATCTTAGCAGCGCTCCACGCGAACAAATCAACATTCTCCCTGAGGCTTTCTTTGATTTGTTTCCTCGCGAGGTCTAGGAGATTCGCTCCGATCTTCACCCCTTTGGTTGGATCCTCCCCTAATGCCACCAACTCAAAATCTTCGTTGGGCACGGGGCGTGCGGATGAAGAGGACTTTTGGACTAGCTGTGCATGCTCCTCTTCGTCGGTGAACTTGCTATCAAGGTCGACGGAATCTACTTGAGGGAGTGACTTTGGTTCTTCGGAGCTACAAGAGGGAGCGACCTTGGATTGCTTTGGCTTGGCAGCAATGGTGTTGAGCCCTTTGGACGCAACTTTGTAGCACTGGCGAGCAACTTCTATGTCCCCGTGAAGGGTGGCTACTTGTCCTAACGAGGTATAATACTCCATTTTCAAGTGCACCATTGAAGGTACAATGATGAGCTCGACCAGAGTAGGTCATCCTAAGATATATTGGTATAGAGACGGGAAATTAATCACGAGGAATTGTACTTTGACGGACATGGAGATCTCCCCTACTCCGAAAGTAAAAATCAGATCGACGTAACCCCGAGGTCTAGAGACAGTCTCGTTAAACCCTTGGAGGTCTGATCCCATGTAGGGTGTCAGATGTGTCTCGTTGAGTTGTAGGATTGCGAACATTTGGGAATACATAATGTCAACGGAGTTTCCTTGGTCGACCAGGATCCTCTAGATGTCTAAGTTGGCCATCTGAGCACACACGAGTATAGGGATACTGGCATTGGGCGCTCCGCCCAGAAGGTCTTCTTTGTAGAAAGAAATAGGAATGTATCTTCCTCGATGAGGGTCAAGAGTCAAGCTCTGGTTAGAACTGGTGTTGATCAATTGATCGAAGCATCGTTTTAATGATCCCACGGTTGTAAGCGGTGAAGTACGTGGGACCAGTGTACAGCTCGGGGATATAAAAGTCCTCCGGTTGCATGATGCTGAGAGTGACTTGAAGGTTTGATTTTGTGGCCGGTGGAACGGTTTCTTCGGCCTTTCGGGCTTCTTGTACCTCCTATCGAGGAGCCTCCTTATATTTAGTGAATTGTTTTAGATGGACATCCCTAATGAGGATTTCAATGGCGTCTTTCAAGTGGATGCAATCCTCGGTGTTATGCCCGTGGGACTTATGAAAACGACAATATTTTGTCTTGTTCATGTTTGGCTTGTTCAGTAGCTGTTTAGGGAACCTTACACCAGCCTAGAGGAAGTCGGAGTTAGCACACTTGAAGATAATCTTTTCACTGGTCGCTGTGAGGGGCGTATACTCGTGGAACCTCCCGATTGGGCCTTTATGCTCCCGCGGTTCACGGGAGCGATCTTCCTTTCGTTTTTAGATTCCTCGACGGGATGTCGAGGAGTCGTCATGCTTAGAAGGTTAGGAGTCTTCATTACGCCAAGTGTCACGGGCAGTGCTGGCTACCTCATTTTCCTCGTACTGATTATACGCTTGTGTCTTGAGGAGAAAGGCATCGATTGTAAAGGGTGTCTCAATACCCACAGCTCTCCTGAAGTCGCTGTGGGAACGGAGTCCTCGCTCAATAAGGTATTTCTTCATATCATCAGTGGTTGACACTTGGACGACTTCTTTGTTAAACCTCTCGATGTAAGCGTGCAAAGGTTCTTATTTGGCTTGGATGATTGCTTCCAATGAGGCCTCCGTCTTCGGATGACGCCGGGAAGCGGTGAACAATCGAGAGAATACTCTCCCAAATTGCCTCCAGGATATGATGAACTCGTGGGGAAGGCTCTTGTACCAGGCCATATCTCATTTCCTCAATGTAATAAGGAAGAGGCGGCACTTAATTGCTCTTCGGACGCCTCTGTAGTCTAGCAGAGCATCGATGTTTTCGATATGCTCGTTTGGGTTCGTCGTTCTGTCGTAGGTTCCCATGGGTGGAGGATTCTCAAGCCCTTTAGGAATCCTAGTAGACATGATCTCCTTAGAGAGGGGGCTACAAGGCCCATCCTCGTCACTGGACAACGGGGAGGTAGAACAAGAGTGATCTTCCTTGTGTCGACAAGGAGGAGGAGATCTTGAATGATTTCCTGCGACCTTTGGAGATGGTTGCACATTGTTTCATCGTAGAGATGAACGAGTCCTCTTCTTGATCGACCCAACGACTTCTAGGTGGTGGTGGTGGTCCTTTTGTATTCTGGGTGATCTATTGCGGGATCTGCGAGGTCTCCTTGTAGGAGGAGGGGACCTGGTGTGTCTCACCTCTTCAAGAACATCCAGTCTTTCGCCCTGGCGCAAGAGTGTTAGGTTAATGTTGTTGGTCATTTCGACCAAAACCACAAGTGTTGGATTCGTCCTTTCAGGGATGGGAATCAATGGGAGATCAGTGGGCGTAATCTCAGGCTGCATGGTTGGTTCTGGTGATGGGGAGGCAGTGTGCCCGTCTTGGAAACGACCAAGTTCCCGGAGGGGAGGGTTGGATTTCGTCGCTCTCCCGTTGCTTAACGGGGATGTTAGAGAGGACTCGAGCATTGACGGAGTCATCTTGGTGAGCCATTGAGAGAGATTGGACGGTGATATTTTTGTTTCTGCGATCTGGGCATGGGAAAACAGGGCAACACTATTCCCACAAACGGCACCACTGATCGTAACAATGATCTGAGTCTCCAAAGGCTACTGATGCTGATGTGATCCTTGAAATCTTTGCTCAGTCATTGAGGAGAATGAGGGGTTATACCTGCAAGGTACTTCGATGTCAAAGTAAGAACAGGCAAGAGAATGAGAAAGTACAAGTAAAGTGTTTAGAGAGTGAATATTCGATACCTGACTCTCTCAAGTGAGAGGGTTTATATATAGAGTCCCCCAGCGCGTGGCTGACGGTTCCTACTTTTGGGTCTAGATTGTGGATCCCCCAAAAATAGGTAATTGTCTGAAACTAACAGTTGGACGGACAATCCTGGTCGGGATAAGGGCATGTCGAGCATAGATATATCCAAGCAGGAGACGTCTTGGCCGAATCTTGGTGACTTCTGCTGGTGTCAAGCAGATGTCAGGAATGAGCAGAAAGGACCGACCACGGGCATATGTGGTCGACGAGTCTAGGTCGTTTAAGGAGCATGGGTCTGGTGGGTCCCTTTGAAGTTTAGGATATTGGGTCGTCCCCTGAGCAGGAGAGTATTGGACCATGTCTAGTCATTGGGTCAGTCCAGAACAATAATAATACTCATTTATGCTCATATAATATTATTTATATAGTGGGCATGATTGAAGCCTCTTTTACCTTGGGCCAGAGGCTGACCCAAAACAATTTGTAATGTTAAAGATATTATGAAAATTTAATATATCAATGTTCGTGCCAAGTATTTGTTGAAACCAATACCAAAACTTCACTATGTGGCTACAATGTAAAACTAGATGACTAACTGATTCAATCTCCTAATTGTAAAGTAAAGAAATATAAATTATTTCGCACTGAAACTACAAATAGGTGGAGATTAAATGAAATAAAATTTTGATACGTTGAAGTAAATTTCTATTATAAGGGAGCGATAGTAGACTTGCAAAATTAATACTCCAATTCATTTGTAAACTGACCAACTCCTAGAATACTAGAATTTTGGAGTTTATTATACAAAAATATTATAATACAAAGGTATTATATTCTAACATGAAACATAGTATCTAATTTAAATATTTACATTTGTTATTAATCAATTATCATCATCATAATAATAAAAACATTTGACTTTAATTATAAATATCTAAGTCATTTAATTAGTTATATTTTTCTAACTAGGATCCTATTAACACTTGTTTGCATTTCCTATATTTATATACAAACTAAACTCTTAAATTTATACAAATTATCAAAAAAATTATATAATAACATTTAAAAATATGGATAAAAATCATATCTCTTTAAATGAACTTATCGATATCCATTTATTATTTTTTGAATTGTACATTCGTTAGTGGGAATCTTGCATGAATTACTCGTGTACAAGTATGAGTTGGAAGTCCCACACAACTTAAAAAAAATGAAATTGGATATTTTATATGTGAGATGACTCGTATACCTATCACATTAAGATTTTAGATAAATATATTGGATCTCTCTCATTTGTCTGTTGCTCTTGACTCAATGTGAATATTCCTCGTGATGACACAACAATTGTTTTGAATCTCAAAAATGATGAATTTATCTGATGACAAACCAAATCCCCCAAAAAATACTTTGGGGACAAAAACATATCTTTCCCCACCTGAGTCTTCGTCCTACCTAAATTATCACAATATATTATAATTTTTAATTTATATGTTGTTTTATTTGTTTTGAATATTGAAATTTTTGATGGCCAAGACCATCATGAACTTAAATTAAATATTATTTATACAATATATTTATGGGAGATTATTAATTAATTTTTATATTTTTTTTGTTAGTTTTTTTTTATATTTATAAATCAGCCCATATATTACGAAAAAAGGAAACCGATATAAAAAAAAGGGGGAACAAGTTAGCCCTAAGATCAATGAAACCTAAAGAAAGGTAATCTTAACCTATTCTTTACAAAATCTTTCCTAATCCCTAAGGGAATGAAATCAAAAAAATGAGAGTATCGATGTCGAGCGCAAAATTCGCCAAAAAGTCGGCACAAGAATTTCCTTCTCTAAATATGTGAGTATTATAAGGCTAGTAAACTTTCCGGGACGAACACAGGAACTCCACCGGTTTCTATAAATCCAAGGAACCAAGTTGAGGTTGAGAAAAACTTTGGCAATAAGGGACAAATCTATTTCAATCCAAAGATTAGACCAACCCCTCAAAAAAGCGGTTTCCATGGCCCGAATCGCAGCTTCAAACTCGTCGTGAGCAGGAAAAACACAATGAAGCTTTTCAGCAAAAGCTAAAATGAAATCAACGCAATGATTACAAAAAATACCGCCACTACCAGCCAAAGAAGTCTCATGAATAAAAGCATCGTAGCAATTTCACTTGATCCAATCCAAAGTAGGGGGTTCCCAAAGAACTTACGTTATAGAGGGGGTACTAGGAGGGATGATACGGACACCAAAGGCCTTAATGATGGAGAAGTAAAACATATTCAAATAAGAACCTTTGTTGCAAGAATTACCCGATTGACGAACCTGTTGAGAAATCCAACTCATAGCTAAATTCAGCGGGGTAAAGCCTTTACCATGCTTAGCATTGTTTCGAGCACGCCAAATCAAAGCAAGAGAATGAAAAAAATCAACATGAATAACCAAAACCTCCTGAGGGGAGGAAGTCGCCGAACCAAACTTCAAGCAGTCCGAAATAGAATGCGGAGCTAAGCGGAACTGAAGTTTAGAGCTTAACCAATTCCAAATTTTTCTTGTAAAAATACAATTGAAAAAAATGTGTGTGAAGGAATCGCAGTCAGTATGGCATAAGTAGTAACGAGAGACAACATAGATACCCCGACAAGAGATAAAATCATCTGAGGGAAGCCTCTGGAAAAGCATCCTCCAAATGAAGCAAGCACGGCTAGGCGGAATAGAAACGTTCCACAAAAACTTGACCCAAGGAACTATACAAGGAGGAGCAACTTTAAATTTATAAGCCTCCTTCAATGAAAGAATTTCGTTATCTGAATTACGCCAAAACTGGAAATCATCACTTGATTGGTTAAGAGTGGCAGCACTAATAATACTATAGAGACCGGGGAACCAGACAAACCAAGAATTTGGAATAATCAATTCACCATTGTGAATAAAGTCATCCACCAAAGAGAAAAGATCAATACCTTTGTCAAGAAGTATATCCAAGTTTATGAAGACAAACCAAGAATTTGGAATAATCAATTCACCATTGTGAATAAAGTCAGCCACCAAAGAGAAAAGATCAATACCTTTGTCAAGAAGCATATCCAAGTTTATGAAGTTGACAAAGGGGTCACCAACCCATCTGTCGAGCCAAAACCTCACATTTCTCCCAGAACCCACAGACTAGCAGGTGTTACGAAACAGATCCGGAGCCTCCATTTTGATGCCAACCCAAATGGTGGAAGAGATATGATGATTTATGAAACCATAAGGACGACACACCCGCTTCTTAAGGATAGAATCCCAATCGTCCAAAGAATTCACCAAATTCGAAAGGAGCTTAAGATTGGAAGCATCATTTAAAATCACAAGATATCTAATGCCTAAACCTCCATTATCGAGAGGAAGACAAACTTGCTTCCAAGCAACCGTGCAGATTTCCTGGTTATTGATACAGCCGGACCAAATAAAATTCCTACAGGAAACCTCCAATTTCCTAAGCAAAGAGATAGGCCAAGAATAAATATTGATCGAGTACAGTAGCATGCTGTGAATAACAGATTTAATCAAAACCATACAACCCGCGAAGGAGAGACACGAGCCTTTCCAGCTAGCAAAATTGGAGAGGATCCTATCGGCAATGGGAGTAAGATGACACTTACGGACTTTACCCTTGAAAAGCGGAACACCCATATAAAGAAAGGGAAGTGTGCCAAGTTGGAAACATGTGATACACAACAGATTAATCTTCCTGCGAGAAGAAACATTGACAGCAACAAGGGTGGATTTGGACAAATTAACAACTTGCCCAGCTGCAACAAAATAATCCTTGAAGATAGACATCACCATATTGATATTGGATGTTGTGGCAGAAAGGAACATTAAAATGTCATCCGCATACATTAAGTGAGACGGAATCAGATTGTTCCTAGAAGCGTTGAAAAGATGGAGGTGGCCATCCGAGACAGCTTTGGAGAACAATCTGCTCAAGACATCTTCAATCAGCACAAAAAAGAAGAGGAGATAAGGGGTCCCCTTGACGGACAACTCTTTCGCAATTAAAATAATCGTAAGCTTGACCGTTGAAATTAATATAAAGGAAAACGGAATGGAGAATAGTGTGAATCCAACCACAAAAAGTAGGACAAAATCCAAAATTCTGCAGAACTTTAAGGATGAAATTCCAATTAACGCTGTCGAAAGCTTTGGGGATATCCCATTTAAGAGCAACATTACCGAATTTGCTTTTCTTATCCATCACATTAATAGCTTCAGAGGCCAAGCAAATGCAATCTTTAATATTACGGTCCCGGATGAAACCGCGTTGCTCTGAGGAGATAAGAAACAACATAATAGGAGAAAGCCTTTGAGCAATAATTTTGGTAATTATTTTAAACTTGAAGTTGCTAAGAGCAATAGGTCTGAAAGAATCCATGGAAGTAGCATTCTGAACTTTCAGAATGAGAGTTATAGTGCTAACATTGTAATTGGGGATGATCCAACCCTGCTTGAAAAATTGCCAAACCGCCACGCATACATCAAATTTGATAATATCCCAATAATTGTGATAGAAAATGCCGCCAAAACCGTCAGGAACGAGAGCACTACACCGATTGAGACTGAAAACCGCATAGTTTTTATTTCTCTTATTAATAATTTGATTAAAATAAAAAGTTATTTTATTTTATTATAGATTTTTGTAAAAATTTGCAAAAACATGTATGAGCAAAATGAAAGACAAATTCTCCATTTAATCGAGATTAGAGATAAAGACTATGAATAAATTAAAAATAAATTAAGAGATGAGGACAGAAACAGAGACGGAGATGCATCTCCGATCTCCGTCGTACCTATGTTGACACCTTTAACTAATTTTTGTTGAAAGGAGGTTTATTTATTTCTTATCGGTGAGGATATGACCGATCGGATCAAACTGAAAGTCAATTCTAATTAAAAAATAGACTAAATTTAAATTAAAAATAAAATTATAATAATTAAAAATGAAATGTAAAAAATATAATTATGTATTAATAAAAATAAGATTTAATTATAATTATTTTAATTTTGATCAAGAAATTTTTAATTTAATTGATTTATTTAATAATAATTTTTTATATTTATTTATATTAACTTTAATAAAAATGGACTTTTAAAAAAATTGGACCTCTCTAAAATATTAGATCCTGTGCTGTAGAATCTACTGCTCCTACACAGGACCGAACCTGACCGAGGATCCTCCTTTGCAAAATAAAATAAAGAAAAAAATGTGAACACTATTGTGTTATAATAAATACAAAAACAAATTTAATAAAGTATCTAAACTTATAATATTTGTGCGTTTATTTTTAAAAAGATAAATAAGGGTTACTTGCAAACTTTTAAAATTGGATTTCCACTTTAAAATGTTGATATGATAAAAAAATAACAAAAAATCAAGACTAATAAATGTAAGGTTTCGTCTACCTAATGATGCAGCAATATCATCTTCCATTACTCAAGTTTGAATTTAATAATGTGATGATTATACATAATAAATTTCGAGGGTGCTGTAAGGACTTGGTAGTAGGTATGAATCATGGTATATATTAACAAAGAAACGTTGTCGTTTTCTCCATATAATTATGTGGCCACAAACATTAGTTAAGTTAAGGTGTAATATATTGAGTTTGATCGATAATGGCGAAGAAGACGCTAAATGAGCGATCAACACGACTGGGAATTTGTAGAATAAAGTGAATGCAATGTGCATGATAAGTTAATGGAGTATAAGCAACCACTAAGTTGGAACTTCATTATCATTATTTCTTTGAACTTTTGGAATCGAATAAGTGTCACATACCTATGATTTGAGACATTTAAAAACTAGCGCTATTGATACTAACATTCCTTTTTTTTGTTTAGACATCTATTCAAGGTCATCCTCCCTCCAGCTAGTTCTCTCCAGAGTTTTTGTTGTACTTCTGGCTAAATAATAGATCAAATTGGTTGTTGATAGTCTATTAGATTGATCTTTTGTTTGTTTTGTTGTTTGTTGTTTTTCTCCTTTTTATTTTGTTGTTGAGTTGTCCTTTTAGGATTTTTTTTGGGTTCAATTGTTTTTAGTTTGAGCATTTCTTATTGCTTATTGTACCTCATGTGTTAGACACCATGCATATTTTTTGTTATATCCCTAATTTTCAGAGATATATCTCTGGACGTACCATTTTCGCACTTAAGAAAATCCATTTTGGATAGCGTCTCATGCATTTGGATTTGATTAGTTTCAGAGATGCATCTCCAGAACAATACCGTAGTTATATTTCCAGAACAAAATCAGAGACTAAATCAACACAAAATGAACTTTCCAAACATTAAGATTAAAGATTCGTTAATATTAGTATCCAATCTTATGATTATCTTGGATCTAGTAATGACAAATACCTTTTGATGTCGGGTCATACCTTGAAAATAAGTTTTCGGTGGTAAATCTAAAACAAGCATTAAGATTAAAGAGTCGTCAATATTAAAGCATGAGTAAAATTACATAGAACACCATGACCTATTTAGTACTTGAATATAATAACTACATCTAACCTAAAAAAAAAATAGATTTTATCCTTTACTACCCCTTCTCTGGGAAAATATTCTCTAATCCCCTTATAGCATTAGGATAATTTTTATAAATGATGCCCATTCAGGATAAATGTCATCTGATAGATAATAGTCTTTATTGTATTCAATATGATTGATTGGATAATGAACCTCGAGAGCTCGTCCTTGCAAAACATCGTTAAAGACATTGGATTGGTTTAACACTTTAATATCGTTATTTGAACCCGCTACCCAAAGAATGCATGCCAAATCCATAAGTCTTGTGAAACCACTACTTCAAGCATAACTGTTGATTTCCCATGATCGCCTCAAACATATTGTTTGTTCAATGCAACTGGACAATTTTTCCATTCCCAATGTATACAATCAATGTTTCCTAACATACTTGGAAATCCCCGTGCCTCCCCCATTCACATTAGGCGTTCAATGTCTTCAGTGTTTGGCCTTTACAAATATTGTGCCTCAAAGATGTTGATCACTCATTTGGTAAGCTTATCAACACATTTTAGTGTCATAGTTTCACCAATTTTCAAATAGTCATCCACATTATCAGCAGATGTTCCATATTCCAACATACATATAACAACAGTGCATTTCTATAATGGCAAAAGACTTGACCTACCACTTGCATCAACCACCATTTGAAAATACTCATCATGTTGACCTAGAGCTTCAACAATGTGAAGGAACACATGTTTAAGCATTCGGTACCTTCGACGAAATTGTTCATTCGTGTTTATCGGAGTTTCAGAAAAATTATCATTGAACAATCAATCATGTCCCTCTTCATGATTCCTCTCTATATTCCTTCTTTGACGTCTAAGACTTTTAGAGCTCGAGGCTTCTTCTTCTTCCATAAACAACCTCACAAGTTATTCATCCATATCATGATTCTTATAATCCATGAACATTTTTGCAATGTGGGGAGGATTTGAAGGATCCATGTGAAAAGAAGTTTAATATTGAGTAGAGGATGATAACAAATTGTATAGAATGAAAGAGGTAGATAATGGAAAGAAGTACTATGAAGCTTAATGTGCATGTTAATACTATTTATAAGACTAGTTTGTAATCGCTAGTTTGAATAACAGCTAGTTTGACTTTGAATAACGACTAGTTTGACTTTGAATAATGACTAGTTTGAATAACAACTAGTTTGACTTTGAATACATAATCATATCAATTAAGTCCAAAATACATAATCATACTAATTAATTTCATATTTTTCTCTATTCATGTCGCATAACATTTCATGAGCTTGTAGTTGTATCCATTTTTGATGAATCTTTTGAGAGTATTTGCATATCATTCATCTTCAATCTTTCCTCAGCACTCTCAGTCTTTGATAACGCAAAATTATATCATGTATTTTACTTGACTTGCATGAATCTCTATTATGTTTTATTCATTTTTTCCCGATTTATGTTTTATATTACTCGTATTTATTTCTGCTTTTCAGGTACTCAAGTTGGATCAGAATTTATCGGAAAGTGGAGAATTAAAGAAGAATTGAAGAAGAAAAAGAAAATATTATGAAAAAAATATTATGGAAAGAAAGAAGAAGAAAGGAAAAGAAAAAAAGAAATATATATATATATATATATATATATATATATATATATATATATATATTTATATATATATATATAAAGGGGTGGGGCCCACCACAACCACACATGTAGCGATGTGGCGCAAGCCACGTGGGAGGTGGCGCCCACCACCATGTAATGTGGCACCCGCCACTTAGGAAAAGAGAGGGGGAGATGGCACAAGCCACATATCTCCCAGGAGAATAAATCTCCATTTTCCCCTTTTCTCTCTGGTCTTCACGCAACACGCAGTCTTTCTTCTGTCCGCTTCTCAAACCACTCAACGGCAGTTTCCACATCCAAGCTCATTATAAAATGAACCCAAGACCTTCATTAACAGGGGCTCTCTTCTCCAGATTTTTCCTTGTTTAGTTTTTAGGCAGTTTTTATTCAGGATGTAAACGAATAGTTATCTACATCGGGGGACTATTTCCAATATAGTCTTAGGATTTATTTTTGAATTAATTTATGTTTTGGATTCAAGTTAGACAGTGTATTACAATTCAAGTTTCCAATTAATTACAGGTTCATTTACGTTTACAACAATTTACTTTCTTGCTTTTATTTTCTTTCATTTATATTTATGTTTTATCTTTCTGCATTGTTATCATTTCAAGCTTGTACCAAACATTGCTTTAAATTATATTAAACTGCTTCTTATGTTTTTCGTTTAATCTAAAACCCTAAAATTGCTTATTTCTTCCTGTCATTATGTCTAGCTATATAGTTTAGAGTCTGGTATGTGAGGATCGTCGTTCCGACGGGACTCGTTAATGAAAATTGCGTTAACTTATAATAAATTATGTTTTGGTCTTTGTTTCCAAGTTTAATTTAAATAACTTTATCGTGAGAGCGAGAGGTTATTTAACATTGTTTCCTCACGAGTGTGAGAAGTAAGTAAAGGTTAGATTCGACAGTGCGAGAGCGTAGGGGTCGAACCAGATAGTGGGAACAGAGCATTGATCCTAAAAACAACGAGAGCGCATTAGTTATCAATTAGGATCTAATTAATTTTCACAATATATTTTCTAATTAAAACGGGCGAGCGAGAGAAAAATCATATGGTTAGGAGATGTGACTTTAGTCAATAGCACAAAAGTGTGAGGTGGAGTATTTAAACCAATATTTTCTACGTTACATAAGTAAATTAACGCCGACCAAGTACAGAGTGTCTGAGCTACACAGAACCCACATTTCGGTCTCCGTTTTTCTATTATATTTTCTTAGTTTTATTTTAGATCTAGTCTTAGTTTCCCTTTTATCAAATATCATTTGCCTTAGCTTTACAAAGTGACGATAGATTACGGTAGGTTGACATTGGTCTCTGTGGGTTCAACAATCTTTTATATTACTTCGATATTTCTGTGCACTTGTGGAGGCATCAAGATTTTGGCACCGTTGTCAGGGACCAATAGTCAATATTGTATTTCTGTTGTTGCATCGTATAGACTAAGGCACTTTTATCCCTAAAACTATGTATCACCCAAATTTTTTCTATAATCACCACTCCCAATATTTTGAAGAATCACAAGGATCCTATAATTCCAACCTCGAAATACAAATGGAGAATTTCAACGCTTCATTAACTCATTCTCACCCAAATTACCTCTGCAACTACCAATCCCAACATTTTGAGGAGTCGCAAGAATCTCATATTTCCAACCTAGAAATATTAATACAAGATTTCAATGCGACACTGACTCACTTCCAATATCTTGAGGAACCACACCTAAATTTCATCTACGATCACCATTTCAAATATTTTGAGGAACCACAAGAATCCGTTAATCCCAACCTCGGAACACTAATGGAGGATTTCATTGAAACATCAACCAATTCTAGGCTAGAATCTACGATGGAGCGCTTTGTGGAGACACAAACTCTCTAGAATGAAGAGATTAGAAGACAACATCTTGATACTTATGAAACCCTTAGGAAGATAAATTCTATGGTCCAGTCCCTCGCGACTCACACTGATGCATTGGAAACTCAAATCTCTCTGCTTGAAAAAAATACCTATAGTACCCTCCCTTGAGAGACATGTGGATATTGTAACAACCAGTAGTGAATAAGAAATTGAAATTCCTAAGGAGAGTTATAATGAGAATGCTGATAGTTATGGCGAGGAAAGAGTAGAGATTAAGGAAAATCCACCAACACCATCCAAAAATGAGGTTGTAATATAGGTAGAGAATGAAACAACTATTGTTGTTCCTCCTCCACATATCCCACCATTTCCTTTCCCACAAAGTTTTGTGGAAGTTAAGGTAAAATCCCAACCCAAAACAAATATGGATGTATTGGAAAATATATGTACCAATGTACCCTTGTTCAAGCTCCAACATAAAAAGAGAAAATTAGAGGACCACAAAACTAGGGAAATCATTAGTGCTAAGAGGGTAAGGTAAACCTTTTAGATGATGGATGAAATGACTAAGCCAAAACTTGAAAAGCTAATACTTAGTATAGATCCAGAACCACCACTACAAGTTTAAAATAATGAACCACCCCATAGAAGGAAGAAAAGAAAAGGTGAGGGATATGTGAGATGGCTTGATAAATGTCCATGGAAACTGAAGATTAACACTCCTAACCGTCGAGTTATCGATGTTAAGCAAAACCCTGCATGGGAGGAAACCCACGAGTTTTTAATTTAATGTTTTCCTTTTATTGTTTGTGTTTGCAGAAAATAAAGAATTGTATCATTTGCCATGTCTCAACTGCATTTAGGCGAAAATTCTCTAGATGACAATCTCATTAATGACCTGGTACCCACAGACATTCCAATGAATGTCGTTGCTGGTGGTGACACCAATGATGAGTATGATATGAGAGATCATGTCTCTCCCATTTGTAACTCACCTCATCCTCGTTCTTTGCTTGGCTAGGTTCCACCTGTACACACTGCACTGTATTTTTCTAATATTTTTTACAGGTACTTCCTTCGGAAATAGGCAATATGATTAGCGGCTTCAAGAAAGTGAAGTTTCAGCAAACTCAAATAGCTCGTAGTACAAGACGCCAAAGTAGAAGTGTTCAGCGAAGACATGGACAACAAGGGAAGAATCAGAGTGAATTTGGTCGTGGTGACACACAATGACATTCATACAAGTTCTATCTTTCCTTTACCACCTTTTATCAAAAAAATTGAGGACAATGTTTGGTTTAAGTGTGGGGGAGGAATTTTACCATTTTCTAGTTAGATTTACTATTTTTTAGCATGATTTTAAAAAAATCTATTGAATGTTTCGTAGCGTCTTTGCATGTGTTTTCAAGTATTTATGCATAAGTTTATGTAGTTTATTGATTTCCCCATTCCCATGAGCCACACCAAATAAATTGAATTTTTTTTAGTTAAAAATAGTGTTTCTTTTGAAAATCATAGGTTACAAACAAAATTGAGGTTGAATTGTGAGACTTGGGAAAATTCCACAAGATCGGTATCGTTCTGACACCGTGTGCCTACCAACTATGGAAATTAATTTAAGTAATTGTTATGTTATAGCCTTAAGTTCTCACCCCTTTAGTAGTCCCTAATTAATTTATTTAGCAGTCAGCACCATCCTAAGCACACACTGAGTTAGAAACCGATGCAAATAAGTGTATGATCTCAGGCTTAAAAAGGTAAATAAAGAAAAAAAAATGAATGAATGAAAAGAAATTCTCCTTCTAAGTTAGGTGATCCTCACCTGATCATTTAGCCCATGGTGGCACAATTCAACCTTGAACTCGAATAGATGGATGTGAAAGTTGTGTTCTTGTATGATGATCTTGATGAAACAATCTTGGTGAGGCTACCTGAAGGGTATGTCGAAGAGGGGAAAGAAGATTATGTGTGGAAGCTGAAGAAATCCTTATATGGACTGAAACAATCTCCTCGGCAGTGGAATAGGAGATTCGACAAGTTCATGGCACGCATAAGTTTCATTAGAAGTCAGATCGACCACTGTGTTTACTTCAGATTTCGACATGGTAATTCATTTGTTATTTTGTTACTTTATGTGGATGATATTATAATAGCAAGCAATAATGTTGAAGATGTAATGAGGGTGAAGGTTGAACTCAATAAGGAGTTCGATATGAAGGATCTGGGAGTTACGTTCAGGATTTTTGGGATTGACATCTGAAGAGATAGAAAATAGTCGAAATTATGCTTATCTTAATAGGCATACCTACAGAAGATTCTAAAAAAATTGGTATGTAAAATTCAAAGCCTATTGTGACTCCGACAAACGCGCTATTCAAGTTGAGTATAGATCAGTTTCCCAATATTGATGTCGAAAGAGCTTATACGAATAATATTTCATATGCTAACATAGTAGGTTCTTGGATGTATGATATGGCATGTACTAGATCAGACATATCATATGCAATAAGTCTTGTAAGAAGGTACATTTCAAATCCTAGAAAGGCTCACTAAAAATAATTTAAGTGGATTTTCAGGTAGATAAATGGGTCTCTGAACAGAGTCCTAATATATGGTGTAGCCTTGGGTGAAGATAATAAAGCAGGAATCGAAGGATATTTCGACTCTAATTATGCAGGTTGTATGTTTGGTACATCAATCAGTTGAAAAGCTACACTTCAGAAGATTGTTTCCTTATTAACCACTAAAGCGGAATATATCGCCCTAGCTGAAGCTGTGAAGGAAGCATTGTGGCTCAAAGGTTTTGCGAAGGACTCAGCCTATCATGAACAAACCAAGCACATTGATGTAAGGTTTCATTTCATTTGTGGGATAATCGAGCATGGATAAGTCCAAGTGCTAAAGGTTTCGGCGGATTGCAATGTTGCTGATATGATCACCAAAACGTTTCTCAGTTGCAAGTTCTTCCATTGTATGCGGTTGATAAAGTTGCATGAAGAAAGCTAGTTTGTTTCTTAATGTTATAGAGTTTGTTCCAAGGTGGAGATTTGTGAGATATTGGATCAAACGCTAGTTTTAGCATGTCAGCGAAGTTTGCTCACATGATGATGTCGAAGTAATGCATGTTGTAGTCGAATATTGTTGTAACATGAATTAGTCAATATTTTTAGGTTTGTTAGCATGTTGAATTGGGCTTTTCTTGTAAGCCCTAAGTTGGCTTGTAATGGATAATTGTTAAAGGACCATTAGGTTAGTGTGTTAGTTTTCTTACAAATAATATGCTAGTTTCTCATCTTGTATAAGGAAAAATAGGAAGATAAAATCCTAATTCAAAAGTGAGAGGGTTATTTGTTATTCTTGCATACTTGTAATCTTGTTTTAAGAGAAAGGAAATAATATAAATTTATAACCAAATACTTATTGTTATCCTTGTGGTTTTCATAAACCTTAACCCTTGTGGCTTTCTTGCTGATCAAGGGACCAATTGTATTTTGTTTCTAGGGCATCCAACTTAGGGACCAATTCATCTTCCATCTTTTCTTAACACTCCGAGCCTTCTTAATATTTGCATCAACATTTTTCTCTTTCTATATCAACTTTTTCACCCTCAATACGAGCATAGTCTCATGCAAACTTTGACATCAAAAGCAATTTTTTTTTTGAAGTCATCTTTCGAAGATTCATATTTGACATTGGGAGTAGAAGAAATTTCAACAAGCTTTTCTTTATCCTTCCATTTGACTTCCTTTCGACCAATTGGACGATGTAACAAAGTAGGTGGTGGTGGATTATATTCGTTGCTCGTTGGTGTTAATGGATTCGAAGATGGGGAATATGCTCCTGAAGCTGAATTCTTTATTCTTTTTGCAAAAGATTTTGATGAACCTTTGAGCCATTTAGGTTCATATTTCAATAATTTCCATGCAACCTAAAATGTAAACTTTTCACCTTCATCTTAAAAATAAATTTTATACGCAACTTGCATGATATTGTTCTCGGAGCTCCCGCTTTTCTGTGTAGATACAGTTTGTTTGTAGCATCCAACAAACTTTTGAATAGATGGATTTATTTTGTGTCACCTACCTTTTAATTCCATCGGTTTCCTCTCTTTGTCATTACTGAATGAGAATTTCATCCTCTCTTTTTTGGAACCTTTATTTAGGCGTATTTACAACCGGTGCAGATACAACTTCTTCACCAAGGTTAGTATTTTATACGATACCTTGAGTGCACACTACAATAAAATTGTGACACTCATTTATAGTGATGCCTTGATATTTGTCACTAAATATTACTTTTAGCTACAATTGTTTTACTTTGTAACTAAATGTTACCGGAGAGGATCATGAAATGCAGTGGAGCAGCATCAAATGCTTTGGAACATTTCGCCTTCTGATAAAGTATCTGAGAGGTTGGTTATCTCTGGATGGAATGCAGCTTTTGAAGAACTTAAAGGAAAATGTAAGAGCTCTCTTTTACAACTTAGCTTCAGTTTATGAGTAATTTGAGTTACATAGTATTCTATTAATATTTATATTTTTATAATAATGAAAATGAGTTGGTGGTATCTTTTACTCCCCCTTTAAGCACAACTAGTTCAGAAAGATCTGAAATGGATTTGCATTTGATTTGTTGGGGGTGATGTTGTTTGTTACTGCAGGAGCATGGATCGATCGAAGTACTTTACAAATGGGCATGTGCATGGGAAGTATGTAGGGAATATACGCAATGCATCTATCACTGTTTTTCACTTATTATGATTTGAACAGTAGTAAGGTTTCTGTATTTTTCAATAAATGGTTTAGCTTTTTTTGAGTGCATGTTGGATTTGAAATAGGATTTGCGTTTTGAAAACTTTTTACATAGCTAGTATTTCAAACTTAGTATTAGGGTATGGTTTGATGTGAAACTGAATATGGTGTGGGATTTGTTGCACCCAAAAATTTTCCCTCCTTTTGTTGTTTCGATCTTTTTGTAATTCATACATTACATTCGCATTTATATTAAGTCATATCCATGATTTCACTTTTTGTTTTCCTCAAAGTTTGGGATCATGGATTCCTCTTGGTTAGGTTTTACTGAATTTCGGGGATCTTATTCCACTCAAAAGTTTGGAGGTGGACTTTAAAGAGCTTTATCATAGATGTTTGTATCATGTTTCATCAAATGGTCAGGATAGTCTTTACTTTTCAAACATCGAGATTTACCAAATCGTCAAGTTAAGGTTGTGTGATTTGGGATTAAGGGAAGATTGATCTAAAGACGCTTTATGACTGAGACTATCATTCCTCTGGTTACTTAACATGCAAGTTTATGTTCAGACTAAAGATAAATTGTGGTTGGGGTGCTTTGAATTAAGATTCTTTTTTAGGTCTTAAGAAAACATATTGTTAGCCCTCCTCATTCAAGTCATTCAGGTCATAAGGGTTATTATTTATTTCCAAGGCTATTTTGAAGTATTGTCTTTTTGTTACAAGAGATTTTTGTCGGTCGTTATCAAGTTAATGCATATTACTCTCAAGACATGTTCTTTTAAAGTTTGACTTTGAAATAAATAGGACTATTCAAATTCTACAAACTAATTTCAAGTTCAAGGTTGGAGAATGTCACGCAAGGAATTAGAATTGTATTGCCAAAATGTTTTCTAGTTAACAATGTCAGAACTCAAGTATTGTCAAGACATGTTACATTCAAAATTGCAATTGAGTAGAAAATGACACATTTTAGTCCAAATTTTACATCATCAACCTCAAAAATGGGTCTAATTGTACACAAATAGGCGACCAATCGCATGATTACAATGACAGCGGGGTGGTCGACAGTGATCGTGGATCCACATCAAGAGTATATTGCTACCTGTCCAAAAGGATCCAAATCCGGGAAGCAAACATTCAACAATACGAGCAGCTGATAGCATATTCAGAACCATACCAACAATGGTGTTACAAGAGCAATAATTGTGACAGCTACATCACTGTGAGGCCAGCGGCTTCAAGACCTTCGGCCTGCATCATGCTTTTCTAATGAAAAAAATACCATCCATCGCCGCTATAACTCGTCTATTGTCCGAAACGACTTGCAAATGCCACTGCTACATCAGGTCATCCATCCTGCAAAAAACAATCCAGCCAAACCAATGGTAAGCCTCAAGGGTTAGCAAAAGTATTCTTTTCCAACCTGCAAAAAACAATAGCAGCGACATATTTCCGTATCCGCAGTTGTCTTCGTTAATCATGAAGAAGAAAAAAGATTGAATATATGTCTATCATCCAATGTGGGATTCTAGTCATTCACACAAAACATAACCATGACAGCAGCTTCCGAGATAATACCCAATCCACTAGCTTTCGTATTCATTTACGCGGTCCACCATCTCGTGAAATTGCAAGGACGAAAGCTGAACAACAAGAACAAGAAACAACATCAACAACAACAGTAGCAGGAGTGGTTACTGTCAAATTTTCCAACAATAATAATAACAAAAATACCTTTGCATTTTTTCTTCCTCAACTTCTCCTTCGTTTTCACTCCTGAATCAGGATCCATGTTGCTACTAATCTACGATGGGTAGTTGATTGAATTGGAGCGGAAATGTATCATTCGGATCTACTTTGCTAGTGGTGGTAATGATGGCAACTGCGGGTGTGGCACTTGCTTCTGGTTTAAGAAATGTAAATGCTGCAGGTTCAGTATTTGTTGCAGATAGGTTGCCTGAGGAAATCCTTGGCATGAAAATTAAGGATGATAAGGAAATAGAAGCAAGTGTGGTAGATGGAAATGGTATAGAAGCAGGATATGTGATTATCACTACTATTGTCGGTAAAATGCTTGGAGGCAAGCGAAACTGTGGCTATAAAGAAAGCTTCTTCAGAACAAGAGGTACAAGAACCAGGAGTTACAAATAATGTGCCTTTTGAATTACCCCAATGTTGTAACTGTGAAGCATGGTTTCTTTTCAACAACTTAAAAAGGTGAATGTCATACCCTAAATTTGTCCCACTTGCATTTTTACTGTTATTTGTATTGTTCATTAACCAAATATAAAAAAATGTTTCTTCCTTATTGTCCGAATTCAGGATCTTGTCAGGATGAGCCATGAAGGTGTGTTTTTATTATTGGTATTAGATTGATGGTTGAAAGAACCTAAGAGAAGGTTCTATGCAAGGTTGATTATATTCGGTTACTTGTTGAAGACAAATAAGTTTCAAAGGTTCTATTCAAAGGAAAATTTCAAATTCCATTTGTCACCCTACATGAATCCATGTGTGACAAAGTTTTGAAGTACAAGGTCCAATTTATTTTCGAAGAAGACATTATGAGACATCAAGGGTTCAAAATTAAGCTTTAGAAAAATTGTTTGAATTCATCCGTTTGTATTTAGGCGTGATCCATTCATGGGTTTGTTTTCTCTATTATTGTGCTAACTTTTGTAAATCAAAGGGTGGTGGTTGTGGTTGTTAAGATTGATTATTGTCCAAACAAAAAAAATTTTGATTGAAAGATAAATGAGGAATTAAGGAGGGCACAACAAAAGAAATGGTATTCTCTCAAGGAGTATGGATTTACTGAGGGGGTGATGTATAGGCATATCTCATATTTCAAGACGTGCTAAATATTCAAAAGCAAAAAAAGAGGGGTTATTCATGGAAGTTTTCTTTCTATCCAAAACATGACTTTTTAATTCAAGGCCTTATCATGAGAAGTCCACTTCAAGGACTGAGTTGGCGCTGTTTATTTTTTCAGGGTCACAATCTCATATCAAGCCATGATTTAGGGTTTAGAGGGAAATACATCAAGGATCTTTGTTCAAGAATATCACATGCTACATGTTTTATGTCTCGCCAAGACTCTCGGGTTAAAAGTGAAAAGCATCATTCAAAAATCATAAAGGTATTACAAACCAAACATCAAGTTTATAAATCGTACATCGAAGAATCAAATCCTATGCTAGCCTAGACAACATTGTTTGTCTCTAAATAAACTTCACCCAAGTCTCAATACTACCTGCTCCTAAGAAAAGTTCCTTTATCCACTTGCCAATGTCAGCACCAACTTGCAGGAGGTCTCTATCGTCATGCGTTATCTTGCCATGGCCATAGCTCTTCCTTATTGTGACAAGCATCCTGCATCTAAATTGCTCACCTACAAGAAGGTACAAGAATTCATAAGTTCAAACAAACTTCAAGTCTAAGCCGTGAATTGCACACTGTTAAGCCACATTCCGAATACTCAACCATATACGCAGTCAACGCTGTTCCCACCTGTGAATTTACGACGTTCTGATTCCCTCATGTTATCAGCATCAAAGTTTCAGCCGGTTTCCATCAGATGTAAAGTTGCAAGAGATAGCATCACACACCTTTGCTTCACATCGTCGAGGCCTTTACCAAGCACGTCCAATTTCCACGTTATATGCCGATTTCAAGCTTGCCAAAGCATTGGTTATGCAGCCATTTCAAACCTGCGCAATATCGAACAAGGAGGCTTATTAGTGTATAAGCAGAAGAATGAGCAGGGCTGAGGAAACATGGACGCACATGATTATAACAATGCAGAGGCTTATCTCACAAGATGCAAACAGGTCTTACTAGCATGAGAACTAACATCTAAGCTCAAAAGCGCACTCGAAGACAGAGTTACAAAACAACTCATTTCCGTGTTTTAATATTGGAAATTTTAAGGAAGCACGAGTTACCTTGAGCCAGCATGGAGTGAACGTGCTTTCATCGCAAACTGAAGATCAAAATCTTTAGGGACTGTAATTCTTGCTACTGTTAAAGTGGAGCCTGTTTTTGTAACTTTCGTGTTAGTTAGGCCAGATTGTCACCATAGTTTGTCAGTTGCACGTCTTGCTAGTACCAGTCAAGGAGTCCTAAGCTTGCAGGCGTCTTCTCCGTTTTTTGATTATGTTGCAGATGCATCCTGTGAATCAAGGAAATGTGAGTAAGCATAAAACACTGCAGAGGTGAAGCTGAAGTTACAAGATTTGAAACCCTCAAATTCTCTGTTTGAAAACTAAGTTTGAGTTACAAAAATTTCTAATTTCATCAAAAGCTTACAAAAATACATTCAACATCGGTGCCTAAGTTCCATTCCAAAATCTAATGAAATTTGTCTCAAGCTTCTCGTCAAGTTTTACCGTTTCCTTGTTCGGAAGGCTCCCAGTAATTTCGATGTTGTTATCCTTAAGCGTCTTTTCATGAGCAAAGTCAATAGGCCACCGCTATCTCTCTCTAGGTTGATTCGCTACATGAAGGGAAAGGAGGGTAAGACTGTTGTAGTTGTGGGGGCTGTGACCGATGAAATTTGAGTTTATGAAGTGCCTGCAATCAGTGTAAATACTTTAAGGTTCACAAGAACTGACAGAGTTGGAATTATGCAGACTGGTGGGGAGTTCCTTACCTTGGATCAGCTGGCTATTCAAGTTCCTTTAGGCCAGAAAGCGGTTCTTCTTAGATGTTCCAAAAATACTCAGGAGGCCATTGTAAGACAGCTTGGGATGTGGATGGTTTGCAAAGTGTTCTGGGTGCTTTTAAGCTTACTGAGACACTACAAATTGTGCTAAGAGGTTGTGATGGCCAGCTGCTGTCTCGTTCGACTGATAACGATATTCTAGCTGGAGAAGTTGTTGTCACCTGTGCAAAGAAATCCATAACATATTTCCATGATTATTTTGATTACTAAAAGAAAAATAGTGCAGCCAGCAGGATATTATTTCCATGATTTGTTACATTCAATCAAGAGTTCACATTGCAGACATCAAAATTGAGAATAACAAAGGTCAGAATTCAGGAGAGTATGTTATGCTTCCAGAATAAATTCACAGAAAAAATATCATCTTTCCAAGATCTCACAAGTCAAAGTTTCAAACAATTTACTACAGTGACTCATATTTTAAACCAAAATAAGAGTAGAATGTCTTCATATCAGAATTTACGACAGTTAAAAAAAATTCAAATTTCATACCAAAAGTTCAATGGAATCTCAGTGAGGACCACAAAATGCTTCTAGAGGCAATCCAACTCATACCTATCACTATCTCAGTGGTCCCTACAAATCAAAAGGAATAATCAGAATTTGCACAAAATCAGGGGATATTTGGAGCACATGATTATAACAGAATTCTACACCTCATTATCCTTATCCGAATCTCACATGAATTTTACAATTTACACACGTACCAAGTACCCTAAATCTCTCTTATAAAAACCAGTCATGATTAAGCATTCAAGGAAGAAAAAAAACCTAACGTGACCTTTCTCATAAACAATCCCCATAAACCTCACTAAAGCTCATATTTTTGAAGGTTATTGAGCCTTCACATTGAAGCTCAATTAACCTGAGCGAAACCTCAAGCAACAACAACACAACACAGAGAAGAAGCAACAAGGAGGAGAAGAATCTCAGTGAATCCTTGCAAAAAAAAATCGTTTCCCGAAAACCCTAAATCTACAAAAGTTCATTCTAGAAGTTAGCAGAGCCTCACATTAAAGTTCTGCATAACTTGAACTAAACCTCATTCGTATCATACCACGAACAACACACAACAATACCAACAGAGAAGGAAGATTCAAAGAGACTCGGAAAAGAAGAAGCAGACAGACAAAGTAGGAGAATATGAAGAAAAAGATACATTGTAAAAGAGGAAATAGAAGGTTTCCTTTCACGTTAAAGCTTTAAATCGGATATTCTCCGATTCAGGTATGAAATACTCCTCTCTCTTGATTCTTCCCTTTCTTGATTTGCTGATAAGATCTAGGGTTGCTTATTTGGGAATAGTTTTTCTGTAGTAACTTTGATTTGTGTTTCGTGAGTTTGATTTGTGTTGGTAGTAATCATATGATTTGATGAAACGATGAATTTCTGTTTCGAAGAAACATGAATGAGTTAAGATGATGAAGAGTTGAAAGCGAGACCGCTGAGTCTGTTTGTTTCTCCCATGAGCATTTGTTTTTATGATTTGAATATTCCTCTTGTTTTAAAATGTTTTAAGTGTCAATTTAATATGAGTAATTGTTTTTAATAAAATAGCTTTTAAAATGGAGAGATGTGTTGATTCCCTTTCTTCTTTTTTCCGTTTAGTTTGATCAGATTTTTATTTCTTGGGTTTGTAATTCATTTTAATGATTTTTAAATGTATTTTACCAATTTATTTTTCTCGTTGCCCGATACTTTCTTGGTTCTCTCCCATTGGTCATTGTTATTTGTCAGCTTCATTAATAATTTTTTGGATGACTTGACCGATGATGCCCATGCGACTAGGTCTATTTTCTTTTCCCATTTTTCTTCTGGCTTTGAGTACCGTCTGGGCTTGCTAGCTGGGTCTCACGACCCAGGCCCAATAAGCTGGAAGTTGTTTGATGTTGGGTTTGTTTCCCAATGTTGTTTTCATGTTGGCCCATGTTCTTTTCTTTAGTTTTCTTATATAATAAAAATCATTTTTTGTTTTCTTTTCTTTGAATAAAAGAATAAGTTTCTAAAACATAACGTATGTTAGTTATCTCGTGTTTATTTATTTATTTGGGCCTATGATAAAAATATGATTTATCGACATTCCACTTTGCGACGTTGTCTAAATCAATTTGAGGCCGACTTTTTTTTCATTTATTTATTTATCGTTTTATCGATTTATTTCGCATTTTTATTTGGTCTATGATATTATTATTCGATTTGTGACATTCGATTTACCGACGTTGTCCAAATTGATATGAGACCGTTTTCTATCATTTCTTATGGTTTCTAATTATTTTAGATCCATTGGCATTTATCGACTTTATTCTTATTTCGGCCAATGATAAATGGTGATATTCGATTTCTAATAAATCGACGTTATCCCCTAATTTGAGGCCACACCTTTATTTTTCTTATTATTTCTCATTATCTCAATTTATTTTATTCCGGCCGATGAATAAATATTTAAATATTCGATTTCAAATAAATCGACGTTATTTAAATTAAATATGAGGCCAAACTATTATTTTATTATTATTTCGACTTTATTTTATTCTTATGGTCGATGATATAACAAACGATCTAAATGTTCGATTTCGACAAATCATTCTCATTTAGATCAATATGAGACAAATTCTATTCTTTTTATCGTATTTCTTCTATTTAAATAATTATTTGATTATAAAGTATCGCTCGACTTCTCATAGAATGATTCTAACTTTGAATCGATTCTAAGACAGTTAAAGAGCTAAATTTCGACGCTTTTCGGTTTAACTCGAGCTCCAACGGCTCCACCTTAGCTTAGTATTAGGAATCGTTCTTGCGTAATCGTTTAACCCTTAACCTCCATTTTGCATTCACCCTTCGCGATCGCTTTATGCCTCGCAATCGACCTACCAAAATGTTTCTTTAAATCCAAACCCTTGATCCAACGTCAAGTGGTTTTAGGTATTAAAACACTTTAATAATATGAGAGAAATTGTACGCCACGAGCCTTAAGTGGTAGAAAGGAGGATTACGAGCTCTCGTTATTCGCTCCGATTATTCCGTCGCAAGACATTTGGCTTGTTGGTTCGAAATAAACTATCCATAGTCTTTAGTGCAATTCGACTCCTAAAGAAAGATAATAATAGTTAAATCTTTTTCCTCTTTTAGCAAGTAATTCATTAGGCATAAACATCCTTTTGCGCGTGACAACTTAGAAGGTTCTCATCGAGTACGATGGATGTAGGGGGTGCTAATACCTTCCCCCTGTATAACCGACTTCCGAACCCCGACAATGGTTACGATGACCTTGTCTTTATCCTTTCTTCTCGGGTTTTATCTATATTTTCCCTTTCCCTCTTTGGGAATAAATCAAAATTAGGTGGCGACTCTCAAGTCAGCCCAGCCGCGACCGCATTCGCGAGGATCGTATTTTTCGAGGTACGACAGCTGGCGACTCTGCTGGGGAATGGTTCACCCCTATGCAAGTCAAGCCTAATCTAGGTTGCTTCACGCTTGTTTGTATGCTTACCTTTATGACTTACTTGATTATGTTTTACCGCTTTCTTTATCGCTTTCCATATTATACCTTGTGGTTCTTGGATCGATATTTTAAGCTTGAATGAAAGGCTTTATACCCGGGCTTTCGAGTGCAAACATAAGTTAGCGAGGTTGTGTAGTATGGGCTCCTGAGAGAACCACTCTCATGGGTTGTCGATACGAAAACCTCACTTGGAGTAGATTCTAATGAGAATACTGACAACCGTCAAGTCCTTGGTGTGTGTGCTCAGTTGTTTGCATTAGGATCGTCAACTCTGAGGACCTTTAGAACCTTTTGGTTAAAACATCGGTTGATGGTTGCGTAGTATGGGGCACCAGGGTTCGCCCTCGCGTGGCTCGATGCGAAAACCTCACTTGGAATAGACTTACTCAATGGAGTTGATTGACTGTCAAGAATATATAAAACTGACACGTGCATCAAACAATTGAGGAAGGTCCATAACTCTGAGACTTTGTTTTAAACCCCGTGTCGGTGATCGCGTAGTATGGGGCACCGAGAGACTTCCCTCCCGCGTGGCTCGATACGAAGATCTCACTCAAAAGAGATTCATATGGGGGAGTCAATCAACCGTCATGTTTATGGCGTGTGTTATGAACAGCCATACGAATTGATAACTTTGGGACCCCTAAAACTTTAGAGTCTACCCAGTGAGTTCCTGATCCGAGTATCCTCCTTCCGTACTTTGGACTTATGATACCTTGGCTTTATGTTTAACGTGTTTTATTTGTGTATCATTGCATTCATATTTTCATTCATTTTGCATTCATAGTCGCTCATGTTCATTCGTTCTCGTCTTCAGAGTTGTTGAGTACCCGTCAAGCTGATTCCTCCACGCAGATACAGAACTAGGGCCCACGAAAGAAGAAGAATGGCCGAACAAGAAGAACACAACAAGCGAGTCAGGGAAGACATTGATGACCTGAAGAGCAGTGTGAGCAAGATTATGGATATGCTCCAAATCTTGGCTACTAAGGATACTCCAGCTCAGAAGACCGTCACCTTTGAAGATAGTAGTTTTGTCATTAACGCAGAGTCTTCAAGACCCGCTAGCACATGGCCAGAATTTGGATTGCCACCGGGTTATACTCCGCCATTTGTGACTACTCAGATGACTGGTACATCCACTTTTTTCGAACCTGGAGTGTTCACTGACTCTCAACCTAATGTGCATACTGTTGCCCAAACTGCTTATGTGAATCCTCCCTTCGTGCATAATCCACCATCATCGGTACAAGGTGAGGCTGGGAATTTTGAGGACGTTAGGGAACAATGTATGACTTTGGAGAAAAGGATAAGAGCTGTGGAAGGATTTGATGTCTTCAACGCTGCCGCATCAGACATGTGTTTGGTTTCAAACTTGGTTATGCCAGACAAATTCAAAATGCCAGTGTTTGAAAAATACAAAGGAGACACTTGCCCAAAGAGCCACATGATCATGTACTGCCGCAAAATGGCCGCTCATGCTGACAAAGACAAACTGCTCATCCATTGCTTCCAAGATAGTTTGAGTGGAGCATCTTTGAAATGGTATATGGGACTCGAGAAAAGCCGTATCCAATGCTGGCAGGATTTGCTTGATGCATTCCTAAAACAATACAAATACAATCTGGACATGGCACCTGACCGCCGTCAGCTTCAAAACATGTCTCAGAAAGAAAAGGAATCATTCAAGGAGTATGCTCAGCGCTGGAGAGAGCTACCTGCTCAGGTTGAGCCTCCCTTGGCAGAGAAAGAGCTGACTGGTCTGTTCATGGACACTCTTCAGCCTCTTTACTGGGAAAGGATGATTGGCAGTGTATCATCTAGTTTTGCTGACCTAGTCACTATTGGAGAACGACTAGAGGAAGGAATTAGAAAGGGCAAGTTTGGAAGTGCCGAAGCTTCTAATGCTGCGAAAAAGTCCTCCGGGAACTTTCAGAAGAAGAAAGAGGGTGATACCCATGCTGTCAACACTGAAAGAAGACCCTACTACAGGCAACAACAGTATGGTGAAGCCCAAGTAGCCGCAGTTGCTCCTATGGTTAATGTTCCACCAGCTCGAGCTCCTCCACAAAGGAATGTTGGTCAGAATCAGACTCGCACTCCCCGGCCCAGGGCTCCCATTGATCCTATTCCCATGAAATATGCTGAGGTTTTCCCTGAACTGTGCAAAAAAGGTCTTGTTACTACTAGACCTCTCAATCCTCCAAATCCTCTCCCACCTGGATTTAGGACCGATCTTCATTGCCCATTCCATGAAGGAGCTGCAGGTCATGATATTGAGAACTGTTATGCTTTCCAAGCTCGAGTTCAAGACTTGGTCAGGGGAGACTTGCTCACCTTTACACCGAGAAAGGTTCCCAGGGTTGAAATAGATCCCATGCCAAAACAAAGTGGCTGAAGATTTGATCGAAGAATCACAAGTCATTACCTAAAGCCAGTGGATCAGACGGGAAAGCTCATCCTTGCTACTGATTAGACACTAGGCCTTGTTTCTCTTCAATTTTAATTTTCCTTGTTTGTATCATGTGTACTTGTTTCAAGACTTTGTTTGTTATTTAATGTTAATGTTAATGAAATGAGCATCGCATGTTTTTGAATCAATTCATTCACCTTCATATTTGTGCGTATTTACGCTTCCCATTTTCAAAAATTCCAAAAATGTATATATATACCATTGTTTCTCTTATTCATCTATTGCATAAGCAATGATTGGAGGGAGGATGACGAAAAATACCCAAACTGTTGAATGGTATGCTTTCAAAATAAAACCTTGCTGATGATATATAGGCATTGTTTCAACTCCCAAACACTGGAGAAATAAGGAAGTTAATCCATTGTCAATCCCTTTGAGCCTAGAAGTTGGAGTTTCTTTCTACACGAAAAAACCACAATCTTAACCCGGGGAAGGGTAGTTCTCAATTAATTCAAATACGCATTCAATTTCAGGAGGATCATTCCTTACACCGTTCAATAAGGGTTTCAAGCCAAACTTTTGTCTTCACACACATCAAATAATTGTCAAAGAAACTGATGGCAGTCATTGTCCAAAATGAAAAAATCCGCTAAGTCAACACCTAAAAGGCGACTTAGGCAAAATAAAAGCATCCCGGTGGACTGAAAATTTCAAAGATACAGTCCAGGTAAAAGTTAGGGATAATAAGAATTAAGTCAAAAGAGGTCATCAAAATTCCTCAATTAATACAAAGAAAAGTTGACCTGAAGTCCTCATAAAATAAGACAACAAAATGTTGCGAAGAAGCAATGACTGTTATCCAATAATCCTTTGCCTTTGGAGCCATCCTCAATGGTGCAACCTCAAATAACCTGGATGCATATGTTGAATTAGTTGAGTGTAGGATTGGAGATCATCTCGGAGAATGGGTTGGGTAAAAAATTAAATTTTGAGCCTTATATCCTTTGTTTCATAAACCGTGAACCAAACCACGTTACAACCCTTTAAAGACCTAATTGAAGTTCGGTTTGTTTCGAAAGCATATCTCAACAAGGTTGCGTAAGCTGACTCCCCAAGAGTTTTGCCAATCATTTGCTTTGGTATCATACCTTTTCCATATTTTTCAATTTTCATTATCTTTCACCTTGCACTTTGTATGACTTAATAAACAGTGCATTCTTGCCAGTATATTCATTTTCTTTACACAAATATCATTCCAATAATGATTTTGATTCCAAAATTTGCGCTTGAGCATTGTATTAAAATTAACATTTTTGAATGAATATTTTATTTGCAAGTAAGCACTCATTATCAAGGAATTCTAAACAATTGAGAAACTTGATCAGTGGTCTTATCAGGGGCACATCACAGTCCAAGATTTTGTTACTCAGAAGAATTTTCTTTCTAGACTCATGCTGGGGCAAACATTTCAAGCCACCAGTCAATCAGTCACTTCAGAATCATTCAACATGGGGCAGTCTACTTCAAGCAACCCCCAAGCAAAGCTTATCACTCCTTCCCAAAAGGATCAACATTTTGATACTTCTAACAAGTGTGATATAAGTTGTGTTCAGGATATCTTTCAAGGGGCATAGTTGGTAAAGTTCACTGTGTTGTGGAATCAACTGTTTCAGCCGCACCTCTCCAAAGAGTCTTATCCTGTGGTCTCAGCATTTGCATTGCAATCATTGCACCATTTGCATCATACAATTTCATACCGAACATAGCACGAAGTTTACTTCATGCTCATATGCATTTCTCGATGTCTTGTTATCTTACCTTATAGTCGAAGTCCAACTCACTTGGCACCTACCAAAGCAGTTGTGTCTGTCACCCTGTCTTTCGTGTTTATTTTTTCTTTTCCTTCAAATTTGTCTTATTGATAAATTTGGCGTGGATATTTTCTTTTCCTTCAAACTGTGTTCAGTTTGGCGTGGAACCTTTTTTCCTTCAAACTATGTCAAGTTTGGCGTGGAACCTTTTTCCTTCAAACTGTGTTAAGTTTGGCGTGGAACCCTTTTCCTTCAAACTGTGATAAGTTTGGCGTGGAATTATTTTCCTTCAAATTTGTCTTATTGATAAATTTGGCGTGGAACCCTTTTCCTTCAAACTGTGTCAAGTTTGGCGTGGAATCCTTTTTTCCTTCAAACTGTGTCAAGTTTGGCGTGGAACCTTTTTCCTTCAAACTGTGTTAAGTTTGGCGTGGATATTTTCTTTTTCTTCAAACTGTGATAAGTTTGGCGTGGAATTATTTCCCTTCAAATTTGTCTTATTGATAAATTTGGTGTGGAACCCTTTTCCTTCAAACTGTGTCAAGTTTGGCGTGGAATCCTTTTTTCCTTCAAACTGTGTCAAGTTTGGCGTGGAACCTTTTTCCTTCAAACTGTGTCAAGTTTGGCGTGGAATCCTTTTTTCCTTCAAACTATGTCAAGTTTGGCGTGGAACTCTTTTTCTTTCAAACTGTGTCAAGTTTGGCGTGGAATCCTTTTTTCCTTCAAACTGTGTCAAGTTTGGCGTGGAACCCTTTTTCCTTCAAACTGTGTCAAGTTTGGCGTGGAATCCTTTTTTCCTTCAAACTGTGTCAAGTTTGGCGTGGAACCTTTTTCCTTCAAACTGTGTTAAGTTTGGCGTGGATATTTTCTTTTTCTTCAAACTGTGATAAGTTTGGCGTGGAATTATTTCCCTTCAAATTTGTCTTATTGATAAATTTGGCGTGGAACCCTTTTCCTTCAAACTGTTTTAAGTTTGGCGTGGAACCCTTTTCCTTCAAACTGTGTTAAGTTTGGCGTGGAACCTTTTTTCCTTCAAACTGTTTTAAGTTTTAGGTGGAACCCTTTTCCTTCAAACTGTGTTAAGTTTGGCGTGGAACCTTTTTTCCTTCAACTGTTTTAAGTTTGGCGTGGAACCCTTTTCCTTCAAACTGTGTTAAATTTGGCGTGGAACTCTTTTCCTTCAAATTTGTCTTGTTAAGAAAATTTGGCGTGGATATTTTCTTTTCTTTCAAACTATGTTAAGTTTGACGTGGATCCCTATTTCAAGTGACATTCCTTTTAATTTTCTAGTTGAAGAGTTTGATGTCTCCCTTGGTATACCTTCGTAATTTGGGTTTCATTCCACATCTAGTACTTTTCTAGATGTTACGGGCGTTGATTTCCAAAATTGGTGTTTGTGCATCCATAGATTTTTCTGGATGTCTTTTTTACTTTTCTCAAGGTTTATTTCTCTCATTTCAAGTATTTATGACTATTCTCTGTTACCCAGACAGATTTTCATAAATGTCTTGTTTTTCCACAGCCAGTTTCTTATCTTATCTTTTTCATTGTTTTCTTCTCATTCAATCATTTCATCATCCCCGCAGACTTTATGTCATCGCATTCCATATCGCATTCAAACTGCATTAGATCCCTAGCAATTGCATCCATATATGCATACCTCTCAAATTTTAACATCGCATTGCATTTTTGCATTGGACAAAATTTTGGGTCTTCTTATATCTAATTGACTTTCACTTTAGAATCGAATGCCTTGCAGCAGTTCACTTCAAGTTTAAGACAATTAGATAGGGGCATCTGTCATACCCTAAATTTGTCCCACTTGCATTTTTACTGTTATTTGTATTGTTCATTAACCAAATATAAAAAAATGTTTCTTCCTTATTGTCCGAATTCAGGATCTTGTCAGGATGAGCCATGAAGGTGTGTTTTTATTATTGGTATTAGATTGATGGTTGAAAGAACCTAAGAGAAGGTTCTATGCAAGGTTGATTATATTCGGTTACTTGTTGAAGACAAATAAGTTTCAAAGGTTCTATTCAAAGGAAAATTTCAAATTCCATTTGTCACCCTACATGAATCCATGTGTGACAAAGTTTTGAAGTACAAGGTCCAATTTATTTTCGAAGAAGACATTATGAGACATCAAGGGTTCAAAATTAAGCTTTAGAAAAATTGTTTGAATTCATCCGTTTGTATTTAGGCGTGATCCATTCATGGGTTTGTTTTCTCTATTATTGTGCTAACTTTTGTAAATCAAAGGGTGGTGGTTGTGGTTGTTAAGATTGATTATTGTCCAAACAAAAAAAATTTTGATTGAAAGATAAATGAGGAATTAAGGAGGGCACAAACAAAAGAAATGGTATTCTCTCAAGGAGTATGGATTTACCGAGGGGGGTGATGTATAGGCATATCTCATATTTCAAGACGTGCTAAATATTCAAAAGCAAAAAAAGAGGGGTTATTCATGGAAGTTTTCTTTTTATCCAAAACATGACTTTTTAATTCAAGGCCTTATCATGAGAAGTCCACTTCAAGGACTGAGTTGGCGCTGTTTATTTTTTCAGGGTCACAATCTCATATCAAGCCATGATTTAGGGTTTAGAGGGAAATACATCAAGGATCTTTGTTCAAGAATATCACATGCTACATGTTTTATGTCTCGCCAAGACTCTCGGGTTAAAAGTGAAAAGCATCATTCAAAAATCATAAAGGTATTACAAACCAAACATCAAGTTTATAAATCGTACATCGAAGAATCAAATCCTATGCTAGCCTAGACAACGTTGTTTGTCTCTAAATAAACTTCACCCAAGTCTCAATACTACCTGCTCCTAAGAAAAGTTCCTTTATCCACTTGCCAATGTCAGCACCAACTTGCAGGAGGTCTCTATCGTCATGCTTTATCTAACCATGGCCATAGCTCTTCCTTATTGTGACAAGCATCCTGCTGTAATACCTCAAAATTTGCCCTCTCATTTCCTCAACATTTTGCATAGCATTTTGCATATATGGATTCATAAAATAACCAAAAACATTGCATCATATATAGCATAGCCGAGGCGTGGGTATGTGATCAATGATCGGAGCAACCGAAAGTTATGAAGAGGCTACCGAAGGGCCACAAAGCTTCTCAACCTTGTGCAAAGGGTTCACAATATCCCACAAGTCTTCACTTGAAGCCACAAGTCATGGAAAGTTTTGGTTTGATTGAAGGAGGCAAGCAGTGCAATACTTCTTGAGGGAAAAGAGCCGAATTAGGGTTTCATTTCTACAGGGGTTCTACATAAATTTTTGAGTCGAAGTGGATTTCTTTGACTTATATATGATGTCAAGTGCCTAGGGTTCAAATCTCGTCCACAAATTCATTTTGGAAGGGGTTCGACTGGCCGGACGACGGAAAATCGAGGAATTGGAGAAAAGGCAATCGGGCTAGGTAAAAAGGGTCGACTCCGGACTTTTAAGATCGAGATCGTGAAATTAGGGTTACAATGATCCTATGGTTCAAACTTGATCAAGAAATGATGGAGGAATCATAGAAAAACCAAAGAAAAATCATTTGAAAGGTAGTTAGTTTCACCATTTCCCTCCACCTTTCCTTCCACTTTCTTTCCACACTTCCTTTCATTCTTTCCGTCTCATTTTTCCACTTCAATTCCACTCCATTTCCCTTGGAAACTTCCACCACCTTCCACCATTTTCTAGAGTGTTCCAAGGAATATTCCCTTTTCCAACCCTAACCCTAACTAACTTCCAAACCTAATTTTGGATCCCAAACCTAATATTTGGGCCCCAAACCCAAACCTAGCTCCTAGCCTAGTCTCTATTTAAGCCATTTTCATCCAAACAAAAAGGGTTGAACACCATTTTCCAATCTCACTCTTTGATAAGCACTTTTTTCTCTCACTTTTCCTCTCCCTCTCACCAAAGCTTTTTCAAATAAGCTCTTCAAGTTTCACATTGAAACTTGAAGATCTTGAAGCTTAAGCCTCCAACCTTCATATTTTGTGGATTGAAGAAGGATAAGCTACTGAATTTTTGTGAGGATTATCGACTTATCAGAAGCACACGAAGATTCAAGCTCAAGAACGCATTTATTTTGCGATTTCTTGGTTTTCGGTTTTCTCTTCGATTCAAGCTCCGATTCTTGCAACAATCACCGAAGCACTCCTCCGCTTCGTAGGTTGGTGATCTTAATCATTTCTTCTTTAAGTTATTCTCTCCATCTCGCCATTTTTGGCATTCTTTAAGTGCTTTTCGCTTTGTTTAAAATCAATTCCGTTTCGATTATGTTTGCTTGTGATTTGTGATTTTGGTTGAATTTGGATTTAAGGTGTTAATAGATATAGGTTCTACCATGTGTAAATAAGCTCCAATTGAGTAGAAATTTGTGTTAGCATGATTAAGTGGGGGTTAGGATTGTTTAGAAGGAAGATTGTGGCCAAAAGCACTTTTTTCAAAAGCATTTTTCACTTTTTGTTCAGTGTTAACCGGTTAACGCATTTGGTTAACCGGTTAACGCATGCGTTTTTGGCCAGAATGCTGTATTTTTCTGCCCGTTAACGGGTTAACCTATATGGTTAACCGGTTAACGCTGTTCATTTTTGGATTTTTAGCCTATTTTCTTGCTCAATCTTGCTTCCTAGTGCCTCTAATGTTCATGTATGTTTAGGTAGTGATTTTAGGGAATTTTTGGGTCCATTTCCAGTAGCCAATTCATTTTTTTCGAGTCGTTTCGACATGATTCCATTTACTTTTCTATGTTTTGTGTTAAAGGTGCAAATGTGATATAAGTGATTCTTGATGTTGTTTGCTACACTTTAATCATTTGTTTCACATGTTAATTGCTTGCTTAAATCCAACATATGCTTCATGATTATTGTCATTGCTTGCTTGATTGATAAAGTGATTAAATACCATGTTGATTTTTTGCCAAAAGTGATTAAATGCTTCACATGTTCATGCAAGTTTCTTGTGCTTAATTGACCATATCTTAACATGAGTTCAATTCTGATTTTAAGCCATGCATGTGTAACAATTGATGCTTGTAGTGATACTTGTTCAATCTCATGATAAAATGCTCATGTGTGCAACATGAAAAAAGTATGTTTGTTCTTGATTGATCATTGTCATTTTTAATCAAATAAATGATGTAAATAAATTCACATGTTTGAGTTCATTTTGTGATGCATGTAGATTCATGTCAAGTGACATTAATGTGTTGTTTATCATTCACTTTGTGCACATAAATAAAAATAATCAAATTTGGATTTTGCATTTCATAGCTGTTTTTGTATATAGCTGCTGTAAAATTTGTTTGTTATATTAGTATGATGTGTGTGACTTTCTACACCTACTTTTTCATGTTGCATGCTGGCTGTAAAAAGCTGGTGGGTGTTAGGCTTAGTTTCATAGCTGTTTGTGTATTAAGGGGCTGTAATAGGTGTTGTATTTTGGTTTTAGCATTTTTCTAGTTCCTTTAGGATTAAAATAGAGTCTAGTTTAGGTCTAAGGTGCCTTAGGATTTAATTAGGATTTAATTAATGTGTGTTTGCCTTATTCTTTTTAATAAAAATGTGCATTAATACTTGTTTTGTAGTGGGGAAGATTGAGGTAAGTTTACTCCACTTTATCCTTTATTTTTTATGCATTTCTTTTAGGCTGTTTAATTCATTTTTCCTTCCATATTTGTGATTGGTAGGATTCCCCATTGTTAGGACCAACTTATCTTCCTTAGGAAGTAAGTTGCATCCTTTTTCCTTTTTTTCTTTTCCTTTTTCCATTAGGAATAGAAAACCTCACTAACCACTAGGATCACTTTGTAAATACATAATACATTAGGATTGAGTCTTAGTCCCTT
The DNA here is from genome assembly GCA_963966055.1 of Lathyrus aphaca. Lineage (NCBI taxonomy): Eukaryota > Viridiplantae > Streptophyta > Magnoliopsida > Fabales > Fabaceae > Lathyrus > Lathyrus aphaca. The sequence goes on from OZ014524.1 coordinate 86,753,507, forward strand.
AGATTTTTCCTTTTATCAATTTGAGTCATTCTCTTTCTCATCTCAAAAGAAAAGCAATAAAACACTTAATAAAAACCGAACAATCTTGTACGACACGAGACTTTGTTGCGGAGTGTTTATACGCGTCCTGTTTCGGGGCGAGGTGTAAATACTCACCGCGATGGATAGGTCTTAGTACAAGACAGTTCACAAACAAATTCAAAAACACTTCTTTTAAAAAGACAAAAACAAACAATAACCGACTATCCTGCGGGAACTTCTCTTCTCATCTCATTCACTCACAACGCGAACTCGCGGCGACTTGTCTTTCATGCAAGACGGTAAACGCACTCGTACCAGACGAGCCTGCAACACCTGAGCATAGACATACGCAGTTCCAGCTGTAAAAAACACAAACAAATAGTTCCCGCCTAGGTTAGGCGAACTACGTCGACTCTGATCCTTATTATCCCGATGAGGTACGTAGGCAGCGGGGTAGGGCCCGTTCGAGCACATTCTTTATTTTCCCTACATTTCCCCTTTTATTCTCTTTTTCTTATTTCAGTTCATTTCTCATTTTCCATTCCCTTTATTCCAGTAGCGGTTTTATTCAGCAGCATTCGTATTTTCTCACCCTTTGAAACAAGCAAGCAAGCGTGGATCCCGTCGGGTACGACGGACGGATTGGGGTGCTAATACCTTCTCAATTCGTAACCGACTCCCGAACTCAGATCTTTGGTTCGCAAGGCCTTGTCCTTTCCTTCTTCCTCAGGTTTGTGCAACATTACCTTTCCCATTCTTTCGGGATAAAAATGTCTGGCTGGCGACTCTACCTTTCCGCGCCACTTTCGCGTTTGTACTAGGATGAAAATCCCGGGAGCGACAGCTGGCGACTCTGCTGGGGAACAACCTGATTCTTCCGGTTTCCCTTGTAGAGTCAATCCTAGCGCCTGTTTGGTTTTGTTTCTTTGGGTGTTTATATGTTTGTTGTTGTGTGCTTTAGTTTAGCTTTACTGTTTTCATTTACAGTTTTATTTACAGTTTTACTTTATCGCATTTATTTACCGCTTTCAGTATTTTATTTTCCATGCATCATATTATACTGGACTGTCTGGCTGTGCTGGTTTTCATTTTTTCTGTGGGTGGGAGTTACTGTGGGATAAGCCAAATACCCGGCTTGAGTGCACCATAGGATTAGCGTGGACAGGCATTGTACTCTTATGGTATCTCACCATGATGGGTGGCGATGTGTTCCACACCCAGATTGCGACCGTCTTGGAACTACTCTGTGTGGGGATTACCTCACTTCAGGGTACGACCTTGATAGTTATGTGCATCTGGTGACCGATCTTCGAGAACCTTAATGGAAACACCCCTCTCCAGTGATGACAGTGGCAGACCACATTTGTTGGCAAACCCACTCGCATCCGAGGGTCCATTGGGAACTCGCATAGGATGGCCTGGTTCTCTCATAGGAATTCAGTTAAAGCAAACTGTTCGTATGACGATAGTATTGTACCCTTCGGGATGAATGTACTATTGTTTCTCGACTCAGTGCTTGAAGCTGGAGACTTGTGAGGGATGCTTGTTTTTTCCGGACTCAACTGAGACCTCCCTGCGTAGTATATAATACCAAACCGATTCCCTGATTTGGTCATGAGCCATTTCTCGGAGATGGTGAACGTATTATTGCTATTCGGCTTTGAGAGTCCGTGATGTTGACCCGAGTAGCACACCCGTGAGATTGGGAGGGGTTTACAGGTTTGCAGGAACCCTGGTACCTTCAGCATACCCACTTTGCCTTTGGTTCAGTTTTTGTGATCTGGATTTCTGTTCTTAAGTTATGGACCCCGGATCAGAGGGATGATTATTGTGATATCTGGATTTTGAGACTGTGCACCGACACCTGATTATATGATTGGCACATCACAGACACTTCACTGATCACATGCCTTGCCTTGCATAAACATCATATCATCATTAATCATTTGTGTTTCTTTTATTCTCAGGGTTTGCATTATTCCCGGTTCCTGGTCATATCTTTGCTTCAGAATGGAAGACGTCAGAAAGAAGAATATTTTCTACAAGTTTTTTGATACCAAAGTGGACTTGCTCAAGCAGATGGTGTCTCTCATTACCCCGGGGCATTTGGATTTCTTCAAACAGCAGTATGGTGATATTTTGGATATGGTTTTCAGCTTGGATAGTTCACAGAAGAGTGCCATTCATACTTTGCTACAGTACTATGATCCTAGACTCCGATGTTTCACATTTCCGGATTTCCAGCTAGGTCCGTTGCTAGAAGAGTATGTTGAGATTCTAAGACTACCGATTCAAGATCAGATTCCGCTCAATTCAGAGATGACAAGACCAACTCACACCGACATTGCTAAGGCTCTTTATTTGAGCCCATCAGAAGTATCTGCTAATTTGGTTTCCACCAAGGCCGGGGTGCTTGGTTTTCCCTTAGAGTTTCTGGTCAGAAAAGCTGAAGAGAGTGCCGTGGAAAAGCAGTGGGATTCAGTTTGCGCTATCTTGGCATTATCTGTGTATGGGATAGTTTTGTTTGCTGATATGGACAAGTTTGTGGATATAAATGCAATTCATTTGTTTGTGTTGAAGAATCCGATACCTACTCTCCTAGGTGACTTGTATTATTCGGTGCACTATAGGAATGAGAAGAGACGAGGTGGATTGGTTAGATGTTGTGCTCAGTTGTTCTACACTTGGTTTATGAGGCACATCCCTATTGCTGGAGTGTTTAGGGATCCCAATGTAATATGGTCGCAGAAGCTCAACACGTTGACTGCCAAAGACATCAGATGGTTCACTTTGAGGTTAAAAGGGAAAGAGCTCATCTCCAGTTGCGGAAAGTATCCTAATGTTCCCCTCTTAGGAGTAGCAGGTTGCATTAACTACAACCCCATACTCTTGAGAAGACAATTAGGGTACGCTTTGAAGAATGTTCCCAAGGATTCAGAGTTGGATCAGACTTTCTATTTTCCTATGAAGGATAATCTCTCATTGGTGCGGGAGGCTGCAGGTGCTTGGAAAACGGTTATTAAGAAGGGTATAGATCGTTTGGGCAGGAGCCACAACCAAATGTTTCCCGAGTTTGAGGCGTGGGTAAGAGAAAAAGCCCAAGTGACTCTAATCCCTTTCTCTGCGCCATTACCTCCACCTACTACGGTGCCCTTGGAGGAATATCAGAAGTTAGAGGCTTTGGTTAAGCAACTGAGGGTTGAAAATCAAGAGGCTCTTAATTCTTGTCAAGCGCTGATGATCCAGAACCGTCAATTGAAAGATAGAGCTGTGCAAGCCGAGGAGATAGTCCGTCTTAAGCAGAAGGATTTTGAAGATAGAGAGCTCTACTTCCGAAAGAAAGGTTTAGCTGAGACTCATAAGACGGCCCAGCGCCGAAGAGAGAAGAAAGATCTTAGTGAAGCCAATGAAGCTGTTACTTTATGGCAGGAGAAATGGGACGAAAATCTGAAGAAACAAAAAGAGTTAGACGCCAAGCACAAGCAGGAAGTCAAAAGCCTTCAGGATTCTTTAGATGGGCAGAAAGAACTTCTCAGGAAAGCTTATTATCAAGAGGAGGATCGTATCCGGCGCGTAACAGAAAGCCAGCAGGCACTGAAGGAAGCTCAAAAGGAGATTGAAGACTTGAAGTTGAAAGCTGAGGTGAAAAGGTCGAAGGCCGAGTCGAGTCAAAGCAAGGAGAATGAAGCAGCATTTCTACAGCAGATCGAGGAGTTACATGCTTCTTCTGATACGAGGGACCTCCTCATTCAGAAGCTCATCCAGGAGCCCGGTCATCCAGATGTGGTTCAGCTGTTCCAGAGCGTCAAATGCCTTAGCTGGAGATTGAAAGATATAGAGTTCCCTAGTGTGTAATTTCGTATTGTTGTACTTGGATTACCCACAGGCTTGTTGTGGGATTCCTTATATGTGATGTACTTTTGTTATCATGATTGGCACCCTTCGGGGACTTTGTATTTTCAAACTCCAGTTTATACGATTGGTTTGTTCCGGATTTCTTGTTCGTTATTTGCACCAACACGGGGTAATGAGCACCAGTTTTTCACAGCCGTCATTATGTCTGAATATTATTTGGGTCTTCTTCCCAATTCTTATCTTCTTAATGCCAGGACCGGACACAGGAAGATACTCGGGAATAAAAGGAACACATTGCATTGCATACACATCATTTGCATTTTGTCTTTGTCTTTGCAGGTTTTTCTTCGAGATGTTTAATTTATCTGTGTTCACCAGGCAAAGATTGCGAGGGCCGCCAAGACCCGGTACATTCGACAAAATATTCCTCATCGGTACGCGACCCGCAGTAATCAAAGAACAGCAATGGACGCCATGCAGACAGAACTCAACGATGTCCGTACCAAGATGGCAGAATTTGTGACTCTGATGCAGGGGATGGCCCAGGGGCAGCAGGAGCTGAGAAATGCAATTCAAGGGTTAACTCCTCCTAACACTAATGCTCAGGCAACTACTTCCGGCGGACTAGGGGCTCCTCCCAACACTAACAACGGTACAGGTGGACCTCATGTTCCAGATCCAGCTATGGCTACGTATGTTCCTGTGCAGGACAGACAGGAAGACCAATTCCAGTACTGCAACAATGATATGGGCTTCGGCGGTGACGGGAATCTCAACGACTTCTTGGTGCTTGCAGAGAAGGTCAAGGCCTTGGAATGCAAAGACACTTTGGGGATTGACGTGTCAGATATGGGTTTAGTACCTGGGGTGGTCATTCCACACAAGTTCAGACCACCAGCATTTGATAAATACAACGGCAACTCTTGCCCGAAAACTCACCTACAGGCCTTCTACAGGAAGATTGCGGCCCACACGCGAGATGAGAAACTGTGGATGTACTATTTCCAGGATAGCCTTTCTGGAGGATCCTTGGAGTGGTACATGAAGTTGGAAAGAAGTTCTATCAGAAGCTGGAAGGATTTGGGAGAGGCCTTCCTCAGACAATATCAATACAACATTGACATGGCACCTAGCCGTACTCAGCTCCAAAGCTTGACACAGAGGAGCTCGGAGAGCTTCAAAGACTATGCACAGAGGTGGCGTGAGGTGGCCGCCCGAGTGCAACCACCTTTATTGGAAAGAGAGATGGTTGATCTTTTCCTGAATACCCTCCCAGGGCATTTCATGGAAAGGTTGGCTGGTTGTTCCTCAAGTGGCTTCTCGGACATTATCCTGACTGGAGAAAGAATTGAAAGCTGGCTCAAACAGGGGAAGATTCAAAATGGAAGCGCTTCAGTATCTGGCATCAAGAAACCCTTTGTGAAAAGGAGGGAAGGAGAAACAGGAGCAGTATACGCGCAGAGAGGAATGATGCACCAAGGATATTATCAGCAAGTGGCCCCCGTCACTATTTCAACTCCTCCAGTTCAACAACGTGTTCAGCCTCCACAGCCGCAACGCTCACAGGGGTATCAGCCAAGACCCCCTCGTCCGTACTACCCTCAGAAGCCGAGAGATAGACATTTTGAAGCTCCACCAATGTCTTACTCCCAACTGTTGAAGAATCTCCTGCAGCTTCAAATGATTCAGCTCCGTACCTTGCAACCTCCGAGGCCAGGCCAAATTCCTGAAGGTTATGATGCGAATGCTAGATGCGAGTTTCATTCTGGAGCTCCCGGCCATAGTACTGAGAATTGCAAGGCATTGAAGCATGTTGTTCAGGACTTGTTGGATTCCAAAGCAATCAATTTCGCTCCCTCTCCTAATGTGCTGGAAAATCCCATGCCTCCTCATAGGGGCACGGTTGGTGCAATTGGTGAAGGGAAGAAATTGAATTTGGTGGATAATGTAGACGACTTGCAAACTTCATTGGTTGCTATCAAGGTTTGTTTGTTGAAGAAAGGCGTTTTCCCCGGATGCGAGGATGATTGTTCAGAATGTACAGAAGCTACCAACGGTTGTAAACGATTGAAGGCCGGAATTCAAGGTATGATTGATGAAGGAGTGCTGCAATTTGACAAGATTGTGAAAGAAAGTGAAGTATCTACAGTGACTATCTTTTATGATCCATCCCAGGTTCCTTCGCGTGCCAGAGTGGCGCCAATAACTATTACCACTGCTGGACCCATAATGTACCAAAGTGACAGAGCAGTTCCCTGGAACTATGGTGGCGAAGTGTATTGCAACGGCCAAAGACAAGAGTTGGCCACGACTAGTATAATCCCAGCTCAGGTAGAGAATGTGGGAGTAGGGGGTTTTACTCGGAGTGGAAGATTGTTTGCGCCGGAAGCACTGAGAGGCAATGTGATACCACCCAGGGATACTGCCGAAGCCCAAGCTAGAGCCAGGGGGAAGCAACCTGTAGTTGTCAATGATCCAACTCCATCAACTGACCCAGATCTCACCTTTGATAAAGAAGCCGAAGAATTCCTGAGGATCATCAAGAAGAGTGACTATAAGATTGTAGATCATTTGCAGCAGACGCCGTCAAAGATCTCCATCTTATCATTACTCATGTGTTCGGACTCTCACAGGAAGGCCCTTTTAAATATTCTGAACAAGGCATACGTGCCTCAGGATATTTCCGTAAACCAGCTAGAAACGGTGGTGTCCAGTGTTAACGCCAGTCATGGATTGGGTTTCACAGACTTGGACTTAACTTCTGATGGGCGTGCTCACAATCGGGCATTGCATATTTCTCTGGAATGCAAGGGTGCAGTGCTCTCCCATGTGCTGGTGGATACTGGTTCATCTCTGAATGTCTTGCCTAAGAAGGCATTGATGAAGCTAGACTATGATGGAGTGGTGCTAAAGCCCAGTGATTTAGTAGTCCGAGCATTTGATGGATCAAGAAGATCGGTATTCGGAGAGGTGGAGTTACCTATCAAGGTAGGTCCACAAGTCTTCAATACCACGTTTTACGTGATGGATATCCAGCCGGCATATAGTTGTTTACTTGGAAGGCCCTGGATTCACTCGGCAGGAGCGGTTTCTTCTACACTTCATCAGAAATTAAAGTTTGTCTGGGAAGGTCAAGTTGTGACAGTCAGCGGGGAAGAGGATATCTTCGTCAGTCATCTAGCCTCATTCAAATATGTGGAGATGGATGGCGAAATAGTCGAAACTCCATGTCAAGCTTTTGAGCCTTTTAAGTCCGAACAAGCATCCGCCGTAGCAACTTCTCCTGAGGTGCCGAAGAAGGGGGTGTCTATAGCCTCTTATAAACAAGCGCGTGAATTAGTAGAATCTGGAGTGCGAGAAGGCTGGGGCAGCCCAGTCGAATTGCCAGAGAAGAAAGACATGTTCGGGATTGGTTATCACCCTGGGGGATCTTCGTCTGAAACAAGTGCAAAAGGTTGTCAGAGCCCGGTCACTTTCACAAGTGCAGGAGTGATAAACTACGGAAATATCAGCGCAGTGCAGGATGAAGCTGTTGATAGTGACTGTGACTTGGATGAATGGATTAGGCCTGCCGTCCCAGGAGCTCAACTTAGCAACTGGACGTCAGAAAGGCTCATTTCAGTAACATCTTTTGAAGAGTAATGTTTTTGTTTTTGTTTTCCTGTATTAAAGCGCTATGTCTTACCCGGGGCATAGTGGCTCTTTGCAAGGGTTCATTTGTTCATTAACACAATCATAAATAAAATTGACGTTTCACATTCATTTCATGTTGTTCTCTGTCTTTCGTTTTTTACTTTTGTTTTTCAAAAAGAAAGAAAAGTTTTTAAAATGGCAATGTTTCTCATTTTCTCAAGTTGTTGCTAAAGCCTTGCATGAATCATCATTCATGCAGGTGCTCGTCACCGGATCTTATCAATGACGACCCTGTTATGGCTAAGTATGACTTCGACAATCCAATTTATCAAGCCGATGAGGAAGGTGAAGAGGATTGTGATTTACCCGAAGAATTGGCCAGACTGCTCAAACAGGAAGAGAAGATGATTCAGCCGCATGAGGAAGATGTTGAGGTGATAAACTTGGGTACTGAAGAAGACAAGAAAGAAGTCAAGATCGGAGCTGCATTAGAAGAATCTGTCAAGACTCGTTTGATGGCTATGCTTCGAGAGTACGTTGACGTCTTCGCATGGTCCTACCAAGATATGCCTGGTTTAGACACTGACATTGTGGTACACAAGCTACCTCTCAGAGAAGGTTGTCCTCCGGTGAAGCAGAAGTTGAGGCGCACACGTCCAGACATGGCAATCAAAATAAAAGAAGAAGTGCAAAAACAGTTTGATGCTGGCTTCTTGGCCGTGACTAGTTATCCTCCATGGGTTGCTAACATTGTGCCGGTTCCTAAAAAAGATGGCAAAGTCAGAATGTGTGTGGATTACAGGGATTTGAATAGGGCTAGCCCCAAAGATGATTTCCCTCTACCTCACATAGATGTACTTGTCGATAATACTGCTCAGTTTTCCGTGTTCTCCTTCATGGATGGATTCTCAGGCTATAATCAAATTAAGATGGCTCCCGAGGATATGGAAAAGACAACTTTCATCACTCCTTGGGGCACCTTTTGTTACAAGGTCATGCCGTTTGGTTTAAAGAATGCAGGAGCTACCTACCAACGGGCAATGGGGACGTTGTTTCACGACATGATCCATCATGAAATTGAGGTTTATGTTGATGACATGATAGCAAAGTCCCAGACGGAAGAAGAACACTTGGTCAATCTAGCAAAATTATTTGACAGGCTTCGAAAGTTCAGACTGAGGTTAAATCCGAATAAGTGCACCTTCGGGGTTCGTTCTGGCAAGTTGCTCGGCTTCATTGTTAGTGAACGAGGAATTGAGGTTGATCCGGCCAAAGTGAAAGCAATCCAAGAAATGCCTGAGCCGAAGACTGAAAAGCAAGTGCGTGGCTTCTTAGGGAGACTAAACTACATTGCACGGTTTATTTCTCACCTGACGGCCACGTGCGAGCCCATCTTCAAGCTTCTGAGGAAGAATCAGGCCATTAAATGGAATGAAGACTGTCAGCGGGCCTTCGACCGAATTAAAGAATATTTGTTGGAGCCACCAATTCTTATGCCTCCAGTGCCAGGGAGACCTCTGATCATGTATCTTACTGTGCTGGAAGGATCGATGGGATGTGTACTGGGTCAGCAAGACGAGTCTGGTCGAAAAGAGCATGCCATTTATTACCTTAGCAAAAAGTTTACCGATTGTGAGACACGATACTCACTACTCGAGAAAACTTGCTGCGCTTTGGCATGGGCTGCTCGCCGACTAAGACAGTACATGCTGACTCACACTACTCTCCTAATTTCCAAGATGGATCCTGTAAAATACATCTTTGAGAAGCCGGCTTTGACAGGAAGAGTGGCCCGTTGGCAAATGATACTCACGGAGTATGACATACAATACACTTCACAAAAAGCTATCAAGGGGAGTGTGTTGTCAGAATACTTGGCCCAGCAGCCGATTGATGATTATCAACCCATGAGGTTTGAGTTTCCGGATGAGGACATCATGTTCCTCAAGTCGAAAGACCATGAAGAACCACTTCCGGAGGAGGGGCCTGACCCTGAATCCAGATGGAAGTTGATGTTTGACGGAGCTGTAAACATGAATGGGAGTGGAGTAGGTGCTGTTATTATCTCACCAGAAGGAGTCCACACACCTCTTGCTGCTCGGTTGACCTTCGAGTGTACTAACAACGAAGCAGAGTATGAAGCTTGCATCATGGGGATCGAAGAGGCAATAGACTTGCGAGTCAAGAACCTTGAGATCTTCGGAGATTCTGCTTTGGTGGTAAATCAAGTCAATGGCAAATGGCTAGTTCATCAAGCTCGTTTGATTCCTTACCGAGATTACGTCAGGAGGCTGTTAACCTTCTTTACCAAAGTAAAGCTGAGCTATGTTCCTAGGGACGAAAACCAGTTCGCCGATGCTCTCGCAACTTTATCATCCATGATTAAAGTATGCCGAGAGAATTTCGTGCCTCGAATTTCGATCTCCAGGCTTGAAAGACCTGCTTATGTCTTTGCCGTTGGTAATGATGAAGATAACAAGCCTTGGTACCACGACATCAAACAATTCCTGAAGGTTCAAGAATACCCGGCTGGGGCATCCAGTAAAGATAAGAAAACTCTTAGAAGATTGGCAGGAGGTTTCTTCTTGAATCAGGATGGTGTGTTGTACAAACGGAACTTTGACATGGTGCTGCTCAGATGTGTGGACAGACACGAAGCAGACATGTTAATGCAGGAGGTTCACGAAGGCTCCTTTGGTACCCATGCTGGAGGACATGCCATGGCCAAGAAGTTATTGAGATCGGGATACTATTGGATTACCATGGAATCCGATTGTTGCAAATATTCTCGTAAGTGCCATAAGTGTCAAATTTATGCCGACAAGGTCCATGTGCCTCCGAATCCTTTGAGTGTCATGTCTTCACCGTGGCCGTTCGCTATGTGGGGCATCGATATGATTGGAAAGATTGAGCCAACAGCCTCTAATGGACATCGCTTCATCCTAGTTGCTATTGATTATTTCACGAAGTGGGTCGAAGCTGCTTCCTATGCCAATGTCACTAAACAAGTGGTCGCTCGATTTATTAAGCGGGACATCATCTGCCGGTATGGAGTCCCTGAAAGGATCATTACTGATAATGGTTCTAATCTCAACAACAAGATGATGGCTGACTTGTGTCGAGACTTCAAAATAGAACATCACAACTCTTCTCCATATCGTCCTAAGATGAATGGCGCCGTCGAGGCGGCTAATAAAAACATCAAGAAGATTGTTCAGAAGATGGTGGTGACGTACAAAGATTGGCACGAGATGTTACCATTCGCGTTACATGGGTATAGAACATCAGTGCGCACTTCAACTGGGGCAACTCCATTCTCATTGGTGTATGGTATGGAGGCAGTTCTACCGGTCGAAGTGGAAATCCCTTCGTTGAGGTTAATGATGGACATCAAGCTAGATGAAGCTGAATGGCTCCGATCCAGATATAATCAATTGAGCCTCATTGAAGAGAAGCGTCTAGCAGCTGTATGCCATGGACAGTTGTATCAGCGGCGAATGAAGCAAGCTTTTGACAAGAAGGTGCGACCACAGAGGTACATGCCAGGAGATTTAGTGCTGAAAAGGATTCTTCCTCCTCTCAACGATCACAGGGGCAAGTGGACACCCAACTATGAAGGACCGTTCGTGGTTAAAAAGGTTTTCTCGGGCGGAGCCTTAATGCTGACAACCATGGACGGAGAAGACTTTCCATCCCCTGTCAACGCAGACGCAGTAAGAAAATACTTCGTGTAAAAAGGACCCGCTGGATAAAAACAGAATAAAGATCCAGGCAAAAATGGGCATCCCGGCGAGCCAAAAACAGAATAAAAGGCTCGGGCAAAAGTTAGGGAAATTTTGAGAAAAAATGTACACCCGCTGAGTTGAAAAGCCACATCGGACAACTCAGGCAAAAAAGGGTATCCCGGTGGATTGAAAACCTGAAAGGGCGATCCACGCAAAAGAGGGATTAACACGAACGACTGCGATCTGCGAGATCCATGACATACCTACAGTTGAGGCTATCCTAAGGGTTGAAGATCAGTCCATTTACTTTTTCTCAGGAGGCGGAGCGAGCGGAACGTCTTGAAGACATGCGAGTCATAACCGGGTTGATACTTGATGAGATTCATTTTTTCACATTGCCAATAGGGTAGTTTGTTTTTCTTTTAGTTGTTCCCTCATTTTAGGGAACTGCTTCCTTTGTATTGCCTATTCAGGGCCACCTTTCCAAATCAATAAAGTTCAACTTCAGTCAATTGACTATTTTACTTCTTTGTTTTTACTTTTTTCATCCAGCATTGATTGATTGTGAAAACGTTTAGCAAATAGTAACTTGCATTGTGTTATGAACATTTGAATGCTTTTCTAACTCGTGCAGGAGAATAGAAACGTTTAATACAACTCTGAAATGGTGTTGAGATACCTAGACAACGATTCATGCTATGAGCCTGGGGCAAACAGGTCCCAAACTAATTCTCTATGTTGCAGGTACTATCGATTGTGTTCATGCAGGTACAGGTACTGGTGTTGCTAACATAGCTAAAGGCTATCGTCCAGGAGGGGCATTCCCTTTTGTTTGAGCAGAAATAAATGGCTCCTAGGGTGTTTCCAATCATCCCCAGCCATGTGCAAGTTGAAATGTCTCCCAGCTAGACAGCAAAGAGTGGGTGTCGTCCCCAAGCAGAAGTCTCCCCACAGGCAGGGGCAACTCTCAGTAGTATAAGGAGTGGTTTGCCTTCCCAGCAGTTGCTTCCTCAGCAGTGTCATGCCTTTGGTTTCCAGGAGGTTCTCATCTCCCCACCAGAGTTCAAGAAGGGTCCGCCTCCAGCAGGGTTTTGGCGCTCCAATCTCAAAGTCCAATTTATTTTTGGCAGTGGCGGCTATTCAGAGTCTATGAATTATTAACAGCTTTCCCCGCAGAGTTGTTTCCTCCTCACCAGGATGAATCAGATCAATGCAGTGATCATCGTTTCTTCTCCGCCAAGTTGTATGGAATTACCTGCAGTCCCCTTATCAGGAGATCTCCTTTGCATTGTCATTCGCATAATCATCATCACATCTGCATCCTCCAAAGCGTAGCATTTCCATCGTCATGGAGCATTACGCCATAAATTCAAACATATGCATACCAGCATGGGCCAGTTTTGAGGTATATTACGTACGACTTATAACATCTTCTCAACCTGAAGTACTCTGCACAGAGGATACCATTATCATTTTTCAGACATCCTTGTCTTTTCAAGTCAATGTTCGTCGCTTATTCCGCGTCTTGTTTGGTACAACAGTCGCGTCGCAGGTTCCCGTTTTGTATAACGGTCCTGTTTGCTTGGGCTCTCGTTTATGTACAACGATCCCGTTCCATCTTGTCCTATTTTCTTTGTGTTTGGTTACCGCCTGCGGCCGGTATACCTTTGCGTCTCCATTCGAGGATGGTTTCGTGTTAGATCTGAGGATCTTTTGGATTGTCATTCGAGGATGGCATTCTTTTCTTCAAGTCCTTCCGAGGTTGGTCTTGTTGTTTGTGGCTATTATTCGAGGATAGTAGTTCACTTTTTGAGCTTATTGATCGAGGTCAGTTTGTCTCTTTTGCAAAGTCTGTCTGAGGTCAGCTTTGTTGTTTTGGTTATCAGTCGAGGCTGGTATACCTTTGCGTCTCCATTCGAGGATGGTTTCGTGTTAGATCTGAGGATCTTTTGGATTGTCATTCGAGGATGGCATTCTTTTCTTCAAGTCCTTCCGAGGTTGGTCTTGTTGTTTGTGGCTATTATTCGAGGATAGTAGTTCACTTTTTGAGCTTATTGATCGAGGTCAGTTTGTCTCTTTTGCAAAGTCTGTCTGAGGTCAGCTTTGTTGTTTTGGTTATCAGTCGAGGCTGGTATACCTTTGCGTCTCCATTCGAGGATGGTTTCGTGTTAGATCTGAGGATCTTTTGGATTGTCATTCGAGGATGGCATTCTTTTCTTCAAGTCCTTCCGAGGTTGGTCTTGTTGTTTGTGGCTATTATTCGAGGATAGTAGTTCACTTTTTGAGCTTATTGATCGAGGTCAGTTTGTCTCTTTTGCAAAGTCTGTCTGAGGTCAGCTTTGTGTTTGGTTATCAGTCGAGGCTGGTATACCTTTGCGTCTCCATTCGAGGATGGTTTCGTGTTAGATCCGAGGATCTTTTGGATTGTCATTCGAGGATGGCATTCTTTTCTTCAAGTCCTTCTGCGATTGGTCTTGTTTTTGTTTTGTGTGGCTATTATTCGAGGATAGTAGTTCACTTTTTGAGCTTATTGATCGAGGTCAGTTTGTCTCTTTTGCAAAGTCTGTCCGAGGTCAGTCTTTGTTGTTGATGGTTATCGCCTGTGGCCGGTATACCATTGTATTTCTATTCGAGGAGGGTTTTAGTACTGGATTCGAGGATCCCTTATGAGTTGTCATTCGAGGATGACATTCTTCCCAGTAAATTTCCACCTGTTTCTATTTTTCCGCTACCTATTCGGAGGTCAAAATCAGAAAATACATAAATAAATAAATGGGCAGATGGCATTTCCATTACCCTCGGTGTGCAAATTTTCAGGTTTTATTCGAGTATTCAATCACTCCATACCTTGAACGCCTAAAAGTTGTTGCAATCATCCGTTCAGGTCTGCAGTTGATTGAATAGGGGCAGCTGTAATACCTCAAAATTTGCCCTCTCATTTCCTCAACATTTTGCATAGCATTTTGCATATATGGATTCATAAAATAACCAAAAACATTGCATCATATATAGCATAGCCGAGGCGTGGGTATGTGATCAATGATCGGAGCAACCGAAAGTTATGAAGAGGTTACCGAAGGGCCACAAAGCTTCTCAACCTTGTGCAAAGGGTTCACAATATCCCACAAGTCTTCACTTGAAGCCACAAGTCATGGAAAGTTTTGGTTTGATTGAAGGAGGCAAGCAGTGCAATACTTCTTGAGGGAAAAGAGCCGAATTAGGGTTTCATTTCTACAGGGGTTCTACATAAATTTTTGAGTCGAAGTGGATTTCTTTGACTTATATATGATGTCAAGTGCCTAGGGTTCAAATCTCGTCCACAAATTCATTTTGGAAGGGGTTCGACTGGCCGGACGACGGAAAATCGAGGAATTGGAGAAAAGGCAATCGGGCTAGGTAAAAAGGGTCGACTCCGGACTTTTAAGATCGAGATCGTGAAATTAGGGTTACAATGATCCTATGGTTCAAACTTGATCAAGAAATGATGGAGGAATCATAGAAAAACCAAAGAAAAATCATTTGAAAGGTAGTTAGTTTCACCATTTCCCTCCACCTTTCCTTCCACTTTCTTTCCACACTTCCTTTCATTCTTTCCGTCTCATTTTTCCACTTCAATTCCACTCCATTTCCCTTGGAAACTTCCACCACCTTCCACCATTTTCTAGAGTGTTCCAAGGAATATTCCCTTTTCCAACCCTAACCCTAACTAACTTCCAAACCTAATTTTGGATCCCAAACCTAATATTTGGGCCCCAAACCCAAACCTAGCTCCTAGCCTAGTCTCTATTTAAGCCATTTTCATCCAAACAAAAAGGGTTGAACACCATTTTCCAATCTCACTCTTTGATAAGCACTTTTTTCTCTCACTTTTCCTCTCCCTCTCACCAAAGCTTTTTCAAATAAGCTCTTCAAGTTTCACATTGAAACTTGAAGATCTTGAAGCTTAAGCCTCCAACCTTCATATTTTGTGGATTGAAGAAGGATAAGCTACTGAATTTTTGTGAGGATTATCGACTTATCAGAAGCACACGAAGATTCAAGCTCAAGAACGCATTTATTTTGCGATTTCTTGGTTTTCGGTTTTCTCTTCGATTCAAGCTCCGATTCTTGCAACAATCACCGAAGCACTCCTCCGCTTCGTAGGTTGGTGATCTTAATCATTTCTTCTTTAAGTTATTCTCTCCATCTCGCCATTTTTGGCATTCTTTAAGTGCTTTTCGCTTTGTTTAAAATCAATTCCGTTTCGATTATGTTTGCTTGTGATTTGTGATTTTGGTTGAATTTGGATTTAAGGTGTTAATAGATATAGGTTCTACCATGTGTAAATAAGCTCCAATTGAGTAGAAATTTGTGTTAGCATGATTAAGTGGGGGTTAGGATTGTTTAGAAGGAAGATTGTGGCCAAAAGCACTTTTTTCAAAAGCATTTTTCACTTTTTGTTCAGTGTTAACCGGTTAACGCATTTGGTTAACCGGTTAACGCATGCGTTTTTGGCCAGAATGCTGTATTTTTCTGCCCGTTAACGGGTTAACCTATATGGTTAACCGGTTAACGCTGTTCATTTTTGGATTTTTAGCCTATTTTCTTGCTCAATCTTGCTTCCTAGTGCCTCTAATGTTCATGTATGTTTAGGTAGTGATTTTAGGGAATTTTTGGGTCCATTTCCAGTAGCCAATTCATTTTTTTCGAGTCGTTTCGACATGATTCCATTTACTTTTCTATGTTTTGTGTTAAAGGTGCAAATGTGATATAAGTGATTCTTGATGTTGTTTGCTACACTTTAATCATTTGTTTCACATGTTAATTGCTTGCTTAAATCCAACATATGCTTCATGATTATTGTCATTGCTTGCTTGATTGATAAAGTGATTAAATACCATGTTGATTTTTTGCCAAAAGTGATTAAATGCTTCACATGTTCATGCAAGTTTCTTGTGCTTAATTGACCATATCTTAACATGAGTTCAATTCTGATTTTAAGCCATGCATGTGTAACAATTGATGCTTGTAGTGATACTTGTTCAATCTCATGATAAAATGCTCATGTGTGCAACATGAAAAAAGTATGTTTGTTCTTGATTGATCATTGTCATTTTTAATCAAATAAATGATGTAAATAAATTCACATGTTTGAGTTCATTTTGTGATGCATGTAGATTCATGTCAAGTGACATTAATGTGTTGTTTATCATTCACTTTGTGCACATAAATAAAAATAATCAAATTTGGATTTTGCATTTCATAGCTGTTTTTGTATATAGCTGCTGTAAAATTTGTTTGTTATATTAGTATGATGTGTGTGACTTTCTACACCTACTTTTTCATGTTGCATGCTGGCTGTAAAAAGCTGGTGGGTGTTAGGCTTAGTTTCATAGCTGTT